>JAZGUH010000391.1:0-690348 GCA_037893225.1 Hippasteria phrygiana | reverse complement strand
TACTGAAGAGAAAGTGAATCATGAGACAGGAAAACTAAAAACGAAAAGAGAAAGATAGAATGTTTGTCTGATCGATAAAACCACCTTCTTTGCAGTTTGCTGTTTTCCCGTCATCTTCATTGTTGGCGCGTAACGGCGGCGGTGGCTGCAACAAATTCGGGTTCTCCAGCAAAGACTTCAACGTCACTCCGCCCAGATTCTTTAAAAGATGGTCCATTCTTGGCACAAATAAATAAGGAATAAAATGAGTGAAATTCTAAGGCCAATGCCGGCGTCACATGAGTGAAAACTTGGTGATTTGATGGCCAAGATCCCTACCCGAAACCCAATATCATTATTGTGATTGCATAAAGTACTGGCATGGTATCGTAAACACGTAGTTGTGTACGGGGGCGCGCCGTCGACGTCGAGGGCAGTCATTTCCAAAAATGCTGGCTAGGTATAAAAAACAATCGCACGATCGAAGGCGTCACGCGACGAAGGGCCGACATTTCCTGGAAAAACCTTGAGCCAGGGCCTAGGGGCGGATCCAGGATTGTTTGCAAGGGGTGTGGGAGGGAGTGGGGAGGGTGGGGAGGGGTGGGGGACGCAGGGGGTGGGGGAGGAGGGGGTGGGGGAGGAGGGGGTGGGGGAGGAGGGGTGGGGGTTGGGAGGAGGGGTGGGGTTCTGATTTTTTTTGCCGTACATTTGCCCAAAAGTTGACTCCCAAAAAGTTTCGCCTACGAACAAAATTTAAGAAGCAGGTGGGGGGGGGGGGGGGGGGGGGGGGAGGGGGAGGGAGGGGGAGGAGGGGGAGGGAGGGGGGGGGGAGGGGGGTAGGAACACACTTTCTCAACGTTGGTGGCGCCATTTAACATCTTTGTTTTGTTCTTACCAACACACGCAAAAAAGACCTGTGTAGAGTTTCTGCTTTTCTGGTTTGCAGTTTTAGGGATATAGGCAATTAGGCACCTACACGTAAAAAAACAACACAACCTTCTACGCCCCGCCCACAATCTGTGAGTTACTTATCACCATGACGTCATGAACTACATCTGGACAGGACACAAGGGGATTAAAAGTAGAAAAATATTAATATATGATTTCCTCCACGAATTTGTAAACCGGATAACATACCATTAGTGAGTCATTAGTATTAATTGACGTCATGATGACGCAGAACCGAAAATGCTGAAACATCAACATTGTCTGCTAGCTCTATTTAATGCACGATTGAGCGGTGCAATACCGGTGTAAAAGTTAATTCTTCCCCCCTGATAAATCTGTCCCCCGGACAGATCGTGACCCAGTAAATGTGTCTGGTGGGGCGGGGGAAGAATTATCTAGATAAATCTGTCCCCCTCCAGGTTTTTCTGTCCCCGGCTCCCTGTCCAACGGTAAATGTGTAGGCCTACGCCTGGTAAATTTGGCCCCATGAACGCAAATGCCTAGCACCGGCTGTATTTACTGTATTTTCAACTGTTTTCGCGCAGTGTCTAGACGGACACCTTGCTTCTTCGGGAATGATCGTTAACGATTGGAGGAGGAGGGCTATCCCAGTATCCGTGACCTTGTTTGCAATACGTGGCTTCCAGTGGCGTGGAGTCGTGCGGTTGGCTTATTTTTTCCGTAGGCGGGTGAAGCAATAATCATGAATAATTCAGTAGTTTTTATGAGAAAGTTATGTTTATTCATTCATTCAAAAAACGCAACACTTCATATTTTTAGTATAACATATTAATCAGGTATGATAAAATGATACATGCAGTACTACGTGATGCTCACACATCTTAGCTTTAACTTGATACAACTTTGACTTCAGTGCGGTTTCAAATGACTGAATAATTATTGTTTTTTTCTGAGGGTACCTGGAATGACAATTGTCGCAGCTTTGTGTGCATGGAAAGAAGTACAAATGAAAATTGCCACCCGCCTACGGAAAAAAAATAAGTAGGCCCTTGAATAACTCAGTGGTTGCATTGATCACTGCACAGCTAGCACTTCGGTTCTCATTGTCTTTTTCCCTTTAAATTAAAAATATCCCAAAGATATCACAGTAAAGAAAAATGGGTACAGGTGAATTCGAACTAGGGACCTTTTAATCCATAGCCCATCCTACTATCCACTAGACTAGTCTGTAGTAGATCGACAACAGCCGTTCTTTAAAATGAATAATGTAACTAATTGATTAAATATTAATCTGTTCTTTTCTATTATAATGAACAAACATAACTTTATCATCAAAACTACTGAATATTTCATGCTATTGCTTCACTCGCCTCCGGGAAAAAAATGCGCTCGCCGCCAATGTCACGTGACGAAAACTGGCAGAATTCTGCCAGTTTCCGAAAACGTCCGAGGTTTTCCGAACTTGTTTTCGGTAACATTCGGCTGTTAACGTTTATGTTCGCAATAACAAAATGTCTGTCATGCAGGCCCGTTACAGATCCCTGGAATTTGAATTCTCAATTATATTTAATAACTGAAAAATCAATGCCACTAACATTGTAATAGGAATAATCTATAAACCACCACGAATTTCGCACAATGATTTTATGTGCCAGTTCCAGGATATTACTGCTTCATTATCATCTGAAAATAAATAAATGCATTATCTCTAGAGATTTTAATATTAACCTTCTGGAATATGATGATAACATTTGTGTTCAAGGCTTTCTTGACACCATGGTCGTGCATTCTAATTGTTCCTCTTAGACAAACCAACAAGGGTATCTCGTAACTCAGCAACCGTAATTGATAAAATTTTTACTAATATTTTACCCATCCCAAATTCCATTATTTTAATTTCTGATATTATCGACCTTTTCCCTGTAGGCCTATATACTTCAATTCCAATATTTGATTCTCATCCGAAAATCGTTCACAATAGTAGCTTTCGTTGATTACACTGTGGTAAATATTGTCAAACTTAACCGCGACCTAAACTCTACTGACTGGTCTCCTGTATATAATTCTGTTGATGCAAATCTCGCCTTTGACAATTTCATAAATATATTTAGTAACCACCAGGATACCAACATACCATTTGGGAATAAAAAAACCTAATGATCTAAACCAAAGTCACCTTGGGTTACGCCACCCCTTCTAAAATCGATAAAATAGAACGATAAACTTTATCATAAATTCCTGGCGAAACGTAATGAAACCAACCACATCAATTATATTAAATATAAGAATAGTTTAACCAATGTCTTAAGAACCGCTAAAAAACATAATACTGTGCTCAGTTTAAAAAACATAAAAATAACATTAAGAACACTTGGAAAATTATTAACCAGCTATTACAGAAATTTACATTCTGATAAAATTACTGATCGTAAACCCTCAAATGACCCTAACAATTATTTTGCAAATATAGGACCAAATTTGGCAAGAAATATTCCACAATGTCAAACTACCTTTTGTGATTATCTTCCAAATGCAAACTCCCATTCTTTTTCGAACCCGCCACTAAAAAGGAAGTCAGTGATGTTATCAAGAAGTTACCAATTAAAACAAGCAGTGGTATCTACTCTATTACTGCTTATGTGTTAAAAAAGACACTCTCTAACATTTTAGAACCTCTTACCTATGTAATTAACATTTCCTTGTCAACATGTGTTGTGCCAGACAACTTAAAGATAGCAAAAGTCATTCCAATCCACAAAAGTTGAAACACCGATAAAGTAAACAATTACCTACCAATTTCAATCTTACCTTGTTTCTCAAAAATCTTGGAAAGAATTGTTTATGCTCGGACCCTTAATTTCTTGAGCAAATTTAACATTTTGACAAATTCCCAATTTGGCTTTCGTGCAAAACACTCAACTACCCATGCTATACTCCATCTCATTAACAAGGTTGTATCTGTTTTTGAAAAATTTGAACATACTATAGGGGTTTTTCTTGACTTTTCTAAAGCATTTGATACTCCGGACCATAAAGTACTCTTACATAAGTTTAATCATTATGGTATTAGAGGAGTCCCCCAAGCGTGGTTTGAAAGCTATCTCTGTAATAGAAAACAATATATAGCTGTCAATCCACTTTACAATCATTAACATGTGGGGTTCCTCAAGGATTCATTCTTAGACCTTAATACTCTTTCTCATTTATATTAATGACTTTACAAATGCCGCGCAACCTACCTCCATGGTTTATCCTGTATTTATTTGCAGATGACTAATTTATTCTACAGTCATAAAGACATTAACATTTTAATTGACACTGTTAACACAGATCTTGTTCGGATCTCTGATTATATTAAATCAAACAAACTTTCTTTTAAATATTATTAGATTATAAAAGACTACTTGCATGCTGTTTAGTAATTCTCTAAATTCTTCACCAAAGAACATTTATATTGATAACAACGAAGTTATGGCAACAGATTCCACCAAATTCCTTGGATTATATATTCATAATAACTATCATGGAAGAATCATATTGATTACTTATGCAAAATTGTTTTTAAAAATACAGGCATTACTAATAGGCTAAAATTTTATATCCCTAAAATATTTTACTCAACTTTTACAACACCTCAATTTTGCCTTACATAAATTATGGACACTAGCTTGGGGAAATTCGGCACAGAGTTTGCTAAATCGACTTTTACTTCCTCAGAAAAAAAGCTTTACGTATTATATATTTTACAAGTTACCTAGCTCACACTGATTCGCTTTTTCTTAAGCATGAGACATAGGCCTATATTACATCCAGCTTGGACTTTTCATGTTCCAGGTAACCAAACATGATTTACCAGCCTGTCTTATCTCAATGTTTTCCCGGAATAACGATGTTCATGCACATTTAACCCGCCAATCAACTCAATTTCACTTACCAAATGTTAGGACTGACCTTGCCAGAAAAAGTATTAAATTTCAGGGATCAAAAATCTGGAATTCGTTACTCCCTACAAGTTTTAGCGACTGCGTCCGTTTAAAAGTCTTTAGTATGATGCGCCAGGTATTAACAGGACAAATCAAACATTCATATCCTCTCATTCCATTCTATGTTTCTTTAATTGTTCATTTCATAATGATGCACCGAGTAAATCTTTTCCATTCGTTATTATGCACTAAATGTCGTTGTAAATCACATGGCTTTATCTCCTATATTCAGCACATTTCATGGTTCTTTATATTTCTTCCTCAGGTAAGTAGTGTGGTGTTACTCTTTATAATTAATAAATTCGTGATCGTTAAACACGCTGGGCAATTTTATGTTAACGGTTAGTTTTTGTTGTTTGATTATTGTATTTCAGTTTAGCTTTTTGTTTTGCTCACTTGTTTTTACTCACTTCTTTTCCTCACTGTCCTTTTAATTAATTGCATCTTTTAATTAATGCATCTGTTCACCGTCAGGCGTGGAAGAATTACCTACTGCAGCACGGACTTTACTGTCGAAGGGTCCGTGTGTGCAAATTTAGGTCTTTGAACTGCCAAGTTAGGCAATGGATGGGAACGCAACGCGTGACTGCAGCGTTTGAAGCATCATTCGTCGAAGGACATACACAAGTCTAATAGTTTGATATGCACTGAAAGTTATCAACTGTCACGTTGCACTCAACGTGACAACAGGTTTATTATTTACAGTAAGGAAAAAAAACTTGTTACGTTGCCCTCGGATCGACCGACCGTAAAAATCGACAGATTCACGGTCGTGTTTTTTTTTTAACAAAAACAAAAAAGAAATCAATAAAAACATAACACAGCCTCTCTGTCTCAAAAAGCGTTTGTGATGTAGGCCTACCTTCTTTACTTTATGCGTATTTTCATGTAAAAAATGAAACCAGGGGGTTTGTCCAACGTTTAGGCCTAAACACGCCCGGGTACGGTGAGCGTGAAGATGACTTCCTCCGCCGATCCATCGGGCTCGTCAAAGCTCCCTTGAGCTGAAGAGTAGCCTAGCTAAAAACCCTAAACTTTCGGTCCGGGGGAGGTCTAGCAAGAACCAAAAAAAACAAGTGAGGATATAGCGCATGTGAAAATGTTATGTACAATTCGATCTCTTTTGCAGCGGAAGAGTCAAATCGAATCGGCAAAAACCTCGTATCTCTTGATGTTTACAACAACCCGAGAGAGAAAAGCAACCAAGTTGCTTCTTCTTTGAATCGGTCACATGACGGAAAGGGGCTGTATCGTCACGATCATAGCAGGCTTGCGGCTGTACACTGAATCCCAAACTGATGAACGCAGATGAACCCGACAGGGCGCGCGCGCGCTGACCTACAGGGCTCGCGCGCCAGATCAGATTACAATGACTGATGCATGCATGATCCTGTAGTTATGATACATACTGCATGTACAAGTATTTTGTATGTGTTTGTGCCACCAAAAATATACGATAGGCCTATACAGTCGAACATAGTCCGTGCCACCCACCCGCCGGCCAAACGCCAAAATGTGCCATGACAGAACCAAACGAAAATAAGTAAATAAGTAAATCTGCATTTATAATTGTAAAATAAATAATGTACCAGCCCCTTCCTATACAAAAATAAAGTTGTAGGCCTATGTATCGAAATAAATGTTGACTAAAATCGGCTGTGCGTACAACGATGAGCAAATCAAAGTAAAATAGCTATACTGATGGCGATATTGAGTCCACGACCTTGTGTTACATTTGACGGCAGGACTTTATAGAAAGTTAATCATAAGAGTTATTTCAACACTATCAAATAATAAACACAATAATAACAGTTATTACCAATAAATAATATACGCCAATGAAATTATATTTCACCAGTGGCGAGTAAATCCGTGTCGAAAAGTGGGGATGATTATTGAATTTGTCAACGAAGTATACTGCATCTTGAACTGTTCTCAACGGGGGATACCCCCGCCCCAAACACCGCTTGAAATTTGAAACATCACTTTGTGTACAACAATTTCCCCTTTTTAAATTTGTTTACGAAACAAAAAAGAAATACAAATCGGCGGGCCCCTGAACTCCTTCCCCCGTGTTTACGCCACTGGCGCACAGATCCCCACATCACTATGATAAAGATGACCACGGAAGAAACAAAGAAATAAACACCCCGACAAATATTCAAACAACCCTAATTTTCACCTGTTTTGCACGAATTATTCGCTTATTACTTTTTATGACATGAACAATTCACATACCGAGTACATGGATTGGATGTACTGTACATGGATCGGATGTACTGTACATGTAATGTATGTACATGTACTGTACATGTTGATTATACATTACATGTAGACTTGATGCGCGGAAATATTGTTTCACACAGCGAGTTGTTAAAGGGACACATTGCCTTCAAATGTCATGACATTTTGCTGTTTGTAAATGTTCCTTATCTTTTATAAGAGTTGTTCATGCAAAAAACACGTATAATGTGTTGTAATTAGTGAGCAGTGATTACAAAAAAAAAAAAAATTGCCTCTGATCCCTGACATCTGACCCGCGAAACATAGACTTATTTCCAGTAGTAAATATCACCGTCTAAATAATGCGCAAAATACGCTGTAAGAGTCTTTAGGCTGGCGCCGCAGCCAGTGGCCTTGTAAACCTATCAGATGATCGCCAGGTACCATTCTCTACCTCGCGACACATCGCCAGTGCTGCGCGCCGTGCCACACAGTACATCAAAATGGATCAAGAGAACGTACTTCAACCAGCTGCGACTGGAAATACGACTGGTGAACACGGTCCGCCATTTTGTGGAGTCAAAAATTTGGTTCTACAAAATGGCGGACCGTTATTTGTCACGAAATTAAACACAAACCACGCAATTTGAAGGAATAGTTATGTGAATCTTTATATTCTACTTTTAAAAAAGCTTCCCAAACCATATCCATTTCAGTTTTATAGCCAAAATCGCAAAATCCAAAGCAATGTGTCCCTTTAACAAGTGCCAGTCGAATAGCGACCAAGTGAAGTTGTTTCAGCTCCATCTATCAACTGTTTAAAAAAAAATGTACTTCTAAGTTCTAGATTTACATTTTTGTTTCCGCTGCTAAAGAACTGTCTGCAGCCACTACCCCTCTTTTAGTAGCATGATCATTTTGTTATTGAAGTGACGGGTCAAAATAAGCCTGAAGCTTTTTATCGACCTAAGTTTACAAGCAAGATACAAACAAAATACATCCAAATGAATGTACACATAATACATAGATCCTTTTACGGATACCCTCGCCTGTGGGATTTTGTGTACAAAATTTAGCGCAAACTGTGACGTCCCACAGCGACAAGACACGTTGCATTTTTGCTGTGCACATTTACATGGACAAGCACCCCGTGTGCCGAGTCGTCCTCTCTGGCAAGAGTTTCGGCATGTAGGCTGTCATAGGTTCTCTTCTATATCGCCAACCTCCAATTCCATGCAACTTTCAGACAAATATTCCATGGCACTTGTGTACATGTGAATGAAATTTTATGAAATAAACAGATGAAATTTGAACGTTTTTTCTAATAATCTTACTCTTAGAGAACTGAGTGTCACGATGTGTTTGTGTGCTACTTGTTTATAAGTGTGTCAGTACGCATGCAGACGCTGGACATGCGTGCGTGTTCCAGGGGGTGTAGTTTCCAAAAGCCAATTCTCAGAACAGCCATAACAAACGGATGGAGGTTAAAAATAGCACATAACCGAAATGAAGCGCAAGGGGGCGCACTCCAATATTTGATTCGTTAACGCGAGATGGCGCGACGATACAGCCCCTTTAACCTCGTCCACAGGGCTTACTTTATTTTCAACTTGATTTATAATATTATTAGAGAAAAAAATCCGACCGACCCTCTTTTAAAATGTTAAATATCCGAGGGCAACACAATTTTTTTTGTAGTCTAATGATATGCATCGGATTGGGTTGACCAGGCCGACCTGCCGAAACATTAGTAGTCTTGGTTCCAAAACGTCTTTAGCGGTGCGACGTATAGCGGTGCGACTGTTTGCATTCGGTTACTTCTTTTCGTTAAAGCATAGCTCTAGTTCAAGAAATGGAGCTGCTTGAAAAATTACACTCTTGCCAAATCCCGTTGGTAAATTAACAAACAAATCATGGCCACGTACAAATTTATGAATGACACTGATCTGATGACTTTTTAGCTTTCCAAAGCCCAGTTTGTTTGCTGTAAAATCCATCGCTTTGTCCAAGCGGTCAGATTTTTTTCCAACAAACTACAGTATACGAATAGCTTGATACTGCATGTACACACGTACGGATACCAGTGTTGTAGGTCTCGAGACCGGTCTCGGTCTCGAGACCGGTCTCGAGACCAGTTTTTCCTGGTCTCGGTCTCGGTCTCGGTCTCGGTACCCTGTGGTCTCGGTCTCGGTCTCGGTCTCGGTACCCCGTGGTCTCGGTATTTTGCTGGTCTCGGTATCGAGACCACCAATATTTTATACAAACAGCACATGTGCAGAATCGATTACAGCACGCTCGACTCGACTCGACTCGACTCGAGATGTATAATTGTGCAGTATATGACAACTTCTTGTTTACAGAATCGATTACAGTACGTACGCTCTACTCGACTAAAGATTTATAAACGTGCAGTACATAACATGTTAAACCTCGTTTCTTTGCCGTGTACGCGTGCGCAAACGTACATGTTGCGCATTAGCTTCATGCTAATACACGAACTACGTGTACATGTATTACGATCAGCGGCGTGTACTCTATACCGCGTAAAGCCATCGCGGTCGTTTCTACAGCTGGACATTGTTTTTTCGAGTCAAGATGTCGATATACATGTAATGTAAACATGTAACTGGATAAATGGTCAGTTAACCGTGTAACCGCAGCCTTATTCTTGATGTCAATACATTCTTGATGTCAATGTATACTCCTTTGCACATATAATGCATATGGAAATTTGTGATCTTTTTGCATTCTTTTAATATGTAAATGACATACAAGGTCTCGAGGTGTCGGTCTCGGGCCATTAGGTCTCGGTCTCGGTCTTCCAGGTCTCGGTCTCGGTCTCGGTCTCGGTCTCGGTCTCGGTCTCGGACCATCAGGTCTCGGTCTTGGTCTCGGTCTCGGACTTCGGGTCTCGACTACAACACTGACGGATACCCCTAGAACTATGGGGCTCCTACCATGTACCAGAGCCCCATAGAAAGAAGCCCAATTTCCCCATAGGTTACTATAAGAATAAGAACACAATTTTCATGCACTGTGTTTGCAAAGTTTACCCCAACAATCTGTCTGTTGCTTACTTTACCTCACCTTGTGTGCACTAAAGGGATCGGTCGAATCTGTCCCAGTTTTAGAAAAAAAAGTGAAAAAATACCTGTTCCAAACTGAAGCATTTTGAATCTCAAGAAGCAATATGACCCAGTACAAAGGTCAGACATAAGCCAATCACTTCACAGGGCTGTTGAGATTAATCATGAATAATCAACAGCCCTGTGAAGTGATTGGCTCATGCCTGACCTTTGTACTGGGTCTTGTTGCTTCTTGTAAATTCATATTGCTTCAGTCTGAAACTTACAGGGATTTTTTCAATTTTTTTTCTGAAATTGGGACAGATTCGACCGATCCTTTGCTTGGTGCACACAAGGTGAGGATGAAAGTAAGCAACGGAAAGATTTTTGGGGTAATCTTTTCAGCCGTTTTTGTGTGCACAGTGTAAACACAGTGCATGCAAATTGTGTTCTTATTCATGTAGTAGCCTTTGGGAAAATTGGGCTTCTTTCTGTCGGGCTCTGGTAGGAGCCCCATAGTTCTAGGGGTAACGTACGGACGCGTACACCCGACGCGAGTACAGAAACTAGACTAGTGAGTGTTTGCGATTTACATGCGATAATGCAGCTACGTCACACGCGCATGCAAATGCCACAGTTCTGCTCGCGATTTCGCGAGCAGAACTTGCGAAATACCCAAGACGGTCTTAGACTGGTTCCCGGTCCGCATATGTATAAACCTACTTTTGAAATCCGAAGGGCAATGGAGGGACCAGGAACCAGTCTAAGACGGTCTCAGCGATTTGGCCTTGGCGTGTGTGTAGGTAGAGGGCGCTGTCGGCCGGCCGTGCGCGCTATACGTCGCATCGCTAAGGACGTCTTGGAACCAAGACGAAGTAAAAAAAAAACATGTTTAGCGTCCCCGCCCTTTTCCTTTTTGGGGGCCGCCTGGATTTTTATTTTTACCCAAACAGTGAAAATGAAGTGGAAAAAACAACCCAAAATGTCAACCGATCCATCGGAAAATAGCATACAAGCTTACTAAAACTATTAAAACCACTGTAAACAATTCTCTTGTCCACCATGTCTCTTCCCTTTTTGTATCTTGAACAGTTGAAAAACATACGGTTGTCGGAAATTTTAAAAAGAATGGCGGCCATCTTAAAAATAGAAAGCGCCTCCTCCTTCCTTAAAAAAACCCAACACAAACGCTAAACTATTTCCGAACCGAAACTGATCTGATTTAACTCCAAACCATGGAGGAAGCAATTCCTCCCTCCATGTCCAAATGGAACCGACCCGACCGGACCCGACCCGACCCGACAATAATTTCGGGGAAAACCGACCCGAACCGACCAAAACTGAACCAAACCCGAAACAACCGAATATCTGGCTTGGGCAAATCTTCCTATATTTCACGAAAATTGTTTCGTAGTTTATTATTTGGGTGCCTGAAATTCGCGTGCATTTATTTTGAACTTGTTGTCGTCTCTCAGTGAACAAAACACGGTATATACCGGTACGGCACGGTGTTCCTACATTAGTCTCTCCTTACGGGGTACCGGGAAGAAAGGGTAACAATGGGGACAATACCCCACGAGGGAGTCTTTAGAAATCCACAAAGGTAACGCTGTGGAGTTTGAAATTTCAATAGGGACAAAGGAGAATAAAAGAAGGAAAGTAAAGTGGATAATAGAGGTAGGCCTACCCAATGCATATGTGCATATGTGAGGATGTGTGCACTCTGGTGGGCGCTCATATAGAGACCGTGTGATACATCGACCTCGTATGCCCAATACCAATGATCGTAGAAGTGAAGTGTATGGAAATTAGTGGGTGAGGTAGTACCCACGATATCATGACGTGCAGCGTTAGTCCGAGTGACGTCAGTGGCTTCATTCAAATTTAATATTCTTGCAAAATCCGGTCGGCAAAATACCGTACTGCAAGAGTATGGCATTGATTTTTCAGTTTATATATATAATTGAGAATTCAAATTCCAGGATCAGTAACAGGCCTGACAGACATTTTGTTTTTGCGATCATCAATGTTAACAGCCAAATGTTACCGAAAACAAGTTCGGAAAACATCGGACATTTTCGGAAACGGGAGGAATTCTTCCCCGTTTTCGTCACGTTACATTGGCGGCTACCGGACCTAAGGCCGTGTGTGCAGCCACTCGTGTGTAATTTCAAGCCGTGGACAAGTAATTCGCACACCGTCGAATATTCATCAGAAATAGCAAAAGATCGGAGTCGGACACAACTCCGCTGAAAAAGTGAAACAGGAAGTAGTTGCTCATGGGAAAGGGCGCCCTCATACCTTTGGTAGGTAAAACTTGCGACCAACCAAAGTGTTCCCTGTAGTTCACAATGGAGAAAAATCGAAGACTTCGTGCTCAGTCCGCACTGAAATAATTGCACCAAATGACACCTCAAACACAACAAAATTTTGCAAGGATTGGTCTTAACATACTTAATGTTTCTCCCTCATTTTCTTTCGTTATTTATTCATTTATTTATTAATTCTGAAGTTCTGATAATACTCAATTGTGGAGAGCCACCTTTTGCAAAATCATTAAAAACAAATATAACTGTACATACGACACAAAACTAAATATATTCTCACAGAAATTTATCATTAAAAAGTATTTCAAAATAAAACGTTATGTACTATAATATTTATTTGTTGCAATTTTATTCATCTTCAATGATATTTAACAATTATTGTTGACTGCTGTGATGTGGGATATGACGTTTTAAACACCCTCGGGGACGCATAGCACCCTCGGCTTCCCCTCGGGTGCTATGCGTCCCTCGGGTGTTAAAAACGTCATATCCCACATCACAGCAGTCAACAATTGTTTTGTTATATCGCCAAACCCAGTTTTCTTTTTTTCAACTTGCCCTTCTTGGTGGAAATTAACTCAAACAAATCACGCGATCAAAACAGTCCGCTGCTCCCACTATAGTTTACTATCGTCAACAGTGTAGGTGAAAACCACTGATCTGCATTAAGTGTGTGTCGCGTTATGTACGTAACCAGTCGGCTCGCGTAGTCTAGTTATGTGTGACCGATCCCGTTTACAAAAATTAGACTTATTTTACAAGAGGGCGCTATAACAAATCCAGTTAACTTCCGCCCTACGGTTGAAAACGAACGCCGTTTTTCTCTGTTTTTTTCGCCATCCAAGAACGCAAAACTTTGAACAGGTCAGTGAAGCGATATTTCCTATAAAATACTAACCCCCATTTCTGAAAATTGCAGCAATGACCAATCATGTACACTACCTTTAAGGCCAGTTCATACTTCACGCGAATTTGAAAGCGAAGCGAATATCACCTGGGTAACGGCGAACGTCACAATGAAACATCTATTGTTGACGTCACAAAATTCACTTCATTTTCGCATTCGCATGGAGTATCATGCGTTTGCAGTCAAACCACCTGTAGGCCTACCGATGGATGGGGAATCTTTTTAGAAGACAAATGATACCAAGACCTCCCGATTCGGTCCAGTAGTTTTTGCTCCAGAGACTATTTTGTGAAGCAATTAAGTGGGTCACTTGTTCCATGCAGAAAATAGCATGATGATAGCACCGTCTTGTTATCATGGGGGAGGGGGAGGGGGGTGGGGTGGAATGGGGGATGTATATATCCCCCCCCCCCCCCCCACTTTCTGACCATGGGGGTGAGAAACAAAAATATGCTGAGTTTGAGGTCGACTTGTAACTTTCCCAAAAGTCAAAATATATTAAAAAAACGGAAAACAAACGGTACAAAAGCTTTAAATGCACCGTTGTGTTGTCGGGCATGACATACAATTAAGTGTGCATACCCATGCATTGGTACAGGTTGTTTGAGTCTCAGGGTAACGGAAGTATGCCGTATATTGGGCCACCCTGTGTATAATTTTGACGCTTTTGGTTTTTGCCAATGGGGGGGGGGGGGGGAGGCAATTGGTTGCCAGGTGGAGACTAGCGCCCCCCCCCCCCCCCACCCCATCGACGGGCCTGGGCCCAAGGCTTCCCAAAAAGAAAGACAACAAATTCACACAGGAACAGTCCCTATTTTCATAAGTGTCCTATTTTAGGTGGTTAACCGACTGCTTATACCATCAGTATTTCATTTTAGTACGTTTTACAAAAAAATAAATAAATCATTATCAACGAAATAAAAAAGAATTTTAGCAAGAGACAAAATAACACATTGAAATATGTGCCATTTCATTGTTTAACTTTCACTGGTGTAATTAAAAACAAAATAATTAGTGGACAAATATGTACATTACTACCATTACACTAATGACATTAATCTACAGTTTTTGTTGTTTTCATTTGTGGATAAAAAATAACTGAAAATAATTATCATTCTTATCAACCAACTTCTTCCAACAGAAACATAATTTACACACTTTCATAGCAGACAAATCTTAAATTACATTAAAAACCAAATTTGGTGAATAAACTTAGAAATGAAATCTACAAAGAAACTGGTTTTTATTCCCCAGTTCATTTCACTCATCCAAGATCCAACTTGCTTCTTGTGGCCAGCTGACCAAAGATAAAACCAGTGTACTGCATGCATGTGGCCAACCTTGGATGAAACACATCAGTGAATAATGCCGTTATATATATATGAAATCACTTCAATGTCTGCTCTTGCCACTACAAATAGGTTTAATTAAAGCTATAAGCTTACTCTTATATCACCGAGTATCAGATATTAACAGATACAAGTATTTTAGCTCTTCAAAAGATTTGTTATTTTGCATCCTAACATTACTTAAAAGAAAGTTATTGAAACTGTACTTTTACATCTTATAGAGCTCAACGCATTAAAGTCCCTTTCTTTAACAAGTTATTTTCCCCCTAACAGATGCAAGCCTTACAACTTTCACACACTTCTTCAAATAACGGACCAAATATAATACACATTTAAAAAAGAATTTCTTTAAAAATGACAGATTTTTCACCAAAACATTCAATCCCCTTTGTCGGTAGCACTGAAACTTTAGACCTATTGTCCTTGCATAACACTAAACCATTCTCCTATTCCTCACGTGTAATACAGACTTGGAACATCTTTCAATTAAAATAAAAAAAATTACCAGGAAGGTTAAATTTGCTTAACAATAGATCGATTCATAAAGCACTAATCATATTCGAGTCCGTCACTTTTATCAGACTTTTGTCATACCACAGTTGCCGTTGTGATTGGTCAATGTGTCAAGGGAAAGAACCTAAATTTCCAACATGACATTACACAAAAGGTTACTCTGAAGTTGAAACAAACAACCACAAAAAACACAAAATCCTTCCACTCAATGCTACTTAAAAACAAAAACCCCCGAAAAAACGTTATCAATAGTCAATGTTTAACCACAATTATCAAATAGTTGCATACAATTATTAGAAGTGTACACCATTTTAAAGTCAACGACAAGAACAATATAATTACTGGTCAGTGTGTAGTGACATACGATGCCATAATGCCTACAGTTCCCCCAACCGGGACACCGCTCCCCCAACTCAACCCCCAATGCATAATTAGCAATTTAACTCATCATAAACATGACTGTCATGTCACTGCAGACGACAGTCTGGTCATGACGACTGTGCAATGTTGCAGAAACAAGTAGTACATGGGCCAGACAAAAAATCGGTACCATCTTAGGGGCAAAACTTTTGTGGTACTAAAATGGATGTTAGTGTTTTCGCCCATGCACAATTGACTGAAATTGTATAATTTGTTTCCTTGATGGCCAGCAAATAAACATGTTGGGATGCATTTCTTTTTTATAGGTTTATTTGACATGCAGGGCACATGTTCATCATGGGCGAAATCAGACTCCCTGGGAAGGTAGTAATGCTGTAATAGATGATGCCTGGACAAAGCGCTTTTTAGGGTCTGTCCATTCAACGCCTGATAACCACTAAATACAGGGTGTATAAAAAAAACCAGACACTCAGAAAATAACTGATAAATCAATGAAATTAGTCATCTCACAATATACCTTCACATTGGTAGAATAGCTCTTCCAGCTTTAAAACCAGTAATTTTATTGATATTGCATGACTGAACAATGGTTATTGTTGCAAACAGTGTCGAAATTGACTTGCGCATACCTGCGAGGTGCAGTGAAGGACAATGGAATAAACGAGCACATGTCCTTATCTTACACATCTTTATTATCCTTTAACCCTAATTAACTCCCTAGGGTGTGTGGAAAATCATATGGATATTGGAGGATTCAGGACCGTTAGGGAATAATGAAGGCAATGTTTTTCAGACAATCTTGCAACATTAATCCTCCACATATCCACCATTTCGCTCTTTGTGCTCGAGTTAGCATCCCGCCGACAGCTCTTCTCACCAGAGAGACGAATCACTGTGGAAGTGAACATTCTTAGGCAGAACATACAAATGGTGAGAAGAGCTGTCGGCGGGATGCTAACTCGAGCACAACGCTGCGTACAGCGAAATGGTGGATATGTGGAGGATTAATGTTGCAAGATTGTCTGAAAAACATTGTCTTAATTATTCCCCATTGTTCAGTCATGCATTGAGCAATATCAATAAAATTACTGGTTTTAAAGCTGGGAGAGCTGTTCTACCTATCTATGTGAAGGTATATTGTGAGATGACCAATTTCATTGATTTATCAGTTATTTTCTGAGTGTCTGGTTTTTTTTATACACCCTGTATAATAAGCTGCCACTCTGCAAGGGTTATATCAAAACATAATCTAGAGATGTTGAACTATTCAAAAATGGCAACTAGAATTTGCCCACCAAAATGGTACCGATACGTGAAATTTTGTGTCTTGGCCCATGGATCGGAGGTCATATTTCAGGCTGTGGCTTAATTAATGGTTAGCCAAAAATCTGTGCTTAGCAAAGTTGTGTTAGCCACTGAGTATATTTTCAGTAACCATACATGTATCACTAGTTATATATTTTACATACTTGTTGCAATGGTTCATGTCTCCATTTGATACAATTTGCAAAAACGTGTACACCAAGCAAGACCAGCGATGTTTGTCCACCTGATGTACAGGATTAAAAAAGGAGTATACCCATTTTAAAAATTCACATTTTCGCAAAACTACTGAATATTTCAGAAAAAGACAAATGTCTGTGGAAAGAGTAGAATGTCCTCTGTCCAATGGTATAAGGATCATGCCATGGATGACTGAACAAACAAGACAGTTATGAAAGGTACTGAAATCAGCACTGTGACAAGTTGTTTACTCGAGTGGCAAAGCTCAGGCAGGTTTTTTAACGCCTTGGGCACGGTATTTTACGGGAGACGTCGGGGTGTTGCAGCGGTTCTGGCAGCCAAATCGAACCGCTATAATGTGTTTGTGCAGTCAAGCATGACAAACAATAATCCAACAATGGATTGAAACTGCACAAACGGCGGGCAATGGCATCATCCGGCCTGGTGGCACTTTGTTTTTTGACGCCATATGGCGTCATCCGTACGCAAGTGGTACTTGCGTACGGATGACGCCATTAAGGACACATTCTTTTGCTGTTTGAACACATTGGAAAAGTGATGACAGGGGCGACGAGTCAATTTTCTGATCCCTTTCTTGTGTTACAAGTGCTCCACATGGCCACCATTCCAAACAAGTAATCAAGTAAACAACTTGTCACAATGCTGATTTCAGTACCTTTCATAACTGTCTTGTTTGTTCAGTCATCCATGGCATGATCCTTATACCATTGGACAGAGGACATTTTACCCTTTCCACAGACATTTGTCTTTAAAACAAATATATATATATATTCAGTAGTTTTGGGATATGAATTTAGAAATGGGTATACTTCTTTTTCAAGGACACCCTGTACAATTAGCCCGTACTTCACATATTAAATAATAATGGTGAGTTTTAAGGGCTCTAATTTTGTGGTCAAGGTCTTCATACAATATGTGCGCTGTGCACACAGTCAAGCAAAAATACACGAAGATTTGTACCATCCTATTTCTTACACACACAAAAATCAACCGTGAATTTAATAATGGGTTCTTACTTACAATTGAAATTACATGTACACATATCCTTGCTGTATGTACATATTTTAATCTTGTTAAAAAGAAGGAACAAAATTGTGACATATTCGGTACAGTGGTTACACACAACTTGACTTAAGCCTGTTACCCATGACCACAAAAAAAAAAAAAAAAAAAATATGGTAAGAGTTTAGTGGATATACTCACACAATCTAGAAAGAGAAGACTTCATTGGATTGGGAACAGGCTTAAGTCTTGTTGAGTTCGAGTATGGTTCATTTCTAAATTCAATTAATACGAAATAGGAAAGTGCAATTTGACCTGGTTAATGTAATACAACTCAACTCCTAGTTACAATACAGTACATAAAACAGAAACGATGGGCACAAAGATTTACAGTATCCTATGGATATAAAAATAAGAAATATTCTAGAGAAGTTTTCTAATTACAGAGAAAACCACAAATCATTCATCTAAGCAATCCTTCTTATCACTTCCTTTTAGGATAAGCACTTATTACAGATAAAGTCAAAGTAAAATAAGATTGATTTATTGTGTGAAGAGAAGTTGAATGACAAGAATGGGTATTTTATAGTGGAAGTATTCAGAGATTGTCTCATTCTGAATCTTTCTAAGGAGGGTGGATCATCAATTACTCATCAAGTACAAAATATTATTAAAGGACAATCATAATGTGTGGGGATTTCTATAGGGGAAGGAGTTTGTAAGAAAAACCCCACAAACATTAGGACCACAGGAGCGGGTTTGTCTTTGTAGGTTAAAGGTAGTACATTGTATACATCATTTGCAAACATAAAAAAATAAAACTACGTCGTTTTCAAGACCTGATAATTTCCTGACGTATATAAATTGCTCCATTTTGTATAACCATACTACTAGAACAGATTTGTTTTCTCAGCATCTATGTACAGGTCAGTGTTACAGTATTTGCTAGCACGCTGTAAAATACAAACCCCCAAATCCATATATTAATGAAAATTACAATCAAAGCAAATGGTGTATACTATGTACTTTTAAACTAATTTCTATAGGTTTTGAAAACATTCCTTCGGTAGTGTTGTCATGACAATCAGCTTTTTATTATCACTCTCTACTATGCCCCATCAATGATGAATGACAATGTATAAAGCCCCCCTAAAAATGTGTTGCCCTTAACCCTAACCCACCTCAATCCTCCAAAATCCTCCTTGCAGTTTTTGAGGTTTTTTGAGGACTGAGGATGAATGGTATTTTAAGAAAAAAGAGGATTTGAGGATTTTGGAGGATTGAGGATGAATGGCGTTTCAAGCGGAGGATTTTGGAGGATTGAGGATGGTTCCTAGCAAAAAGGGTCTGGGGGTCAGGGTTAAAGAGGACGTTGATTGCTGGGAGAAATCTGCGTCATTTTGTAGTTTTATGTAGATTGCGTATTGTAAAATAAAACGGCCAATTATTTCTGCTATGAAATAACAAAAAAGTGACTTTTGAGAGCTATTTTTTATCAAGTCCCCTCTAGCCTGGCGGTGTCATTTGTCTAAAAGTCGTCACTGCGGGCAGCAAACAAATCTGATGTGATAACACGAACTCCTTTTGGAGTCTAGCACTAGGCACAAATTTAAGGAGTTTGTGTTATGACATCAGATTTGTTTGCAGCCCACAGCAACAACTTTTAGACAAATTACACCAGCGGGCTATGCTGCGCTGAAGGGGACTTAATAAAAATAGCTCTCAAAAGTCACTTTTTTGTTATTTCATGGCAGAAATAATTGGCTGTTTTATTTTACAATATCCTTTTTTAATGGAAAATTCAAGAAGAAGGGTCGGTCGGTCGATATTCTGTTTTTCTTTTTTATTAGTCTTATAATTTGGAAGTCGGAAGGCAAAAACAAAACAACAAAATGGGCAACGACTATTTTTTTTGGCCTAAGTATGTATCACACACCTATATTAAACATAGCTACATGTATACATGTGCTTTGTACTACTGCAAGTAAAATGCCATTGAAATTATATAGAACACAAAAATGGCCAGCACATGGGATTGAGACATTTTGTAAAAAAGTAACCATGTACTTTTCAATAACACCTCGGTGGCCTTTAAATGACATCACATCCCGAATTCAATGATTTACTTAAATTTACAGATGCATATTAAAACCAGCCTCAGTTCATGTGCACCACACAATTAGTACACCTGTCGGTTTGCATACATGTACATGTACATTACCATCCATGTTTATACATGTACGGTATACATTTTGTACATGCAAGCACATACAGACATTTGTGTAGGTACCTGGGTCATTCCATAAATTTGGGGTCCAAAAATGTGACATTTTTGGTGTCCCTGTTACATAGTGACACATATAAGATACTGCAATTCTTTAATGCCTTCTATCTCCATGAGTGATTGTGTAAAGCAAAGTTCCTGCCAAAGAAGTAAAACAAATAGTGTGAAGTCAATGGGAAATTACACAGGTCAGGTGTAACACGGACACCAACAAAAAGTCGCACCTTTGGACCCCAAATTAATGGAATGACCTATCTCCATTGTAAAAATGCTTCAGCATTTGTATAATTAGACTAAAGTTAACAAAGTTCGTTAGGTTCGAATCCCGCTCCTGCCAGTTTCTTTGTTCACTTTGAAATTGTGTTCAAAATTTACCTAGTCAGTTTCCCTTGTGGATTGTTTGACGAATTTTAGTTAACTGTTAGGGTACTAAAGGTTTGGATGACAATCCACGTTAATTCTTCTGCAGAGTACCAACTACAATAGAGCTTACAATCAATTACATCTATGGATGGAACTTCCACATCTGGGAATGTCAGAATGAACTGCTTTTTTGTATGTGTACAAAGATACAACTAAATGTATCCTATATTTCAACTACAATGAATATACAGTGCCCGTTTCGTGTATATATATATTGTTTGTCTTGTGAGTATATACAGGAAATCATTCATTAAAAACTAATAGGCGTACTTCATCCACATCTAGTCAGAACAGATACTAGCCATCAAAATTCAACATAAACTCAACCAAATCTTAATCTTCCATCAACAGGGCCAAGCCATTGTAAAGCTCTGGACATCTATACATTCCTTTGGTAACATTTACGTACACGTAACAGTGAAAATACATGTAGTGAGCTCCTGTTTTATGAGTGACTCAACACACCCATCCAGGAGTATTTGGCATGAAACATGAAACAGTTACTGCATGAACATTTTGCTAATACATGTACATGTAGTATGATGCGCAGCTCATTCTGTGCGGTAGTGCAATACTTACACAACCACACAACGCTGATAGTCTGGTACCGGTCAGGCCAGCCAGTACCTCATTTGCGGCAATGCAAATGGTCCAATCAACTACTCCAATCAAAGCCAACACTGTATACATGCAACAGGTGAACATCTCAACTACCTAAAAAAAACGGACTGTGAAAAGTCCATTTGACAAAACATGCCTAAAAGTAAGATTTGTTTTGGCCTTTTAACCCTAACCACTTGGTAACTTTACTAGAAAGTATCCTGAATCCACCAAAATCCACCTATTTTGTCATGCACGAAAAGTTGGTTTTGGTGACTGCTCAATATGGAGGTATCCTGAATCTATCAAAATCCTGCAGTACCGCTAGGCTTACAATCCTCAATCCATCAAAATCCCCCAGGTTTCAATATGGAGGTATCCTGAATCCGCCGAAATCCTGAATTTTGATGGATTTATGTACGTTAGGGTTAATGAATCGAATGTTTCAAACAAACATGTAATGCAATCAACTACTGGCTGGCTTGACCCAGTTCAAGCTACAGTATGTGTACATGTACGACTCACTCAAACTTTAAACAAATAAACCTGGGGAACAACCTGTCGGCAAATAAATTCCACAAGCAATAAAACTAAAACTAAATAGACATCTGAAATCAAATGTTTCATGGTTATTTGATAACTGTTTAAATACCCCTTGCACCCCCCTCCTCCCCCCCCCCCAAAAAAAATGAATTTGTTTTGGTCTAAGCCGTTAATGAAGACATACATGTATTCTTGAAATCATCTGCATTATATACAATTTACACACAAGTTCTCTTGAGATAAGATTATAATATGCCTCAGTCATATACATACATTCACAAAAGCCAAGACTGCTCGAGGAGAGACTACATTGTAGCTATCTGAAGAAAAAAAACTTCCACACAAGTACCCAGCTCTACACACTGCTAATTAACAGTGTATTTGCATTGAAATTGTGTACGTGCACTGTATATATCTCAGAGGACAAGAGAAGAAAGGAAACACAAAGAAACCTTTCAGTCCTCGAACGTAGAGTCTTTTGTTGAAATCGGTCCTCGAACGTAAGGATACGTGCTTAGTCTATGGGGGTTGGTTATATTAAAGGAACAATAGGAAACACAAAGCATTGTCCTCGGACGTATTGGGGAAGTACGACTGTGTGGACTTTTATTTAGAATGGTGAAAAAGATTTCACGAAAAAACTTTACCCTTTAAATTATATTCAAATAAAGGGCAATTTCCATTGCTGTAATGACCAGATGCATTGTACACATTGTACAGCATGTGGAGTGACAACCTCGGATCTCATTTGCAGGGGCAACCCAGGAGAGCTATTATTTTTCCTTCAATATCATCAATAAGTGAATGAACTTTTGGATGGAATATGACATTGAAATAGTAGACAGGTTTTAACAAAGCAAATAAAATGTGACCGGCTCTGCAAAAAGGTGTATTATGTCGCAACATTTGAAAAATGAGTTATATACATAGTCGAATTTGTCACATCCTAAGCTTTAATTTGGTGTAGGTTTGACCCCTGTGGCATTTTGTGTTCTCAACATACAATATATCTTGACATGTGTATACTCCTATTTTCAAATTTAACGGAAGTGCGTATAATGATATAGGCCTTTAAACACAGAAAGTGCAAAGAAATAAGATAGCACAGAGCTATATTATATTTCCAGAGCGCTGACTCGATGTACAAAGTGATGCCTGCTGGGCGCCTCCATGTTTGTGTACAAACCTATGGAAAACTTGAAATTTTGTACGGCTTTTGTACGGCTATTTGCATATCTGCGTTTGTATTCTATACAGTTGCGTTATCGAAGCAGATACGGCCAAAAGTGAAATGCACAATCAGTAAATGAGCGTTTCATTTTGCTCTGCGCAAACAAGGTAAACGCGTGCGCATATCCGCTGTAGATGATTTTTATAACCGTCATGACGCACTTAAGTTGTACACTTAAGTGAGTACACTTTTAAAATTCACTCCATCTAATTTCATTATGTTCTACAATCTACAAACACGCACACGAATTCAAAATGTCTGCGCGCAGGAAGGATTTAAAGTATCTCCGCTCGTAAGCTGAGGAGTTAGTGCTCTAGTCATTTTATATAGCTCTATGGATAGAAGTAATTTATCAACATTTATTTTGTCATCTTTATTCATCAATATTATTGTTTCTGAAAAAAAATTATGAAAATATAGATAATTAAAACCAACAAACCCAAAAAAAAAAAATCACTTATGTGAAGATTTGTTTGCCTGGTTCACATACATTGTAGAACAGCCCTGTGTGTGTTTTCACATAGTACAACATAATACTTGTACATGTACCCTTTTTTGTAGAGCAGGTCACAAATGGCTTTAACTGGAGGAACTGCACATTTGCAATCTGTAGTTGGATGTGGGAGCAGGGGAGGGGGGAGAGGAATGGACAGGTCACAGTGGGGGGGGGGGGGGGGGGTGGATATGCCACAGTGGGGGGAGGGGGGGGAATGGATAGGCCACAGTGGGGGGGGGGGAGGGGGGGAATGGATAGGCCACAGTGGGGGGGGGGGGGGAGGGGGAGAGACCGCCCCCATGCACCCCTGTAGTTATGCCACTATGCATGTAGGAGGACTTAATGAAAATAAGGCCTTATTGAATGATTCCATGTATTTACGTGTATGAACCTTTACAGTGCTCATGTAAGTCTTGTCCAACTATATGTACATTGTATACTAGCAAGAAAATACATGTATGAATTTGTCCTGGTCCAATAATGGTCTAGCTTGCAATTCATTAGAAAAAATATCAGTGATAGAAGAACAAAACTACATCTTTTAGCAAGTTTTGACATTAATTTCTACATAAGCCACAAAAAACCGTCATGGAATGGAGACAGTGGTACTGCAGAAATTGCAGTGATCTTGAATAAAATTGAACTGGCCAATTCTTTCTTAACGAGAAACACCTCAGCGATGGCTGCACCTCAGCAGAAGCTGGGACGTAACACCAAGGGAATCGGATCGTGGACAACATCTGTGATGTTTTTGTCAAGTTAACCCTAACCCTGCCAGACGCAGCAGAGTGCATCTGTGGTGACAGCTTGACCTTGCTGCACTCTCCACACAAGTCAATGTGACAAAGTATGCAATCTGATGCGTCTGGCAGGGTTTCTAGCCAAAATACCCTGGAGGGTTAGGGTTAATGAGAAGTCGGACCTTTTTGTTGAAGAGAAACACCCGAGTTGACAGAAGAGAGAAGACGAGGAGTTAGAGAGAGGTCTAGCGGCATCACACTAGTACACAGCAGTTACTTTCTTCTGTCTTGCCCCGATTCCTCTGACCTATTGTTGAGAAGAACAAAAATCAATCAAAATATTTAAATATAACTACACATTCATGAACAAAAGATGATGGTATTATGCATCCCTCATTTGAGTCTGCCAGTAATTTGCAGATAACCATCGACCCTGCTTAAACAAATCTATCTATGGCTAAGTGCAACATTATCAGATGCATCACACAGTGCCATCAACTTTGTCCCGTGTCCTTTTCAGCAATTTGTGTTAAAAGGTCAATATTGACACAAAACTGGTTGAAGTAAATGTAGGCAAATTGAGTTCACAAAATCTCTATTTACAAGTACATGCACATGTATAGTGATAGGAAAAAAATAAACAAAATGTAACACTTGGAAGTTTGGAAGTTTTTAAAGTAAGACTGAACCGCCACAATTTGTTTGATTGCTCTAAGGCCCTACTGGCACTGATGACAAAATTCCTGGCAAGAAAATTAACATCTCCAAAACAACCCACAGTACCAATAGCATGGTATCAATCTGCTTATACATTGTATGGTCGTCCTCACAACCCACAGTACCAATAGCATGGTATCAATCTGCTTATACATTGTATGGTCGTCCTCATCGGTCCTTCAGGTCAGGCACCGACCCCTGGTGACTCCCTTGACAACTGCTTATGGTATGAAATGGATGAATGTATCCAGAGCCCAGTTTTAAAGGGTTGCTTATAGGCTAAGCAGAAAAGCTGTGCTATAACCATAGTTGGAAACTATGCTAGCATAAGCGTGGTAAAGCCGTGCTACACATGTTGTATGCCTAACAAATTGGCCTGTGAAGATCATGTAACGAGTCTTCCTACACGTACATGTATGCTTAAAAGCTGACAGTCTACATGTATATGAAATGGATGGAGGTTCCGTTTGTAGAAAACCATGAAGTTTTGATACAAGAATACATACATACATGTAAATCTGCAATTTGAATTGCTTCTTATAGGCCTACATGTATTGTCTAACTCTTTATGAGTGTGTGCTGTTTCACACAGATCTAGATCTATATCAGTGATCCGCACGTTGGTTTACAGTTACATGCAAGATCAGCCATTAGCTGGGATCTTGCGTGTAACCAGCGGCTGAATCACTCATCGGGATCCAGATCAGACCTTACATGTACATGTTATTATGAATCTAATCAAGCATGTCCATTATGCCCACATGACTTAATCCTTTTCGTCATGGTACAACCCTGTACCTAAAGAGGGCTGCTATTATTCAACAGAGAAAAGCAAACATGTTGCCATAGTGACAGGAAAGCTTAAGTGGCTATTGTACCATCAACAACCTTCTGCAATGACATTACATGACAGAGTGCTATTGGTTTAACAACCTTCTGCAATGACATTACATGACAGAGTGCTATTGGTTTTAAAGAGGAACTAAAACGCCAATTTTTTTGTTGACATTTTTGACTTATCTGATAGTTTATGCCTCCCCAAAACTAATGTAACAAGTTTCATGATTCTGAAAAATCAAAAAAAATGTTTTTGAGCCTTTTCTTTCTGAGCCACTTTGACTCGATTCAGAAAAGGCCGAGGTCAACTGCGTGCCGTATCGCGCGAGTATTGACGTACACGTGTAGAAACATATGACGTCACTGTATTATACGACAATGTTTTACGTAGAGTCTGTACGTATTTTTTTGTCTAAGGCTAGTATTACTTGCTGTGCTTTTTGCTCATGATTCAGGAGTAACACTACGATAAACATATTTTAAAGTGTTGACATCTTTGTGAGACACATTAAGAATTGGGGTTGTAGGCTTGTTCTTGCTGAAAAGCTAGTTATGAGTCATACTTTCCTTTGTTTGCAGTCGGCTTTTATTGGGACCTGCGCGGTGAGTTGTGTGTGAGCTGATGTTATACTCTAGTCTGGCGACTTTGATTATGCAGCCCTCATAAGGACCCGCACCTTCTCAGAACTATACACACAATTTCTGTTATAAGGTACCAGACTCAATCGCATGCAGCGCATGCGGTCATATGCAGCACGATATGGGGCAGCTTTTTTCACCATGCATCATCTGCAGGACCTACAACTTCCTACAGTCCTACACAAAACTGGTTCACTGTATCCGTCTTTGCTTTTTACTTTGTGCACATTTCAATGGTGTAGGACTGTAGGAAGTGTAGGATCCTACAAAATATACGGAGTGAAAAAAGCTGCCCCATATCCGGCAGGGTATACATGCGGTACCGTGCGTGTACAATGCATGTTGAGTCAAGCGAGCGTGGACAGGGAGACGACCGGGGCTCTCTGGCTGCTCGAGACGGCAACCGCAGTTAACTTCGTCGCGCTGGTGCGCGTGAGTCCGGGACACGATTGGAATGCTCGGTGCTTTTAGAGTTGGAATGGCTCCATCCTTCAAACGGAATTGTGCCTTCAAACCCAGCTGAGTTTTCATACTAACACTATCATCTATACAGTCTTTGGCGAAATGTTCTGCACATTTTCGACCATTTCGACAGCCCAAAATCAGATATTGTATTGTCTACAAAGCGGACCCACTGTCGCCTTTGAGCTCCATTCAGCACTGGGAATCGCAGTAAGGTTGGGTCAGGGTTTTTGTCGCTGTTCCTCGTGCAACCCCCAACTACACACGATTGAGGCATAATGATTATCTCAGATCGATGCTCATACTGAAATAATTAGACAAAATAGACGGGAAAACGGAGGAGACAAAATAGACGGGAAAACGGAGGAGTTAGGTCGACAAAAACTCTTCAGCAGCATCAACTCCACGTACGTACATGCATAGTGTTTGGCTGTAGCATCAACCGACTCTACACGTGTACGTCACGGGGTCACGTACATACATTTAACATACATAATGAGCTTTCGTGAAACAGGATAAATGGTTCAGAATAACAACCCTTTTTTTTTTAATAAAAAAATTTCTCTCGTCTGCAAACTAATCTCTATCAGTTAAAAGAGTATTTAAACTGTCGGAAAAGTCCAAAAAGTCAAAAAAAAATTTGCCGTTTTAGTTCCTCTTTAACAACCTTCTGCAATGACATTACATGACAGAGTGCTATTGGTTTTGGTACACACTGTTTATTGCTACATTTATTAAGCACATTAATGAGGTTAGTTCAGTATTGTGAAGTACATGTGTACTACACATGTACATGCAGATTCAAATACAGTAGTACTCTCCCCACCATCCTGGTCAGGACTTTCTATTGTTCCTACACACTAACCCATCCCCATAGACTAAGCACACGTTTACCCGGGAGGACACCTTCCAGACAAAAGAAAACACGTGAGGACAGTATTGTTCCCTTTGTTATACCCTCTTTTTTGTCCTCACCATGTTGAAAATAATACAGTATGGGGCATGTTATTAAAATTAACAAGACAGAAAGTTTCCGTTTCCTTTAAAACCCCAACTCTCTCCATCATTTTTCCTCCAACCCGAATCCTCCAACATCCTCTAATTTCAAAGTGTCAAAGCAGCATGTAACCCGAGTCCTCCAAAATCCTGGGGACCACTGCATGAATCCTCCAAAATCCTCTACATGTAACTTTGTTTTCGTAAACACCCTAGTACATTGTAACTTCTATCCTCCGAAATCAACCAGCATCAGAGTGGGGCTGATGACCTTGGTCCTCCGTTTTCCTCCAGAGGCAAAATCCTCTTATGCCCTCGATCCTGCAAAATCCTCCGATGCTTCAACTTCCAAAGACCCTCGATCCTCCAAATTCCTCCATTTGGCAAAGAGGATTTTTGAGGATTTGGGAAGGTTAGGGTTAATGTATAGACGACCATTCCCATATGAGATCACTTGGACCAATGTCATAGGGTTGCTAAGCAGTAAAAATAATGCTAATAAAAACTTATAGAGCACTGGTATCTAGAAAAATCTATTCACCGTGCTGGGGTCTGATAGGCTTGACTAAAAAGGTACAATGTAGGTTTTAGTTAAGTTTTGAAAGTCAACATCAGGTTGTGATCGTAGAGCTACTGTAGGGATAGACTGTTCCATGGGCGAGGTGCTGCAACAGAAAAACCTCTGTCCCCATTATATAGGCCTTCAGGCTTGTATGGCGATATGAGTTGTTGGATATACATGTATTCGGGTGGACAGTAAGCATAGTGTACCATTGTCTGCTTTTCCTCTATACATGTAAGAGGTAACTACATGTACATGTACCATGGGGTAAATACAGTTGGACTCAAAAGTGGCGGAAAGGGGGGGGGGGGGGGGGCATTGGCCGCCCCCCTCCTCCTACTTTTTCCACTTGGGAGAAATGGCCCCCTCCCTTCTTTAGCAATTCCGCATAAAGAAAAACATAGAAAATGGCAGCACGGGCCGGCAGCGGTGCTACTTTTGCGAAACTCCAGTTAATGAAACAGGTCACTGGGAATGGAACGTAGGGTTAAGGAAACCTGGGTTAAGTAAAGCTCAACCTGGGTCGGTAAATCTCTGGGTTAAGCCAGAGTCATTGAGGACAATCAGCAATTCTAGTCAGTTTAACTTTTATGCAAATAATATTTGGAGAAATTAGTCTGTCACAGTGCCATAGGTGTCAAAGCTCCAACTACATGTGTGTACGCTGTGAGTCTTAAATTATAGTTGAACACTTAATTTTATATAACTTGCATAATTAAAGATAGTGGCCCTTGATAAAGCCGACTTCATATACATGTGTATATATAAATTTATGAGATAATCCCTGATGTTCACCTTTCGTACGAGTTAGCACAAATAATCATCCACACGTTTTTGAACCTTTTGATCGAAAGCAGTGCACAACACCTCATCACGAAAATCGGCTTTATTAAAGACCATAATTAATCTCAGTCTCAGAAGTTGTGGTCTCGGTCTCGGCCTGCAAAAGTCTTGGTCTCGGAAGTGTTGGTCTCCGTCTCGGACATGAAGGTTTTGACTACAACACTTATCGACCAATCGGATCTCCCAATTTAACACCATGGTACATGTATAACAAGAATGTATGGGCACACACTCTTCATGTAACCAACTATCATCTTGTGGCAGTTGTGCAAGATGCCATGACTTTTCCATGACTGTGGGACAGTGTTGTAACCAAGTCATTTTTTCTCAAGTCAAGTCAAGTTCCAAGTCAATTTTGTTCAAGTCAAGTACCAAGTCTCGAGTCAATTGTTAGTAAATAAAAATTCCAATGACAAAATGACAATGCATAGGCTAGCACGCATGCACTGTACAAAATCAACCTGGTGTGCCATTTCGACAATTCTCCATGCAGCTCGGCCAGCGCTGCGGCCCTGCATACATGTACGTACTGGACACTCAGCTTGCTACATGTATAATATGCGCTATAGGCTTGTTTTTTAACTGATACCTGTATGTTTGTGTTGATTTTAACAGAAGTGTTGATGTCAGCAAGTCAAATATATTCAAGTCAAGTCGAGGCACAGTCATGTTCTTTCAAGTCAAGTCCCAAGTCATTTTTTTTCCAAGTCAAGTCAAGTCTCAAGTCAAAAAAATTGCGACTCGAGTCAGATTCAAGTCAAGTCAGCAAGTCAAGTCAACAAGACTGCTGTGGGAACCATGAATGCATGGACACACTCTTCATGTACATATTCAGGTCTACATAATTCATAATCACATTCATGTACGGAGAGAAAATTTAAACTTCAATCAACTGCATTTGAAGCATTTATGTAGCATTTATATGAATCCATATTGACTTTTTTATTGGTACCAGTGTATGTTCGTACTGCCATAGTTTTAAATATTTCATGTGCTCAATTTCCTTCCAAGGCAATAAACAAGTTACTATGGTAACGGCATCATGTACATGTGGCATCTTTTCCATGTACATGGAGTACAATGTACATGGAGTACAATGTGCATGTATGTACATGTGCATACCAGCTACATCTGTATCTGTATCATATGGTTGGCAAAGCATCCCAAAGGAAGCATCCCAAAGGAAACATCACACCAACTTGTGTGGGACTACGTCAAATTATATCACCCAGAATTTATTTTCTTACATGCTTTAAATTTGTGTAGATTTCTTCCTTAAAAAAGTTTAATGATGGTGCACATGCTGCAGAGGATGGTATTTTGTTCTTTTATGGTTCTTGGAAAGAAGCTGTTTTCAAATGCCCTGGTGCGAGTACGAATTTGCTTATATTGCTTTGGGTTTCCTCTAGTTGCCCTTGTATTTGGAGTCAAATAAGTGTCTGCCAGTATGTCCACCAGTCTCTTTGTTAACTTGTAAATCATGGTTAATCTATTGGCTCTTCTCTGTGTCTCTAGGGGAGGCCAGTCAAGCCTCTGAAGTAGATTTGTGACTGTTCCCGTTGTTTGACTATATTCACTGAAGATGAACCTTGCGGCTTGTCTCTGTACTTGTTCCAAGCAGTGAATATCACACTGTAGATGTGGATCCCAGGCAGATGAAGAATATTCTAATAATGGTCGAACCAATGAGGAATATGCAGATTTTTCATCTCAGAGCTGCAGTTCCACAGGTTTCTCCTTAGAATCCCCAGTATCTTCCGTGCTTTTTTACATGTTTCTGTTGTGTTTTTCCAAGACAATGAATCTGTGATGTACACCCAGTTCATGTATCATGAACTCATGTGTATTACATGTAGCATGCCTACCCCTGACACACCTGTAAATACTGTACACATTCAATTTATTGATTTAAGAATTTAGTAAAAGAGACTCATGACTTGAACCCTGCACGTACTTTAATTTTCCTTTAAATTTTATGTTTAAACCCATAGATGATCAACATTCCATTTATAAAAGGTGCTCATGAATTGTTTTTCTTTCTTTTGTTTTTCTTTGATTAATTTAAATACTTGAGTTTCTTCATTCACATCAAGCATATTTGACTTCAGAAAAAAGTATTTGATCACTTTTACAAATTCTAGGAAATTCCTGAATGCATCCCACCCTCCCAAGTTATTTTTGAATTTCAAACCTGCTGATAAAGTTTTTTTTTAAAACTTACTAAGCACCCTTCAAACAAATCCTGTTGTTTCATTACATGTAAAAGTCAACTCTGCCACATTTACTTGTGCAAATACAGCCAATCTTGGCAAATATTCAGCCTGACCAGCATCGTGCTCAATGAAATGTGACAATTATGCCATGGAATCAGGTGGATGTGGCTGCCCAGGGTACAAAAGGCAGCACAAAATGAAATTAACAAGTAGTGGCAGCATTGCCCCCCAAACTGTATTTTACATAGAAGCTGCACTAAGCTTGTTGCAGAATATCACAAATTTCACCTTCTGCCACCTTCAAATAGGCCCTATGGCTTAATATTAACAAATAAATAGAAGTTTGTGTTTAACACAGCAATAGAAATAAGAATGGTTGACAGGAATGGATAATAAAAAGGGGTACAAATTCTAAATCTAGTTTGTCATACACATGTGTGTGTACATCACATGGTCAGTTTCAAAAGTAGCATTATTTTGTGAATCTTATCATACATTTGTACAGGGTGAGTACAAGAGAATCCAAACACTTTCCTACAAATCCTACCCACTAATAAATGGCTCTACTACAGGCCTACATGTAAGTTATGACTGCATGCAAATATGCTTAAAAATCCTTACAAAACTGCTGGGAAACATTCTGGATTCGTTTGTTTTGTCTTTTTATTCACCCTGTATGATGTTCATTTGATTGTTTGGTTTAGTTATATGTACATGTACTAACCTTGTGAATTTGGTTCTGGTAAAGTTTCCCTCGCCATCAGATGCATGACTGTAATCTTTCCTGTTGGAAGCTGCAAGGCTGTCACAGAATATACAAGGAATAAATCACAAGGCAGAATGGATTATTGTGTATGTTACGCTTGACTGCACAAGCACATTGTAGCCGTTTCGCTTGGCTGCCAGAGCCAGCGCGACACCCCGGCGCCTCCTGTAAGTAAATTGACCTCAGAATTGGCAGACGTAAACGTACATGTACAGCAGCCGATTTCACTAAACCTTGCGCAATTGCATAACTCTATATGTACTTGTGCCACAATTGATTGCTTAAGTTATGCAACATCTGTGACATTTAAAAAATCGACTTCATGAAAGGTACACAGTGCGTATGTCGCTGACTTGCACCACAAATTATGGCGTAACTTACGCACTCGTTTTAGGTGGCTTAAGTTGTTCCCCAAAACACCAAAATGATGACTTACATGTAGCTAGCTGAGCAATGAGCACAGTAGAGTCGTTAGTTGGTATTATTATTGATTAATTTCACTAGATTATTCCAGAGATTAATGAAATGATCATCTGTTGCAGGTTCACCTGTGAGGTATTTCCGAAAGTTGCCACCAATCTTTTTTTTTGGGTAAAGTTTCAAAAGCGAAAAGTTTTAGTATGGCACTTCAGTTAAATTTTACGACTTCCATGTTTTTTTTATTTTTGCACTAAAACAGTCGTCGTAAAAGTGGCATTCAGCCTCATCCGTGATGTATGAAACAAATAAAAATTGCGCAGCTACGCACCGTTTCGTGAAATAGATCGCAAGGATGTAGCGCAGCTGCACAACATATTCATAGTGCTAGTCCTACGCCATGGTGTAAGTTGCGCACGGTTTTGTGAAATCGGCTGCGCACTGCGGTGCAGACAGCCTTATGTACATGCCAGGCAAAAGGGACACATGATCATAATAAGGGGATAAAAGTGTGATGACCCGGTCTTTACCACGTCAATAATAACCGAGGAGGGGCGTGACCGCTGTTAATGGACCGAGCCGAAGGCGAGGTCCATTAACAGCGGTCACGACCCTTCGAGGTTATTATTGACTGGTAAAGACCGGGTCATCACATTTTTATCCCCATTCATTCATAAATGCCTTCTTACGAAAAATGCAAAAACCTCCCGTAAAAAGGACAAAATGCGAAGCTTTTTCACCCCACTTTTTCTCCCATTTGTTCAGTACAAAACTCATGCGCGTGAAGGCGCTCCGCGCCTGTCTGTCGCGTGCGCACACGCACGAGATGCAGCGTTTTATACGCGTGCATTAGCGTTGTCTTACATTATGAAGGTAAGTACATCTTGTGCGCGCACCTACTACGCTCTCCCTGTTGCGTATCGGCTTAGAACAGTTGGTTATGACGCGCCATGTTTAAACAACTTCCAGCCGTGTTTAAACAACCGTTTAAACACACCCACGTGACAGGCTCTCGAACAATAGGGATAGTGAAACTCGCTGAGGCATTTATGAATAAACAATGAACATGCAAGCTGGAAGTTACAGATGTAAATTATGTGTTTTTTCACTTTAAAAAGGTTGAAACTAATAAATGCCTGTCCATACCATCCAATTAGGTAAGGACTTGTGTTGAATCCAAATGTACTACAAAATTGTCATCTTTCAATCTCGTGAGGCACTCTGCAGACCCAAGTGGAACAATTCTTCATCATAAATATGTATGACCCTGTACATGTACATGTATGTCAACCTTTGACAGATCCTACTAAACTCAGTTCAGTTGTAAGGCTATATTACAAATAAGTATACATTTTAATAATCCGGTTTCAAATAAAGTTTGAAAGTCAAATAAAAGTTGAAAAATTGTGCCGTACCTCCCAAGGTAACGTTTCCATGAATAAACCTTCCTTGATATATGAGACGTAGAATAGTGGCAGAAGAAACACGGTCGCTTTCCCATTCTGAAAAATCAACAGAAGAAAATGTAAAAGAACCAGGTAACATGTAGGAAAATTATGGACAGTACAAGCATGGAGGTGGTACAAGCAGGCCTCGACCGTAAGCTGGGCAAGTCAACTGGGTTTTTTACTAGCCTGCAGAAATGTTTACTAGCCCACATTTAATGGACACATTGTAACATATCTCACTAACCATAACTCCCTACTGTGTCGGAAATATCGTATTAAAATTTGAGGATTCAGTACAGTTACAAGTGATTTTCAAACTAAAAAATAGAAAAGAAATTACTGAATGATAAGGTTCTGTTTCCTTCCACTCCCTCCAGTCATTTTCATTTTGCGGCACACATGGCAAAACATCGTATTTCCATCATACATGTACATGTCACTAAGCTAGCCAAAGTCTCGTTCCCAGTCTTTTATTTTTGCTCTAGTTTGCATCGTATTCTCTTTTGCTTCCTTTTTTGGATGGATTGGATACATTTAGTTATCGCCACATGACGGAAAATGTGAAGACCCAAGTGAATAAAACTTCTCGCAAACCACGTACACGGCTGACAAGTAGGCATACAGACCACACATACATGTGTACACAAACTTCGCACGAATGTTCTTTCATAGCAAAGCTGCTACCGCATCACATCGCTGAGGTCAAGTGCCGATGCGCATGCTCAATATGCACATGGAATTTCCCGGTTGGGTCATTAATCAAAGCTGGCTTCAGTACGTACCAAAAATCGTATAGGGCTGCGTACGGCGTACGCGTACGGTTCGTTGCGTCTTATTTCAGACAATATTCCGCAAATATTAGTTGTCGTTTTTATTCAAATTGACATGGGCCAAAAATGTGACCGTCCTGAATCATTTTTCTCAAACACTGATGATGTACAAAATAAAAATGTTTCAGTGTCAGCCGTATCGAAGCCGAGCATTGAGAAATGATCCAGTCTTTTTGTGTGCACTTTCACGGTGCTTTTCTCCTCCCCACATCCAACTAGTCCCCATGCGTACAGCATTTGGCAAAACATTTGCACGACATTCTGAATAGGGCTGTTCGATATCCATTTATTTTGATACCGAAATATCGGCAGAAAAATATCGCGATATTCGATATTATCGTGATGACGTCACTTTTTCATTACCGGAAGAACGGAGGAATAAAAAAATACATGACGGAAGTCACCACGGCATCATGAGATCGGGGCCACCGCCGGGATCGGGCCCGCCGGGATTGAGCGACAGGAACGGGGGGGGGGGGGGGGGGGGGGGGGGGGGGGGTGGGGCCGGTTTGACAAAGCTTCCCTTCGCTCGTTGAGTATTTGGAGTTTTACGACATTTACCTTCAGTTGGCTACTTTATGGCACTCCAGAAAGACTAGCGTTTGTTTCTATTTCAGCATTGTTGATTAGTAACACAGATGATAATACCATGGACGATCACATGCGAGCTGTCAACAAACGATCGTGTCGTATATTTTGTGAAGACGACATGACATTGCACAATGTACAATGGATGCGCGGCACGTGTTTTAATCTTTTCTCAAGACGCGGCGCAGTTCGCTACACGTAACCTAACTGCGTGTGCCTTGTACACTGGGGAAAGACGGTGGCATTCAGTGCGGTTGCTTGCACTTGACCGGACCAAGGCTAGCAACAAAGCAACGCGCACGCGCAGATGCGCTACAGGGGTTGACCTTATTGCAAACAATTGCCATACCCCTCGATCCCAAGATGAGTTCGCAAGCGTGTAGGTACAGGTACATGTAGGTACGTACATTGTACACTGGGAATAAGACGTTGTTTGCACTTGACAACGTACGGCGCGGAGGGTAAATTGCTCGGAAGGTAAATCGCGCGGAGCGGAGATGTCATGTCGGGGTTTAGAAAACGGTCAAAGAAAGACACATTTAGTGCATGTATGTATTTTTTTTATTCCTCCATGGTACATCATGATACATTATATACTATTCTACCGTCCAATAATTGGAAATAACTGGAATTTCGAGCAAAGTAAACTGGACAAATCCACACGTAATGCGGCCAAAAGGAACATATATCGCGATATTTTTCGGTATATCGAATTCCCCGATATTCCGTTTTTTTTTAAAGGGGCCGATACGATTTTCGATATGAAAAAAATATCGAAATATCAGGAAATATCGTCATATCGAACAGGCTTAATTCTGAAGTACATGTACCAACCTTGTACAAGCCATGTGCGCTTATGGCATCACAATCGCAATGAAAGGCATGTGTACATTGTACGTACGGACATGTTGCCATGCTGTGTAACTTTCTACAAGAAGTTACAGCGAGCATGCATAGCGCTAGCGCAGCATAGTCTAGTATTGACTGTCAAATTCTAAGCAGGTAGATACTTTTTTACTAACCCGCCGGGCAAGTTAAAGAGTGCTTTTCACTAGCCCGGAGCAGTTTTTAGTAGACATTGTACGCCGGGCTAGTGCTAAGGTCGAGGCCTGGTACAAGGTTGATTAGCCTTAAGCACTCATATACATACATGTACTAATGCATGTAAGCAAATTAAATGATCATTACATTAAGTGATTACATCTTCATGTACATGTACATGTTGCTTGTATACAGATAAACACTTCAGAATGTCCAAGATATTGAAGAAACACACAAATTATAAACTCCAGGTACATGTACGTGTAAGGACAAGATCTTCCTTCACGGTTATTAACCCTAACCCCTAGACCCTTTTTACTAGGAACCATCCTCAATCTTCCAAAATCCTCCGATTGCCCTGCCCCAAAAAATGCATCATCCTCAATCTTCCAAAATCCTCCTGTGCTTTAACCACCATTCATCCTTAATCCTCTAAAATCCTCGTTTTCTTAAAATACCATTCATCCTCAATCCTCCAAAACCCTCCTCGCTTGAAACACCATTCATCCTCCATCCTCCAAAATCCTCCAAAACTGCAAGGAAGATTTTGGAGGATTGAGGTGTGTTGGGATTAAGGTTTGGAAATGTGTTCTTGGAGGGAAAGGCACTCGGGTAAAAGGGCACTCTCATTAATAACACTTCAAGGTGTCTATACATGTAGTTTGTTTTAAGGAGGGGTCAAGGCCAGGAAAAGGACAGCTAAAAATTCACAAATAATTCAAAAATTCAAGTTAATAATTTAATCAGAAATACTGTTTGTGATGCACAACTTCCTGAAAGATTTACAATCTCTGTCCTTGAAAAATGTAATTCATCCATGACCTGAATATATTCCTGTCATTATGGTACATGTCCAATCAGCAAGTAACTGGTTGCAATGATTTGATGTGCTGACTGCCAGTGTCTGTCTACATTGCATATTGGGACTGGCTGTAGAATCAATAGTTAAAGGTGTGTGTGCTATAAAGCAGAAGAAAAGAACGCACCTGCCATGATTTAGTGTCGCCAACAACTTGTATTATGGGCAAAATGACAGACACAAACATGAAAATAACCACAGCTTTCTGTATACTGAATATTTAGACCATTGTTACAAAAACACATCCAGTTCATTTCCTCTAATTCACATGAATGGGTTTCACACTACTCTGAACTTACCCAGGTAATTTATTACCTGGGTAGAAACTAACCCGGAGAATCAGTTTCACACTGCATAATTAACCCCGCAATTCTGCTTACCTGCTTCAGCACGCACCCGGGTAACTTGTAGCAGCGTTCACACTATGCGAATGGTAACCCGGAGAATGAGCATTCCCAACAAACATGACGGTACTGGGCCGATGCTGGCTACCTATTATGGGTTTGTTCCAGCAGTACCGTACATGTACAGTGTAAACAGTACAAGACCAGAAGTGGGCCAATCATGGCTTGATTAGGCCAAAAACAAATTCGGTCTCTCGTCAGCGCGCATCGATTTTGATCATGCGCGTCAACTTTTTTCCCCCCAAATTTTTCGCAGTAGCTACAACAGCTATTGCCGCACTGCCTAAAATTTTCGTGGGCAGCTCAACCTCGTAAATAAATGTTAAAATTAATATTAAAAGCTTGTAAGTACGATTTGAAGCTTTGCATGGTGGTGGCGATACGATAAAGACTGGAATTGCGGGTAACACCATGTGAAAAACAAATCTCTTCTGGGAAGATGTGTGGTTCTGAAAAGAACCGGGATGAGTGTGTAACTCGACGTTTCGGACAGTGTGCTCTGTCCGTCCTCATGAGTGTGAGTGGCACATATATACATGTATGACAGCATTATGATTAAGGTTTAACCGATGATCGGATCGGACATCGGATCGGGCCGATCGGATCGGCAAAATTTGTAAGGTTTAACTGATGATGGGCCGATGTTCAGCAATGTCAATTAGCAAACTCTACACTCAATTTTATCATACACAAATGTCAAGTTTATTTTTATTAGAGCGCAAGTAAAAACGATGTTTTATTTTTGTGTGAAAAATGAACAGTTTTATGCTGTGATGTCTTATCATACCGGTGTAAATATCTCCAAGCTCCGCATATGCATGCGATCCGCTCTATCTGCACCGCATACGTGCAACAACTCAGCGCCCGCGCCCGAAGACAACGGAGCAGTCAGTGCATGACTGTACTGGTCTACTGAACGTTATGAATGGAGTCGGGGAACTACACTGTGTGAAGCCACGACGCGTTGTGGACTTTAGTTCAGCCGATCACGTGTCTCTTGCATGCACAGCATGGGCGATATCTGTGCACCGTGTAATGTTACATGTACAACAGCGTGAATACAAAAATACCCTGGAAAAAATACCAGCATAGACGCCATAATGGGGAATTCCCTTCATGTGTGCCAAGTTTGCTGGACTGAAGCTTGAATTGAATTGAAATCACTGCGAGTTCGGCCTCGTATTTTTACGCCTGCAGATTTTTCTACGTACATGTAAATACATGCCTGGATTAGTTTTGCCCATTGTCCTAATTTGTTCTCCATTTCAACTTCTATCCAACAACCAGCAGTGTTAAAAAAAAATTAATTGGGTCGGTTGGTAGGCATAACATGTCAATTTTCTACCTCCATGCTAAAGGTGAGAATAATGTAACGCAATACCTGTTGTTAGAGTGGTCCCGAAACGAAGTACAAGTACACATTTTTGGATGCTTTTTGAGACATATGCCTGATGAATTTTATGTGATACGAGCATTGTAAAGTGGAAAATATAATTTACGTATTGTAAAAATAATCAGCTTCCTTCCTATTTCTTTAAAACTGTAAACTTGTATGTTAAGCCAAAACTCTTGTGAACAAAGATAGATACATGATTGATAGCCTATTAATCAGCAAAAGCAATAAACTAAACAAAAGAAATATGAAACTGCGATCACCATATCACAAACTGCCGCGATACAAAAGCAGTCCATGCCGTACAACGCACGGCGTGCCCGGCCAACTGACAGCTCCATGCACTGTGCGTCACCGTAACACGTTGGCGACACGTGGGATTATCCACACAGCTGTTTATCACGCACAGCACTCAACCACTAGTCCACTTCTTGTCGCAATTTGTCGAAAGTTTTGATTGAAACACATCCTGATTTTGACTATCCTTGTTGGTCCGATTCTTTGTTGGTTTTCGCTGGGATTTTATGAACAAATCTTGTCGAGTGGGCCTACAAAGTTCCTGGATCTTTTTGTACCGGAAATTTGTTGCATCCAAGCATGCGTGTCTGGCTACAGACTCTTTACACGGGAATTCTTTACTACACGCAAAATAACGATGGCGTAACCTGACTATGAATTATGGTGTTGCATGAATAAACATACCTCAACAACGGACCCGCTCTGCGCAATACGCAGGCGCAGACGGTTTTCCCCCCATGATCGAGCCCGTACTTATTTTGCTGCATGCGCACGTACTCCCGGCCGAACATCGACAAGATGTACACGATCTTTGAGTATACGCATAGTTTCTCTTGTAGGCAAGGCTACCGCTACTGGGAATTCCGGACACCCGGTCGGCAATTCCTACTACATGTATTATGATTGGAAATCGGTATCGTACAATTAATTTGCTTTCCTCTACCAGTCTACCTAATAACATTTTATGGCTTTCGAAAATAGGGTGACCCGAACCGAAGGCATTTTTTTGTTTGGCCCAATATATTACTGTTAAGGGAGTCGTGGTTTGTCTTGGGTATGTCACTGTTGGGCACAATTGGTCGATCGTGCTGCGCTATCAGTCGATTCTGACTGATATCTTGGACTTTTACCTTAAAAAGAAATACAAATCCTCCAGAGCCGTGAATTAGAAAGAAAATGTGTTTGACTGGTGGCAGCGCGATCGGCCCATAGCGTCACGATCTACCGATAGCGCAGCACGATCGACAGATCGCGCCTAACATCAACACTTGCGTTTTTGAGGGTATTGTTTATGTCGATTAAAAACATCGGATCGGACATCGGCCGATGTTCCAAATAAAACATCCAAATCCAACATCGGTTGAACCATAATTATGATCATACCTTGAGGCCAGTTCTCAAACACAAACTGTCCTACATCTGAAGCTGAATCATTAGGTGTGAATGTAAACTCCTTGCTGTTACCATTCATAGGGTGGATCAATCGTAGAATGATCTGCATGGTGTACAGTGGGTAGACAAAAAGAGAAACAAGCACTGTTAATGAACACAATCAAGTAACACTGGAACAATCCATGGTATAAAGCGAGAAAGCTATGTACACAATACAACTGAAATCAAAGTTGGGCCCGATGGCATGGAATCCTTAATGCTGGATTTCGTGTAGTCCAGCTGACCAGGCGATTCTGTACGAACTCTGTAAGCACAGAATCCTTATGGGGTGTACTTTTATTTCTGGTTTATTTCACAGTAAAAATTGAAACTGGTGGCCCAAAGGCCAAAAAGGTTTCAATATACAGTGGCAGTCATATACAATTTCGAATAAAAATGGTTAACTATTTATATCATAAAACATTTATATTAAACCTCCTATACAACATTAAATAAAAAAACCATTAAGACAATTAACAAACTCACAATTTAAATTTCGTAAGCATCATAGTAGATAGAACAGCCATTTATATCATTCCATTCAATATTTGTGTTATCTGTGGTATAGCTGATCGTTTGTATCTTTCAGTATTGCACCGTGGTTGAACTAAGCAAGACCTACTGTCTAATCTAAGGTTTTGATTATAAGTTTTAACTGGCGGGAGCATATTTCGATGTCTTTCCGATCTGAACATTCTTACACGTATGCATGCACACAAGTCAACAAGTACATGTGTACCGGTACCTTTCTGTCCCATGAAATGCCCCGAATTATTCATACCCATGCCAAATTCGGGGTATTGTGAATCATTTTATGTATTTATATGTAGATTTGTACATTCCAACTAAAAGTCATTAAGTAAAGCCTAAGTTCCGCCAATCCAGCTTTTATGTATGAGAGAAAAGCAAACTACCAGGTTTTTCATAGGGTATGAATAATATTGGGCATAACTGTACATGCAGCATCAATTTTTGGCTTACATTGTACATATGTACATGTACGTTAAGCAGAGCAATGGAAATGGTGCCTTCTTAAGTATTTTCATTTGCTGGTAGAATTTATTCTTCATTCTGTACATTTCCATTTCAGTAATGTACATGTACATGTACATGTACATGTACACGTATCACCCCTAACCATACATTGTACATGTTACCAGTCACGATTCATTCTACGCATGGAGGTCTTTGTTTGTACTTCAAAAGTTAAATAAACAAAATCTGAGAAGTAGGGATTTTATGTACATGTACATGTGCCTTTATGGGCCGTTTGCACGTGTAAACAAAAATTAACAAATCAAAATAAATATTGCAGGCGATGCTGCACCATTCATTCTTTTCATTTACACATCTCAATATTTTCAGTAATGTTTGATTGTTAAGGCATTTTTAAACGACATGTACATGTACATGTATGTACATTGTACACTGTACATTCGACCCGTGTCGAAATCTACACGGGTCCAACCTGTGTAGACTTCTTAACATTTCAACACGGGTCAATTACGCTGCCTTTTCACACTACTCAACGCAAAACCAGCTTTTGCACTACACATAATGTTTTGACCCGTGTATTGTGCGATCATTTTACACTACAGACACGGCCGGCCATTCTACATGGATCGAATCGGAAAATCCCCCATACTGCATTGCGGCGTGTCACTCCATTGTCGATCTAGCATGGCAGCACCTTCAGCACGGGTCGAACTTCTCTATACGGGTCGAGAGTTCTCAACCCACCTCCCGAGCAGTTTCAACACGGGTTTAGCATTCTACACATGGTCAGTGCCATGTTGAAATATTGTAGTGTGAAAAGGTCAGTCTGGTTAACACGTGTCGGACCCGTGTACAACACAGAGATTTTTCGTAGTGTGAAAAGGCCTCTAGTGTGCATTCTTTCATGTTCATGTACATGTATTCCATTGTTTTACGCGTATACACATTTATATGTATATGTATACAATATACATTGTACATGTAAACCATGTACATATGTACATATGTACATATGTACATATGTACATATGTACATATGTACATATGTACATATTACACACATAGTATTTTGTAATGTATACACACAGGGCCACAATGGAAACCAGTTGACTGTTTTGGGTATACATACACAATTGAAATATATAATTCAATACAATGTATACATCATTGTTAGTGTGTCATGTAGACCTTGGGACTCTTTGCAAAATACATTTTTCGTCAAACAATCCACAAGGGAGACTGACTAGGTAAATTTGAATACATTTTCAAAGTGAACAAAGGAATAGGTTCGAATCCACAGGTTCGAGGTCGCAGGTTCGAATCCCGCTCCTGCCAGTTTTCTTTGTTCACTTTGAAAATGTATTCAAATTTACCTAGTCAGTTTCCCTTGTGGATTGTTTGACGAATTACATGTATTAGTTAAAAAGTCATATCCTCACGGTTAATGACTTCTGACTAGCGCCCACCCGAACAAAGATACTGACAATTTGGGAGACTGCCAACATAGGGCAAGATGGCTCAGTTGGTAGAGCGCCGGTACGGTAACCCGGAGGTCGCAGGTTCGAATCCCGCTCCTGCCAGTTTCTTTGTTCACTTTGAAAATGTATTCAAATTTACCTATTCAGTTTCCCTTGTGGATTGTTTGAAGAAAATAGATAACATTAACATTGCGCTCAATCGGGCCGCAAAAAATGCTCTTCTTAGCCGAGTTCTCGCGTAACCAGAGCTTGTATTAATGAAATTTTCTCCCATAGGAATGTGCACAATTCGGTCGGGACCAACGAAAATTCTCGTGTTAACCGAGTTCTCGTGTTAACCAAGCTCTTATTAACGAGAGTCGATGTAATTGGGTTAAGGCCGGTTTATAGTCGCGCAATGAAAATCGTCCGACGCTGATGGTCGCTGGATGCTAGTCCTTTTTTGCGCAGTTTATAGTCGTCATGCGACATTTGTAAACACACGCGCAGCATACGCGCAGCGCGTCTGGAATTCGAATACGACGATCAACGCATCACCACTGCTGAACGTAAAATTATTTTAGCTGCGATGATTATTAATTATCAGAGTTAGCAGCTTTTTTTTATGTGTGATTAATGTCTGTCCCAGCTGTTTTGATAACAATAAATATTAAGACGCATAAATAAATATAGGACGTTGACGCTTTTTATTGATAGTGATATTTATTTTTTTATGCTGTGTGCCATATTTGCATATTCATCATTTCTTACCGATCAGGCAATTGTATTGGCCCACTGAAAAAAAGTGAGGTCAGCGACCATGTCAATGTTCAATTGATTGAACTCTGCAGCGACGTCGAGAGCGTCTTTCAGGGACTAGTCGCTGGTGCTTCCGTGTCAACTATAAACCCTGCTAAGAGGATCGCGCGTCAATTTTTAGTCGCAGCGACCATCGTGCGATCGACTATAAACCAGCCTTTAGATGTCAGAGAAGGCAGAGATCACCAAATTGCAATCAGCCCAACAGTTTTTGCATGGCTCCAGTTCTTCCTCTTGAAACTACCACCTGTTGGGTCAGACTTATTTTTTTAAGAGGCTTTGGAACTCGGTGGTGCATTTAATGACGATCCCATTTTCTATAAGTGTACTACTGTACATCATGTAGACTAGACTGATTTCTTTGTGTCGACGTGTCCAGTATTGTAGCTGACTATTCAATGCAATTTTAGGATGCGAAAAATTACGCTAGGTCACCGTGTCTATCCTGTTTAGGTCAAAGGTGATTGTACACAGAGCCCACAATGTGTGACATTCTGACAGCCTCATCACAAGGTGAATAAACATTGTCGTGGTTATAAAAGTCCAACTGGGAACGCACCATAGAATTATGTGAAGGCATGTCACATTAAGTTTCAGCGAGGCCGCGGAAGAAAAAGTCCAATGGAAACACGGCTTTAGATAAAACCCAGTTCATAGTATTTAACCATGCCATAAAGAAATAGAAGTTATCTCTCAATGCCAACAGATTACGTACATTGTACATATGTACATCTGTATGCAATCGAGGGGAAAGAAAATTATACAAAAGAACCTTTCAGTCCTCGCAAGTCAGTCATTTTTTTAAATCGGTCCGCACTTGACTTTTTTTTGGAAGGTTTAACCGAGACGATGGTAAAATGAAAAATGGTCAAATGTGACCACTGTCCGCACTTGGACTTTCGACACGGGAATTTTTTTACCGAGACCGTGGTAGAAGTAACCGAGCTGTCACTATAACAACTCATGAGGGCACTTTGCGTGACATTTCTACATTGACGCGATTGACCCAAATCACGGGTGCCTTTTCATTTTTCCGGCTGATGTGTACACGTAGGCATAAGTCTTTAGCACCAATTCAACTTCCGACTGTATCGATAATAAAATCTGCCACGATTGCGACCAAAAGAGGAACAATGCACTTGAATTTGGAAACTTGCCACATATGCACCGCACCGCGGTTAAACAATGCAAAGCGCATGCGTGGTTTCCCTGTGAAGCACGACCTCGCGCTCGGGCTGGATGTACGCTTTCCTGAGCCGCTTTTACCAACTCGCACTGTCCGCACCTGGACTTATCGTCTCGGGAAAAGTTACCTGGTCAGTTTTCCTGGGCAGAAGTTGCCCGGTAGAAGTAACCGCTGGACTCAGGAAAAGTAACTGAGAGGAAAACGTCCTACATTGTAGGCTGTCCGCACTGGACTTAAAATGGAAAAAGTACCCATCGTCTCGGTATGTTTTACCAAAAATAGTCCAGTGCAGGGTTGGGTTATATTACCTGTAAAGGAACAATAGGAAACACAAAGCATTGTCCTCAGATGTATTGGAAAAGTACGACTACATGTATGCATGCATGTGCAGTCATGGACTAGTGAACAGGATGACAATGCATGTAATTTAGCAGCTTGGGTACATTGTCAACACTAATACTTTCAACTACATGTAAATCACCCTTCACTAATTGGATTCTGCTCAACAACAGTGCCCCTTTGTTGCAGATTAAAAGAACAAAGTGAGTTCCAACAATTGGGACATTAACAATTGATTAGGGCTTCATCTGACCTTTGGCCTTTCCTATACAATGTATGTATAGAATGCAACAAGCTGTGATGATTCATGCAACATGCTGACAGCCTGGACATTGAATATATTCAAATACTGAAAAAAGGGATTGACTGGCCACAGCATTGCCCGGACAAATTGACTAGTGACCATATCACATTCTATGGCTTCCACATACATGTACATGTACTTCAGGATTATTATTCATGTAGTGACTTCAAAATGTTATGGTAAATTGAAAACTGTATTGAACACAGCTTGCAATATGCACAATCTGTATGTCACATATTTGTTAAGCTTTGGCATATATGTAGAGGTACATGTACATGTAGGGTCGATGTGTCTACATTATTTTTCCTCCAAGTACACAATCCTGATTTCAAAGTGTTAAAGCTGCATGTAGCCCGAATCCTCCACAATTCTCTCATGGGGACCACTGCATGAATCCTCCAAAATGTTCTAGGGTTTTTCGTAAACACCCCACAGTATCCATGTAACCCCAATCCTCTGAAATCATCCAGCATCAGATTGGACCCGATGACCTGGATCCTCCATTTTCCTCCGGAGGCAAAATCCTCTTATGCCCTCAATCCTGCAAATTCCTCCATTTGGTAAAGGGCAATTCCACGGTTAGTCACGTTACATTTTTGGCATTTTTGGATCTTTCCTGGTATCATAATTTCCTTACTTGTGTTCGACTAATTAGTATTCCCACACTTATTACATTATATCCTCAGCACAAAAGCAATAGTCTAGAAAGTAGTTTAATGTATGCTAGATTAAGCAAAATATGGTCAGTTACATGTAGTCACGTTACATTTGCGAAGCGGGTAAAACATAAAAGTCAACTTTGTCCAAAAAGTGTCCTCATACCAAATACTCTGAAAGTGGTTAGGATATCTGAGGTATAAAACATTATTTGACTCATCATTTTCACAGAATTTACAACGTTACGTTATGGTTAGTCACGTTACATACATGTATTCTCCATAAAAAAAACATAATGATCCGTCTACAAAGGTGAGCAAAGATTTATAAGCTGAAACTTTTCTATTCAATGTGTAAACATACATTGTATTATACTAACTTTCAGGCCAAAGACAAACAAATATTAGGTTCTCATCTTGAGATTTTGGAAGAATTAAGAGGAATTTGTGTTTTTGTTGTGCAAAATAGCCACTGCCGGCAGTTCAAATTCTGAACTTTGCATTTGCTGTAAAGAAGTAGGTCTTTAAATTTTTGTGTTCAAGGTGTACAGCACCACAGCATTTCTTTAAATGGTACTTGCTGCTTAAATATAGCTTTTTATACAGATCTGAAATTTTTAAACATATCTGCCAAAATGTAAGCAGTTGAAAATTCAAGGATGAAAAGGAAATTTAAATAATAAAAACAAAAAAGGAAACAGAAGGGGAGTGAACTTAATAGTTTATTTTTTCAAATGTATGTAGCCTATATGGTGACTTCCTCATGGAGAAAGGTTCGTTTTGTTTACTCAACTGGTGCCCAATCTAAAATGAATTGGTCGCAATAAACCCGATGCCCGAGCTGTTGTAAATCACTGTTGGCTTGTTGCTATACTTAGAATAATTGATTGTCTTGGGACACTTAAATGAGTGATTTGGCAATCCCTGTTTCAACAATGATCACTTACATGTATTTGTTATCAGATCAGTGAATCATTGCTTCCAGTGTTATTCCCTGAAGGAAAATAAATGCATGACTGGGGAAGCCAGAATGTATTGACTTGGACTGTATGAACAAAAACTCACAAATCACACGGATGGGGACTTGATATTTTAAAAACATTTTAACCCCTTGAGTACGTATTTTACGGGAGACGTCAGGGTGCCGCGGCGGCTCTGGCAGCCAAGTGAACCGCTACAATGTGTTTGTGCAGTCAAGCGTAACCTATACACAATAATCCAACAATGGATTGAAACTGCACAAACAGCGGCAAATGGAGTCATCTGGCCTGGTGGCACTGTTTTTTTGTGCCAAATTCCGTCATCCGTACGCAAGGGGTTAAAAAGGAACTTTTCAAAAATTATAGACCAATAAAGTGTTTGGGCCATGTCACATGAGGCAATTCACAGGCAATCTGTTCCAGGCAATGTCAAAGAATAAAAACATGCACATTTCAATATTCTTTTATCAGAATGCTTAATACAATGTCGGAACAAAATGTCTGTTGTGCCACCCAAGCATTCTGGGTCATTCTATAAATTTGGGATCCAGTTTTGGTGTACTTGTTACATTGTAAACATCCCACATGTGTAAGATTTGGTAATTCAGGACACATTCTTTAATGCCTTCTATCTCCAAGATACTTCTGGAACTAAGGTTTTCACAAACCTTACAGAGAGATGCATTGAAACTGCTGTGGAAGAACATTTTCAAATTTCTTCATAACTCTCGTCACAAATGTTTCTGCTACAACATTCATATGCCTTATCTTGATATACATGTACGTACACATACATAGGCTACATTGTAGGCTCAGTTTAAGGCTGTTCAATATGACGATATTACCCGATAAATCAAATCGGACACTTAAAAAACTTGGAATATCAGGGAATTTGATATACCGAAGAATATCGCGATATGTACATTGTGTACATTGTATAGCTTTTCGCAGCTTTTAAGATCTCTTTAAGTCTAAGTGTGTACTAAGTATGGATTAGTCAAGTTTACCTTGCCCGAAATTCCAGTTATTTCCACTAAATTTGATGGTAGAAAGTACATATTGTATGATGTACAATGTATGTCCCATGAAGGAATAAAAAATACATACGTACAATTGTACTAAATGCGTAATTTCTTTGATTATTTTCTAAACCCCGACATGACTTCTTGGTCATATCTCCGCGCTGTTCATTATAGCGCATGTGCGTGCGTGCATGCATGCATTGCATCGTTGTAGTCTTGGTCAAGTGCAAACAACTGCACTGAATGCTACCATTTTATTCCCAGTGTAAAATGTACGTACAAGCAGTTTTTGTGAACTTCGTCTTGAGAAAAGACTAAGACCTGGGGTTAGCAATTGTTGCAATAAGGCCAACCCCTGCAACACATCTGCACGTGCGCTTTGCTTTGTTGCTAGCCTTGGTCAAGTGCAAACAACTGCACTGAATGCCACCGTCTTATTCCCAGTGTACAATGCACATACATGCAGCTAACGCATAGCGAACTTCGTCTTGAGAAAAGACTGAAACACATGCGGTGCATGCATTGTACAATACATGTACAATGTCTGTCTTGTGTGCGTACATGTGTACACAAGACTGTACAATACAATGTTTTTTGACAGCTCGCGTGTTTTAAGCATCCATGGTATTAATTATCAGGTGTTACTAATCAACAATGCCGAAATAGAAACAAACGCTAGTCTTTCTGAAGTGGCATAAAGAAACCAACTGATGAAGGTAAATGTTGTAGTATTCCAACTACTCAACGAGTTAAGCCTTGTCAACCCGGCCCCCCGATCTTGCTGGCCCCGGCCTGTTTCACGATCTTGGTGGCTGGCCCGATATTTTAGCAGTTCTAAGCTCAATCCCGGCCTGCCCGATCCTGGTGGCCCCGATCTCATGATGCCGTGATGACTTCCAGCATGTATTTTTGTATTCCTCCGTTCTTCCGGTAAGAAAAAAGTGACATGATCATGATATTTGTTTGCCGATATTTCGGTATCAAAATAAATGAATATCAAACAGCCTTAGTTCAGTTCGTTGATACAGTGTACACGTGTATGTCACTCGAAATGATGAAATTTTACGTGAATATCGCTTACCAACACCACAGGATCCACCACTCCATAGTCTGACATCGTTTGCTGTTGACAGAGGGCACCTTAACACCATTGACAAACTGGAACAACTGTGCAAACCACAGCGGTAATTAACCCTAACCCTGCCAGACACAGCACAGTGCATGTGCTGAGTGCTGACAGAATCCACTTTGCTGGACTCTGCGCACAAGTCAATATGCAATCTGATGCATCTGGCAGGGTTCTGGCCAAAATGGAGGGTTAGGGTTGTTAAGGCACCCCTCTGTCAACACCAAACGAGGTCAACTTTGGAGTGTTGAATCTTGTGTTCTTGGTATTAAGTGATATTCTCATAATTTCACTGAACCTACATGTAGCCTACATGTACAATGTACATGTACATGTAGCTATACATAGCCATATTAAGATAAGGCATATGAAATGTTGGGGCAGAAAATTTCGTGACAAGAGAGTTATGGATTATGAAAAAAATTGAAAATTTTCTTCCACACCAGTTTCAATGCGTTTCTCTGTAAGGTTTGTGAAAACCTTACACAGTTCTGGAAGTGATTACATGAACATGTATGAAAAGCAAAGTACCTGCCAAACAAGTATGAAATAGTGTGAAGTGAAATTTAATCAGGGAATAAATACATGTATGTGCTGGTCCAGTTTTAAACAAGTATGTTTAAAACCGCTTTGGGGTCTGGACGCTTGATAATGACCCGAACACATACTTACAACAATGTACATTGTACATGTATTCCCATTCATAAAATACCTTTTTGTATAATTCAGAAAAAAACTCCGAAAATTATACATTTCCAATGATTTTGTTCATTTTTTTTACCCTTGGTTTGTAAAACACCCCTTTAGCGACACGTATTTATTGGTTCGTGCCTCACGCGAGTAGTGCTAAAAATGTGCTAAAAATGGACGCGCACGTGACATGTGGCATGATGTGGCGCAGAACGCAGCAGTGCCGGTGTAGTGTGAAATTATGGACTCTAAATACGGACGCAACGTTAGTGTTGCCCTTACGTAATTGTGAGAGTGACTGGTCGCGCAAGTGTTCAACCAATAAAAGAAACCAGACTTCACAGGAGTCTATACATTTATTTTGTGTGACACCAGAAAAGGTGTTTAGAGCCGCTTGGTGTTTTATCGGCCTTTTAAAACCACCCACGTGACAGGCTTTCGACCAATAGGAACAGGTTAACTGTCTTAGGTAAATTTATGAATGATGTATACTTGATGGGAAATTACACGGGTCAGGCCAAAAAAAAAATAGTTCTGCTTCCAATTACATGGCATTTAAAAATAGGGTAGGTACATGTAGGTAGGGAAATTTCTTTTTGCCAATTTTGTTGTGCTAATCATATACACATGTATACATGTACATGTAGGTGTCTACATGTAGTCAAGGTTTAGAGGTAGTAATAAAAAAGGTAGTAATAAAAAGTTTTAAATAAGGTACAGGAAGAATGGAGGAAGAATGGAGGAAGAATGGAGGAAGAATGGAGGAAGAATGGAGGAAGAATGGAGGAAGAATGGAGGAATAAAAAAAACATGATGGAAGTCACCATGGCATTGTGAGATCGGGGTGTGGCCACCGGGATCGGGCCTGCCGAGATTGAGCTCAAATCATTCTACCGATGACCGAGATCGCAAATCAGGGCCGGCAAGATAGGGGCCAGCAGGATCGGGGCCGGCAAGATAGGGGCCAGCAGGATCGGGGCCAGCAGGATCAGGGCCGGCAAGATAGGGGCCAGCAGGATCGGGGCCGGCAGGATCGGGGCCGGCAGGATCGGGGCCGGCAGGATCGGGGCCGGCAGGATCGGGGCCGGCAGGATCGGGGCCGGCAGGATCGGGGCCGGCAGGATCGGGGCCGGCAGGATCGGGGCCGGCAGGATCGGGGCCGGCAGGATCGGGGCCGGCAGGATCGGGGCCGGCAGGATCGGGGCCGGCAGGATCGGGGCCGGCAGGATCGGGGCCGGCAGGATCGGGGCTGGCAGGATCGGGGCCGGCAGGATCGGGGCCGGCAGGATCGGGGCCGGCAGGATCGGGGCCGGCAGGATAGGGGCCGGCAGGATAGGGGCCGGCAGGATAGGGGCCGGCAGGATAGGGGCCGGCAGGATCGGGGCCGGCAGGATAGGGGCCGGCAGGATAGGGGCCGGCAGGATCGGGGCCGGCAGGATCGGGGCCGGCAGGATCGGGGCCAGCAGGATCGGGGCCGGCAGGATCGGGGCCGGCAGGATCGGGGCCGGCAGGATCGGGGCCGGCAGGATCGGGGCCAGCAGGATCGGGGCCAGCAGGATCGGGGCCAGCAGGATCGGGGCCAGCAGGATCGGGGCCAGCAGGATCGGGGCCAGCAGGATCGGGGCCAGCAGGATCGGGGCCAGCAGGATAGGGGCCAGCAGGATAGGGGCCAGCAGGATAGGGGCCAGCAGGATAGGGGCCAGCAGGATAGGGGCCAGCAGGATAGGGGCCAGCAGGATAGGGGCCAGCAGGATAGGGGCCAGCAGGATAGGGGCCAGCAGGATAGGGGCCAGCAGGATAGGGGCCAGCAGGATAGGGGCCAGCAGGATAGGGGCCAGCAGGATAGGGGCCAGCAGGATAGGGGCCAGCAGGATAGGGGCCAGCAGGATAGGGGCCAGCAGGATAGGGGCCAGCAGGATAGGGGCCAGCAGGATAGGGGCCAGCAGGATAGGGGCCAGCAGGATAGGGGCCAGCAGGATAGGGGCCAGCAGGATAGGGGCCAGCAGGATAGGGGCCAGCAGGATAGGGGCCAGCAGGATAGGGGCCAGCAGGATCGGGGCCAGCAGGATAGGGGCCAGCAGGATAGGGGCCAGCAGGATAGGGGCCAGCAGGATCGGGGCCAGCAGGATCGGGGCCAGCAGGATCGGGGCCGGGTTTACAAGGCCCGTTGTTGGTGTACTACAACATTTACCTCAGTTGGCTTCTTTACGGCACTATAGAAAGACCAGCGTTTGTTTCTATTTCGGCATTGTTGATTATAATTAGTAACAGCTGATAAATAATACATGTACCATGGACGATCACACGTGAGCTGTCAAAGAAAGGATTATATAGAGTACCGAAGTGATGACGTCAATCAATGCATTGTTTGAAACCAGAATACATTCTAAACTGCATGTGTTTGGAACCAGTTGCCGCGGCAACTGACATCAGACTTCGGTACTCTATTGTATGTCTTCTGTACATGTGTACGTGTACGTACACAAGACAGACATTGTACATGTACAATGCATGTAACGAGCCGCACATGTTTTAGTTTTTCTCAAGACAAATTTTGCTACACGTTTGCTGTGTGTACGTGCATTGTAAACTGGGAATATAGACGGTGGCATTCAGTGCGATTGCTTGCACTGGACCAAGCAGAGTTTCCCCTTAACTTTTTTTTTTCACTGGCCGGCCGGACTTGTTAGTTGGACTTTTAACTAGTCCGCCAGCATTTTCACTGGTCCACTTTTTTTTGCAAGTACTTTTTAATTATGAGCAGGCCTTGAATTTGGTAATTTTTAGGGCAAGGCCACTTTGGCCTTGAATAAAGCAAAATTATGGAGGGCACCAAGGCCAGTAAGTAGGGCACGAAGGCCAAATTATATCTGCAAAAAGGGCACGGAGGGCGCGGCATTGTTGATTTGTTTTCGTTCAAAACGTATTTAACTAAAGAGTAAGAGTAAGACTATGAGGCCAAAAACATACTGCTTCCGATCACATGGGTATTCAATTATATGTGAATTTCAGCCTAAACTATTTCCGTTTACGCTACGAAAGCTATAACAAAAAATTGCCAAAAAATTGATCAAAACTTGCCTTAATTAATGTCAAAAATAATTACGGTCGATAATTCTTAAAAATCATGGAGAATTTAGGTCGTACACATCACTATGCACAACGCTAACCACAATGGGAAACTGGCCAACACTGTCCGTTTATCGTACGGTGGTAAGCGTGTGATGCACTTTGTGTGGCGGGCGATGAACCTCGTGTTGCGGCAGGAAATGTCGGGGAAACACGCTGCGGTGTACGAGCGGTAAAACCTCGAAATAAATTCATGAACACGGAAAATGCATACAGACAAAATAGATCAAGTTCTGTGAATTAACGTGCAGAAATCTTCTTTCTCTATCAAATTTTTTAGCCTAAATTATTCATAGAAACTTTTGACAATCGGAACACCGCGTGTTGTGACCAAAGTTCATGAAGTTACTGTATGTAGCGCGCCGAAGACAATGTACATGATTATGTCCGTCATTGGTCCGTCTTTGGTGAGTTGTTTTCTAGACATGGTGCATCAAAAAATGTGGTTTATAGCGTCAGTTTTACATGAATGGTTCGTCACGAACAGGGCGCAAGGGTGCGTCAAGGGACCCCAGAATCTGGCCTTACATTGTACACTGACGCACATTCCCCGGGGGTCCGAGGGTCCGTCTTGCAATTGATAGGTGCATAAACGGTACAACTCGCGGAAAATTACCAGGGGGCAAATTCAAAAAAACATTTCACCGGTATCGGCAATTTGACTTGAAGAATCGGGGTATCACGCATGGGTGGAATTTGATATTCAATGCAATTTTATAAAACAGGACAAAATGTTGTTGATTTGCGCAATAATGCATGCATTTAGAATGCGAAAAACAAAAGTCAGTTGAACTCCGAGGATGCACGATACTTACTGCGCCGTACAATGTATACCGCTAGCTAGCGCTAGCTGTACATGAACACACGGCCGGCCTGGGACTTTTTGACAGAACGCGGGCCATGACTAGAGAGAATTTGTCAAGAGGCGTTAAGCACTTAAACAGTGAAGATTTTTTGAAACAATCAATGTTTCTCTTCTTCAATATGTTCAAGCCACGGCCACAGCAGGAGTAATCTTGTAAGCCTTATCCAACATTTTGGGAAACCAAACTTGACCACTGGGCAACCTCAGATGTCCAGGCATAGTTAGTAGACTTCACAATGGCATTAATGGTCATAAGGCATTGTGAGAAGGAAACGGGAGCGATGTTTGTGACTTTTTCCTTCCAACAATGCATTTTAACCATTGTCTTAACCAACATGACCAGGCAGTATGTTTGCGATAAGGTCTATGCCAGGGACATTACCAGCCAAGTAATATATAATATTAATAGGCCCTATAATGCAAAAGTTTACCTTGTCACTCTTTTTTGTGGAATTGCTGGACATGGTGACAGTTTGTCCCCTTGTTCTTGTTAAAAAAGTTCAGTTCCAAGTGCAGACACACACCAACCGACTCGGCCAATAACAGTTAACACGGTGAATCGTTTTAAAAGTTAGGCCTAATTTGGGTTGGTTATATTATCTCTTTTTCAACGTATCATCAACAGCTGTATTTTTTCGCTTCCATCTGAAAGAAAAATGAGTGTCGAGTATTCTGGAAATCGATAATAATGTGAATATCACCGTGATATTTTGACCGCAGGAATGGTGTCATTGCGTAGTTCCTGGTGAAATGTTTCGGTACGGTGGCACGGTCATGACGGTATTTAACTCAGTCACGGGTCACTGACAGTGACACCAGTTCATTCGCCGTCTCTACGGACTTCAGCCCACTTGATCCCGTCTGTCAACACGCTGGTCTGAATCAAGTTCTGTAATTTATACTCATGGAGGCATGACAATTCAAAAATGGAGAGGAATACGGATTCTATCAACCACTTTGCACCGCAACATCGTCAACAAATAAACAAAACTACACTCCAGAATTCATCATGGCGGACATGGAGAATTGTCATTGGTTTCAGTCAATACACATTGCTGAAATGCACTGGTGAGACAGGTACCAGTGTTAAGGTTAAATCCAATGCATTGTGGGGGTTGACTCATTTCTGATTGACGTCATGCACGTCACGCTAGGTGTGTGCGTCTCAACAATGTCCCTGTGACCTCAAAATAAACACTGATTTTTTAAAGAACGGAATCAAACTTCGAGGTTACACTTGTGACAGTGAAGGTCAAACGGGTATCAATCTCGGCCACCTTTTTTTGAAAGAAAGGGTCAGTAGATTAAAAGCGTTCATAATTAACGCTTACCCCGAACCCCACCCGAAGGCATGCACTTGTAGTTCAAGGTCCGCAAAGAAGGTAGGCAAGGGCCAAGGTGTGGGCGTCAGATATACACGGGTGCTCGTAGAAATAAAGTCGCAATCAAGTTTCTCGGCTCTTTCTTATTCAGTTTGGATAAGAGAGTGAAAAAGCAAAAAATAAATAAATAAATAAATAATAATAAAAAAAAAAGTAGTTGGGAAGAATCGGAGTTAACCAAGAATGGTAGGGTCCTGAAAATGTCTTGAAAACTTGACTAAATAATAAAGGCCAAACGGAATTTTAAGCATACCATACACCTGTCCATCCAATTTGCCATCACTTCCAACCTTTGGCTTGCCATTCTGAAGGAATTTATGCCACATTTTAGCAGTCTCTTGGATTTAAAACTAATATGAATTTATACGTATTCATGAGCCCAGGAGGGATGTCACACAAGGGGAAAGTTTCAGTATTCTGCACAAACTTTGATAGGTTTTTCTTTTGTTTTTGACACTTTTCCCGGGGTCCATTTTATAAATGTTTGTGTTACCACATTATTTGAGTACTTGAGCCGCCACTAAACAAATCTAATGTAGGCTACGGTATTACAATAAAGTCACAGTTTGACTTATTTTTGTGCCTGAAGTGTATAGTGAGTAGGCTAGGTCTACGTTGATTGACATCATAGCAACAGCGCCCTCACATTTGAGTAAATAGCTTGAACAATATATTTTGAATAGTGAAAAAACAAACAAACACTTAATCTTATTTCGAGTCCAAAAAGATAATTCCTGAACACTCCGGGAGCATTGATATTTGCGCATAGTATCTTTGAGAAGGCCTTAAGGCCATTGGGATAGATGGGGGGGGGGGGGGGGGGGGGGGGGGGGGTTGTGTTGGGGTAATGTTGGGGTCCCCCCCCCCCCCACGTTCTTTGCCATTTGTTGTTGTTGTTAGTGCTGCTGCTGCTGCTTGTGCACCCGTTTTTGCTTATTTTGGGGGTCAACTTCTTGGGAAAATGCAAATTCCAAAACCCCAGTGGAAAAAATCCCAGATCCGCCCCTGGTATAGAGCTTATTTATCGTCCGTGTTCTTCAGCAATTTTGGTAAGCGCCGAAGCTATACGATAGAGGACTTGGGACAATGGGGGATTAGGGATAACAATGACCCCGAGGACCTGAGCCCATGGAGGAGCCTCCATGCTGAGCCATAGTCCTCAGGAGAATTTCGTGTACAAACCTTATGGGAGCTGTTTGTAAAAAGTACAAACAAAGGGAACAAAAGAATGGGTCTATTCATGGTCCTGATAAGTACAGTAAAACGCACATGTATGGTCTGGAGTGTTGCAGGGTTTACGCTGCTCATTCACACTTACAGCACCGTACCACCGCAAAGCTAATACGCATCGCTGATTGGCCAGCAATAAAAATCTACACGATGACGTCGGGTCAAATCCAGCTGACTCCCAAGCTACCGACGCGATCGCCGTTAAAAGGCTTGCTAAAAATCGTGAAAAATACTTTTTCGCAATGTCAGTGTATTACGGTTTTACCTATCGGCAGGCTTGATCTGAAGAGTTCAGGAGACGGCAAAAACACGGGGCCGCCTATAACAACTGAAATAAATTGCGTGGGTTGTATCGTTTTTCTCAGTGGCGAGTTAAAAGGCGGTTTCTTGAAAGAAAGAAAATATTGCTTGTTTTTTTTTACCATTTTCACTCAAATTAGTAATTAATGAAATAGTTGTCTAGGAAGCTTATTATTTATTCAGGATTATTTTGGTACATAACTTATCTATTTAACGTAATTATTCGTCGCAATTTTGCGTCATTCGTAAGACGAGTCATTTAATTATTCTGATCCGGCGGTCAATGTTGCGTGTGTTGTCAATACGCTATACAAGAAATGTGTACATGGGCAGGCAAAATCGTGGAAATACATGTATTATTATTATTATCTGTTTTATTTATACAGGGTAGCCTCCTCAGTTATAAAACTGCTTTTCTTAAGGGCCCTGTCACAGTTAAATAGGTAAAATTAGAAATGCAAAACAACAAAAATATAGATTTAAACTAATTATAATAATAATAATAAACCCGTACACATACATTATATTCTAAAAAGTAAAGGATGTCGATAACAATAAAAATATAATGACGTATTACTAATAAAAACCTAAGAACAAGCAAGTAAGCTATATAAAACAATTAATATACTTATAGATAAAAACCCAAGTTAAACACAAATTTACCAGCATAAAACCAAATTATAAATGTACAATCACATGAAATACACAGACAGTAGACCATACAAACAAACCGAAAGGGAACCAGCACTGGATTGGCAACATACACATGTAGTATGTATTAAAAGATTAAAGAAACATATTAAAAGAAAACAAATTAAAAGAGACAGGTATTAAAAGAATAAAAACGATCAGGATAAAATAAAACATGTATTCAATGCTGAGCTAAAAACGATTTGAACTTAAAAAGTGTCTCGGCCTGTCTTTGTGAAGTTGTTAATTTGTTCCATCCCAAGGCCCCCAAATATTGGAAAGTGCATTTACCTATGTTAGACTTGGGAGGAAAGGGGATACATAGTGAGCCATTGGATAGTGACCGGGTGCCGATTTCATGTGAGGGTGCCTTGAAACGGGACGAAAGATATTTCGGATTCAATCCATTAACACATTTGTATACCTCGCACATTCTGTGATTATGCCAGCGTTGAGGAAGTGCCAGCCATGATAAGGCCTCGTGAAGTTCTGCAGTGTGTGTTCTAGGCATTAAGAATCATTCTAGCGAGGCGATTATGTAGTTTGATAAGCTTGTCAGTTTTTGTGCTTCCGCAGCCGGACCATACAACGCTACAATAATCAAATAAAGGTAAGACCATGGCATTACTTAAAACTTTAAATGTGGATGCAGGAATGCAAGGTTTGGCGGAACGTCTGAGAAATCCCATTTTGTTGGAGATTTTCTTTGCGATATCGTCAACGTGATCAGAGTATAAGGACACGTTTTCATCAAGCATAACACCAAGATACTTATAAACCTTAACGCGTTCAATCATCTCACCTTTCAGTGAGATCCTTATGTCCTCAAGACAAAACAGTCGACATCGTGTACCAAATACCATGAACTTTGTTTTGTTCACATTCAAGGTTAACTTGTGCTCTTGTAACCATTTAGTCACTTGTTCCAGGCCTGCCTCCATATCTTGGACAATCATTGAAGACGTTCCGCTAAACAGCATAACGGTGTCATCTGCATACATATTTATCTTAGAACCAGAGATTTCTATGCTTTTAGGAAGAGAATTAATAAAAATAGTAAAAAGTAACGGTCCAAGGATCGAGCCCTGCGGGACGCCAACTGTAACGCTGGCAAGATTTGATGAAACATTATCCAAATGCGTGGCTTGTACGACGCGGTATAATTCAATATACATGTATTCTGATTTTCCTAGGAAAATACGATCAGATGTATATAGATCAGGAAGTGCATATTAATTTCAAACATTTTAGATTTATTCTTTCAAATATGTATAAAATCGACCCGTTTATTGCGAAGTTCAAGCGGTTGCCATATTCGAAATGCTACGATGCTAGATCTAGATGGCAATAACTTGTGCTACACTTGTGCTCTAAATTCTTAAGCTCACAGTCACTCGCCAATTGTTTGGACTCCCATAGCTATCTTTGCGATTAGCACGCGCGCTTCGCACGCGCGAAAGTCACTCCCCTATTCAATTTTCTGTGATCACTAGCGGGCGCTGTGTACAAATGCAGGGTGTAAATGCTGTGATTAAGGACAAGAGGCAGGGGCGAATCCAGGATTTTGTGCGGGGGGGGGGGGGGGGGGGGTCCGAAATTGGCCCAGAAAGGTGACTCCCAAAATGTTTCGTCTGCGAATTTTTGTTTACAAGCGAGGTGGGAGAGGGGGGGGGGGGGGGGGGGGGGGGGGGGGGGGGGGGGGGGTTGACACTTTCTCACCGTTGGTGGCGCCATTTAACCTCTTTGTTCTGTTCTTACCCATGGGCAAAATAAAACCTGTGGGGTTTCTGCTTTTCAACTTTATTAGGCGTAGGCCCCTACAACCAACAACAAAAATTGGCAACAAGCGGGGGAGGGGGTTCGACCCCCCCCCCCCGATCCGCGCCTGAGAGGGGCTTCCCCTTGGGTCTATTATCTTGCTGGGTATACAGGATAATTGGCGGCCCGTGGGGGAAGGGCAGAGGAAACTATTGGTATTTGGGTAACGCGTGGAAACAGATGCGAATCTGCAAATTATTCAACCATAAATATTAGCTGATTTTTGTTTTTGTCTCTTTCAAAAGTTTTTGGTTACCAGATCAGAAAAAACATGTTTTTGGAGTGAAACTAGAAAACAGCACTGCAGCATAGCCTATATCTCACTATACATGTATATCATATGGAACAGAGTTGTTGCACTGATGAACTTTTTAATATAGAGTACAGAAGTGATGTACTATGACGTCACTATGATTCACTAAGTGATATTTATTCTAATAATTCGTGTTTTCATGACTGATTATCAACAAAGAAACAGTTTCAAGTTCACGAGCTGTTAAACAAAGGCGTGACCATTAGGACAATGCTCGGCACCCGGTAGAGCCTTTTATATATAAACTGACGTCACACTTCGGTCCTCCACATCGATACACACAATTCAGTTCTTGGGAAAAAAGACCACAATTATTGTTTTTCTCCCGGAAGTAAAAATAAATTGGGGGGGGGGGGGGGGGTGGGGTGGTTAAGTACAGTTTGTGAGGTTGCGCTTTTAAAAAATGTCGGCGGGGCAAGTCGTTTTCTTTCAGTTTTCGTGTTAGAAGCAATGAAAAGGAATTACGGAAAAACGGAGACAAACCAGGAGAAAAACGAGGAGAAAATGAAGGAAAATGGGGCGATGGAGGGATCGTGATATTCAGGCATACGGTATAAAAAAAATAGTACTATGTACTTGATGCCATCGATCAATATTGTCAATCTTGCAGACATAACTATTATGGGCAGATGCGAAACATTAATTTTAATATATTGTAATAAATGAATGAATACATAATTAAAAGGGAACCGTGTCATGAAACCCCTGAACAGATTCCGCCAAGGTTCATTATTTGTTTCTCTTGTGTTTCAGTCACTTTCTGTAGAAAATTTCATCTTATTGTCTTGCATGCATGTCTTATCTGGGGCTAAATTGGTGGCCATATTGCAGGTACCTTATGGTGTTTTCAGATAAACTTAATTTTAACTGAAAATAGCCCCATTGTGCTTCTACATCTAAAATTAAAAAAGAAAAATCGACTTTTATAAATGATTTTCAGCCGCGTCGCATCGCAGACGGGGCTTGGTAAGCGCTTCGCGTTGTTCTTGTTCACGTGAAAGTTTTCCTTGACGAAACTCTCACACACGCAAAGTCTATGAGACCACAGGCTGTACTGTGCATGTGTCTATGACGAAACTGTCACACACACACGTCACCAACGACGCGGCTCCTGCACGAATTCGTGCTTGTTTTAAGGCAAACGCTTTTGTTACCCAATTAGGCACTCCATGATCCAAGACAGTGTCCCAAAATATATAAGAAAATGCACAAGGTTAGTGACGTTTATAGTACAGGCCTAATCCCAAAGATCGGATGAAAATTTGACAGAATCACTAGAGTGGATCAAGAAGAAATGAAAAACAATTGAAATATAATACACTGATGAATCATAGTTGATCATTTATTAATCTGAAGGCTTATTTTCACAGGTTGGTCATTTCAGTTTTTGAACTGCTATCATAAAAAAGCCATCTTCTTTTAACCCAGTTTGACCTAATTAGTCTATAGTTCATCTCCATTAATGCAGCCGTAATGGATGTCTCTCCAACAAGCCATAAATCCTCTGTAAGAAACTCAGTGGACTGAATTTTCATAAACAGCCAACAAAAATATCTGCAATTTGGGTAATTTGACATGTAGCCTCTATGTCACAAACCATACCACAAAATTCAAAACTTAGTAGGCCGTATAACATAATTCATGATAATACACACACACATTATGTTAACATCTTAATAACAGAAAATATTATAAGGCAAAAAATAATTTAACACAATGACGTGTAGTATCTCATACACATAACATTGGGAATGTAATGTTAATTATAAAGGTAAAACATGGTTATCAAATCAGGAGCTTATTAACAAATAAGAAACAATGCTTTAATGATTTTGTCACAAAACATTTTCTTTTCAAATGTGAATTCGCAGTTTTCTGACAGTTGTGTGTTCAGGGACTGCGAAGTACAGCGTACGGTACTGTCAGCAAACGTTGATAAAATCAAGTCATTGCCATATTGCTGGAGTGTTTACAAGTACAGTCTGATAGATTACATCTCATTTATTATGCAAGACATTTGCCTGATTGGTTTGTCTTCATAATAAATTATAGGAAACATGATTTAGGATTTATATTGTATTATTCCTGCTTAAAACAATAAAGTATTATCTTGACAATGATATTTTGTGTCCAGAGACAATTATTTCCCAGATTAAATATGAAAAAAAAAATTGAAAACGTTTGTCCAAGCTACTCCGCCCCCTGATTGGGACCCTTATTGACATAAGTGTGTGACGTAGATCGAGGCACATTACAGATTCTGCTGCGCGAGCCGGCCGGCCCGGGCCCATTCATCACGCGTATGCATTGAGTGTACATGTACGGGTGTGTGCAGAACAGCGAAAATTCTTCGTCCAAAATCTAAGGAAAATAGTGTTTTTTGGCCATGCCGACAAGGTGTGTGGCTGCTAGATGCAGCAAAACAACGAAGAATGGAGTAAGCCTTCATTTATTTCCAACTGATGGGAAATATCGGAGAATTTGGACAGCTTCTTAGCGTTTGTAGCGACCACTTTGAGCCGTCGTGTTTCGATGCTGGTATTTTCAAATCATGGGATGACCATTAAAAATATGCTCAAGTCCACTGCCATCCCAACAAAGTTCCCAGATGTGAGTAAGGTACAGGCGAAAGCAGTTAAACGGCCCATTCCCCAAAGAGCCTGCGCTAAAAGGGAGAAAATCAGAACAGGGTAAGTTCGATGTTAGTTGTTGCAACTTACGAAGTTGCAACTTACGAAATTGCACGTGTAGACCTTATGTGTGTATACGATGTACATGCGTCATTTACCGGGTCCAGACTATCGAGTCGATCCATGAATTTCGGCGCCTCGGTCTACGTCACGAACAGCGCCCTTAATTTGAGTCTCAACAAATTCCAAAAAGGGGGGGGGGGGGGGGGTCAATTTTTGGGCGGCAAATAATCACACTAAAACTTCACTTGAACCAGTTTGGCTTTTCATTCACATTTAATACATATAAATGAACTTATTTATTTTTCAAATTGAACAAAAAAACTGGCAGGAGCGGAATTCGAACCTGCGACCTCCGGGTTACCGTACCGGCGTGGATTGTTTGACGAAATAATTAATTTATGAAATAAAATGTGATCTGGCCAGTTTGAGAAGCATGTTTCCTTTAAATCAGAAAAGAGAATCTGACTCCAACTTGACTCCAACTTGACTCCAACTTGACTCCAACTTGACTCCAACTTGACTCCAACTTGACTCCAACTTGACTCCAACTTGACTCCAACTTGACTCCAACCCTTCATCACAGATGTCGATGTCACTGCTTCTTATTGGAGCTGTTTGGCTTTAATTCAAGTGTCTTGGGTTCGTGATATATCAAAGCAATTAAGCAAGACCAACGGTAAATTATTGCTTTGTAACCCAACCGCAGATTGGTCATGCTTATCAGCTATTTGCTTGCAGTGTGTACATTTATTATTTTGCAGGTTATCCATCCATTGGTAAATGCAGTGCTCACAACGCTAAATGTGAAATCAGTGATATCTCTCACCTTCCAATTTTACTAAAAAAGCTGTCATTTTGAATGGGTAGTAGGGGCCTAAGTACATTTTTATATCTTGTGTAACTAAAATTTATCAGATCTGATCTGAAAAAAAACCCAAGTCTTTCACAACACACTGATCTCGAGCTGTTTTTGATAAGTAGGATGCGAAACAGGAGAGAAATCCCTTTGGGCTAAATTCCGAACCAGACATATTGTTAGGATATGAACCATGTAAAGAGAAATGAATTGTCAAAAATTTTGTGATCGTTTGGTAATACTCTCTCCAATAAAATTACTTGTCCAATAACTCATGGTCATTTGTTAATTTTAGGACAATTAAATAATTTAACAATAACTCGACATCCTGACGGAATGATAACAATTCATAAAGAATCTTCAGAAAATGGTATCTGAAATTATTGGCTAACAATTGTCTGTATGGAAATAGATTTATAGAAATAAATATGTTAATGAAGGTTGAATACGTCAGAGCTTATCAACTAGAAATTCGTGATAAAACATATGTTTGCAACAGTTTCAGGTGCAAATCTCACCATCAGCATAAGTACTGTCGATTTAGATTATTACAAAATTAATTCACATACAATTTGTAACACATAAAACTGGAAAAAAAATCCTTCTTCTCCCTGTAACATCCTTAAAAATATAAGGCATATTTTTATTTTTGTTAAACCTCTGACCATAATTTATGAGCATAAAAATCATGTATATATTTTAAAAAAAAATCAAACTTCATAAGAATTAATATAAATATTTTCCAGTTGTCTGTTCGTCATGCATTAAAGTAAGCATCTCGATTGCAGGCATTCATTGAATGATGGAACTATTCTTAGACGACCTTACTTATGATCAAGGGTGTTTGCCTCTTGCCCACACTTCATACTGAAGATAATAGAGAAAGATCACTGGGCATGTATCAAGGGTGGTACAAAAACAATGACACACTTCTTGTCAAATTCGTTTTTAACCCCTTGAGTACGTTTTTTTATGGGAGACGTCGGGGTGCCGCGGCGGCTCTGGCAGCCAAGCGAAACGGCCACAATGTGTTTGTGCAGTCAAGCGTAACATATACACGATAATCCAACAATGGATTGAAACTGCACAAACAGCGGCCAATGGCGTCATCCGGCCTGGTGGCACTGTTTAATTCAACAATGGATTGAAACTGCACAAACAGCGGCCAATGACGTCATCCGGCCTGGTGGCACTGTTTAATCCAACAATGGATTGAAACCATACAAACAGAGGTCAATGGCGTCATTCGGCCTGGTGGCACTGTTTTTTTTGCGCCATGTGGCGTCATCCGTACGCAAGGGGTTAAGTGTCTTTTTGTAACACACAGGATATAGAATTTCATGTTTTTTTTAAAATCAGGATGGACAATGAATGAAATGAATGAATGACACACAAGGACGATGACTAAAAAAAAGAAGAATACATCCACGAGATGTAATGACGTCACATTACGTTTACCATGCTTACCAAGCAGGGACATTCATAAGGACTGTAGACATAAGGTCAACCACGCGTAATGCTCCAACAACAAAATGTAGATTTTACGTACATTCATAATGTGAAGATTACTTTGTAGGAGGCTTAAAGAAAACTGCTGTCGTTGCCTCATAGTTTGAAAAAGTAGTCTAAGCATGTCACAAAAACAGGCAGCAATTACTTGATCCAAAATACATTCAGTGATAGCACAACGTGCTGTTCCGTCCTCACCTAGTTTTATGAATGCGATGAGGTAAGCATGGTGTGACGTCATTACGCTCTCAGGTCTATCGGGAATATTTTTGAGATGCTGTACATGGTATTCATTCCCTGTCCCCTAATTCTTGCTACGTTCTCGTCTCTGGTAGATCTCTTCCATTCTCATCTATAGCAGGGAGATGATTAACGCTGGATACTGGATGAATCCATGTTGTACCCTGGGTCACATGACTGCCAACAAAAAAAGAAAGACAATCATAGAAACAGCCAAGTTACATTTTTGTGTTTTTGTTAAAATATCGGGAACTTGGTTTAATAACAAAATATGTGTTTGGGTGATTGTTAAAAAATAAAAAAAATAAAATAAAAAGTGTCACTTATTATGCACAGAAATTCTGCATCAGTCACGTTTGAAGAGTTTGTATATGAAAGCATAAATAATAAGCTTTCAGTCAGTACAAAACCATCTGTAATAGTCATAATATTGTTGGCAAGTTGACTTTTGATTACTGCGCAGTTGCAGGATGCTGTCAATGTGTAATGTATTTTCAAAGTGAACAAAGAAACTGGCAGGAGCAGGATTTGAACCTGCGACCTCCGGGTTACCGTACCGGCGCTCTACCAACTGAGCTATCTTGCCCTATGTTGGCAGTCTCCCAAATTGTCAGTATCTTTGTTCGGGTGGGCGCTAGTCAGAAGTCATAAACCCAGAATGCCGTATAGCCAGGGATCACACCCAATTTTACGATACAACCTGGGAAGCGACATTGCGGGGATCACTCAATGATACGACTTTTTCATTTTCGAATAATTCAGTCTTCGATTATTCGAAACTGGATTTGACCGAATATTCGAATATTCGATACTCGCCGATCAAGTTTTCCACGTGTCAGCTGCAACTGCATGCCGTGCCATTACGCCGGTGTTTTACATGCGGCGATCGATATTATGGACTGCTCGATCAACATTTTTTGCATGCGCTAAGGCTGTTCGATATGACGATATTTCCCGATATTTCGATATATTTTTCATATCGAAAATCGTATCGGCCCCTTTAAAAAAAAACTGAATATCGGGGAATTCGATATACCGAAGAATATCGCGATATTGCTTTTCGATCGCAGCGTTCAAGATTTATCTAAGACTCCAGATTACCTTGTTCGAAATTCCAGTTATTTCCAATAAATTTGACGGTAGAATAGTACATACATGTACATGTAACGTATGATTTACAATGGAGGAATACAAAAATACATTATGTACTAAAATGTGTTGTTTCTTGGTTCGTTTTCTAAACCCCGACAAAACTCCGCACCGTTCATTATATAGCGCACATGTGTGCGTCGCGTGCACGCATTCCATCGTGGGTGTAGTCTTGGTCAAGTGCAAACAACCGCACTAAATGCTCTACCGTATTATTCCCAGTGTACAATGCATGGGCACGTGCAACATGAAGCGAAATTCGCCTTGAGAAAAGGCTACTAAGACGTAGGGGGTTAGAGCAATTGCTTCAATAACTCCAACCCCTAAAGCGCATCTGCGCGTGCGCGTTGCTTTGTTGCTAGCCTTGGTCAAGTGCAAGCAACCGCACTGAATGCCACCGTCTTATTCCCAGTGTACAGTGCTAGTGCACGCGCAACGCGAAGTGAAATTCGCCTTGACAAAAGACAAACACAAACACGTGCGGCGCATGCGTTGTACAATGTACATGTACAATGTCTGTCTATCTTGATCTTGTGTGCGCGGGTACACAATTCACAAGAAGACATACAATCATACGATGTTTTTTTTGACAGCTCACGTGTGATATTGTAGGCGTCCATGGTATTCATTATTTGACGTTACTAATCAACAATGCCGTAATAGAAACAAACGTTAGTCTTTCTGAAGTGCCGCAAAAGAAGCCAACTGAAGGTAAATGTCGTAGTACTACAACTTTACTCAACAAGTGAAGCCTTGTCAACCCGGTCCCCCGATCTTGCCGGCCCCGGCCCGATTCGCGATCTCGGTGGTCGGCCCCGATTAAAATCGATCCGCACCAGCCCCGATCTCATGATGCCGTGGTGATTTCCATCATGTATTTTTTATTCATCCGTGATTTCTATCATGTATTTTTTGTTATTCTTCTTCCGGTAAGGAAAAAGTGACGTCATCACGATAATATCGAATATCGCGATATTTTTTTGCCGATATTTCGGTATCAAAATATATGGATATCGAACAGCCTTAGCATGCGCCTGTGTAACAAGATCATTACGGGTACGTAACGTTCTGATAAGAAACCAAACTCCAGCCTGCGTTTTTGCAGGAATATTTTTCTTTACAAGTGTAAAGGGTTTTACGGACGGGAACAAAAAAGTTACCTTGGACAAAATTGTGGCATTTTACAGTGCTAAGCTCCGCAACTTTTCTACTAAAATAGCATCAGAGTTGTATCTGTATGTGCATATATTTTGTTTTTAATATTCGAACCGACAAAAAGGTATTTGAATATTCGGTTGACGATCGAATATTCAAATATTCCGTATATTCGTGACAGCCCTACGAGGCACATCCTTTGAGATTCTGTGGGATCTGTAAAACCACCAAATTACAGGCTTTGCCCATGTCACAAAGTCAGCACAGAGAGCTGTGTTTGTCATGAAAATAAATCTAAAACTGCAACCCTCTCTAGGGTACCCAGGTGGAAATAAGCATATTTCTTGGAATTTTGAGATTTTCAAAATGAAAAGGCAGGTATTCTTACTTGATAATGTAAAATAAAAACTTTTAAGACGAGTGGAATTCAATAAGAGATCTGTGAATACACCAGAAGTACAGGGATTAATAACACAAGGCTGTGCGTGTTATTTAGATTCTATTTTTTTGTTTTGAAGACATCTAATAGACGTCTAAAGCTTTCATGGCCGGTCCATTATTGCAAATGGTATCCCAATTAAATGAAGTTTTAATTAGGTTGTAGAATCAGGCAGGAACGTTGGGAAAACTTACTTGAGATAATACCTCATGCCATCTGCCGTATAAGCCTCCTCCCACCCATAGGGTAAAGCTAAGAAAAGAAACAGTCAATGAAATTATTACGTCTGTGATTTCTCAATAAGGAAGGATGAACTCCTAAGGTTTTTCTACAACATCCGTTTCTTTCCTTATTTTCTCTATTAGGATTCCTGACTTATTGTACGACAGCAGAATGCCATCATGACAAACTAGATGCACAGGCATTATGTTTTAATGAAGTGAATAATTTGGGAGCCAAAGAGAATGCATGTTACAGCTTAATGGTCGGTACAACAGTGTTTCTTTATACAGTGTTTCTTTATACTAATGTACAGTTAGGATTTAAAAATAAAGAAATCAATCTTGAGGTAGAACATCTATTGCAGACCAAACAAATTGGGTTTTCCTCCTAAATTATATAATTCATAACAAAAATCCTGATGATGTCACAATAACATCATTTTAACCCATTGAATACGGATGGTGGCTATAGCCGTGGTTTAAAAAAACTACCTGGCCGGTTGACGACGTCTATACCCGCATTCTTCTGCGTATTCATTCCATTGTTCACACTAGTGTGTGTGTTACGCTTGGCTGCACAAACCCATCTGGCATACCGGCGCCCCATTATAAAAGCCGTACTCAAGGGGTTAAGCGTCAGGAGAGCTGTGCTGTGGTACAATGTACATAGTTTTGTTCTGACTACCAGTTGTTTAACCCCTTGCGTACGGATGACGCAAATATGCGCAAAAAAAACACTAAAAAGACGCAATTGGCCGCTGTTTGTGCAGTTTCAATCATTGTTGGATTATTGTGTATGTTACGCTTGACTGCACAAACACATTGTGGCCGTTTCGCTTGGCTGTCAGAGCCGCCGCGGCACCCCGACGTCTCCCGCAAAATACCGTACTTAAGGGGTTAAACTGATTTATATTCACCCTACTGATAATGTGATCACCCTACTAATGTCTACAAATGACGTCTTGACATCAAAGTCACAATTTTTTGCAGATCCTAATATCTATCCAAATCACCATAAAACCAATTTAAATTACGCACTTTTAGTTCTCTAAATATATGCCAAAAAAGTTTGAAAAAATCTGCATAGAATATCACTATGTATATGCCAAGTTTGATTACCATCTGAGGTTATTTGCGAGCAAAAATCCAGGTATAAACAGTAAACACACACTATAATGCTGTTGTGACTTCACACTTTGGATATACAATTTCAGTATGCGAGGGGGTCTACGAAGATGTTAAGTTTGATTTAGATAAGAGATTATTTAATGGTGCAAAGTACCACCAACAAAATAGGTGTAGAAATCTACAAGATATCCTACATAACTAAAGACAGCAGAAAATTAACTGCAGGTTGATTGGTTTGCCTATCTTCAGCTTTCCTTTGTATTTTAATTGATGTCCAGGGATGTATTCGAGTCCATCACAAGTCCTTGCAAGTCCCTGCAAGTCCATCACAAGCCCTCCAGTCCTAATTACAATCACAAACTATTCAAATGAGCTTTGACAAAGGCATTCCCTTGTCATTGTTCATCCAGTTACTTGTGACCAGCTTTATGAAAGGACTTCTGACTGTGCTTGCGAAAGGACTTGTGAAAGGACTTGCAGGGACTTGAAGACAATTCTGTTGATCTCTACAATCTTCAGAAACAAATGCCGGTTTCACACTATGCTCTTACCCGGGTAATTGCCGGGTTAACGAAAAATTTAACCCGGCAATTACCCGGGTAATGTGGAGCGTTCCCACTACAATTCTCCGGGTTAGAAATTCTCCGGGTTAACTGCCCCAAAACCCCACTTACCCGGGTAATTTCTAACCCTGCTCGCGAGGTGGGTTAACCCACCAATCTTGGGGTTAACGACGACCTTGAGACGATTCTCCGGGTTACCATCAGTAGTGTGAATGCTCGCCGGGTTTTCTTCTACCCGGGTAGGTACGTGGGTGGGTGCGTGCGCTTTGTCGTGTTTTATCAGCCAACTTTGCGAAGGTGACGAAATTTATTAGTACGGCCGCCGTGGCTGGTACTTCGCCTTAATAAGTTTATTTTTACGTATACTTAATGAAAGGCACCAGTCTTCCGTAGATGATGCCTCGTCTTAATAAGTACATTTTACATACACTTAATGCAAGGCACCAGTCTAGACCGCACAGTTGAAGGATGACTAGACTTGAAATCAAGTCGGTAATTGGTCGGCATTAGTCCGACTGCACCACCCCGCGTATTATAATACTTACTCCGCACTTTGCAGGGGTTACGTGTAGCGAGCAGTATAATAACATGTGGGAACGTTCGTGCAACCTTGGACCCAAGATGTGTGTGTGTCGACTGTCCAATTACTGACCGGTATGAAGGAAAGAAGACGTCGGAACTTCACGAAAGGCGGGTATTATTATTGCGTACCGCACTGGTAAATGCGGCGCCTGCAGACAAAACACGACTGGCTAAACGACTTGTCTTCATGTCTAAAGGATGACGCGTGCACGCTACATGTACAAGGCTGATCTGATTTTGTTTCAATTTGCATTGCATGCTCTCGCTCTCCGCTCTCACTTCGCTCTTTTACGCCGACGAAACAATGGCTAGGGCAGAGATCAAGCAATGCACATTCTCCGGGTTACTATTCGCATAGTGTGAATGCGGCTACAAGTTACCCGGGTGCGCGCTGAAGCGGGTAAGCAGAATTGCAGGGTTAATTTTGTAGTGTGAAACCGATTCTCCGGGTTAGTTTCTAACCGGGTAATGACAACTACCCGGGTAATAAATTACCCGGGTAAGTTCAGAGTAGTGTGAAACCGGTAAAAGTGACTTGAGTCAGACCCTTGATTTCTGAGTGATAATAACGGAGTACCAGAATGAAGTACTTACGTTCAACCTCTACCAGTTTCTTGACTGCTTTGACTATCTCTTTAGCTTCGGCTGCTAGATTTAGTGGTCCCTGTTTGTTGTGTTTAGCAAGATACCCAGGGGGTATGAAGCCTGTATCACCCCGTCTGGCACTCTCACCACGCCCCCTGGGGAACCCTGCGCTGATGGAACTTGGACCATTACTGATGTACTCATGGACAAGCTGTGAGATTGAAATGTAGATTAATATGAAACCAGAAGTTGAAAGATCTGAATTCTTGCTGATGATGTTAGCTGCTTTAGTAGCTCATCACGTATCAATTTACTCTTGTATTGATTAACAACCTTATATTAACCGATTCACTGACATGTAACTTTCATCGATATACAATCCCATCAATTTACTGCTATACATTTCCTGCTGATATATGAGACAATGCTTACAGATTTATTTATACATACAATCTCATACTTATTGATTAAATTTAAATTTATATTAAGTATATTATCTCATTGGTTGGACAAGAGTTGGCTCATTACTACAATCACTCTCTCACCGGAGAGGCATTGGTACTCTTAGTCTGTTTAACAGACATTTTCATGATAAATATTCGACCAGTTTGTCCAACTTGGTTCCTCCAGCTAGGGTGTTTGAGCGTGAAACTCAGCTTTCTGTCTGTTCCTACCAATACAGGGTGGTTAAAAACAAAGTTAACCCAAGTTTAAGGTGATTGTTCACCCACCACCTACAATTCCAGAGAATTTGTGTTTACCTAGTGTTGATGAGTAGGGTGTTTAGAAATAATCCTGAAAAAATGCTAGGTCTAGCTTAATTGGATGTCAAGATATGGCCCATTATGGCATGTACAAAACTGGCTTGTCCACGGGAGCTTCATTGTAAATGAAGCATGTTGAAGACAGAAACTAAAGGTAAGCTCCCGTGGACAAGCCAGTTTTGTACCGGTACGTGCCATCTGTAATGGGCCATATCTTGAGATCCAATTAAGCTAGACCTAGCATTTTTTCAGGATTATTTCTAAACATCCTACTCATCAACACTAGGTAAACACAAATTCTCTGGGGCCGATTTCACGAAACGCTAAGACGCGTCTTAGGAAGAGTAACTCATCTTAACTCGCGACTCGTCCTAGGATCGATTTCACCAAAGTTCAACACGTCCTAACTTCCTTAGCAATGTGGCTGAACTCGTCTTAACTTAAGATCGGTCTGGGGGTCATCTTATCTATATGCGAACACGTACAATTTACTAAAAAGCAACAATGGCGCTTATGCTTCTCGCTGATTACAAAGCTCGGCGGGCAATTAGGAGAGAGCGGGGATATTCCGAGATAGAAGAAATCCACTAGATAATCTAAATGACGAGGAAATCCTCAAGAGATATAGGTTCAAAGGCAGGGAAAATTCCAAGGGTTAGAGATGAATTGGAGCCCGATAACGGGCAAGTGTAATATTAACAAAGGGATAAAAGTGTGATGACCCGGTCTTTACCACGTCAATAATAACCGAGGAGGGGCGTGACCGCTGTTAATGGACCGAGCCAAAGGCTCGGTCCATTAACAGCGGTCACGACCCTTACAAAAACCTCCCGTAAAAAGGACAAAATGCAAAGCTTTTTCTCCCCACTTTTTCTCCCATTTGCTCAGTACAAAACACATGTGTACGTATCGGACTTGTGAGCGCGTGAAGGCACTCCGCGCCTGTCTGTCGCGTGCTCGTACGCACACGCACGAATGCAGCGTTTTATACGCTCTCCCTGTTGCGTATCGGCTGAGAACAGTTGGTTATGATGCGCTGTGTTTAAACAACCGTTTTTACCAGCCGTTTTAGAAAGGGTTTTTAAGAGCCGTTTTTAACAACCGTTTTTAACAGCCGTGTTTAAACAACCGTTTAAACACACCCACGTGACAGGCTCTCGACCAAAAGGGATAGTGAAACTCGCTGAGGCATTTATGAATCAGCATTCAAATTTTTCATCCAAAACAATCACCAGTCAATCATCTTGAATTTACTGCATGCGCGTACACATCCGACGGCTGTTACGCGAAAGTGCCAAATTGAACATGATACAGCCGTTGCATGCGAAAGGTCATCCTCGTCCAATAATTAGCGGTTTGTTTATCTGTATTTCGGATGCGTCTTGCTTAAGAAGGGTTTAGTGAAATCGATCTCAGGACGCATCTTAGCTAAGATCGATCTTAGAGCAGGAACTCGTCTTAAGTCCTAAGATGAGTCATAAGTTAAGAAGAGTTTCGTGAAATCGGCCCTTGGAATTGTAGGAGGTGGGTGAACAATCACCTTAAACTTGGGTTAACTATTTTTTGAACCGCCTTGTATACTCTAGCTGTACCTAGATGTAGAATGAAATGCTATGCCAATAGCTTCTTCCTTTGTTCTGCATTTCCATGGAATCTCAACCTTCTACATCTTTGGATTCCTTTTGTCGCTCCGTACCTCGAGTGGCTTTTAGCCTTGTTCGTGCCAAACTTGAAAAAATAAACACCCAAATACCTGAGAATGTGCAGAGATCTCACCTCAGCAAACTGTAATAGTTTCTCTGAAGCTACTTCATACGTCTTCTTACTTATCTCAGCTTTCCTCAGCTCACAGCTCATCACAGCTATTCGTTTCTCAAGTTCCTCTACAGCTGAACTGGTCTGTAAAGTAAACAAGCACACAAATAAACAAAAGTATGATACATCTAACACCGCGTTTACACTGGATACGGCAAAGGTGGATTGGGTTTTGCGGAGTAATAAAACTGCAGGGAAGCTTAACCGCAAATAAACTGTGTTGCGTTTACACTCGAACCCGAGCCTGCTTCGATGCACTATTTACAGCGAAAGGAGGGTCATTGAGCGTGTGCAGTAGCCAACCTTGCATTCATTTTTCGCGGGCTATTAAACCAGTGTAAAAACGTAACGTACATTGTACGTACATGGTTGCCATTTGGTTACGATTTTGTTGCATCATTTGTCGCTTTTTGTCGCTCTCGTTACGGGACATGGAGATGGATGCTTTCATTACTGCCTTAATCATGTCGGTTCCCCTGACATTATTGTACTTTCGGCATACACATCTTCAGAGCCGTCATGGAGATAATACGAGTTGGGAGAACGTTGCCTGCACATACCGGTTCTTCCTTGCTATTTTCTCATTTAAAAGCACTTCACCCTTTTCTTTACAAAAAGAACACAAGGTCTGGCCAGAAATTAAAAGATACCTTTGTCATGGCCCTGAACTTAAACTCCATCCCATTTGACTCTAACACGTAATATAAAGGCTGCATGTTATGGTTATAGCCCCTCCCAATAAACACAACGCATTTGCAGTGGAACGCGGTTCCGTATATGACCAGCGCAGCGTACGCAGCTCCTCAAACATTTTTTTCGCGGACTTTCCGGCTTCATGTAATCTACTGCGTCACGCATACACGATGTGGTTGTGTCAAATTGCAGGGTCTGAACCACCGATTGTGTTTATACTCGAGCATTGCGGGATATGATCCGGATCGAATCTCTCCCGAAAGAGGATCGAAAAAGGTGGATCAGATCTAGATCAGACCAGATCACCTCGCGTTTACACTTGCCGTCGATCAGCCTTTGATCCACCTTGCGGGGTTGAATCCCCTTCAATCCCCATGCCGGATCCAGTGTAAATGTGGTGATAGCACCTTAGCACATGGCTACAAAAAGATACCAGAACTTAAAGAAGTACAAGGTAGGAATTGAGATTCACTTTGAAGCAGAAAAAAATCATAGGATGGAGGGAATGATGCTTAGGCAAAGAATTCCATCGAGATACAAAGCAAGGGAAAAAGCTATTAGCATAAGGCGTTTTCACACTATGTACGTTCGACCCGTGTCGAAATCTACACTGTCCGACCCATGTAGACTTCTTAAAATTTGCATTTGTGCTACACGTGTAATGTTTCGACCCCTGTATTTTGCAATCGTTTTACACTACACACACGGATCGAATCGGAAGATCCCCCATACTGCATTGCTGCGCGTCACTTCACTGTCGATCTAACATGGTGCGCCTTCAGTTTATCAGATGTTCGCAATGTTTATACATTTAAGTAGCTTACGAAAGAAAAGGGCCCGTACAGAGCACATACAAAGTCGGAAAATTATGCTACGTCTTTGAAGGTACTTCCGAAGGGTGAAACGTGATTTGATGGCACAATGCAGCAGGTCAAAGGTTATTTGTTTGTTCATTGCTAAATTAACCACTACAGTGTGTGGTGCTGTGCCCACACGCGCACTCCGATCTGCGGTTACACAGGTCGAACTCAACCCAGAGGCGTTTTCAACACGGGTCAAACTTCTCTACACGGGTCGAGAGTTCTCAACCCACCTCATGAGCAGGGTTCATTTCGACACGGGTTAGTTTCGACACGGGTTGAGTGCTCTACACGGGTCAGTGCCGTGTAGAAATGTTGTAGTGTCAAAAGGTCAGTCTCGTTAACACGTGTCGGACCCGTGTACAACACAGAGATTTTTTCGTAGTGTGAAAAGGCCTATAGCCTGTCATTCTACATCTAGATACAGCTACAGCATATTGGTGAGAGCAAGCAGAAAACAGAGTTTCATGCTCCAACACAAACAGGATAAACCAAGTTGAGCAGACGCTTTGAAATACTAGACAGTGGCCTACCTTCCTACTGAGAGGTAGAGCTTACCTTATTTGAAGGAAGTGTCTTTGTCTTCTTGCGGAGCATAGCAATCTCAGCTTCCAGCATATGGACTACCTCTTCATAGTCTATCTCGATATTACGAGCCTCTCTCTGGGCAGCTTCAGCTAAATGGACACGACTCTTCAATGCACGGCTCTCATGAATAGCTCCCTGTGCCTCCTGGGATGCAAATACAAATGAATAACTGATTGATTGATCAATTAATTGATTGATTGGTTGATTGGTTGATTTATCAATAAATGGCTTGCTTGAATGAATAAGCATTTTCCCCATTTCTTAATGCGTGTGCCCACATCATGATTCACCATTTAGTTTTAAAAGATAAGCAGTTTGCTACACATGTGCAAACTCATAGCAGGGTAACAACAAAATCAAAGAAACTTCTTGTTTTGAAGTATATGAAAAATTTCTATACTATTTTTTACGGCATAGCGGTTTAAGATGTTTTTGCGGATTCGGTTACCACATCCCTCATAGACGTGTGTGCAATTATCTGCATTGTTTATCATTGAATCTGATGTGCACACGCGCAGTTTAATTTGCGACAGAGTTGTAGTCAAGTCCCTGCAAGTCCTTTCACAAGTCCTTTCACAAGTCCAGTCACAAGTCCTTTCATAAAGCCAGTCACAAGTAACTGGATGAACAATGATGACAAAGGAATGCCTTTGTCAAAGCTCATTTGAATAGCTTGTGATTGGAATTAGGACTGGGGGGGGGGGGGGGGGGGGGGCTTGTGATGGATTCCCAGGGACTTGCAGGGACTTGTGATGGACTCGACTACATCCCTGATTTGCGAAAAGGCTTATAGTTGGTTGATCAACTGGTTGGTTAATTGGTTGGTTGACTGGCTGATGGGTCATTCTATAAATTTGGGGTCCAAAAGTGTGACATGTTTTGGTGTCACTGTTACACCTGACCTGTGTAATTTCCCATCAAGTATTATTAAAATTGACTTCACACTATTTTTTACTTGTTTAGCAGATACTTTGCTATACATAATCCCTCTTGGAGTTAGAAGGCATTAAATGTGTCCTGAATTGCAAAATCTTATACATGTCAGATTAACAGGGGCACCAAAAATAAACCCCAAATTTATAGAATGACCCTTATATCAATATATTTCAAAATGAGGCGTGGAGGGAGAGGGGCATTTTAGTTTTAAATGCTGGTGCTTTCAATATGTCCAAGAAGGATGCAAAATACAACAAATGAGTTTTTCTTGCACATATTTAGTTCAGGCCTGACGATGTAAACTGCCTCATCAGATTGAGAGGCATACTAACCTTGCGGATTCGTAGTAATTCTTCCTCTGCAACATTGAAGGATCGATCTTTCTCCTGAAGTTGTACCTGGAACAGGCAAGGTACATGGCTTGATCATTCATTCTGTCGTCTTGTAAACATGAGAATCAAAGATTTTAACCAATTGAACCTGGATGATGGCTATAGCCACAGCGCGAGGCGAGGCTACTGGGCCGGTTGATGTCTACAGCCGCAATTCTGTACTACGTAGGTAGGCCCATGCGGCCAATAGGCCTGTTTACGTGTATTGTACATGTACATTCCAGCACGTACTGCTCTATTCATCACTCAGCTGTGGCTGGTATGGGTTTCATGGTAAATCGAGTTTGGGGAACTATATTGTTTTTGAATGGGGAGTTTAATAAATAGATGGGACTTTTCATTCAATACTCAATCTCTGTAAGACACTTGGCGCACCGCCCTAAAAATCCCCACATGCCAGGGCTTTATCCACAGCCTGCATGCCCACTCATTTGTCCAGTGCTCTGCACTGCCCTCTATCGGTAATACCGGCCAGGAGTACGCACTCTCAATAACAGTGCCCCGGACTCGAGGGGTTAATTGTAACGATAAATTAAGAAATGTCTTGAATTGGAAAAGATGAATTAACCTTGGTTATTTACCTTTAATCTTTCTACTTCTCTCAGGGCTTCGTCTCTTTCTCTTCTCATTCTGTCTACTTCACTGACTTGCACCACATTTGAAGCAACTTGCTGTAGCTGCAAGATAATAGCAGGTGGAAGATAACAGGTGGGTTGAAGGATCTAGTGGTAAGCATGTCTCCAACAGCCACCAATGATCATGACGTTCTTTTCATGTAGCTTTTACTCAGACTTTCAGATATTCATTTATACATTGCATATTATGCCAATACAATTTTCTTTTCAATTTCAGTGTTGATAATGTATCATACCTGCTGCTGGAATGGAGGTGGCTCTGCAAAGTCTGTAACATCTTGAGCTGCAAAGGTCAATGACCCCACTCCTAGATGACTGTCATTAAGTTGCATCTTGAACATCTGTCTGGTGACAGCAACAAAGTCTGTTGGTGGAGGAGTAAAACCTCTGAGTGAGGTAGCCATGCAACATCAATCAATAAGGATAAAAGAGTTCATTCTTGTAAGTTGCAAAGTGCATGCAGGTGGTCTTTACAAGATAATATTTTGTCATTCTTTTTTGTCATTCCTTTTTGTCATGTTCCTGATTTCCCATGACAAACTGCCTGCAGATTCCTGCTTGTATGGAGTGTGCAATTCCTGTAACTGTGAATCATTTTTCATTAATTTTTGTGTTAAAATCTTGGTACGAAACACTGACTAGCTAGTCTAGCAACAGACGCCTTAGTTTACCTTTATTGAATAGTAATGTGCATGATAGATTGATAGGAAGTTGCGGTCAAACTTTTCATTATTTTGGTCATCAATTTCCAATATTTCTACATGCTGACAAGTCTCTTTTTCTGTCACATTATTGAAATTTACCAGCTCAGCCCAATCGGAAACCTAAAGAGTTTTATAAAAGAGGATGTCATACACATTAGAAGAGACATTTTTTGCCCTTTCCCGACGTTGTGTATGAAGCACTGTATGCTCAGTGCTTTCTGAGAGCTTTTGAGAAACAATTCACAGGTTTACTCGGGTGGGACTCGAACCCACAAGCTCCTGCTTGCTGGTGTAGACGTTTTAACCACTCAACCCCAAGCTTGCTGGGGTTGGATGGTGAATTTTAATACAATGTAGCAGCGGGTACTGCGTAATTAGTGAGATGGAATTTGCATTAGGAATGATGCAAATTAAAAAAAACATTATTTTTTGCCTGTGAATTTTTTTCCCACAGGCTCTCGGAAAGCACCGAGCATGCAGTGCTTCACTGTCATGAAAAGGCAAAAAAAGTCTCTTCTAATTTACTTCATCCCCGATGCAAATTCCATCTTCTCACGTCATACTCATTGAAGCTCTTATGCGATGTGGCCAGAAGTATCTTATTCTCGTACAATCTAGGTGTAAAATAAAGAGCCATCTTACCTCCATAGGGTACCATGCCTGACTGATCCACCTGTAATCTTCTTCTCAGTTCCACCTTTTCCTCCTCAGTTGGTTCAATCCCAAGGTACTTCAATGCCTGATGATGCATGACAACATCAGCACAGCTCATTACAATTTATACAACTGTATTCATTTAAAGACTTAATGGGTTCCTTATAAAATATGTATTTGTGTTCTGACAAATTTTTCCAGTTCTGATATTTCAGCTGCAGCAGATATACAAACAATTATCTGGAGCTATCAATCTGTAATTAGGAATTGTTGGGAGTTGCTATTCTACAGTAGTAAATGTTATCCGGCACGATTACATCTAGTGTCAAAACCCGGCTATTGTTAAGAATTGTGACACTTTGGTCTTGTTCTGTGACTCATGTAGTATAATAAATATATATTTAAACAGGTTTTTGGGCACTTTTATGGTGTTAAGGGAGCGTCTCAAACACTGGAACACCTTGCACGTCCTAACGAGAACACTGCTTTTTCCAATCAGAATTACCCGCTGTTCAAGTTGGGAATGAAACAGGTACTTTCCAACTTGTTGAGATTGTCTATGAACACTGTATACTTTCTGAGAGCCCATGGTAACATCCTCATGGGCTTACTGGAGTGGGACTCAATCCCACGGACTCCAGATTACTGGTGCATACATCTTAAAGGTAGTGTACATGATTGGTCATTGTTGCAATTTTTCAGAAATGGGTGGATTTGTGTTGTTGGATGGCGAAAAAAATGAGAGAAAAACGGCATTAGTTTTCAACCGTCGGGCGGATGATAGCCTTTAGTCAAGGCGCGCGTGGCTATCTGGGCGCGTGACACGCCCCGAATATGCCATCATGTCCGGGGCGCGCCACTCGTCTGGATAGTCACGTGCGCCTTGACTAAAGGCTACAGGGCAGTTTTCCAACGATTGCCGGCCAGAAATTTCCACTTTTCTTGACAACGACAGCACACCTGGTGCCATTAGTTCACAAACATTCCTCTTTAACTTGAAATCATCGTGGTGTAAATTCAATCATTTGACCTAATACAATTCACCATTACACCCTGTCATAACATAAGTGTTAATGTTTGTGTTTGTTACAAACAAAGAGTGGGACGTTCTTTGCGAGGTCTGTCATAAAGCAAGGACTTACCACCTGCAACTTGTCAATCTTTAATCGGACATGAGGATCAAGAGACAGGCGTCTTCTACGAGAGCTACTCTGAGATGGGGAGGGGCTAATGGCAGATGCACCAATAGTGGGCGTGGCTAAAGGAGATGCTGTTGCTGACTGGGTGTTTTGATGATGTGTTGCCATGGTAATACTGTTTGTGGGCAGGACTGGAGACGGTTCAAGATTAGCAGAGTACGGTACAGTAAACCTGTTAAGGTGCTCGGTATGTCCTGTTTAATACAAATAAAAATAATGAATAAACTTGGAGAGATTAGTAAAAATGAGGCTGAATACACAATAGTTACAAGGAATTATAATAAGAAGCTACGACCAACAACTTTAGAGAATCCAAAATGATCTGAATTAGCTCAGTCACTTTAATAGTTTTCAATATAATGTACAGAAAACATTTGCGACTCATTAAAAGTAAATTAAGTAAAATAATATCAAAGTTTATAGATCTTTGATAAAGATTAAAGATTTAAAGATATTTTATAAAATTGAAGGACATTATAATCAGCACTACACCAGCACAAGCACTTCTACTTTTCTGAGCAACTCAATTCCTTTATTAATTCTTATTCTGAAAGTTTGTGTTTGACATTTTAATAGGTAGATTATATTTGATTTATATTAAAATACTAAATACTATATTTTTGCCTCTACAACTTTAGCAAAGCTCATCTTTTTTACTTGACGTAAATACTAATAACACCAAAGTCAATGTGAAATATTCATCAAGCATTACAGTTGATTTTTGTTCTTGAAATGATAAAGCATGCACTTGATCAGGTGTAAATTTACCGTTGACATGATTCTCTTGAGGTGTCGAGGATGAGGATGGCTGGATATGTAGATGTCGCTGAAGATGAAGAGGCATAGCAATGTTGTATGGAGCCTGCTGGCGGAGTGCTGGATGAAGAAAGAGGCAACAATATGGAGAGTGAGATAAGATAGAGGAGCAATGGTGTAACTGCAGGTGTAACTTGACCAATCTGTAGTAACTTCTACATATTACAGACTTTTCAGAGCTCCAACTGTTCACAAGAAAGAGTTTAGGCTGTCTCCATTTGGTTGTTAGCAAGGCCATGAGACAGAGTTGTTAGTCAAGTCATCACAAGTCATCACAAGTCACTTCAGAATTCTGAGCCCAATTTCATAGCGCTGCTTAACACACAATTTTCTGCTAACAGAACCCTCGCCCATTTCATAGAGACTGTAAGCAGTGAGCACAGCGAAGAGCCCGCTAACTTCGGAAGCAGGATTTGCTTAAATTAGTGACGCAACAATATAAATCTCCATGCACGCGCAAGCGTTAGCACGACTTGGCCATGAAATACGCTAATGCTTAAGCAAATTTTCCTGCTATAATTAGCACAATTTGTCTGCTTACCGCTAAGCAGCCCTATGAAATTTGGCCCTGGTCTCATGTCATGTAACAAGCTATTCAAACACACTATAATAACAGAAGCATTCCTTTGTCATTGTTAATCTCATGTAGCTTGTGAGCTGACTTGTGATTGACTTGTGATTGACTCGATTAAACTCTGCCATGACATGGAATAACATGGGTACTATTTATTCTTCTCTAACTCTAATCATTCTCATGAAATAGGCAGATTATTGTACAGCAAAAGCCATGGACTTCACGTCATGTTCAGGTTTGTCACCAAAAAGTATAATGACAAATGCTGTATGAGCATGGAATTGTTTTACACAAGTAAAACATTGGACCAATCACTAGGGAGCATGCAAAATCCTATTAAAATTGGAGGATTTGGGTCTGTTGGGGTTAACAATTTTGTTTGCCTAAACTTTCTCATATAGAAACCATACCAACTGCTACTTATGAAGTGCTCACTTAACAAAAAGACTTGTTTCTGTACTCTCTTATCTATACTTTAGGTTTAATATTCGAGCAATACAAAAATCATACTATACATAATTCTACTTATATTCTAGTTGCAAAATGTTAAAAATGTTAAACAGTCAGCCTGACCTGATAATGGAATGCCACCGATTGTAGCTTGCTCGTACAATGGTGGTGACACTAATGTCCCCAATCCATCGGGTACTGTTTCTATCCCTGTGACTGCCTGAGATGTCTCCCCCTGGGGTGTAAGCAAACCCCCAGCAACATGGGGTGATACACCATCATGCTTGGAATACGGTAGTCCTTGTGGGTGTTGGTAACCAGTGTTTGGTCGTTGTAAGGGTGACGTAGGGTGTGATGGGTACTGTTGAGGTGATGGAAGTTGGTTGGAACTGGACGGAGATGGGTAGCTGGAGCTTGGGGTGTGGTTATTGGGAGGTTTGTTGGAGTGGACGGATGTTACTGGAATGTAGGTGATACGGAGGGTTTCTTCATCAGTCCTGCCACAGAAATGCACATAAAAGATTGCGGTATTCATCAGATAATCATAAAGACCAATTTCTACAGGTCCGGAGCCTGTCACTGTAGTAACCACACTCCTCATTAAATAATTAGTGACTTCACATGGTATGTCTGCATAAACAGCTCTCTCTATTTGTACTCCCCAATATGCACAACTTCAAATTTCATTCGGTCATTATTGATATGGTAAAGTTAGGGTCAAGACATTGGCAATCATCTAGGATAATTGGACCAACAACAGGAAGTAGAGACCGATACATGTGACTGCCGAGTGTGACCTCATTGATTTCTGGTATCTTGAAATTCATCTAATTCTATTTGCTCAATGTAATATTCAATAATAATATATATGAATATATTTGTCATGTTATTTCAATGTCCATTTGTAATATTTTCATGTATAAAGTTTGCTACATAAGTCTGTCCTTGCCTATTCACTACCATTACCTGCATGATGCCCTAGTCAGTATCTCCACGGCAACCTCATTGGTTGCCCCAGTCAACAATTCCCCATTAACAGATACAAGCTGGTCACCAACTTTCAAACGACCGTCCTGAAAAGACACAACATACATATCAATCAAAATTTACATAAAGAACAATAAACCTACATGTATAGCAGCTGACTGGCCAGTTATCCATTTCAATTTGTCAACTTCAAGGATAAGAGTTTATCAGAAAAGTTTTATACAACCCCCGGACTGTCAGGCTGATCGACACCTCCTGAGGCTCCGATGAACCATTGATATGAGTGACTTATCCTACAGCAATCTCCATCTTGTTGCATGCCTTGGATATACACCCCCGGACCATCAGGCTGATCGACACCTCCTGAGGCTCTGATGAACCATTGATATGAGTGACTTACCCTACAGCAATCTCCATCTTGTTGCATGCCTTGGATATACACCCCCGGACCATCAGGCTGATCGACACCTCCTGAGGATCTGATGAACCAATAATATGAGTGACTTACCCTACAGCAATCTCCATCTTGCTGCATGCCTTGGATATACACCCCCGGACCATCGGGCTGATCGACACCTCCCGAGGCTCTGATGAACCATTAATATGAATGACTTACCCTACAGCAATCTCCATCTTGCTGCATGCCTTGGATATACACCCCCGGACCATCGGGCTGATCGACACCTCCTGAGGCTCTGATGAACCATTAATATGAATGACTTACCCTACAGCAATCTCCATCTTGCTGCATGCCTTGGATATACACCCCCGGACCATCGGGCTGATCGACACCTCCTGAGGCTCTGATGAACCATTAATATGAATGACTTACCCTACAGCAATCTCCATCTTGCTGCATGCCTTGGATATACACCCCCGGACCATCAGGCTGATCGACACCTCCAGATACACTCAGTCCAAGACCACTCAGCTTGTTCAGTAGAATCTCACGTACATCAGGTGTCCTGAGAGCGATATAAATGGTTACAGCTAGTTCAAGAGGTATAAAAGAAACTACCAGAATGACTGATGGAAAGGACGGACAGTTGGTTAAAAATGCACTGGCAGTGTTGTATGAGTACATTCAGAGTACTAAGTTGACCACAATTGGCAGGTGCAACATAAAACAGCTGTATGCATTTGACAGATAGCCACTATATTTATGAATACAACCTCTTACCTATGGTTAGCAGAGCCTGGACCCAGTTCATCTTGTACAGAAGACGAAGAGTCTAGACTGGGTGATGGGGAATGTGTGGATGTTCTTTCTATCTGAGATGATGACCAGGGTCTTGGACCTGAGTGATAAAAGAACAAGACATGACAAACTGAACAAGGTTGGCAAGCTTCAGTCATTTTGGGCTCAGGGGATTCTCATAGCCAGATGGTCTCTAAAAAGGTCACTCAAGTTAAAATTGTATAGAGGGAAGCTATCATTAGAGGATTTCACAATTCAAATGCTTACCACAATCAATCTAGAAAAGCCCCAAAACAACGTACATAAAATGAGAATACCTGGAACTCGTATAATACACACTTAATGACTGCTGAAGATAATGTAAGTTCATACGTGGACACCAACCTACATATATACATGTACATGTACATGTATGCTATCCAGGAAGAACAGACTACACACTGATCTTCAACTGCATTGAAGCCTACGCTGATAACTGGTTCAGACAACTTATGTTGAATCCACAAGTGCACCATTTCTAATGTAAGAAGTGCATAATGGCAACTTCTTTACCTTGTTCATGAGTTTCCGAGCCCTGCTCCGATGACATCGACTGGGAATCCAGGTTAAATGTATTTCTTGTATTTGCAAGTTGGCTTTCAAGAAGTAATGAGAAACGACGTCTGAAAATACATACATCAAAAAGAAAACACTTAATATGTTGGTCCAAAGAGATCCCAACCTTCTTCATAAATTCACAAGGTTGCTGTTCAAAGTATGACAGTAATGGTAAAACAAATCTATGACTTGAAGAAAGCTAAAGATTAATAACATAAGGGATCAATCAAATCAAAATCAAACCACAGACAGCTCAAAACATGAAATACAGTTATGCCCCAAATTATTCATACCCATGCCAAATTTGGGTATTGTGAATCATAAATTATTTATTATCTCTACTTTTATGCTAATGATGTGAAACCAAAATATATGTATATTTGTACATGTACATGCCTAACCTTCGCAAATCCTCCAAAATCCTCTTTGCAAAATGGAGGAATTTGGAGGATTGAGGGCACTTGGAAGTTGAAGCATCGGAGGATTTTGCAGGATTGAGGTTACTAGGGGTTTTTGCCCCTGCAGGAATATGGAGGAGCCATGTTATCAGGCTCAATGTGATACATGAGGATTTTGGAGGTTTGAGGTTACTAGGGGTATGCAAAAAAACATGGAGGATTTGTGCTATGGTCCCCATAAGAGGATTTTGGAGGATTCAGGTTATATGGAGTTTTAAGAGAGTTTTTTTATGAGAGAAAAGCAAACTACCAGATTGTTCATAGGGTATGAATAATTTGGGGCATAACTGTATATAAAGGATAGTAAACTGAATGGATTATTGAACTCAATATTGCATTACACCTTCATACTACATGTACATCCAGGATAACAATGGCAGTGGAATTTAAATACTCACGCCACTGATATGTTCCTTGTTACAACCAAAGTGACTTTATTGGTTGCTGAGGCACTTCGTAACTGATGTACAGCTCTGGGAAAAGAACAAAGATCATTTGATAATGAAATTACTTTCAGGTACAATAAAAACAATTTTGAACATTTAGCTGATTGGAAACTTGTACAGCAGATCAATATCTGGCTGGGATCCTCATCTCTTACAGTACATTGCAATTGAAAGTTAACCTCAAAATGGGAATTTCTCTTCACACTTTTTCTCTTCCCAGGAATTCATTTTCATTTCACAAAGTGGGAAAACATTTTTACACCTTAATTTCCCACTTGAATTCACAGGGGGGAGGGGGGGGGGGGGGGGGGGAGAGAGGGAAGTTGTGTGAGATGTGAATTCTTTTCACATAATTTTAACTTTCAACTGCAATGTGCTGTATTACAGGAATGTCTGGTAGTGTGCAATGTCTTATCTAGCAACCTGTCCAATGGACAAGCAAAAAGAACTTTAGGGAAGACTTTTGTTTGAAGAAAATGTACAAACCCCACTTTTTAACATTAATCTTTAAAGGCACAGTTTGTCTTGAAATCCCGAAAAATCATCTCTTTGGTTAGTTAGCTAACCTAGTTACAAGGAGTAGAATAGAAAAGGCCGAAGCCAGAGCAGGCAATCTTTTGTTGGGTAGGTAACCAGTAGAATTTTCAGGATTTTAAAATTGAAATTAGGGAAATTCCCAGATTCTAAAAATTTCTCTCTTTCTCTCAAAAAATATAAATGATGCTCTTAAAAAAATGGGGCAATTCATTTTTAGTTAAAAAATAATATAATGATCTATCATAAAGATGGATTTGGAAATTAACAAGATTTACACACAAGGTCGCCTCAACAGGTAACTGAATAATGGAAAAAAAACCTTCGTCTGTATCTATTGAGCACGAGGGGGATTTATTTTTCATTATTTTTCGAGACTCCATACATATAAAGCACACACGTAAATTCACTCAAGTGTGTAAATGCCTGCAATTGAAATCTCTCCCTGTGTAACAAGCACGCTGTTCTATTTTTACAAATGTGGATTGTGCGTTCAGAGATACCAGCTGACCTTTGAGGTGGTGGTGAATCATGCACTAGACTCCATACATAAGGCTTACACACGTAAACGTGCTCGTAACAATACCTGTTTACGAGTGTTTTTAGCCAAGCATGAAATTGAAATCTCTCACCGCGTAACAAGCACGTTGTTCTATTTTTACAAATGTGGATTGTGCATTCAGGGGTATCGGGGTTGCTCATAAAAAAAGGAATCTATGCATTTTGAGGATAACGCCGGTGTCACCGTTGCTGAGGACAGCCAGTGTGTGCATGTTTACATTAGCAATGTTCGAATGGTGGCGCGCTGTTCTATCTACTACCAGTGTGGGTTTGTTCATTAACAATTAGAGCTTCAGGGATAACGCTGGTGTCCCCGTTGCTAAGGACAGCCAGTGTGTGATAGCAACTGATAGGCGCATTATTGAATGACATTTAAATATAACCTATAAATAAAGTCCATACATGACATACATATGTATGTGATTTGGGTACATAAACACCTGCAAATATTGTCTAGTCCTTTACTCAAGCGAAAAATCCCTGAAACAAATGGGATTTGTACAGTAGTTTGAGAAACTTCAAAGGAACCTTGCTGTGACACAACCTTGTGAAATTACTTTCAGCCCGGAGATTATAAAGGAAAACTAATGGGCTTTGTGATGATACTGAACTATCCCAGTACCTTATTCCAATTTGAAAATATGACGTCAAAGAAATATCACCTACTGCAACCGTGCAGAGAACATGTTTAAAAAAAAGAAGCTTTGAACAAAAATCACGCGTTGCATGTGCCTCTAACGTCACCATAAAAATGTCAATTTTTCCAACTTTATCTGTCTTTTTTTCCAAACCAAAATTGCCCCTGGAGATTTAATTATACTGAAAAATACAAAAATTTATTCAACCAGATTTGTTTTACTTCAACCAATGATTAGTTTGATTACTCAAAAACTGGTCTTAGGGAACATTCCTCTTTAGCAGGGCTGTAGTCGAGTCCCGATGTGAGTCTGATGACAAGTAGTAGGTCAAACTTTAGCTTTAACATAATGTTGAAATGATTTTCTATTTAAATTGTAATACAATAACTATTTTAGCAGACAAAAAAAAATATGAGAATGTTTCTATGGTGCAGAAATTTAAATAAGTACTTCACAATTTTGAAATGTAGAAGATTAATGATGTCATGAATATCAGTTGGGAAGTATTGCTAGTACAAGCCTACTAGCCCGAAATAGATTTTTGTGAATGAATCACTTTTGGCCAATCAAAACGTGTACCGCGCACTACATTACAACCGGTATTCCGTCTTCCGTATTCGCAAGTAATGGACGTCGAGCACCACCCACATGACGTTGCGGCTCGACTGGTAACTACACGAACACCGCGCCTTCGCGCATGCATGCAGCGCATTCGATCGCACACGCACCTACGTAGAGCGAGCAAACGGCGAATTCATGCCATGTTTAATCCGGTACAGTCTCCGCGCGTTGCTGTTGGACCGACGTCTCGTCAGGCAAACCGTCCATACATCACTTACTGAGCTCGTATACATGTATTCAACCTCGCCCCCAGGGTCTACTTTCATCCTCGTTCTGGAAGCGTATTGCTCGAACACTATGGGGACGAGGTCGACGCGTACTGTACTACCGAATTAAGTACATGTGTGTGCAGGCTACTGACGGGATTTGTGAACTAAACACTCGGACTTCGTTACAAAATTGCGGTAAAATTTAAGGTAAAAATCGGCTTTTTTGGGCCGGACTCAGGCCGAGTCCTGACTGTCCGAGTCCGAGTCCTTGAAAATCGGGACTCGAGTCCGAGTCCGGACTTGAGTCCTCCAGCACTGGTGATTTCTTTCTGTACTTGTTCAGTCTTTGTAATCTAAAAACTTTTATATCGTCCGACTCGGGTAACTGCGGATAAATAGATGGTGTAGTAGACATTTTATAAATAGTACTAAACTTTCTATTTTAAATGTTTTTGTAAGTATACAAAAATCAAAGAAGCAACCCCAATCACGAGTGCCCACACATGTTCGGCCAACCAACTGACAGTTTTGCTCAATAAATTAAACAACCAGCTGGCGATGCTTCCCCAAATACCCGGCAAGGCAGCCAACAGTTGACCCCCAATCTTTTTGAGTAAATTACTAGCTAAATGTTTTAAATGACCCTCAATCCAATCTTTTAAGTTACCGTCGGGTTTAGGGGTAGGGGGAACATGGGCTGGCGTTGGAGTCGCTGCACCTCGTACACTGGCTACTATCAAACTCACGATTGTACTAATGGTAAACTAAACGCGGCTAGGGATACTAACGATCGTAACGATTCTCGAAACAGAGTTCTAATCTTTTCTGCTAGCGAGGTATTGTCTCATATTATTTTAGTTCTTGTTTCTTTGATCCTAACGATTTGACTTTTGAGTCCTCGTTCATTTCAAACACGACCGTTTTTCTGGCGGATCTTAAATCATTGAGCTCTTTTAATTTATCTCCTAGTTCTTGTCTATCGCCGTCACTCGTTACTTCATTTAGTTCCGCTTTTGTTTCATCCTCTAGCTTACTAAGTTCGGCTAAATTCAATTTCAAATTTTGGTCCAAGGCTACAATCTCTCTGTAACTTATTCCTTCTGTTTAGACTTGTGTCTTGACTTCTTCTAGAATATTGCTAATGTCATCGGCAGCTTTTGGAAGATTCCTCAACTCGATATTCTCGGGTTGTATCTGATCCATTTCTCGTTGCACGTGTTGTAATTGCGTTCTACTACATGTAGGTTTTACCAAACCCAACTCTTCTCGCATAAATAAAGTTTTAATCCAGAAACTACAACAATCTTTTTATTAACATATCAATACCTACACATTTTTTGGGGTTGCGTTTATCTGTCAGCAAGACATCACCATAGTACATGTACATGTACATTTTTCATGTCTTATATTCGTTGGTCTGTCGTAACCTTTGCTTTCCATAAAATCATTAAAAGATTCTGCGTAACCAGTGGTTGCATAATCATAAAGTTTATTTAACCTACATGTATCAATCGCTTCATCTGTTGTCTGTGGTTGGGGTGGAGGTAAAAAACTAGTCTCGTCATAAGTTTCGTCCCAATCAAGATCAGCCTCGTCATCTACATCGATGTCATTTATATCAAGGTTATCTATTTTGAAATCTCCGCCTTCAGCCATTTTATTATAACTATTTTACGCTGTATTTACTACATTTTGTGGAAGTATACCTTGACTCACTTACCAAGCCTGCGTAGCTAGAGCACCACCTACCATAGCGGTGACTTTGACGGTATCTTCTACATCTAATTTCCCAAGGTCGGCTGGTTTAATTTTCAAAAGTTGTTTACTCAACATGGTATAACCTACAGTCAACAAAATCAACACAGTACTATAATGAGTATTTGCAACGTTTTTAGTATCTATTTTATTTATACATTTTTTATATTTTTTATTCCATTTCTAAAAAGTCTTCAATTGGATGGAGGTTTTTGGACGGTTGTAGGGTTGGTGGTGGGGTATCAGGAACTACAACATTATTTTTTCTAAATATGAGGTATTCAAGTCCTACAACAGCCAAGATGCCTACTGCGTACCCCCAGTTTGAGACGCAATCGATTGTGACTTTTTGGGTTTGGTTGGGAGTTTCACTCATTAAATCGAGACTTTGCATCTTTTTTATTTGTTCTTTGATCTTTTTGTTTCTTTCGGCTAGTCGTTTGCCCTGTTCAACTCTTTGGGGATATTTTGTTACCCCCAACTCTTTTTGAGTCGGGGGGTTTTGTTACTCTAGTGGTTGGCTACGTCTCTGCTATCGCATGTGTCGATTCTATCGATTCTGGATTCATCTTTTATAGTATTACATATATTTTTATAAGATGCAGTGTTCTGCCAAAATTGTATGCCGCCCCGCTAAAGTTTTACCGCCCCTTTAAAATTTTCACTGCCCTGCTATTTTTTTTCATTGGATTTTCCCCCATTCTCCACCGTTTATCTAAGTACGAAGAAGTTTACCGCACTCATGAAGAGTTTGCCAGCATTAACATTCATGACATTCAGCAGTATTGCAGTAACGTTTACAGTAATCGAACAGATCTGGACGCAACGTACGCAACATATTAATTATTATGCATTCACATCATAAAACTATACACGTAATATTCTGGACTGGTTCCAATCTCCCTGGTAATATCATTTTCACTTTGTCGCGTCGAGAACCAGTTTACCTAAATTACAATGTTCCGTAACACTTGAGGGCGTCTTTTTCTCTCAGAAAATACATGTACCTTATCCACGCGCGCTGTGTCCACGTGCATGTTTAGCTCACCGGCCGGCCGGCTTAACCCCCTAAAAATCTTGCCTGTATTTCAAGTTGTAAACACAAGCAAATTTGATTCAAAGAGTCAGAAGAAAGTGGCCAGGAAATGCCTCAGATTGCACCACAGAGCATCTAGAATCCAAAATTTCCCGGGGCCCTTAAGCGGGCACCGGACCCCACGCCGTAAGGGCTTCGCGCTCCGTGCTCGCATCGTGTCTGCCGCCCTGCTAAAATTTCAGGTTGTGGAGAACACTGAAGATGTATGTATTTTCAAGTGTTTGGCCGTAAACAACATGGCCACCAAAGGAGATAAATAGAGTCCATAGTTGTAGTACACTTCGCAAAGTAAACTAGCCATTCTGCTAGAAATAACAGGGTCGTTTTCCAAGTCGTTGGTAAGAGATTCTTCCGAGTCTAAACAAAATCTATAACCAAACGGCGAAGCCAGAGGTAAAGTCAACCATAGAGCTTTTGCGTAAAGACTCAGCATGCACTACCCAAACTGACGATAATTTCTTTACCTAGTTTGGCTTTGTAATTTTTGTACAATTTCTCGTTTTTCCGTGTCTAAATTTTCAATTTCATTTACAGAGTACTCTTTACCGAAATATTTCTTTGAGTCACTAGAAGCAACTACTCCTAAAAGTCTATTTTTGTGCTCTACAACTCCACTAGGAGTTTCTATTTGTACCGGCTGTTGAGCCAATGTGCTCAGAGATTCTATCAAGCTGTTCATTTATAAAATTGTTTTTATAATATTTAATACATTTTCGTATCGTCATTTTCCAAGTAAGATACTCGTAAGAAAATAAATACAAGTTTACGGCTATAACAAATTTGAGGATAAATCTAGATATTCCATCATTTTTAGATAACTAATAAATAATTTTATAACGAGTTACAGCTAGCTATATAGCAAATTTACAGCAAATTTATAGGAAATTTATAGCAAATTACAGTTAGCTATACAGCAAATTTATAGCAAACATATAACAAAATTACAGCCAGCTGCAGCAAACACCAACAAACTGGAGGATCCGTTTATATCAACAATTTACGAATGATTTTGATCTTTTTTCATTAAAAAATCCTGTCGGGTCTACGTTATTTCTGTAAATCTTCAACTCGTAATTGCGTAAATTATTTTTAAAATGGTTTTGGGGTTGTTTCACTGAAATATGTCAGTTGAAATGTTTTGAAAAACATTCTACGGTACTGTTGTACAGCTGATATTAAATCTTATAATAATATGCCGACCTCTTCTTCCAGAAGGTTCACCCAATGGATTATTTTTTCAGCTTTTTTAGCTTTTCTTTTGATTTGAAACGTAAATTTGTATAAATTGCTTTATTGGTTTTTATGATCGACAAGTAATCTCATTTATTGAACGTGCTATGACGTCCAGATTGTGTACCCAGAGGAATAGCGTATCTATCGATATACCTTTTTAGCTCGCCTTTCGGCCAGCACGTGTAACCCGCTGCAGGCATCATTCTATCTTTGTTAATTTCCAAATCCATCTTTATGATAGATCGTTATAATATTTTGTACTAATAATAATAATAATAATAATAATAATAATAATAATAATTCTAAATCTCCTGGATGCGGCAAATGGGCGACTCTTCCCGAAATAACCTTATTGGGGCGACACGAGTGTCGCCCTTTTAGAGCACTTTCCCCACGCACCTTAATAAAAAACACTCCAAAGGGGCGACTTTTACAATAGGGCGACAGTTATGTGTCGCCCTATTCGACCAGGTCACCCTAACCCACTCTTTTCCAGGATTATGTGTCGCCCTAACCGGCAATTGAGGAAAATTAGAAATCTCCTGGATGCGGCAAATGGGCGACTCTGCCCGAAATAACCCCAAAGGGGCAACACTCGTGTCGCCCATTTAGAGCACTTTCCCCACGCGCCTTACTAAAAAACACTTCAAAGGGGCGACTTTCACAACAGGGCGACAGTTACATGTATGTGTCGCCCTATTCGACCAGGTCACCCAAACCCACTCTTTTATAGAATTATGTGTCGCCCTATCCGGCAATTGAGGAAAATTATAAATCTCCTGGATTGCCGAAATGGGCCACACTACCTCAAATAACCCTAGTGGGGTGACACACGTGTTGCCCATTTACAGCACTTTCCCCACGCGCCTTACTAAAAGCACTCCAAAAGGGCGACTTTCACAACAGGGCGACAGTTATGTGTCGCCCTATTCGACCAGGTCACCCTAACCCGCTCTTTTCTACCATTATGTGTCGCCTTATTCGGCAATTGAGGAAAATTAGAATTACTACACATGCTGCAAACGGGCCACACTACACCAAATAACCCTAATGGGGCGACGGCACGGTCACCCCTTCAGAGCACTCTCCCCGAGCACCCTACATAAAAACGCTCCAATGGGGCGACTTTTGAGTGGGGCGACAGTTTTGTGATGCCCTATTCACCGCGATCGCCCGAACCCACTCTTTTACAGCATTATGTGTCGCCCCGTAGGCAATTCAGTAAAATTACCCTAGATGGGACATTCGGGAGACATTCCCATAGACTTGTGCACAACATTTTTCCCGACTTTAATGTAACCTAACCCAAATATCCCCTATTCTACCCCCACAAATTTTGGTATATTAATGTTTTGGACCATTCTCTATCGATATAACTCACTTCCGACAGTAAAATTCTCACTCCTTAAGGGGGCTGGGTACTGACATGAAAATGTCTCTCTAAGTATGTACCCTTGTCTCCCTAAGTGATGATTATGAACTACTAAATGTCTCCCTAATATCCTATTTAGACTAATACATTTTCCCATTTTAATAAGAGCATGATTTTTAGAGAGAGAGAAGAAGGATTTTTAGAATCTGGGAATTCCCCTAATTTTAATTTTAAATTCCCAAATTTCTACTGGTTAACCTACCCAACAAAAGATTGCCTGCTCTGGCTTCGGCCTTTTCTATACTACTCAAGGTCTGTGTGTAAAAATGCTACTATAATGTGTAATATTTAATCATTGACATCTGATCCTTCAGACTGGTACCACACAAAGCCTGTATACACAGCCAAAGTACTACAAAGGGCATCACTCTGAATTTTCTATTTCTTAATCTTTCTGACTTTCCGAACCAAACTGGCATCTCCCAATTGATTTTGGTCAGTATTTTCATACAAATGGCACCATTTTCAAGGGATGGTTGAGTACATCATTATATTCTCTTTTGAATGATCTTTCAAACCGTAGCTATATTAGGATGAAGACTTTTTGTAGCCCAACTAGGCGCCTCCGAGTCAATGTGTAACAACGGTCAATAAATCTCATTGTTATATCTCCGTCTTGGATACTGTATTTTGATTGGCCTAGAACGATCACGTGCCCGGTCTATAAAAAGGACTGGTACACTCCAAGCATGATATCACACATCAGCAGCACAGCCAGCTAGCTATTGAGCTGTATCATTGGTACCCACGCAATTTTCACCTACACCGTTGAGTAAACTATAGTGGGAGCAGCGGACTAGCAGACGACCAGCTGTTTTGACCACTTGATTTGTTTGAGTTAATTTCCACCGAGCAAGGCAAATTGAACTGAAAAAAAAGCCAACTGGGTTTGCCGATATGACAAAACAATTGTTGACTGCTGTGATGTGGGATATGACGTTTTTAACACCCTCGGGGACGAACAGCATGCGTCCCTCGGGTGTTAAATATCGTCATATCCCACACCACAGCAGTCAACAATTGTTAATTATCTCGTCCAAAAATAGTGGGTGAAATGATGCCAAAAGCTCAGATTGCAGCATAGGGAATCAGTTCACAAAATCTGGCCGGTAGAGGAGAGGCAGCTTTACAATCTTCACTGGGAGTGGACAGGTAGATATTTAGTCCTCGATGAAACCCTTGTTGTGTGGGAGGAATATTTCTAATGACATCCTCGGTGGTTTCAAGGCATATGATGAAAAAGATCATTTAAAAAAGTTTCAAAATATCAAACAATTTATCAATATTAATTTACTGCCTAACAGTTAAAAATAATCTACGATAACATCATTCATATATACACGATGCAACAAGGACTAATTCGGACATCTAAACTTTCCTCATATATATTGTACTCACTCGTCATTGGTAACCCGCAGTAAACTCATACCATTCACACTGAGTATCTGGTCTCCTTCCCTCAACTGACCTGATGCAAATAAAATCATTAAGAAAAACAGCCATCAACATTGTAATATTGCATTCTGTATTGATATCATTAACCCTCCTATACTTATAACTATCACCAGGGCTGTCCCGAATATACCGAATATTCGATATTCGATCGTCAAGCGAATATTCGAATACCATTTTGCTAGTTCGAATATTCGAAAAGATATATATGCACGTACAGATACGACTCTGATGCTATTTTAATAGAAAAGTTACGGCGCTTAGCAGTGTCAAATGCCGCATTTTTGTCAATCGCAATTTTTTTGTGGACGGAGGTTGATTGTTCCTGTCGGTAAAACCCTTGATACAACAGGGGCATGCAAACAAATGCAGTTTGAACGGTCCATAATATCAATCGCCATACGTAAAACACCGGTGTGCTTTTACGTGTTTATGTTTTTTTTACCGGTGTGGTTATTATTCGAATAGTAAATTATTCGAATAGTAAATTATTCGAATAGTAAATTATTTGAAAATGAACAGCCCTAACTATCACAGCCTATCAAAAACTCCAAACACCAACTCTCACAGTTTGTGTGTGTTTCAATCTGTCACTTGATAGGTTTTGATATATAGGGTAGCTGGCTGCATTTTGGCCTTGAGAACAGGAGGGTTAATTAAATTAATAGCTAATTAATATTAATTTGCACCCAGTATTCTCTGTCAAATGTTCTTCTTTGAGAAAAAGATAATAATTTTCCCACAATACCTAATGCACTCGTACTGTGGCTATACTCTCCCCTAAGCAACATTAACTTCTGGGTGCAATACAATGAACGTGTGAAACTACACATACATGAATAGTGCACTCCATACATTTGTATTCGTTTGCACTACACTTCCACACATACATGTAGGTGGCGGAAAATGGCCTGTGGGAAATTCCACCCCCCCCCCCCCACCACCCACTTTGGTAGTTCCGCACAAGAGAAACATAGAAAAGGGCAGCAGCCGGCCGGCACCACTTTTCCCCCTCCCCTTTCACAAGTGTTACGTCCTACATGTACATGTTTCCACATCTAAAATCGCATTACACTTATATGAGTTTCACACTACTCTGAACTTACCCGGGTAATTTATTACCAAGGGTAATAACCCGGATAATCGGTTTCACACTACAAAATTAACCCCGCAATTCTGCTTACCCGCTTCAGCATGTACCCGGGTAACTTGTAGAGTGCATTAAACACTATGCGAATGGTAACCCGGAGAATGTGCATTGCTTGACCTCTGCCCTAGCCATTGTTTCGTCGGCGTAAAAGAGCGAAGTGAGAGCGGATTGAGAGCGGCGCGAGAGCATGCAATGCAAATTGAAAAAAAATCAGATCAGCATTGGTAGCGTGCACGCGTCATCCTTTAGACTTGAAGACAAGTCGTTTAGACAGTCGTGTTTTGTCCGCAGGCGCCGTCATTATCATACCAGCGCGGTACGCAATAATATGCCCGCCTTTCGTGAAGTTCCGACTTCTTTCCTCCATGGTCAGTAATTGGACAGTCGACGAACACGCATCTTGGGGCCAAGGTTGCACGAACGTTCCCACATGTTATTCTACCGCTCGCTACACGTAACCAATCGAAAATGCGGTGCAGTCGGACTAATGCCGACCAATTACCGACTTGATTTCAAGTCTAGTCATCCTTCAACTGTGCGGTCTAGACTGGTGCCTTGCATTAAGTGTATGTAAAAATGTACTTATTAAGGCGAGGTAGTCGTACCAGCCACGGCGGCCGTACTAATAAATTACGTCACCTTTGCAAAGCTGGCCGATAAAACACGACGAAGCGCACCCACCCACTACCCAAGTAGAAGAAAACCCGGCGAGCATTCACACTACTGATGGTAACCCGGAGAATCGTTTCAAGGTCGTTGTTAACCCCGAGATTGGTGGGTTAACCCACCTCGCGAGCAGGGTTAGAAATTACCCGGGTTAAGTGGGGTTTTGGGGCAGTTTTCTTTTTGGGGGAGAATTTCTAACCCGGAGAATTGTAGTGGGAACGTGCCACATTACCCGGGTAATTGCCGGGTTAAATGTTTCGTTAACCCGGCAATTACCCGGGTGAGAGCTTAGTGTGAAACAGGCTCTATATGGGTTTCACACTACTCTGAACTTACCCGGGTAATTTATTACCCGTGTAGTTGTCATTACCTGTGTAGAAACTAACCCGGAGAATCGGTTTCACACTACAAAATTAACCCTGCAATTCTGCTTACACGCTTCAGCGCGCACCCGGGTAATTTGTAGCCGCATTCACACTATGCGAATGGTAACCCGGAGAATGTGCATTGCTTGACCTCTGCCCTAGCCATTGTTTCGTCGGCGTAAAAGAGCGAAGTGAGAGCGAAGTGAGAGCGGAGTGAGAGCTGAAAAATCAGATCAGCATTGGTAGCGTGCACGCCTCATCCTTTAGACTAGTCTTGGTTCTAAGACCTTCGTGTTCCTCTTTTCCTTCCGAACGAGGGCGCTGTTTCTCAGTTAATCGATTCGGATTGTATTCGATTCTAAAATGTTATATATATTACGCGCTCTGACAAGAATCGATTCTACTGTTCTTTGCTCGGTTCTTTACTTCCACGAAGGTCTTGGATTTGGTGCGGTCATCACCCTCTGGGTGCGGTTTTTTGTGTATGTGTGTTGTGTTGTCTGGAAATTTGAAGTTCACCGCGCCCGGGCCCGACGCGTCGACCGTTGTATTGTTTTGAATGAAGGATTGCGCGATACGCGATCCGCGTGACCCAGTCTGTCATGTGTGGGAAATATTTTTTAAGTTGACGTGTAGTATAGGCACGACGTACGTGTCGTTAAAATCCGCGAAGTATCTCCATTCCTCCATGCTGTAGTGCAGCTGATTTCTGTAGTGCAGCTGAAGTTTATTTAGACATTAAATAAAGTGTAGGCCTATACGAAATATTTGTGCGGATGATGAGTGAACATGTGAGGTATATTTTAATACTTCAGAATGTAAATTTAGAACTATAACCTTCGATGACAGCCAGTGTGTTTATGTGCTTACTATTCCACATGTAATAGAAAAAATACATGCAGTAGTCGGTGTACATATATTGGTTAAAAGAACTACATCACAATTGATTTCATTACAGTCATAATTGATCATTTTCAATTTTTCTTTTTAAACAACAATTTTTATACAAAGGAAAACATATCAGAAAGGATTAACAAATGGTGATACATACGGCGTACATAATAGCCCAACTTTTATAGTTAAATATAATCCCCAAAAAATTGTCGACAAGAAGAAGTGTTGATAAAGTGAAGGCAAAAACATAGATTTCGGGGTTGTGGGGATGGGGAATATATCTCCACCCACACACACTTTATGACAAGATCACCCCTAGACAATAAAACCAGACAGAAGAAAAAAATTGAAATAGACCAGGAGGTATTATAAATTTCACATGGAAATTACAGTAGAATTGTCGGAAAGAGGGTTACATTTGGGTTTGTGTATGGACCATAATTAATACATGTGTAATAAACAGCGTAGTGTCCATTCCCCCCCCCTCCCTTCGAAATTTTCAGTTGGTTGGTTTTGGAAATTTCATGATACCCCCCCCACCCCCCCTTTTCCCGGTCTCCACACATGTCATAGTCAAATCATGAAGGCGCGCTTGAGTGAAGGTAAACATTTATGAGAAGGTATTACCCGATGACATGTACATTATATATTGTGCATGTACACTGTACGAGCTAGAACACTGGTGTATAAACAAGTGAGGTGATAAACTTAAAAAGACTTCAGAATGGAGGACGTCCCAGCCAGTTTGTAGAAGTAAATGTATTATACATTTTTTTAAATGCCACATGTACATGTACATATATGTAATGTCGATTATTTTACACTGAGTAGTAAATGACCGGTACATCTGCCAATTTAATTTTTCAGGATGGAAATTGAAAATACATGAAAAAAGAGATGTAACAAATGGTGTGTTTCATATTTCTGATGAACTCTGTGGCAGTTCTAACCTTCAATGGTAAAGTATATGTTAACATAAATGTAACTTTACAATAATGGTTTAAATCTTTACAGAAATACATTTTATCCAGTGAAAAATTATGTTTACCTCAAGAATTAGAATAATTGAGTGAAGTTAACCATCTACTTTGATTTTAAATCCACTGCATTTAAGTGGTTTGCTGGGCTTGCTATTTCAGACTTCTCTTCTTCATGTTCACTTTTTCAAATATTAGTATACATGGATTACTATACACATGTAGGAATGTAATGTATTTAGTGGAGGAATGTTATATTGGGAGAAATATAAATAATTAAGACAATGATGAATTTAAGCTCCACCTTCAAGACAAAGTGAGTAAAAACGTTTTTCAGTCAAAAGTTGACCAAAGACGTCCTTTAAATATATTGTGCATGCAACTAACTGGACTGAAATATCCAATACAATACTGGGCCTGGCCATGGCTGGCTGCAAAAAACGGCACCACATGTTTGTACATGTAATTAAACAAGACTGGCAAAAATCAATCTTTGATAAAAAATAATTTAAAAATTTGACTATTCTGCATTTATTCATTCACATTGGCTAATTAACATCCCAGATTAAAGTGCACACCTGCAGGTAAATTGTCATTATCTCATTCTGGGACGTAGCAAGAAAGATCAGAAACTCCAAGTTATTCAAACTTGAAGTTCAAGTACCTATACATACGTACACTATACATGTATCCACAGTGTTCATATGTGGATATATGTACATTGTACCATGGAGGAAGAAAACACAACCTCCATGATTGTACATATACATGTACATGTACATTGTATGTACAAATGGCTTTTGTACACAGTAGTACAGTACATCCACGATTTTTTCAAACGGTATTATATTACACGTCCCGTCGACCGCAGGCGCATTTTGCATAATTGGGGCAATCGGTCAAACTTAAACATGGAGGTCAGACCAGTCACGTGATATGAATGATGCATGTTTAGCCACGATTTCCATAGTCGGGTCCCGCCCTCAAAAGTAGAAATATCCAAGATGTTACTGTAACTCCGTTATTTATCGCACGCTCGCCCGCCGGTGACAGCCTGTAAATTGCGCCCTCTGTTGATGACAAGTATCAGACAGTAACGTCTTGGAACCAAGACTACCTTTAGACTTGAAGACAAGTCGTTTAGACAGTCGTGTTTTGTCCGCAGGCGCCATCATTATCATACCAGCGCGGTACGCAATAATATGCCCGCCTTTCGTGAAGTTCCGACATGTCTTCTTTCCTTCATGGTCAGTAATTGGACAGTCGATGCACACGCATCTTGGGGCCAAGGTTGCACGAACGTTCCCACATGTTATTATACCGCTCGCTACACGTAACCCCTCGAAAGTGCGGTGTAAGTATTATAATACGCGGCGGTGCAGTCGGACTAATGCCGACCAATTACCGACTTGATTTCAAGACTAGTCATCCTTCGACTGTGCGGTCTAGACTGGTGCCTTGCATTAAGTGTATGTAAAATGTACTTATTAAGACGAGGCATCATCCACGGAAGACTGGTGCCTTTCATTAAGTATACGTAAAAATTAACTTATTAAGGCGAAGTACCAGCCACGGCGGCCGTACTAATAAATTACGTCATCTTCGCAAAGCTGGCCGATAAAACACGACGAAGCACACCCACCCACCCACCTACCCGGTTAGAAGAAAAACACACTCACCACTTTGTTCCGCTATTCCCCCAGGGATAACTCGTCGGATGAAAATCCCATAGTCCCTCCCTCCATCCTGCTCACTCCGCCCTCCGATGATCTTGATACCTGTACATGTAGCATTAGAGAGAAATAATGCAAATGGATTGATATTTTTATTGCTGATCATTTCAGTGCTGAAGGAATCAGACGTGAATGTTAGGATTGGACAGGTACATGAACAGGTAAAACTCACAAAATACTAGTCAGGTGCGGTTCTAGAGCAAATTTTTTTAGGGGGGCTAGACCCTTTGCCTTCACACGTGACGTCACCTTCTAACTTTCGCTACTTCACTTTGGGAGTCGAAAAACAACCTATATACAGCGCGTTTTTCAAGTATTTGGCGCGTAATAAGTAGTATACCTCGGCAAATGCCAGCGTCTATCATATCAGATTTGAACAAATTTGCTGATTAATTATGCAAAAAGACTGATTCTTGACCTCGAAATTCTGACCAAAAAGCGGACGCCCATCGTTGCGTCACAGACTTTTAAAATAAAGCCTAGACACAACACCACGCGCTCTATATCATGTTAAGCCTGGTTTCCATATAGTCGTTATAATCGCCGACACCGTCGCCAAAGAGTCCTTGATGCAACGCCGATAAATGGAAACGCTTCATCAGGGACTTTCCCAACATGGACGGCGACGGTCGGCAAAGATCAACCAAGTTCAACTTTGCCGACTGTCGCCGTCGCGTCTGAGAGTAGGCCCCTTCAAATACACGTACTGGCATGCCGTGCATTCAATGATGTCTCTCACTGCTTGAGTGCCACAAATTTGACCCATTTTATCCTTTGACCAAGAAATATGAGCATAAATGTAAGTAAAATAGCTGCCCGTAATTGAAATCTATCGAAATGAAATATCAGTTCAGCTTTCAGAAAAGTGTGAAGTACAAAAAAACGCCATTTCAGTGAGACATTTTCAAGCATTCGGACGCCAATTTGTTGAATATTTTCAGCCGAATGACGTCCAGAACCGTCTCTGGCTGGCGTGATTTTTTTTCCTAGGAAAGTTAGGGGCAATTATCATAAATGGGCGTTGTACTTGGCTGTGTGAGCTGTGAGACAGGTTCTCAGACTTGTTTTTTCCTTGAAATAGAATCCTCCACACCACAATTAGTACAAGAAAAAGAAATGTAAATCGGGCAGAGGATTCGAACCCAAGCCTCTGTAGTCCAAAGCCTTATGCTCTACCAATATAGCAACAATAGTAGCTCGACCAAATATTTTTACTTATATACATGTACAATGTAGTTGTCTGAATGATGCGTGCGATGCTTATTATATAAATTAACTTAATCATGAATATGCATGCTGGTAATAGCAGTCTAGATAAGCCCATTTATGATAATTGCCCCTAACCTTCCTAGAAAACAAAATTATGCTGCCCGGACGTCTGCGACTTGCCATCTTGCGTGCTGTCGCCGTTCATTGCGATTTGGAAACACGCCAAGCTTACAGCCAGCAATGTCGCGTATCATACCCCTGTGCCCGGCCACGCAGCTGTTGCTGATGCTGATTCGATTTGACCAATCAGAATTTTAGTCCCGATTTGGGAATGAATGATGTCACGATCGACTTCGATTGGCTGGGGTGCGGGCCGTGCGGTGTTGCATAAGTTTGCATGTGAAGACTGAAGATCTGTCAGACGTTCGACAGCAGATCCAGTATTTTCCATTTTTTTTGTTTTTTTTGCATTTTGGGGGGGGGGGGGGCTAGACAAAAGTTTAAGGGGGCTAATATATTTAGCCAACAGTGGGTTATTTTTTGTTTATGCAAATTCGCCCCAAACAAGGCAAAGAGCCACTTGAGGTATGGAGCTACATGTACAAAGGAAAAGGAAAGAAAAGAAAAGAATCAAAGATGAAGAGGTAGGAATTAATATTCCTCTTGAAGCAGGAAAGATCGTATGATGAAGGGAAACATGCACCAGGCAACGGATTCCATAGAGATACAGAACGAGGGAAAAGCTAACATACATTTGTAGCTTTTTGTTCTATAGCAAGGTGCAGTCATACTGGTGGAAACCGAGTTTCACGCTCAAATACCCTAATTGGAGGAACCAAACCGAACAAGTTGCTGGAACATTTCCCATGAAAATATATGTACCTGTAGAACAGAGTATAAGAGTAGCAACAGATCTCTGGTGAGAAAGTGGTTGTAAGGATGAGCCCAAATCTTCTCCAACCAAATTAACTCTTTCGGACTCTATCTACATGTAATAAAGATAAGTGACAAGCAGAAGCACCAGCCCAGATGTGGGAACAGTCCTCCATAAGAGGACGTATAGGTGTCTTGTAAAGGTAAAGGATAGCATCAGAAGGTAGCATTGCAGTAATCCAGAGGTTACACATTCAAACCTCACACTTGTCAACTGCATTTGTTCACTCCAAAAATGTATTCAATAACTTGGTCAGATTAGGCCTGTGCCGGGTATCCGGGTACCCGGCTACCTGATTGCCGGCGTCAATATCCGGTTCCATTTTTCTGGTTCGGGTACCCGAAACTTATGGTGAAAAATTCAAAGTAAGGTTTCATACCAAAAATATATAAATAGATAAATTAAGACAATTCGATCCATTTCAAACTATGTTGCGACTCGAAAGACCCGAACCGTCCGGCGGTGTTTTGAAAACAATGAGTCAACAAAAATGCAGTGAATGGAAAGTATCAATAATGTGGTCAGCCAACGCTGTTTGTATCTTATCTATAGCTATCTTGTTGCTTAGTATAGTCTGTCAATGGAATGTGAACTGCGGTTTACGCTGCGGCCAAACTATCTCCGCGGTATGATCAAAGAGCGGGCGGGAGTAATATTGATCTTGAGAGAGTGAACGTTGCTTAGACACTGGGGCAGCGGGAGTGGGAAGTGCTCTCCGTATTAGGCCTACAGGTATACAATAAAAGGCTTTGCTTGGAGTAATTTGTTTTATGGTGTGTGATTATTTTGGTGTCCGACTACATGTGCCCTGTCAACTCGTCAACTCATACCCTAGTCAACTCGTCAACTCATACCCTAGTCAACTCGTACCCAGGTTAACTCGTACTCTCTGTGGATGATTTAATATTTAACCCCTTGCATATGGAAGACGCCAAAATGGTGCAAAAAAACAACAACAGTACCACCAGGCCGGATGACGCCATTTGCCGCTATTTGTGCAGTTTCAATCCATTGTTGGATTATTGTGTATGTTACGCTTGACTGCACAAGCACATAATATGGCCATTTCGCTTGGCTGCAAAGGCCGGCGCAACACCCTGGCGCCTCCTATAAATTACCGTACTCAAGGTCTTTTTAATATTCGAACCTTCTAAACGATATTTTTATAGAGACTGGACGAAAGGTAATGACTGCAGCTGTGAAAACATCTTTAATGGAGAATGTCTTATAACAGATCAAATTTAACATAATTAATGTTCAAATTCAAAGGTCCTGGTGTCCCTGAAATAATTGAAATCAGTAATAAGGCGGTTACACTACATGACCCCCCATTTTTTTTCTTGTGCTGGATATTTTTGACAGCGCCGTCCCTTCGACAGAAGAACTGCCCCAGTAAATCGCTTTGGAGAAGGCTTTACCTTTTTTACCAAGAAGATAGTGGCACGTTCCGTGCATCAGTCGCCCAACCACAGGCTATTACAAACGTTGTGATATCTGGCCCGCCCCGAACAACCAATAAGTCCATATGAAGATGGCCAAGAATTAAGCCGTAGTAGACCAATCACGCAGTTCAGTGAGTCCACCTCGCACACGTGCCGTCCAATCAGCACACGGCACTCGCTCCCTGTGTGCAGTGCACGTGCGGCTCTGTCAGGGCTCCTTCGAAATACCAATGCTGTTGCACGACATCGTAACTCGTAAGTAGGCCTAGTCATATAAACACTGCAGGATTATACCAAGCCTAGATCGATTGCGACATTGATGTCAAATTTCACGCATTTGTTGAAACATCTACTTTTATACTGCATTTAATTTCAATTTTCTTGTAAGTCAGATCTACGGCCGGCTTGCTGTACGCACGTGCAAAAAGTAAATCTTTCTTTTTTAGGCCCCAAAAAAATATCGTTCTGCTTCCGATTACATGCCTTTGAAAAATGTGACCGGCTCTGCAAAAAGGGGTATTATGTCGCACTATGTGAAAACACACACAGGGCAGTTCTATGTGAAGTGGGCGAACAAAAATTAACGCAAGTGATTTATTTTTTTGGGGTTTGTTGGCATCTGTTATATGTATATTTTCAGAATATATTTTCAGAAAAATTAATATTGATGAATAAAGATGAAAAAATAAATGTTGATAAAAATTACTTCTATCTTATTTCTTTGCACTTTTTGTGTTAAAAGGCCTGTATCTCTAAACACACTTCCGTTATATTGGGAAAATATGAGTATACAAATGTCAAGATATCTCGAGAACATAAAATGCCACAGGGGTCAAACCTACACCAAATTAAAGCTTAGGATGTGACAAATTCAACTGTGTATATATCTCATTTTTTCAATTTTGCGACATAATAGCCCTTTTTGCAGAGCCGGTCACAAATAGGGTAGGTGGGTAGGATTTTTTTGGGGGGCTATTTCTTTTGTGTCCTGATTGATTGGGCGAATGTGCATATTTGTACACACCACACTATCCACATACAATGCCAGCAAAGACGGGAAACTGGCCAACACTGTCCGTCTGCCATGCAGTAAGCGTGCGTGATGCACTGTGTGGCGGACGACGAACCTCGTGTTGCGGCAGGAAATGTCGGGGAAACACGCTGCGCTATCACTTCAAGTACCGAAAGCGGTACAACCTCGAAATACATTCATGAACACGGAAAATGCATACACAGACAAGAGAGATCAAGTACTGTGAATTAATTTAACTTGCAGAGATCTTTTTTCTCCATCGATGTTTATTTGGCATTTTTACGTTGTTCTTTTTACAATTTTTACTCTGCAGTGTTATGCTAAATGTTGGTCGGCCATAATGCATAGACTGGTTGTCGCATTTCCATCATGCCTTCTTTGGCACTTTTAGTGGGCGGCGTGGCGGGAACCAGTACCTGAACCAGTGTGGCGTTTGGGTACCCGGATCCAAAATTACCCGTGAACGCACAGCCCTAGGTCAGATTCCTTTATGGTTTATTGATAAATGACATTCATAAATGCCTCAGTGAGTTTCACTATCCCTATTGGTCGAGAGCCTGTCATGTGGGTGTGTTTAAACATGGCGCGTCATAACCAGCTGTTCTCAGCCGATACGCAACAGGGCGAGTGTAGTACATGTAGGTGCGCGCACAAGATGTACTGAACTTCATAATGTAAGACAACGCTAATGCACGCGTATAAAATGCTGCATCTTGTGCGCGTGCATACGCACACGCGACAGAGACAGGCGCGGAGTGCCTTCACGTGCTCACAAGGACGATACGTATGCATGTGTTTCGTACTGAGCAAATGGGAGAAAAAGTGGAGTGAAAAAGCATTTTTCGTAAGAAGGCATTTATGAATGGGGATAAAAATGTGATTACCCGGTCTTTACCAGTCAATAATAACCTCGGTCCATTAACTGCAGTCACGCCCCTTCTCGGTTATTATTGACGTGGTAAAGACCGGGTCATCACACTTTTATCCCCCTATAAAAAAGTCATTCCCCATTTGCTGATTTCCAATTACATGTATCTTTATGGTAGACTATCCACATACCGTATATTGACAATGCACTTACCAAGGCCAGTCAAACAATCATTGAATACCACTGTCTCAGTCTCGTCCATGTGTTGACTGTGCCTTGGTGAGCCCTCAAGAGCACTACAAGACAAAAAGAAAAACAAGAACAAGACAAATAAAGATTAGTTAATTAGTTACTGTAGAATCACTTGGCCACCGCAAGGACTCAGTTCGCCTCAGCAGGGAGAAAGTGTGGATGAAATGTCTTTGGACTATTCAACCATTATGGTCTCAACATCCAGGAAGGGAATGATTAATTCTTTTCATTTTCACCCCATTGTCATTTGTTTACAGATACATTTGTACATTAATCCTCCTGGCAAACCCTCCTGGGGTTTCTTTCCCCTTTGATGTCTTCCCATCTCCCTTTAAGCCTTGCCACATCCCTCTCTTCCTTCCCTTGCCTGATTACCACCTCCTATTTAACCCCCACCAACTTTTACCAAGCTCCTTTGTCCCCCCCCCCCCCATCACTCCCAGCTCAATCCAGGGGCAGATCCAGGAATTTTTGCAGGGGGGGGGGGGGGGGTTCTGAAATTTGCCCAGAAAAGTGACTCCCAAAATGTTCCGCCAGCGAATTTTTTTTACAAGGGGGGGGGGGGGGGGGTGGGCTGATACACTTTCTCACCGTTGGTGGCGCCATTTAACCTCTTTGTTTTGTTCTCACCCATAGGCAAAATAAGACCTGTATTTGCAAGGCGTAGGCCCCTACAAGCAACAAATACCCCCCCCCCCCCTCCCCCTGGATCCGCGCCTGCAATCCCCCTCCTCTTTCATCATTTGTTCCTTGCTGTCCCCTCCCATCTGCACTCCCTTTGATGTTCACCTACATTGTACATGTACTGCCACTCTCCCTTGGTCCTTAATAATATCGATCTCTTGTCTTTTGTGTTTCTCCACCCACCCCCACTTGCTTGTGTGTTCCCTTCATGTTTGTACACTGGCATATTTGCCTTTGAGAAAAGGATTTTGGAGGATTGAGGATGATTCCTAGCAAAAAGGGTCTAGGGGGTTAGGGTTAATCTGCAGTGATTAATGTAAACTCACCTCACATCTGTTTGCGTCACTGTCATAGTTACTGACATTGTGGATCAGGTAAAATCTTGATGTATCGAACATTTACACGTACATCGTGTACATGTACATGTAGACCTTTGGAAGTCAAGAACAATTTCATGAAATTAATAATTTTTCAATACAGAAATAATTTTGAATTCTTCCTTTAATTTGATCTATACACTACAGTAATCATATGAATTTCTGCATACATGTATAATGTGAGTAATGTACATGTGTACATGTACTTGATTCAGTTGAGAGTTGATTTATATGCAATTTGTAAAGGTTTAACTGAGGTCTTTTTTCACACTCGTAGCATTCCTGCTTCACCAACATGAAAATAGGGCTAGTGTTAATTTGAAGTTCTGTAATGAATTAATTAAATCCAGTGGTGTATCCAGTGTAGTCAGTTCCTGCAAGGTGGGCGCCTTCTGTGTGAAAGCAACCGAGAATAAAAGTCTTAAATTTTGAGGGTTGCAGACGCCCCAAATAGGAAAAGCTGTTTTTGTTCATTAACCCAACTCTACATGTACCCCAAGCCTTACAAACTCCAACAGCAGGTTGTGTTGAATGTTGATGGGTTCAGAACTGTAGCACCTTGGCACCATTACTTTACATATATACGTAGCTACATTGTATGATTCCCTAATTTGTCTAAGTCCAAAGAATGTGCCATAGGTATACTGCACAGTTTTGGATTTTGAGGACACTTCCTGGTAAAAATGCCTGGGGGTAATAGGGTTCAAATACAACATACAAATTTACCAAAAATCCAATTGTGAAGAGCATGGATCATCTTCGAATAAATGAATGAATTAATTTTTAATGGATTTATTTCAAATGACCACATCCATCACTCTTTGTTTACGTGTTCTCAGAATTGCTCAAAGCATGCTACACATAGTTTAAAATACACATAGTTCAAAATACACATTGTAACTTGCATACAATGTGATCATATACAGTTTGCAAGCATACAGCAGTTGAAGTGGCATGAATACAAATTACTTTTACATATTAATCACGATAATGTATTTTTTATTTGTAAACTTTTAGGTTGAAACTTAAAACTTCTCTTTGTGATTCTAAATGCAAAATAGTGTAAACAATAATCGTAAACATATTGTTGTATTGGTGGAATAAAATATAATAATAATTTCTAGAGGATGGACATTAGAAAGATTTTCTTTAGAGCCACCAAAATCGGGCAGAAACAGTAAAATCATATTAAATATCTAACCCTCCCTAATAAGAAATGTCTAAACATGTGGCACAACCTGCTATTTCAAGATTTATGTCAGCAAAATCTCGTTCTTGGCAGTGTACGGCCACTCAAAGTGTTCACATACAAGTTAATTTCCACCTCTATTTTGACAGCAGGGCCACCTAAGCCTTGGATCATCATACCACCAAAGGGGCAGTGGGTCAACACTTCACTTGTTTTCCCTGACTGTGTTAATAAGCTGGATTTGACGAGAGATCGTGTACAATGTACAGTACACACGCACTCTGCACCTTTTGTCATTTGTCACGGTTTATGGAGGTGGAATTTTCTTCTTGAGTTCACGACTTAACAAAAATGGCGGGGAATTTTTCAAATCTGGCTTCGGCTTCGGCTTGGGCTCAGCTGTTTTAGTTCGGTAGAAACCATGCTTTAGTCTGGTTCCCAGACCAAAATATTCTGACTATTTCTGACTTTGGTCGTTGCGCTTGCGCAATGTGCATGAATGCATAACATGTGCGTGTTGGTGAGTAGCATTAGAATGCAACCCACTCGTAAACTAGGAGTAATTCACGGTGAACACGGGAAACAAGACGTGATTGGAATGCAGCAATCATTAGAGACCACAGATAATACAGAGAAAAACAATTAATAAATAAATAAATATATTAATGAATTGTATTTAGACATTTAATTGAATTTGTGAGAATGTAGCAAGGAGCAAATTACACATAAAAGAACAAATGTGGGCCTTTCACACTGCAGTGATAACTACATTGAAAACGAGATGAAAATCGACAAGAACGCACGCAATAGAGTTACATGTAGGTACGTGAAATAGCGGCCCAACAGGGCGCCCTTATTTGAGGCTCTGTGCCACGCACGGTCTCTGAATCAGTCAGGCAGTGATGAGGTCAGACGAAAGCACATTGCTTAACTGTACTGGGGTATGTGAAACTAGACCTATACTGGTAATATAGGCCGTGTCCGAAATGGGTGTCTTGAGCTACAGCTACATTTGTACAGCTACGTCACGCGTATGGACGAACACCTAGACAATAGCCCTAGACAAGCGATTTGGACGCAGCCATAGCGACATGCTGCACCACAACCAGCGTGTCGATTTTAGGTGTGTGCGACATTCGGAAGCTTCCAAAAACATCGTCTGAAAATTGTGCTCGTAGAATTCATCGATATTTTACTCGAAGGGATATAAATCTAGGTTCCAAACTCTATAATTCGTAAACTACAGATATCACTCTTTATCTGTAGCAAATCTGGGGAAGTTTTGTGCGTTCCGCTAAAACTTGGTCATGTTGGTAGACGCATGGTAGACGCGACTGAAAATGACTAGGGGGTGAATTTCAGTGGAATTTCGTCGCACGATGTGCTTTCAAAATGTATATTATCAGGTGAATTTTTTCCCCAAAATTAAATTGAATGTAATGTTCGGGATGTTTACATGCCTAGTCTGTGTTTTTCAGAACAAAATATTCCATAACGAAGTGGATGATGAGGGATTTAAATTCCTTATTGTCCGGCCTAATCTGTGGTTTGCAAACTAAGCGGCAAAATTCTCACATTAACTTAAGTGAACACAAAAAAGGCTTTTTTTGTACCATTTCATTCTTCTTTACCCATTTCGATTTTTATTTCATTTTTGTAAAGTTTATTTATTTAAGTTTATTTTTTTCAAAGTGAACAAAGAAACTGGCAGGAGCGGGATTCGAACCTGCGACTTCCGGGTTACCGTACCGGCGCTCTACCAACTGAGCTATCTTGCCCTATGTTGGCGGTCTCCCAAATTGTCAGTATCTTTGTTCGGGTGGGCGCTAGTCAGAAGTCATAAACCCAGAATGCCGTATAGCCAGGGATCACACCTAATTTTACGATACAACCTGGGAAGCGACATTGTGGGGATCACTCAATGAGGACACGACTTTTTAACTTATAATTCGTAAAACAATCCACAAGGGAAACTGACTAGGTAAATTTGAATACATTTTCAATATGAACAAAGAAACTGGCAGGAGCGGGATTCGAACCTGCGACCTCCGGGTTACCGTACCGGCGCTCTACCAACTGAGCTATCTTGCCCTATGTTGGTGGTCTCCCAAATTGTCAGTATCTTTGTTCGGGTGGGCGCTTGTCAGAAGTCATAAACCCAGAATGCCGTATAGCCAGGGATTACACTCAATTTTACGATACAACCTGGGAAGCGACATTGTGGGGATCACTCAATGAGGACACGACTTTTTAACTTATAATTCGTCAAACAATCCACAAGGGAAACTGTGGTGTTACCCGCAATTCCAGTCTTTATCGTATCGCAACCACCATGCAAAGCTTCAAATCGTACTTATGGATATAGACCAATAAATATTTTTAAGGGGTGCCTTTAGGCAAACACAAACTACATGTAGGCCTATATGTTGATCTGGGGTCCTCGTGGAATTTTTCGTGCATTTCGCGGATATTTCATTTTTGCCCAATCTCACTCCTGATAGGAGCACGCATAGGAACAACAACTTGAATGCTCACGTAAGCGGGATTATGATTGGTGATCGGACCTTTCTGAAAACCGCAATTTTACACAAAAAATGCTGATAAATTGTGCTAAAAACTACGATTTTTAACCTTAAAAGTACGGGTCTTCTTTTCACTAAAAATTTAATATTTTGAGAAATGTTTTCTTCCTTATATTCAGAGTGTTGTTCCTCTTTTCAATGGTGTATGTAAATGTAGGAGACGCGGTTTTTGATGGAAGTTTCCACAGCGGCAAAATCAGTGACTGCGTGAAGCCGTGAACGCTTGAAAGATCTCCTTTTCAAGCGTTAACGGCTTCACGCAGTAACTGATTTTTCCGCTTACAAATTGATATGGTGATCAGCTTCTGGCTATATAATTTATATCATTTCCGTCATCATTCTGGTCATCGACTGACTTGTGAGACAACATACGCAATCCAAAAACACTAAAACAATTCTGTTTAGTCGGCTTTTGGAATTTTTCATTTTTATCCCAACAAAAAACATCTAACGAGAAGAAATCTGTTGTATGTAAAAGATCGCCATGTGAATTTGTATTATCAGTATTGCATTTGCATTGCCCTGTGGAAACATCGATGGTCCAGAAATCTTAACTAGTGTGAAATGCTCATGCCCAACCCCGGGGCGAGATCATCCCGGGGTTGGCTGAGGTAGGTTTGCGCGAAACGAGTGTGAAACGAAACGGGGTTGAACTCGGGGGTGAAAATGCCGGGGCGGCCCCTTGTTGTCTTCTGCAGTTAATCTCATGTTGGAATGAAAATTAAGGTTAAATTACATAAATTTAAATCAAATGATTGACAGCTATACATTGGCTTTCGTGACATTATTTTTATTGCGCAAAAATCACTTTAGTATACCTACATGTACTTGGTCTGATAACATGCAAACGAATGTGTCAAACTGAGCTTGGGGGTGCAAGGAAAATGCTTCGAGTACAGACCAGACTAATCTATTTAACAAAAGTTAAACTGATTGACATCAGACGAATTCGATCTCCGAATGCTGCCAATGACAAAATTGGTTTTGCCAAAAGCAGGTGAAATTTGTCTTGGACGAATTTGAATAGAATTAGTGAATTCAAATGAGAAACGTATTAAAATAGCCGGGAAAATAAATATTCTACAGGATAGAAAAAAACTGCTTTAACAGGAAGATGATTTAGTTGACATGGGCAGTGTTGGCGTTGAGTCCTACAATTCGAGTACCAAGTTCTCCAAGTACATTTAGAACCGAGTACGGGCCGAGTCAGAGTATATTTATAGTAGAGTCCTGGGCCAAAAAGTCCGAGTTTTTCTGGGTCCGAGTACGAGTACATAAACAGTCGAGTATGGGCCAAGCACGAGTACACTATAAGAAACAAAAATGCCAATAGCATTATTATAATGTTCCTGCATCATCAAGAGTTTAAACACCAACAATTCAGAAGACTTAGGCCTACTATTTCACTTTATTTATGTTTTTAGCCGCGTCGCATCGCAGACGGGGCTCTATAAGCGCTTAGTGTTGTTCTTCTTCTTGTACAAAATTCGTCACGTGACAATCACGTGAGTCACCCTTGACGAAACTCTCACACACGCAAAGTCTATGAGACCGCAGGCTGTATGTACTGTCATGACTGTGCATGACGAAACTGTCACACACGCAAGTCACCAACGACGTGGCTCCTGCTATGAAGCGTCAAAAGTGGACAACCGTATTTTCCCATTTTTTGCGAGTAGAATTTTAGATTTTTTGAGATTGTAACACCGGTTGTTAAAAAACTTAATTTTCTGCTAGCAGAAATTTGGGTTTTACTTTGCGACTTTTCTTGACCCCTCAAAAGTGGACAAGTAAAAATCTCAAATTCTTACTGACAAAAATCATGATGCTCCAAAAGTAGGGCTGTGCGTTCACGGGTAATTTTTGATCCGGGTACCCGAACGCCACACTGGTTCGGTTCTCGGGTACCCGAAAGTGGACCATTCAGAAAAAAACACTGTCTAATGTAATGTCCTTGTGTGCACCATGCGGCCGCTAAGGCCCCCTGCCAAAATAGTTCTGCTTCCGGTTACCCGATCTAACCTAATTTTACGGCCACGACCCTAAAAATTGTATCGGCAAGTAAAAAAAAAAAAAAAGTTAAATCAATAAAATAAAATAATCCTGTTGTATTTTCCGTCTTCACAAAACGCCTCTCAACAACATATTTACGTCAAAAATGCTTGCAATTTGTTTGCTTACTTACATTCGCTATTTTTTTAGAAGAAACCTCCGTTGTTTTTACAAGTTCCCTTCGCGATTACAAGTTCCCTTCGGTGCGTGATGAAAACACATGCTCAATATGCAGCAATGCTGTACTGGTTCCCGCCGTGCCGCCCACTAAAAATGCCTAAAACACGTTCATATTTAACTGTTGATTTTCATTTTTGCCTTTTTAAAGATATCAGATCAAATTGTGGCTACTTTTCCATAAAAATGAAAAGTCTTGACTAAAAATCGATATCAGGCAATGTAGCCTCAAATTTGGCCCCAAATAAGACATGCATGCAAAACCACGAGTAACCTAACAATAGAAAAGTATTTATGAACAACGACAGTTAACTGTAAACGTGTTCAAAGAAGGCATGATGGAAATGCGGCAACCAGTCTATGCATTATGGCCGACCAACATTTAGCATAACACTGCAGAGTGCACTGCAGTTCCAGGTCAGATCTGACATCGTAAAAATCAAGATCAATATTACTCCTGCCCGCTCTTTCATCATACCGCGGAGCTAGTTTGGTCGCAAACCGCAGTTCACATTCCATTGGCAGACTATACTAAGCAACAAGATAGCTATAGATAAGATACAAACAGCGTTGGCCGACCACATTATTGATACTTTCCATTCACTGCATTTTTGTTGACGCATTGTTTTCAAAACACCGCCAGACGGAGTTTGAAACAGAGTTTGAAATAGATCGAATTGTCTATATTTATTTATTTATGTATTTATTTATTTTTTTTATTTATTTATTTATGTATTTATTTTTGGTATGAAACCTTACATTGAATTTTTCACCGTAAGTTTCGGGTACCCGAACCGGAAAAATTAAACCGGATATTGACGCCGGCATTCGGGTATCCGGGTACCCGGGTATCCGGGTACCCGGGTATCCGGGTACCCGGGTATCCGGGTACCCGGGTATCCGGGTACCCGGGTATCCGGGTACCCGGGTATCCGGGTATCCGGGTACCCGGGTATCCGGGTACCCGGGTATCCGGCACAGGCCTATCCAAAAGTGGACAACCCCGTTTTCCCATTTCCTGCTAGCAGAGATTTAGATTTTAGAAGTAGCAACACCCGTTTTTTTAAAAATAAACGCCCACCTGAACAAAGATACTGACAATTTGGGAGACCGCCAACATAGGGCAAGATAGCTCATTTGGTAGAGCGCCGGTACGGTAACCCGAATCATGCTCCTGCCAGCTTCTTTGTTCACTTTGAAAAATTTTTAAATATCAATTTTCTGCTAGCAGAAATTTGGGTTTTACTTTGCGACGTCTCAAAAGTGGACAACTAAAAATCCGTAATTTCTGTCAGTAAATAGCCGCTGACCAGCCTTCGCAGATAGGAATCGTGCACACTTTGCACAAGGGTTATTAGGTATGGTGTACTATTTACGACACATCGCTTTGCCTCTTCCATACGCGACGCGACTATACGACCCAACGGCTCCGTTGCATCGTGCCGTCGTGCCGTTTTTTTTCCAGTTTGCAGGTTTTTCTAACTTAACGTCGCGTCTTCCGTCGCCCATCGCGTCGCACCGTCGTACGTCACGTTGTGCTTCGCGACATGCTTCTTGTCGTGCTTCGCGTCGTGTCGTGTTTCATCGACATGCATCGCGTCGCACCATCGTGCGTCGCGTCGTGTTTCGCGTCGTGCTTCGCGTCGTGTTTGCGTCTAGTAGCCATGTATGGTGGCCCTGAAAGAACATCGGAAACCGTGAATATTGATGTCAATATTCACGACAAAATATATTTCACGACTTGCCAAAAATCGTGAATATTCACGTCAATATTCGCGATAAACATTTCACATCCCGCTCGCCGCGGCAAATATTCACGTGAATTTTTTTATTCAGCAAGCTAGGTGCTGGTTGTCAGGTCGATGTGCATGTGCGAACTCAGTCAGGAATTTTAAAAAACTGGAACGCATGCAGCAAAGGAGCTGCATAAATTTTTTTTGTAAATCTTCTGCAAAATATATTTTTTTAGGTTACGTTTTTCCAACAGAGACCAGTTAGTACACTTTAGTACACGAACAAATTATTTTACCTTTCCATTGTTCATAAAATTAGATATTGTTTTATTAATTGGTTTCAGAAAATTTTCAATTTTCTGAAAAGGGAGTACCTTTTACTAAAAAGAAAATGTACCTCATATTGTTCCACTATTTTCTTTGAAAATCTGAAAGATTATACAACTGGGCACACTATATTTCTGAAAAGGCTAATTCTGGCTACTAATTAGCACTCGAATAGATGACTAAAGGGACGTCATTTTCCATATAAAATGGATTTATTGTAATTTATCCGTACTTGAGTAAAGAAATTCATTATAATTTGTTCTCAATACTAGAGACAGAAAAAAGATTGAAAAATCAACCCTTATTTATCTTTAAATTGATAATTGAAAATTCAAAATTGAAAACTTAATATCAAATCTCAATTTCCTCTTTTTAGCTTTCAAATTATTTGAACTTTTGAGTTAAGAAGCTGTAACGGCAGCACTTCAGGGGGGAGTGCGTGTCTAGCATTTATCAGCAGTGCTACTGCTGGGGGGTTCGCAAGAGTTTCTGACATGGGATGGGTCAGAGGTCGCAGGTCAACGATTAACAAGGGTCTCGACAGAAGCCTTGGGTTCAAGAAGATATATTGTCGCATTGGCTCCGTGAAAACTGTGAATAAACAATACATGTAGTCCACAAAATGTAATATGACAGTCGTGTACATTGATTACATGTATGTAAGTGTAATAAACATCAGAAAATCAGGCTGAGTTTGAGCACAAACAAAGTAATCATTTGCTGGTACGGAGGTCAGCGTATTGGGGTCGATCGTCATTTATATCTGTTTGCGCGCAAAAGTGCATTGCAAACTTGTGCCGTTTTACCTTTTTTTGAAGCTCGAAAAGTTACTCTGATGAGGTGATTTCGGAGAGGAAAGATGGATGTTTCAAATAAAAAAAAAAGATTTTATGGTCGCCGTATACAAAAAAGTGAAATCTGGTGTTGAAAACGATGTTTATTCCCAGAAAGTTGTGATCGCAGTCGCCCAGAAAGTGGCCAGGGAAAGAGTTCCATATCTGGACATCACATATACCTCGTGCACAAAGTCTATGGGCCATGACAGAAAAAGTCAGAGTATTTTCAAACATGTCAAAGAATAAGTTGAACATTTTTCCCTCCTAAATTCGTGTTTCTTCATCAGATTTACACTTTTTGGTAGTTTTTAAGTCATATTAACCCTAACAGCCCAAGCCTTTTTACTAGAATCCTTCCCTAACCACACAAACTCCAACACTGTGTAGTAAACCAATGGCACATTCTTTGTACTTAGACAAAATCAGGGCATCAAGTCCCATGCAAAGTGATGGTGCAAGGCTCGTACAGTACCCAATCACACAAAATTCAACACAATGGGGTGTTTGATTTTGGAAGGTTAGGGATGGTTAAGGAAAAATAAGTGATGTCCGGATATGGAACTCTTTCCGTGGCCACCTTGTTTTTAGCACGTGACATTCACTCATGTTTTGTGACGAGATTTGCTGAGATTTGGTCGGATAAAAATAGAAATTACATCATCGTAAAGACGAAGAAAATCTCTTTCGACTCATACCACAAACATATATACATTCGTTTGTGTTTTGCCTTCCGATTTTGGAGATCTTTTCAGACGAAATAAAGGTACAGATTTTCATGATTTTTGGGCTGCTAAATCATTAAAAATCTCACATGAGGAGTTCATGAAAGACAAAAAAAGGGGTAGTTTCTGAAAGGGTGGAATTTCAGGAGTTTGTGTAACTTGTTTTTTTTAATGTTTCCTGTGACGCTTTTTGACGCCGGGGGGTTTTGTTGTCGGGGTGCCTTCAGCAAGGTGATTAACCCTAACCCTCCAGGATATTTTGGCTAGAAACCCTGCCAGACGCATCAGATTGCATACTTTGTCACATTGACTTGTGTGCAGAGTGCAGCAAGGTCAAGCTGTCACCACAGATGCCGTCTGGCAGGGTTAGGGTTAAAATATGGCGGCAGTGTCACAATGGCTGCCTATTCCTTCCCCCATGCTGTATGCATGAAGCAATAGCTACCTCAATGATAACAATTTGATACCTAGTTGCCAATCGGGATTGAGACCCTTGCACTCAACTGAAAGCACTCTACACGATTTAACAAACAAGTGTTTTGAGGCTATGGAGCAAGGTGAAGTTACAGGTAGCGTGTTCATAGATCTCAGTAAAGCTTTTGATTGTGTGGATCATGTAATCCTACTAGGCAAATTGAAGAAGCTGAATTTGTCATCTTCTGGAATTAATTGGTTTAAGTCGTACCTAGACGGTCGTAGTCAGTCTGTAAATATTAAGGGCACAATATCGAAGGTCTTGCCCATAGACATAGGCGTTCCACAAGGGTCGATCTTAGGGCCACTTTTATTCATTGTTTATAGTAGTGATTTTCCATCCTGTATACCCCAAAATTGCAACTTATTTATGTATGCAGATGACTCCACGTTAACTTGTAGCTCCTCTAGTATTAACGAAATAGAAAGGAACTTGAATGTAGCTCTTGCTAGTATTCACAACTGGTGCCAAAGAAACAAACTAGCATTAAATGCCAACAAAACCAAATGTATGCTTATTGGTTCAAGGCAGAAAATATCCAACGTCGACCTGAACGTGTGCATTGCTGATAAGGTTATCGAAAAAGTGAAATCTTGTAAATGCTTGGGTGTAGTTGTTGATGAAACATTAAGTTGGGGTACACATGTTGAATACGTAAGGAAAACTGTTTCGTCTAAATTGGGTGTGTTAAACAGAATTCGTGATTACGTTCCCCAAAGCAGCCTGCACACACTCTTTGTAAGTTTAGAGTATTGCTGTACGGTGTGGGGAGGAAGGTACATATCTCACGACAATACCCTCAACAAATGTCTCAAAAGAGCCGCACGGATAATCCTTAAATGTACCTCCCTCACCCCCTCAGCTGATATGTTTGCCAGACTAAATTGGATTCCTTTTAAAGAAAGAGTTCAGTCCAAAAAGGCTATCTTTGTTTTCAAAAGCCTTAACAAAATGACTCCTTTGTACATGACAAATCTGTTCACACCACTTACAGTGATTCGTGAAACACGACAATCGACCCAAATGGCACTGAAAGTTCCTTTCGCCAAAAAGGAATGCTACGTGACAAGTTTCGCTGTGAGTGGTGCCAGTATATGGAAAAATCTGCCTGAACAAATGAGAACCATAAACTCCTTAAGTACATTTAAATCGGAGCTACGTAAAGCCATCTATCAGTGATATTTCTGTCATTTACGCTGATCTGCGGAGTTATAAACTTGGTTGCCAAAATACTTTGGAGCCGGATGGGAATTTCCCCTTGTTTTTCACCCTAAAAGGTTTTTTTTTCGCGGGTTTTTCGCCCATCCCGTAAATCAGCAATAGGCTTCTGGAGAGTTGAAAAGTTAACCGAAAATATATTTATTTGTGTAAACATTATTGTATTTGTTTAAATATTTTGTATGAATGTGTAAATATTCAGTTTTAACTAATAATATGCAGGGCCCCAATGGAAACCAGTTTTAAACTGTTTGGGCACACCCTGGGTAAAAGAAATGTAAAAGATAATGCTGCGATTACTGGGGTAACTTTTTGCTTTAATGGTTAAATTTACATTATGACCAATACTCTTTCCATGCACTTGCATGTCAAGTTTTTATTATTATGCCTATACTGCCTATATACATTGTACATTGTACACTCTGCATGAGGCCGTAAAAAAAAGTTCCCACTGGAACCTACATATTGGAGACATTTTGTCTGTCATGAAAGACTTTAATATCCTTCCGCTAAAGCCTAAAAGTTCAAAAGCCAATTTTTTTGCCTTATAATACTTTCAACACCCAGTTTGGTGAATTTTAATGCAAGGCTTCCATGCTGGTTCAACCTTATACGACAGCTGCGAGGAAATCTACACATACATGTAGGCCTAGGCCCTACCAGCTATTTAAAGGACTACCCCATCAAACTTAAAGGTAGTGTACATGATTGGTCATTGTTGTTGCAATTTTTAGAAATGGGCGGATTTGGGGGTTATTATTTTATCGGAAATATCATTCTACTGACCTGTTCAAAGTTTTGCGTTGTTGGATGGCGAAAAAAAACCAAGAGAAAAACAGCGCTCATTTTCAACCGTCAAGCGGATGATAGCCTTTAGTCAAGGCGCGCGTGGCTATCTGGGCGCGTGGCTATCTGGGCGCGTGACGTGCCCCGAATGCCAGCATGTCCGGGGCGCCACTAGTCCGGGTAGCCCAGCGGCTCTGGGGTAGCCACGCGCGCCTTGACTAAAGGCTACAGGGCAGTTTTCCAACGATTTCCAACTGGAAATCGTTGGAAAACGATATAAATTTCCACTTTTCTGGACAACGACAGCACACCTGGTGCCATCATTTCACAGGATGATTGAGACTATTATTAACTACAGTCTAGTAAGGTATTTCGTAATAATTCAGTAAAAAGAAATTGGAGGATTACCAATCGTGTACACTACCTCTAAGGGGACCTGAGAATATTAATTTAAGGTTATATGATCTCATCTAAATGAACTTGAAAATGTTTTCCAGACCTTTCTCAAATATTTTAAACTGCTTTGGAGTTGATTTTTTTTTACACGCTGCACCATGCCCGAGGAATAATTAGGGCCGGGCATGCCCCTTTAAAGGACCCTAACTTTACTATACTTTAACCCTAACCCTCCAGGGTATTTTGGCTAGAAACCCTGCCAGACGCATCAGATTGCATACTTTGTCACATTGACTTGTGTGCAGAGTGCAGCAAGGTCAAGCTGTCACCACAGATGCACTGTGCTGCGTCTGGCAGGGTTAGGGTTAAGGTATAAACTTATAATTGGTACCAGTAGTTTTCTTTTGGAAGCTCTTTCCAATGATACCAAGTTTGTAATATTTGGGGAAAAAAAACCCAAAACTGCCGACCACCCTAGATTGGCATTGCTGGTCACTCTAGTCCGAGTAACTTGGACCCTTCATATCGCCTTTTTTAACATTTGGACATGATCTGGCGATAGTAGGGTCCAAGTCGATTGTGCGATAGAGAATGGCCAAACACAAAATCCCCCCAAAAAACATCAGAATTCAACCTTACAACGGCCACCAAAATACTAGATACGCCACCACCTCACCAAGTGGAGTTCCGTGATCAGATAAATGTACCAAGGTTTACTTGACATCCAAATAAAAAGTGAAATTTTACCGTTTATTTCCCAGAGACCCCCGCAGAACATGTCTTTTCGCCGTTTTGAAGTTCAAAAAGTGACTCCTCCATCTTGCATGACGTACGTCACCCTGATGCGCAGCGCCCGCATGCACCGCCCGACAACCTGCCGGCGACTGCTTCGCGAGTGGTAAAACGGTCGCTGTACGTGTTCGTGTGTAGATCATAGAGTTATACATGTGGCATGTGTAGTATATTGATTCGAGGTTTCACGCGCGTCATGAGGTAGGAAATTCTTCACGAAACAGTCGCCGGCATAAACAGGTTGTCGCGCGGTGCATGCTAGTCTTGGTTCCAAGACGTCCTTAGCGCGGTGCGACGTACAGCGCGCACGGCATGGCAGCACCCTCTAGCTACACAAACACAAACACACGCCTTGGCGCGCGAGAGGGCGCTGTCGGCCGGCCGTGCGCGCTATACGTCGCACCGCTAAGAACGTCTTGGAACCTAGACTAGGTGCATGCGGGCGCTGCGCATCAGGGTGACGTACGTCATGCAAGATGGAGGAGTCACTTTTTGAACTTCAAAACGGCGAAAAGACATGTTCTGCGGGGGTCTCTGGGAAATAAACGGTAAAATTTCACTTTTTATTTGGATGTTAAGTAAACCTTGGTACATTTATCTGATCATGGAACTCCACTTGGTCAGGTGGTGGCGTATCTAGTATTTTGGTGGCCGTTGTAAGGTTGAATTCTGATGTTTTTTGGGGGGGATTTTGTGTTTGGCCATTCTCTATCGCACAATCGACTTGGACCCTACTATCGCCAGATCATGTCCAAATGTTAAAAAAGGCGATATGAAGGGTCCAAGTTACTCGGACTATGGTCACTCATGGTGAGAATATAGTCACAAAATTATCATAAAATCTCATCAAATACAAGGACATTACTTCTTGTCTAAGACAAATAAGTGTAACAAATTTACCTCCTTGCATCCTTTTGTTCTTATCAGTGGAATTATTAGCTGATTAGCAGAGAAAAACGATCCAAAATTCATCAGTGTTAAAACTAAAGGCTGACTGCTTAAAACTAGTAAAAGTGCTAGGAGATTGAACATTTGCGTTGTTCGTTTGTTTGTTGCTAAGAAGTGTACTCCACTGTACTTCAACAGAGGGCGCTATACAATAAAATGTGATCATCGGGACACATTTACAGAAGCATTAAAAATACAATCACCTACGATCCCCGCCCATATGGAAGCGATCAAGCTAATAAATAGCCTGAAAGTTTATACGTTTTTACGGTCTAAAAGTATTGTTAAGAAACATTTCCAGAAAATATTCACTGGGTTTTTGAATAAGTACACTAATGTGCGCCTAAACCTTAAGTGTCCGGACTTTCCCCAAAAAGTCGTGAATATTGACGTCAATATGCACAACTTTTGGGGGAAAGTCGAGAAATTTGACGCGAATACGCCAATTTTGACGTCAATATTCATAACTTTGTGGGCTAGTCGTAAAATTTGTCGCGAATATTGACGTCAATATTCACGATTTACGATGTCCATCCAGGGCCACCATAAACACCCCACCATGTAGTTCTCATCATAATAGTTGGTATACGTTTGAAATAATTAATATTATAACACCTCATCCACAGATTCTGTGTCTTGATTGGCCGAGAGCGAGTCACATGGCATTTTCTATTTTTTTCTATCTTCCTATGCACGGCCAAAAGTACTGTACACATAGCAACCAAAGTACTATATACCAGTGCCACAAGCAACCAAAGGAATATCCTATACCTGTGGCGCGGTATTTGTGTGCAGATGCATGCGGTGTGCGCGTTGAGAGTTGAGCGTAACGCGTATTGTTCCGAAGTCAAACATTTCGTTAAGGGGTTTGGAAAAGAGCAAATACATTTTCCACTAATTTTGTATTGATTTGTCAAACAATCCACAAGGGAAACTGACTAGGTGAATTTGAATACATTTTCAAAGTGAACAAAGAATCTGGCAGGAGCGGGATTCGAACCTGTTAACTCCTTATATTGAAATAGAAGTTCATTTTAACTGTATTTAAATTTTATAAATGTTAAAAAAATTGAAAATCAAGCAGAATATGTGGGTGAGGTGTTATAAAACAAATATTTACTGCTTTATCTCGTGGTGTGGTAAAACTAGCTTTCCTCGGTGATCCATGGAGTATTCTATTTTCCCTCACTTCGCCTCGGGAAAATAGAATGCTCCATGGATCACCTCGGGAGGCTAGTTTTACTACACCACTTGAAGCAGTAACTATTTGTATACTATCAAACTCCCTTTCCACGCCAAAATCAGTTCAAGAAGTTCAAGATTACATATATCTGTGCACCACATTGTGGTCAGGCACGATAAACCCAGACAACATTGTCATCAGCATGTCAGTCAACCTGAACCAGTGGAACTACACAATATTATGTTTCATCGGACCAGTGGGACGTAGGACCAATGGGACGTTGCGGGACGCGAATATTGACGTGAATATGTTGTGGGCGGAGAGCGGGACGTGAATTTTTGACGCGAATATGGACGTGAATATTCACGATTTACCAGCGGCGTAACTAGGGTTGAATTTGCAGGGGGAACCTGGGGGTGCACCAATTGTTTAAGGGGGGGCACCGAATGGCAACATATGTATTGTTTGTGTGCAATTCTAAATTTCAAATGGGGGGGGGGGCACCCCCCCCCCCCCCCCCCCCCGTGCCCCCCGTAGTTACGCCACTGTTTTTGGCAAGTCGTGTAATCTTGTGCCTTCAGGGCTACTCGACGCGAAACACGACGCGAAGCACGACGCGTAACGACGTGACGCACGATGGTGCGACACGATGCATGTCGATGAAACACGACGCGACACACGACGTGACGCACGACGCGAAGCACGACGCGACGTACGACGGTGCGACGCGATGGGCAACGGAAGACGCGACGTTAAGTTAGAAAAACCTGCAAACTGGAAAAGAAACGACGCGACGGCACGACGGCACGACGCGACGCCAGAATGTGTACAAAAGTAATGGGAAAGAAGCGACGGCACGACGCGACGGCACGATGCAACGGAGCCGTCGTGCCGTCGCGTCGTATAGTCGCGTCGCGTATGGAAGACGCAAAGCGATGTGTCGTAAATAGTACACCATAATTAGGTGAACTGAGAACGTGACGACGTGAACAGCCTACAGACTGTTCTATTTCGAACGGAGGGGTGCTGTGTTACATAATGGGAAAAAATGCAACAAATTTTAAGTCTAGACAGTTTGAATTTGAGTTCGTCCACTTTTGGTTCACATTCTGCTAGCAAAAAAATAAGAGATTTTGGTTTCTTCAATAAGTTCAACCCGAATATTTACTAACAGACATTTTTTGACAGCATTTGGCAAGAATGGACAGTATTTGGCAGGATCGGACAGTATTTGGCAGGATTGGTAAATGGACAGTACATATGTAATTGGTGAAAATGCACAGCATTTGGCAGGAACGGACCCCGGGGAACGGACAACATTTGGCAGGAACGGACAGTATTTGGCAGGAACGGACAGTATTTGGCAGGATCGGTAAATGGACAGTACATATGTAATTGGTGAAAATGGACAGCATTTGGCAGGAACGGACCCCGGGGAACGGACAACATTTGGCAGGAACGGACAATATTTGGCAGGATCAGACAGAAAAACGTAAATGTGCTGAAAATATATCGTAGTAAACAAAAATTCGAAATAGAAATTATCAACGTTAGTTTTACGCTACTATAAGTCGTACGTATAGTGCCGCAGTTTTCCTTCCTATAGGCCTACGCTGGCGTGTTCTGACAACAGATGAACTGTCAGTATCACGAAAAACACACAAAGATTTTAGACAAATATAAGTTGAACTATCACTAAAAGGTATTTCAACAATCCACAAATCCTTAGTAATCATAGGTAAAAGGGAAAGCGTTCAAAGAAAATGACAATTAAAATGAAAAATGCATGACGTCTTGACAGCCTGACCTCAACAGCAAGCCACGTAATAGGATGCACGCTTTAACGCGGACACTTTTTGGCAAGCCTCCGTAAACAATGTAACACAACACCCCTCCGTTCGAAATATAACAGTCGTCACGTTCTCAGTTCACCTAATAACCCCTGTGCAAAGTGTGGACGATTCCTATCTGCGAAGGCTGGTCAGCGGCTATTTACAAACAGAAATAACGGATTTTTAGTTGTCCACTTTTGAGGCGGCAAGAAAAGTCACAAAGTAAAACCCAAATTTCTGCTAGCAGAATATTGACATTTAAAGAAACGGGTGTTGCTACTTCTAAAATCTAAATCTCTGCTAGCAGGAAATGGGAAAACGGGGTTGTCCACTTTGGAGCATCGTGATTTTTGTCAGTAAGAATTTGAGATTTTTAGTTGTCCACTTTTGAGGCGCCGAGATAGTCGTCAAAGTAAAATCCAAATTTCTGCTAGCAGAAAATTGAGTTTTTAAAAATCCGGTGTTGCCATTTCTAAAAACCTAAAATTCTACAAGCAGAAAATGGGAAAATACGGTTGTCCACTTTTGACGCTCCATACTCCTGCACGAATTCGTGCTCGTGTATTTACTGTTTTTGAACCTACTCAAAAAGTTGTACACATGTAATTGAGCCAGAAATTTCTCCTTTTGGGAATTTACCCAACAGCCCAAGAACCGTTTATGTCCGAAGGTGCAGTATCAAAAGAGAAAATAATCTATTGTATTTCCGAGTAGGGGTATCGAGTAGTACCGAGTTTAAAAATGATGAGTCCGGGTGCGAGTCCGAGTACGTGCCGAGCCGGCCAATTTTGGTCGAGTACTGGAAATCGAGTTTTGGCCGAGTACTTAGTGGTACTTCGAGTTGTACGTGAGTACGAGTACGAGTACTCCAACACTGACATGGGGACAGATATGTTAATCGAGTCTGATAATGTGAAACTTTTGCCTGGCAATCAAGGTAATTTTATTGAATCACCGGTGTCATATGAATATTTGACTCCCATGAAAATCGGACTCCTTTTCCCTGTTATTAGTTAAACATATTTTGATAAAGGGCGCTGTCGCCGGCTGCCAGTCCAATTTTCTTGTTCCACCTTACTTAAGGCTGGTTTATAGCACTCTGATCTCTATATACAAATCTGGATTGCGCTTTGGCCGTTCAAGTTGTAGACGGCCGTCCGCCACATTACCACTCTATCCATAGCCGTATCCCCAAACGTAACGCGAACGTAGGCCTACTGCGTATTCACATGTACACAGGCAGGCGCACGCTATGGCTAGGACTAGAGGCGTCAGACGTTCCACACATGCGCGCGCGCGTGCACGCACGGTTAACCAATCAGCGTTGGAAATGGGGAGTGGAAATATGGCGGCTGCTGGCGACATCTGTGCGTAAAGCGCGCAGCGGCCAATGCGCAATCCAGATAGTCGGTCGCGCGATGGTCGCCGCGACTAAAAATTGACGCGCGATCCTCTCACGCAGGGTTTATAGTTGACGCGGAAGCACCAGCGACTAGACTAGTCGCTGAAAGACGCTGGCGACGTCGCTACAGAGTTCAATCAATTGAACTTTGACATGGTCGCTGACCTTACGTTTTTCAATGGGCCAATAGAATTGCCTGATCATGGTAAGAAACGATGAATATGTAAATATGGCACCGGCATAAAAAATAAATATCACTATCAATAAGCATCGAAAACGTCCTATATTCTATTTATGCGTTTTAATATTTATTGTTATTAAAACAGCTGGGATAGACATTGATCGCACAACAAACAAAAAAGCTGGTAACTCTGATAAGTAATAATTATCAAACAATCCACAAGGGAAACTGACTAGGTAAATTTGAATACATTTTCAAAGTAAACAAAAAAACTGGCAGGAGCGGGATTCGAACCTGCGACCTCCGGGTTACCGTACCGGCGCTTTACCAACTGAGCTATCTTGCCCTATATTGGCGGTCTCCCAAATTGTCAGTATCTTTGTTCGGGTGGGCTAGTCAGAAGTCATGAACCCAGAATGCCGTATAGCCAGGGATCACACCCAATTTTACGATACGACCTGGGAAGCGACATTGTGGGGATCACTCAATGAGGATACCACTTTTTAACTTATCCCGCTCCTGCCAGTTTCTTTGTTCACTTTGAAAATGTCGATATAGTCCCAGTCAATTATATGAAATTGGAGCAACGTGTACCAAATCCAGGATTTCACAATGTACGTGGAATATTATTAAGCAGTTAAAGATTTATTCGCTCAGTTGTAGACCCACACACAGAGGCAAGAGAGCAGGCCGTCGTAAAACTAGTAAGCGGTTCAACTACTATATACACCGACAATTATTGATCTCACAAGATAAGAGTACAAGTGCCCAGTTTTAGCGTATTCAACCCACGTAACCTTGTTGCTGTACCGAGAGCCAACCAGCGTCCTATATGCATACGAAAACCAACTTTACCGTCATATTTGCTTTTTAATGCAAGGTCAGTATACAATAAGCTTGATGAACTTTCAATATTTATTATGGACAATGATGTTGACGTTTGTGCCATTACGGAGACCTAGTAGTTAAATGGGACTTGTCACCTGATTTAGTTTCTATCCAAGGATACTCAATGTTTGCTAAGTCACGGGAATATAGAGTTGGAGGAGGTGTAACCTTTTATGTGAAGCATCAGTTTAATGCCACCCAGGTTACAGATATCTTAATACCTGAGAATCTGGAAATAGCTTGGGTGAAATTGCGCCCTCTACGACTTCCGAGAACAATTGCATGTATATTTTGTGCACTCGTCTATTTTTCTCAACCGGACATGCTACAGTGAAAGCGCAAATGACTGAACATATTTTGAGTACTGTTGATTTGCTAACCACCTGACACCCTCAAGCAGGATTTGTAATCCTTGGTGATTTTAACCTGATGAATACAGATCCTTTGATTACAGACCAGCAATTTAAACAACTTAAATAGTTTCGAAAAGCGGGTGGAGGTCCTCAGTCGGCATTTCTGACGTTGTATTAGGCCCTATACTCGGATATATGCCACATACATATCATCGCTGACTCGTGCGAGAAAAAGAAGAGAAAGAAAAAAGGAAAACCTGGGAGCCCTAATGGGTTAATCCCCCCCCCCCCCCCCTCCCCCCGCCGCACTTTGGATGCGCCATTGCACATCGCTGCCGGTGCGGCCTTCTCGGGAAAACAGTCCTAGATAGTCAACTGATAAAAGGATTTATGCCTTTCATTTTTCAATTTCAAGTCTTCATTTGAAAATAGAAAATTCAATGTCGAATTTTCAATTTAAATCTGTTTTTGTAGTATTGAAAAAGGTTCATGGATTGGCCGCGACGTACACGGACCAGACACATCTTGAAGAATTTTACTTCATTTGTCCAAAGGCCTTACATACTTATATACAATTATTTCGAGGGAACTAAATAATTATTTCCAGGTAACAAAATAATCATTTGGAGGGAACGAAATATATATAATTCGAGAGAACGAAATAGATTTCAAAGGAACGAAATATTAATTCGAAAGAACGAAATATTATTTCGATCGAACGAAATAGATTGAGAACGAACGAAATAATATTTCGTTGGAACGAAATAGATTTTGAGGGAACGAAATTATTTCGAGAGAACGAAACGAAATATTTGAAATTATTTCTCCACCTGTCCCCTTACGGGGCTCCGTATACTAACGGAGGTTTGGTTTAATGCTCCTCAAATCTTGGGTTAATGCTACATTTGTGTTCAGCAAACATGCACGCCAGCTAATTTAAGGCACACAGGCTGTTTGCCACGATTGGTACTACTTTTCAGCATCCTGCATGCCTGTATTTCTGGTCAATTACACTCTAAAAACAAAAAATATTGACTAGATTACCTAGTTAGTGAAAACCGACTAGGAATTTAGTCAAAAGCATCAAAAGTTTCATGTTGACCGATAGTTGCTATGACTAGATTCCTATTTACTTCGTCGAGGATCGAGGATTCTAGTCACTGCGTATTTTACGTCACGCGGCGGACGGGTTATTTTTCAATATTTCTCAAAGGGGCGAGATCGCATCGCGCATGTCGCGATCGCGCGTCGACTTCTGAGAATAGGCTAAATGTCGTTTTTGTCGTTTTTAAATTAATAGAATTCTATAATTGGTTTTAAACTCGCACATTTTCTAGTGTTCAATATTTTTACATTTTAAAAAGCAGAAGTTATGCTGCTCATTTCAGAAAATTGTTCATGTATAAATGGTGTTTATGAAGACCATTTAAAATGACAACTATGACTCAAAAGTAACATGAAAATAGTTGCTGGAGGAAAATATACGGCTGTTTGATGTTGTGATATTTGGCCTTATGCACGTTTCCTTATTGGTGTATTTGGCTGATGGATCATGCTATTGGATGGAAAGGGTGGTCAAATTTATACCGATTGATAGACAATGCCATGGTTCACATTGCTTTGAGTATTTGAGTTTGAATTAAAAATAATCGTGCCAATGTCTTGTATTGTTGTTTGTTTGTTTGTTTCAAGGTTTATAAAAAATCACAACGGATTTTGTCATACAAACAGTGTGCTCTGTCCGTCCCTCACTCACTCACACTCCTGAGGACGGACAGATCACACTGTCCGAAACGTCGAGTTACACACTCACCCCGGTTCTTTTCAGAACCACACTTCTTCCTAGAAGATATTTATTTCACACGGTGTTACCCGCAATCGCAGTCTCTCTCACATGAATTAAACAAATGCAATGGATATTTGTTTCCAAGTAATCACGACTAAAGTCGATGAGCTGCAGCGTAATAAAGAGAACAGCAAGATTGACACACGACCACACCATATGTTGACCACTGAAGTTTTGCGTCAGTTGTCCTTTTTCTTTGGTAGTTTTTAAATTCTTCATATGAGGGAGAAATGGAAAAGAAATGAATTTTCTGACGTAAGAATGAAAGAAGAAATACCTTTTCCCGGCATACTGTAGCCTATATGGAATTCTTCGCCTGGTGTATCCCTTAATCTTAAGATCTTTCCTGCTTCAAGGGGAATATTAATTCATAGCTCTTGTATCTTTTATTCTTTCTCTTCCTGTAGCTCTGTATACCTCGGTTTAGCCTTGATATATAGGGCGGACTTGCATGAAAATAGGTCGCATGATTTTCAGGATAATTACACAGAACAAAGCGTGTAGTAGCTGAAGTAAACTCTTTCAAATTTGGCTATAAATGATAGTTATCGCATACATGTAGTTCTTTAGGTGACGCATATATAGTGGCTTTAATTATCACTTGTGGAGCACCATGGTCCAATGGTTACGGAATTTGACCTGTGTGCGGTAGGTTCGAACCACACTGGGGGATGTATGGTACTCGTGTGCTAAGGCAAGACATTTTACTACAATTGCTTCTCTCCACCCACGTGGGGTGCCTGTGACGGTAGACAATAAATCACTGCGCTGGTCTCAAACTTGCTGCACATAGATTAGTATAATATATAGCCTGAGCGTCACCTGGCACCGATGTACCAATTTATCTCGGGAATACTGGTAACTTATTCACTTCTTACTGGTTTATTCAGTGTAATAGTCCATCTCTCTCTTTAATCGAGTGACACCACTGACATGTAGATTAACTTTCCTCCCTCCTCGTTGATTAATATTGCCTCAAGAGTACCCTGAAATCCACCCCAGTCGCATTTTTCTGATCTATGGATGAGTAGGGGGTGGATTTCAAGGGCATTTCCGCATTAACCGAAGCACATGCATGTGCATTTATTCCTCACTCCTTCATTTTCCACCAGCTTAAAGCATTTTCTATTAAATAATACATTCTGCTCTTTTATCACAAAGTGTCATCAAGACGAAATCGCATTTGGATTCATAATCACACCTTGAATGCTGCTAAAAGTGTATACCATTTTTAGTCTTTTATATTATTGTAATGTTCTTTTAGTTTCTGAATAGACCGATGCTCTAAAAATGATGCTCTAAGATGGTCTTACAGGGCATGCATGCGTCTACCACAGGCACAATAATGTTTCTTGAGGTTTTCCCAGTCAATTTTCACACCAATGCAAGAGCTTTCCTCCACGGCATTAATGCTTTAGATCGTTCCTCTGACTACACTGGCACAGTGCAAGGTTTCTATACCCAGCACGATATGGGGCATAGGGATACCCCCGGGCCCTTTTGTCCCTGTACCATGTACACTGCAGATTGTCACATAACACATCCCCCTATATTTCTGAAAAGGATTCATGAGATTCCGGGAACACAATGACAAACACAAAGGGGGGCGGGGGTCAATCTGCACAAATATCGCACTTCATACAGAGGTTTCTCAGCTCAAAGAGCATCTTCAGGTGCTGATCCAAGATTTATGTAAGCGGGGGGGGGGGGGGGGGGGGGGGGGTACAGCCAAAATAGGATGTTGAGAGCTAGGGGTGACGCCTCCCCCCCCCCTCCCGCCGAAGGAGCTGTTGGGTTTTGAGCAAATAGAACTGCTCCCATCAGTCTTTGTTTTGTCAGAATTTGACGGGGGAACGTGCCCCCGTGGTTCCTTCCCTGGATCCGCGTCTGATCTTCATTCAAAGAAGAATATCTTCAGGTACTTCTTGGAGACCACTATTATTATCTATATGAAGTAAAGTAAGCAAGCAAAATAAATGTACGTATAGATTTGCAAACTGGCGGCTATTATACACTGCATATGCAAAGCAATATTCAGCTACAAATTATCAGTAGACTGGTCAAAAAGTGGTGGTGCTGTCATCTTGTTAATTTTTTTACAAAATCAAAGAAACAAAGAGAATAATTTAAGGTAATTAACGTGACGTGACAAATCTGAATGAGTTAGGTATACATATCTTAGCATGGTTTGTGTAGACTTGAATTTAAAAATAATTCTGCGTGTACTTCCCAACAAATAGAAGAACTGAAACCGAATTAGAGAATCAATTATTATGTTTATCCTCTCACGGTGTATTTTAAAAGCAATGGAAAATAAATTATCACCAGGCCATAGCCTACAACTATAGATACCGTAGCTTATGTAGAATAAACATAAACTGTCAACTCATAATGCAGTTCAAGGGCCAGAAATCTTAAGAATTAAAAATCATCCCACTCCTCCCCACCCCCACCAGGTGCCCATGCGCACCTACCAACACGATCTCTTAGGCACATACATACCATGGTCTTCACCCGGCACTGTGGGGTTGTATTAGTGCTTTACGAGGCCGGAGTGGAGGGATAATGTGGACTTTGTAGTTTGGGCTGCAGGACTACTTTTAGGACTGGTCTTTGGGAAAATTACCAAATGAATGATGGTAAAATCTCAGTAAAGAGTAGGTTTTTGTGGATTGTTTTCTTCCTATTGAAATCATGTACCATGTACGTCAAACTGTAGTTAGTCGCAGCATCAGCCAACAATGAACCCATGAGTTAATTAATACATTTCAGTCGTCTGCTTTGAAATTCATGCACTGCTAAAATAACTCAGTAGCGTATCCAGCTTTTTGTGCCAGGGAGGGCAAACAACTTCTGAACCCTCTTAAAACCATCATTTCTTTTTGTTTTTTTATGACGCCTCAAATGCCGCCGATAAATGTTTCAAAGCATTCACTGTAATTTAAGATGCGGGAGGAAACAAATTGTTTCCGTCAGACCAGTTATGACGAAGCATTCACGCCAGTGAAGAACCTCCACACTAAAATCTGGAATTGAAATTTGTTCACTTTAAGATTGATAGGGGAAGCAAAACGGTTGCGAGCATGTATAGGCTCAGAAGCGTCGATAAGGTCGAACGATAATTGGTCAATGAACCAGTCGAAGTCGAAAACTCGACCGATACTCGACTAATACTGTAGGTATCTATTCTGGCTTATTGTGCTTCAAGCAAAGTGAAATTTCTGCAATACGGGGGCTTTCATCCTGAACATTACAATTGCCGAGAAGTTCGGCAATGGCGGACTCAACACATTGAGGGTGTTCCAAGCTAGATCGATTGTTCTTGGCAAAATGGTGGGGATGTGCAAAATAAATAGAGAATCGATAACATCCATTACAAAATCATTAGTCTTGAAACAGTTCTTCCAATAGTCTAACAGGTAATTAATCTACCTTGAACTACGTCCGGAGACGAAATATACTTGGCAATGCGCCCCGTCCCCAAGATCTTGTGGCTGGTGTTGATCCCGACTGTCCTTGCCGTCGATGCCAGAGCTCGAAGGGCTGGGCATGCTTATCAGTACGGATTCTGATCGCGAATGGCCTTGTATGCTGCATGCTGTTGTCGAAGACTGCTGATCGAGCTTCGGTGTAGCAGGGACGGAAACAAAAATGGTTGCCGTTGATAAGGAATAACAGCAGCAAGGTATGCCGGCAGTCGTTTTAGGTAAAACGCTGTCTCAACAAGTCCAAGATTTTTGTCATATGCCTCAGGGAAAGCCGAGGGACCCGTATAAACTGAAGGAAATGAGTCGTCTCTAGATCGAGACAAAGACAACAGTTTAGTTTTCTCCGCATTGAAGGTTACCAGCCGGTCGTTCCCCCACGTCCACACACTCTCCAGATCATTACCGAGTGAAGCTCCCTTGCACCTCGTTGCGAGAAGTGTTAGAAGAATTGGGGCGAAACATAGTATAATGTATAGTCATCGGCATAAATGGCGAGCCGAGACAAAAAATTATCAGGTAAATAATTCATATAAACCAGAAAGAGAGTAATTGGACCAAGAGCCCTGCGGTTCACCAGAATTGACAGAACAAGTAGAAGATGATTGCCTTTCGAGCAGGTGCGTCGGAACACTTTTGAAAGTGGGGAAAAAGCTGCGCCGGTGCCGGGCGGCTGCTGCTTTTTTCGGTTTTTCCGGTGCGGAACTATATACCAAAAGTGTGTGTGTGTGTGTGTGAGTTTGTATATGCCGGCAATCGTGGACCTAGAACAAAAGAATTCGAGCGTAGACAAAGGGGTCCACGTTTGACCTAACGTCCACGATTGAAAATCGTGTACAAAACCAATGGGAGGCCTTCCGAAAAGGTTAGAGTATAAACAAAAGAGGAACAATGGGAGGTCCACGATTGCACCCGTTTACATGACTGTGTGTGTGTGTGTGTGTGTGTGTGGGAGGGGGGGGGGCGGAGTTGCTTCAATTGGAAAAAGTGGGGGGGGGGATGTATTACGTTTATTATTAAGAAAAATACTCTGAGCGCCCCCCTCCCATGCACTTTAACATCCAGCACCCCTTCAACATCCATCACCCACTGCCCTGCCCCCCCCCCCCCCCCCGTGGAGAGAGCCCTGGCTACGCGTATGCCGCAGGTTAAGTGGACAATTTTGACTTATATATATGCCGAGTTACAGTATCGTAGGCCTATCAGGCATTTCTTTTTACTTTGTCCCTTTAAGGCATCCGCACATTTTACACACGTATTCGTAACTTTCTACTCCAGAGTTTATTTGCATAAAAGGAACAAAATAATGAAGGACGGGTCCATTTTATGGCGTAATATACAGAGAAGAATGCATAATTGAAGTCGTAAACATCTTGTCTTACCACTAAACGTAGCTCGTTACCCGCATGCCTCGCTTTATGCCCATCCGCATAATATCCGTGCTTCCCGACCCATCTCATAATGAACTCCCCTCAATTGACAGCAAAAAGCCATTAGCCAAAGTGCCATCCGTAGCATATCATATAATTGGTGTGTATCTCATCGTGATTCATGAGAGCCGGAGAGCCCATTAATCTAATCATAAACCGATGGATTTTCTAAAAGACATTTTGCTATCAGCAAGTGCCAAAGGATCACCCTTATAATGAACTTAATAGATACCTCCATAGACATTGAACTTGAAATGGTGACTTGTTTATTAAACACAATATAATAATGCAGAATCTGACTTGAAAAACATCACAAGTACACAGAACGACAAATGACGTATAAAAGCAAAAGAAGGTTCCTCGTGTTACAAATTAAGCATTAATATAATTATACCATGGCTATAGTATGCAGACGCACTGATTTGAAACAAATGCATGCGATTGGCATAATCTATTGTGATGATTATCATTTGATTGTCTGCATCCGGATCATTCCCTCTCAAAAGTCTGTGTAAAAGGAAAGTACATGAATATAGAGTGTTACGCCATGAAGGAGTATAACATATTCTTAGCCACAAATTTTAAATATATTCAATTCAGTAACAACATTTATTTCCATATTTTCTAGATGTTAACAAATAAATACCACATCACACATCCCGAATGACTTAGAATATATAAGGATGGTCAAACGTAAAGTATGGGGGGTTGTTCGTAATAAGCCATGGCTTGTAGAGAACAGCCTTTAAACGGACAATATAAAATAAACACAAACCAAACATGGGGAAAACAGTAAGGACGAGACGGGCGATCAAGACAGAGACAAAAGGAATAATGACAATAAACTTAAAACAAAAACAAGCAGATTTTTTGTATATTTCCCTTTGGCGTTTTTTGGCGAGTTAGTGTTCTTGATATCCTATTAATTCTTTGATTTTGCTGTCATATATTTAACAAAATAATCTTTTTGTATTATCGTGGTCGTGTTATTTCAGATTTATAAAAAAATGGCACCAGTCGCGCTTTAAAACTGAAACAAGGGACGTTTATTCATCCTGCATTCGAGTGCGAGTACAAATATTGCATTTTTTTCGACTGGGTATTTTACACAGTTAACCTTATTCCGTGAACAAATACAATTTAATACATTGGCATCCCCCTTAAAAAATGTCCTCCTATCACCATAGTGTGGGATCACTGTGTGGACATGTGTGCGTTTACACTGTGTTCATACGGTTATGGTCGCACGGTTATCATACTGTGTTCTCTGTGTGGGACACTGTGAATTTGGAACAAAACTGTGTGAGTTTACGGTGTGGACACAAAGTCCACACAGTGTCCACACAGTGTGGTCACACATGTGTGTACACACATCCGCGTTTTTGCATCCCTGTGGAGACATGGCATTGTTCTCCCCTTTGTCCCTGTACTTAATAAGCAAACCCCATAGACTTTGTACACAAAATTCCTTGTGGAGACAACATAACCCATAGAATTGCCCTGTGGAGACCTATTCAGTCCCTTTGTCTCTATTGTTTTCATGTCTCCACAGGGTACGGTATATCTCTCCACTATGGGGGAGACCGTGCTCTTGTATTGTACTACGTTCGAGGACAAGAGGAGAAAGAACACACAAAAGAATCTTTCTTGTCCTCGAGAGACGGTCTTTTGTTAAAATCGGTCCTCGAACGTAAGGATACGTCCTTAGTCTATGGGTTGGGTTATATTAAAGGAAGAATAGGAAACACAAAACATTGTCCTCGCGAGTATAGCAAAAAGCGACTGGGTGTGACCACACCGTTATAGTTTTCCCCCAAAGTGTGACCACAGCGTGATAATAGTGTCTTCATAGCATGAACATACAGACCACACTGTCTTCCCACACCGTACAAAAAATATAAATAACTAGAGGTTTGGTGTTTGTGGACAAACACAAGGCTGTTTCGGGGTATTTTGTGGTAGTTTAATGATGTCGGGGATTGGATTTCAATGTTGATTAAAAAATGTTTGTTTTAAATTCATGTTAGATACCACGTTTCAACTTAATCGGACTTGTACTTCTAGAGATATATGGCTTCGAAAAATGCCCCTTTAAGATGACGTCACGTGACGTGATGACGTTATCATAATGTCATGTCAATTTTTTTCTATAAACCTGCAGACCTACCTGGATATTACGTTTCAACTTAATCGAATTGTACTTCTGTTTATATATGGCTTCGAAAACTGCCCCTTTAAGATGACGTCACGTGACATGTGATGACGTCATCATAATGTCATGTCAATTTTCATCTATAAACCTGCTGGCCTACCTAGATATATTATTACGTTTCAACTTAATCGAACTTGTACTTTTGTAGATATATGGCTGCAAAAGAATGCCCCTTTAAGATGACGCTACGTGACATGTGATGACGTCATCATAACGTCATGTCAATTTTCATCTATAAACCTGCTGGCCTACCTATATATTACGTTTCAACTAATTCGGACTTGTACTTTTGTAGATATATGGCTTAAAAATGCCCCTTTAAGATGACGTCACGTGGCATGTGATGACGTCACCATGACGTAAAAGTTCGGCACACATTCTGAGCAGTTGGTGTAAGTGTCTGCTAAGTTTAAAAGGAGCCAAAGTGGCCGATAAGAAAGACAATTTGTGCAAATGCCAGTTTCCTTGTTCACTTTAAGACTTTAAAAAAAAAAACGACTAGAAATCAACCCTTCAATATACACAGCATGCACAGAATTCCTTTGTGTTATATTGATTTTGGTCTAAATATTCAAATGGCCGCTATTTCTTACTTGAGTGAGCCACGATCATGAAATTTTGGAATTAGGTAGAGACAAATTCAATGTTTTAATTTCTTTTAATCGGACCACCTTAACATGCGATAAAAAAAAAATATTTGTGATGACGTCATCATGACGTCACACAATTTTCGCCTTTTAGGGCATATCTTTGAGACATACCAAAGCTATAATAACAAGATTTTTGAAAAAATCTTGTTTTGTTCTCTAGATATATTGAAAAGAATGTTACGATTTAAAAAATTCAAAAATGCCGGTAAGAAAGAAAACGTGTACAAAAGCTATAGGCAAAAGTCTGAAAAAAAAATCTTCACGAAAATAAAGTCTGTTTCGGAAAACTTTCGAAACAGCAAAAAAAGAAACCTCTGTAAACTGAGTTGGCAGTAAGTAACTCGTTGACGGAAATGAATGAACTTGAAACCAGTCTGAATGGAAGTAACCTATTACATGAGTAACCTATTACATGGCTAAAGCACATGTAGTACAACTACAAATGCTACGATAACATACCATACACTACTAATTTCATATATACTGTCATGGTTCAGTTTTATATTCACTTCATCCCACCAATAATGAAGTCATGGTTTATTCTTCACCTATGTTTGCCAAAAAAATATTTAAAAAATTGTAGTATGGAATTGTTTGAATAATTACATATTATGGTGAGGAAATTGTGTTTTTGGACTAAAAACTGCATTTTAACACGACTTTTTGAACACAAATTTCCTCAGTTCTGATTGGTCAGTTGCTGTAGACAAACACTATGACAAAACCACAGCGAGTTCACAGTGTGTCCACTCAGGGGCCGTCCATAAAGTGGAAGGCACTGTTCCAGAACAACCTAAACGACATCGTCATGTATTAATGAAAGTGCACTATAGGCCTTATTAAATAGGCACAAGGGTTTATTAAATAGGCACAAGGCGCGACGATGTAATTTTGGTGGTTCTGGATAAGTGCTTACCCAAGTACAGGCCCTGTCACACTTTCGCGTATATCAAGTCCTTATGAGTTCCTTATTAACATTTTTCAATACGCAGCCGTACGCTCAAAATTTTGAAATTTTTCAATTATTATGACTTATGTGCGACGCACATCTAGCGTATAAGTAACGAATTCAGCGCATCTATTGCGTATGAGGTGCGTATGAGTTGCGTATGCAGTGCGCAACACGATTTTACTGCTGCGAATAGCTGCGTATGCAGTGCGCATGCCGAGCGTATTCCGGACGCACCCTACTTATCCCGACCGCATGCCTGACGCACTTCCGACGAATGCCGAGCGTATTCCGAGCGTATTCCCGCCGCATTTCCGCCGCTCGTCTCCAACGATGAAGTAGGGAACATCTTGGGTGTCGTTGGGGAGAGACCCAGGATCTGGGAAGCTGATGGTACCATCACCAATGCACTCCTTGAGTTCACTGTTATTGAAGACCTGGGCGTCGGATGCTGACCCCAAGCCGCCAATATCTGCCCAGACGAACTTGTAGTCCGCGTCGACCATGGCAAAGAGCAAGATGGAGTAAAAGCCCTTGTAGTTGTAGTACATGGAACCACTACAGGGAGGACAGCGGATGACCACGTGCTTTCCATCTATGGCACCACAGGTGTGGGGGAAGTTCCACTTCTGGTAGTACCTGTCAGCTACATGGCGCCATTGCTTGGGTGTACATGGGCAGACCATCAGCTCATCCAGGTACTCTGCTATGATGGCTTCGCAGACCTCTCGGACGACCACAGAGATGATGTTGTGTGGTACTCGCCAAGCAAACTTCATGGACGCGTAGGTGTTCCCAGAGGCGAGGTGGCGGAGGGTCAATGACAGCTTCAAGCCTGGTTCCATGGGGTGTCTCATGAAGGTGTGTTTCTTGGTGAGTCTTCCTCCCACTCTCTCCAGCAGCTCATCATACATGGCAGGGTGCATGCGCAGGAAGTTGGTGAAGGCTCTTGTGTCCTCATTTCGGAGCTCCACCATCAGTTTATCATAGACCCCAAACTGATGTCTTCTCCCTATCCATGGCCGGACCCAGGCGATTCTTCGGCGCGCTCTTCTTCTTATTCTTCTCTCTCTTCTTTGACGAAGGAGATGGAGCTGCAGGTTCATGATGTCATGCTGGTGTTGGATGACAGCAATCATGTGTTCTCGCCGGTGCCGGCCTGGATCTGCCATCTTCAGGAGGTCTGTTCACCCTGGAGTGTAGAGGAGCCATCATATTTATACTAAATCTCGAGTTTACCCTGGATGTACGGCAAGTACGCTATCTGTACGCTGTCTGTGCGTTTCTCATAAGTTACAAATAAGTACAATGCGCTGCCCGATCGCAGGACCAACGGTACTAATTCGTGCAATACGTCGGCATTCGCTATGCGTGCGTTGTATCTGCGCTGCAAGTACGCTATGTATACGTCCAATGTACGCGGCTCATACGCTGACGGGGTGCGTGCCGGGAGGTCAGCGTATTACCGCATATGAACCGCTTATCCCCCACGAACACATAGCGTATTCGTACCGCGCTCGACCGATGCGGGACCGATGCGCTGCGTATTTATAACTTATGACCTGCGTAACAGCGTACGCAGCGTAGTTTTGTGCTTGCCCAAAACTATCCGGCGTACTGGGCCGTACTGTGCGCATGCCTGCGTACATAAAACTTACACAAAACGATTGAGATGCATATGAGGCAATATGCTTATTGTGCGTATGAAAGAAATGTCAATGCGCAACCCATAAGGAATTAGGATACGCAAAAGTGTGACAGGGCCTTACGTACGCACGAACATTGCGTACACCATGTGTACAGGGGAGGGGGTCCGAGCCAATGCGTACCGTACGCAAACCGAAAATTTGCTTTTAATGAATTGTCATGAAATCAATGTACTATCTCATATAAATAACTACCAGGACCAGCTTTTGTGCATCGAAACCAGCTATAACACAATACCCTTCACCCCAACGAAAAGTAAATTTATCTTCCCAGCGCCACCGCCAACCAACTCCGGCCTATTTTTAGACCGCAACAAAGACTGCTTTATAAACCGGCATTGTAAACCGGAAACGTACTGGTGTACTTGTATCAATTTCACCCGCGTGCTGTCCAAAATCGCTCTTGTACTGGAGGTAAACAAAAGAACAAAAGATATACGTCTTGTAATTATCTGCCTCTTGTTCAAACACATACTTTCGTAAAAAGCGTTATTCACTATCACAAATAAATAAACCACTCATGAAACGTCAAGAGCAAACTATGCAAAAAATAGTGTATCAGGATATTTTTTCCCTTTTTGGTTCATGTCATCATTGACTGCTGTTTTGGTTTAAAATATATCACTGTTCAATCATTTCCAGGTCCGTTAATAAAAAGAATTGCAATTTTTTCTGTCAACATTTTGTGATGTATTTCAGTCTTTGGATGCGACATGCGAATCATAGGCCTACTACTACAGCAGGTGAACTGTGACGTTTAATGATGCTAGAATAGGGTAGTCTGAGAAGTCAAAAAGAGATGTGGAATGCGTATGCGTAGGGGGGGGGGGGGGGGGGGGGTTGGAGCCACTGCGTATGCCATGCGTACAGGAGGGGGGGAGGGGGTCCAAAAAGTCGGCATTTCTTGCGTACGTACTTTATGGACGTACTCAGTGGCGATTCATGTGAGAACTGTTTCAGCGACCAAGCATGTATAACCTACGACTACTTTTTGAGACCATACCCTGAGATTGCCAGCTAAGATTAGATTGCACCATCATGCCCAAAAGTCTAGTCTCAGACACCACTTCAAGCTTAATCCTTAATGTTGAGACAAGGTGGTCGAGGTGGATCTTCTTAAAAGCAAACTTGCATAACCTTACATTTGTTAGGATTGAGCGTGAGGTGGTTGTCCTTCGCCCACGCATACAGGCTGTCAAGATCAAATCCAATCTGGCTAGATTGGTTAGCAGGACGGACCTCTGCAAAGGTCAGATCGTCGACATATTTAAAGGTTTTAGTCAAAGACCCTTCAGAAGCATTATTGATAACTGCTAAAAAATAATGGGATCTAACTTCGTGCGCTAGACTATGAGAAACACCACATGAGAGGGTTTTCCACTCATACAAGGCTGAATGGTATTTCACTCGCTGGCGTCGATCAGTGAGAAAATATAGCTATCCAAGGTAAGATTTCTCTTCTAAGTAACACCAAGTTCGTAGAGTCTTTGAATAGCTAGAGTATGGTCGACATAATCAAACGCCTTGGAGAAGTCCGTCGCTACTAAAGTGCCTACAGTGTTCCCCTTATCCGTACCTTTGAACAGAACATCTAACATTTCAACAAGGCAGTAGGAAGTGGAAGATCCTTTGACCCCTTTCTGTGATGACAGCACGGGGTAATCTTTACTCCATCCTTACGCTATATATATATATGTTCAAATGTATATGCAGAAAATCGGAGCCTTTGGCAGCTTTTACCCTTTTGTAAATGCTGTGAGGAGTTAAACGTTTCCCTTAGATTACGTTTCAAATCTGTAAAATGGGTAAAATGACATTGCCCTTCCGTGTCAGATTAATAACCATAACTAGATCAGGTGCGTTTCCGCGTTGACCTACACCCCCCCCCCAAAGTTCAGCCCTACTACTACTATACTGCTGCACTTGACCATCATACGGGTCGTAGTGACCTCCAACCTCCCTGGTCAAGAGCAAGAGACCAGCACTCGTTTGGTGACAGCTGCACAGCATCAGCGACCTGCTTAAGCCAGGTAAGCCGGGGACGACCACAAGGCAACGGCGGCGGAACATGGGGGGGGGGGGGGGGGGGGGGGTTGGCGAGGGGGAATCCCCCCCCACTTTTTCCACTTTGGGGAAATGCCCCCCCCCCCCTTTTGGCAGTTCCACATAGAGAAAAAACATAGAAAATGGCAGCATCCCCCCCCCCCCCCCCCCCACTTTCAAAATTGTTCTGGCGCCGTTGCCACGAGGCCTTGTCTAGGTGGCAGGCCGTTGCCTAAGGTGGAACTGGATGGCAGCATCAAGGGCAAGACGTGCAGGGGAGGAGCTTGGAGGTGCTGAACATGGCCAAAAAGGGTGTGTCGCCTCAGTAAGATCTCTGACAAAATGCTACCAAGCCCCGTGCGCTGCTGGACGATTGCGTTGGAAATGAAGTCAATGCATGCGTTCTTGTTCTTTCTTGCGTAGTGTCCAGGTTTCGGACCCATAAAGGGGGGTAGAGAGCACACACACACACACGATAAAACCGAAGCTTTACCGAAAGACTGGCCTTGCTCCCCCAAAGACGATCAAGTTCGCCCATGATGGTACTGGCGATGCCAATTCTGCGTAGTATGTCCTTACTACAGAAACCTGATTAATCGATAGTGCACGCAAGATAACAAAAGGACTCAACTGGTTGGACAACATCGGAATCCAGAGAAATTGACCTATCGCCGTTTAACCACGCCCCTTATAGACAACCCTATGGGAATTTTGTGTGGTAATTTGTGTTTGTCTCAGATTTTGCGCGTTCCACGTGGAATTATAATTGACGCGATTGGACAATAATTCACAAGCTGCTTTGACGCGATTGGACCGCGATAGGTCAATTGGGACAGGTGCTGGACCGCATAGAGGCCGAACCTTGGTTTTTGTCTATGAGGGTTTGAGGCCCGTGTAACTGGCCTCGTGTTCAAAGATTGTGAGAAGTTCCCCCATCTCGTTGGATCCTTAGTGAAGAGGAGATCGGTAAGGTAAACCTGTGATCACTTACATCGATTCCCAGTGAACCCTCAAATCGTGACAGGATTGTATCCATGGCTGAACAGAACAAGGTGGGTGCCAGCACACAACCCTTCCGAACTCCGGAGGAATTAGTCAAGAAGGAGGGAGATAGGTCATTGCCGACCCTGACCTTGGCTCTTGTGCCTGAGTGTAGAGCTTTGATGAGATCTAAAATCGTGTCCGGGATTCCCTTTGAGGAGAGGATATCCCAGAGCTGGCTCTGGTCTACAGAGTGGAAGGCTGCCTTGATGTCCACGTAAGCGACTGAAAGGGGCTGATTGTACTCATAGTGAATTTCAGCAAGTACACGCAAAGCAAGAATTGCATCTGAAGTGGAACGGCTGGAAGTAAAACCTGACTGCTGTGGTCTCTGCAGGGAAATGAGCAGGGGGCGAATCCTGGCAAGCAGAATATGCGCAAACACCTTGCCAAGAATTGAAAGCAGGTTGATGGGACAGTAACTGTTGCAGGCCACCCTTGAGCCTTTCCCTTTATAGAGAGGAAGAATTATACCATCTTTCCAGTCTGCCGGAACCATACCTGAGGACCAGAGCCCTATATGGGCATCTCGGCAGATTTGAGATACTCAGGGAAGATGCCACCCTCTCCTGCAGCACGACCTGACTTGCGAACAGCAGATAACACATGATTGGGGATCACAGTCGAGATCAGAGGCCACATATTCAGGAGGTGGGACTACATATGGTCTGGGTGTTGCTGGTAGAAAGTTCAAAGACTCGTTGAAGTGGTCTTTCCAGCGGGACAGTGTTTCATCCATCGAGTTGCAGGGAGAACCATCCGCCTTGGAAATCAGAGATGGAGTTAAATGCTGGCTGCATCCGCGAAGACGCTGGACTGCTTTGAAGGCGGGGCGGAGATTAGTTTGTCTTAGGCCAGCTTCGGCCTCAGAGACAATGGAGTCATACCAAGCATTGAGATCTTGCTTCGCTTGGCCTTGTATATCCCCGCCAGGCAGCGACTTTCGACGTGGTTGCAGCTCAGACGGGCAACTCGTCTCTGCTCAATGATGTCAAGTCAGGCAGTTCACCAAGAGCATCAAAGCGGTCTTGAACCTCAACAGAGTAGTTGGTGGCCACCAGAGGGTCTGTTAGAAGAAGATGGTGGTCTGGGCGGCGTTTGGGAACAGTCTTCTTGGTGAAGGGGTTGATACGGCCTTGTGCTACAACAAGTCGGTGGTCCGTGTTGGCATGGAGCTTCGGCACCACGGTAAGACTTCAGACAGCTTCGATCGTTGACCAGTATATGGTCAAGTTCTTTAACTGTGCGACCATCATTTGATAGCCAGGTGAGTCTGTGAATGAGTTTCCGCTTGAAGTAAGAGCCGGAGATAGCTAGCCGGTGAGCAAGACAGAAAGATACCATGCGAATGGAGTTTTCATTTGCTGTACCATAACCGTAATTGCCAACGACATCTTCAAAGCCAGACCTGTCAGAGCCCGACGAGACTGCGTTGAAGTCGCCGAGGACAAACAGCTTGTCATGAGGTGGAACAAAGGAGACACAAGAGAAAAGCTAACCATAAAAGGAATCCTTGTCTGAAACGCAGGTAACCTCATCAGTTGGGGCATAGGCCTATGCATCAATGATGGTACTGGACCCATGCTGGTGCTTGAGTCTAACAGTCAGCAGAAGATCAGATATGGCTTGCCATGACAAAATACAGCCGCTGGCCTTTCGTCAAGAAAAAGAGCGACGCCATTGGTGTGACCAGATCCATCAGAGAAGATGATGGAACAGTTACCAACGTTCATTAAGCCATTACCTGGAATACGGGTCTTAGTGAGCCCAGCAATTGTGATGTTGAGCCTACACAACTCCTTGACTAGAGCCTCAGGGTATCCTGCAGGTATACCCAACAAATACTACAAGTCCTTGGAAAGGGGACATGGTATCGGTAGCGCAGTAAGAGGAGCCAGGGGCGTCAGTCCAATCCAAAAGTGTGGGGGGACATAACTAGAGTCAAGATTTATGCACTGTGAAACACACACGGTGGGCGTCTTTTCTGAACCATATTTCTGTATACCTTTAACAGGAGGGGTCCAATCAGGGCTTGCCTTAGGGTCCCTGGTGGGGCCAGGGGCAAAGCCCCGGTGGGGGTCCAGGGGAGGATCCCAAGGAAGCTACAGAGTTTTAGGCATTCGGATCGCGTTCCTGGCATATTTTTGTGGATCATATTACAGTACCAGCTTTCCAAATTAGAACTGTTTAAATTATATATAATAATTATGTTCCAGCCTTCACCTAGTTACTTCGTTTCGTGGTGGTGTCCCAGGTGATGGACTTTCGCGATCGGTGATGAACTTTCGCGATCGGTGATGAACTTTCGCGATCGGTGGTGGACTTTTGCAATAGGTGATGGACTTTCGCAATAGGTGATAGACTTTCGCGATATCAGTGATCAACTTTCGCGATCGGTGATCAACTTTTGCGATCGGTGATGGACTTTGGCACGTGATCGTTGATGAGGCGTGATCGGTGATGCATACACACGAGACTTTCGCGATCGGTGATGGACTTTCGCGATCGGCGATCAACTTTCGCGATCGGTGATGAACTTGTATGGAATCGGTGATGGACTTTCGCGAGTGGTGATGGGCTTTTGCACGTGATTGTTGATGGGGCGTGCGTATTCACAATGGGTGATGGACTTTCACAATGGACTTTCGCGAGTGGTGATCAACTTCTTTTCATTTCACTCATCATTCTGATCATCGACTGACTTGTGGGACATGATCATACGCCATAGCAGAATCCGCTTTTGAAATATTGTATTTCCCCCATTCTTTTAAGTTACCGGTATGTTTTCTGAAAAGGCTTAGGTATATTATAGACGGGGGGGGGGGGGTATTCTTTTCACATTTTCGTTGAGAGGTTTCCTGGTCATTTTCAAACTGTTCTGTTAAGTTTTGTTTCCATTCGCATTTTACCAATTACGTTTTCAGTAGGCCTAATTATGTATTTAATTTCAATGAGGCATACATTTAGTTTCAATTTCCATGCATCTACAGGGGATTAATTGTTTTGTAACGACAGATGATATTAAAAATCAAATGTGATGACTTTGTAGGTTATGCTTGATGTCTGTATGCTTGTTTTTCTTTCTTCCACTGTCAAAGAATATGCATAATTGTTAATTTGGGCTTGGGTAACCGAGGCCTAGTATAGAACTAAGTTCCATTTTAAGGTGTATTACATATTTCAATAAAGGTGTATAATTCATTTGTGATTCATTCCTTTCGAGAAAACAACGCATTTATGAGTGTGTTTGTACGATAATCGTCGAAATTGAACAGTGGCGAATAATCCTCTTTTTCCCCGATTGTACATGCTTTGTTAAAACAAACACATGACAGGCAAAATTAAATAATCATAACATTATGCAATTTAGTCAATACAAACAGCCCCTGTTCACGTACGTTCCAGTCTCACTTTCCACTGGGCATACGTAATGAGGGCTGCCGATTTTACGCCAATGATGCGACTCGAAACAAATGTTCACAAATATTGTTCTAAGAACGTAGAAACATTGATTTCATTAAGCAGCTGTCTTTTCTCAAATATCGTTTATTACATTTAGTACCGGGTACCATTTTGTTCTTGAAAAGAACATAATTTCAGAGGTTTCCCCGACATTTAAACTTGCAGATAACGATTGAGCAGTCACCAAATTTGTGAACACATTTTTGCTAGATTTTTTGCGAGACCGCGTTTGAATATTGCCCCAAAAACCAACATATATTTGTCGGCATTGATTAAAAGTTTGTGTAAATGTCGATATAAAACACTAAAAATAACACAAAATGTCTGAATCTGTGATCTCCGATATTCCAAAAATTGCTTCCAATAAATCAAACTCACATCTTAGGTTTTTAGCCTCTTTTTGTTGGCAGAAACTGCTCTCGAAATATATCGAAACTTATACATTTTGGATACCTTAGCAACCACTTTACATGGGAAAAAATAACCACATAGAATGTTTTCTCCGAAACGAATTTTGTTGGCCATAGAATTTTTAGGGCTTGCTTAATACAAAATATTGATCAAAATTATTATTTTTTTTAAATTCATCATCATCATTTGTCGACCAAGGCCGGAGCATTGGCGAGCACCCTCCACAAAGACTTGTCATTCGTTAGGACTGGCAGGTCTTCCATTTGCTGATCAAGACGATGTCGTCTGCAAATGCAAGGTCTGTAATTTCCTCCCTTGGGTAGCGTCTGCTTCTCCGCTCTCTGATGGTAAACCCAAGATTCCCTTCTGTTGTAGATTTTCTCATGACATAGTCCAGTATAATGATGAATATATAAGGAGCTAATGTATCCCTCTGCAGAACACCAGCCTTGATGTCAAAGGACTTGGTCTCTCCATCAGGTGAGATAACGGTTGCTGTTGTGTTATCATTATATGACTTTAATGGCACGTATGATCTTCTCTGGTATTCCATATGCTCGTAGGATTTTAAACATTTGTCCGCGATGGACAGAGTCAAATGCTTTTTTGAAGTCAACAAATGTGAGTACGATACCGGTAGGCAAGTTGTTAAGTTCTACCTCTTCAACAATCCTGCGTAGGGCCAATATGTGGCCAGTAGTAGAGCGGCCTTTGCGGAAACCATTTTGATTTCCTCAAGATTTCCTCTCAAGGTTCTATGGCAGGTGTGCATCTGTTTAATAAGAGGCGGTTGCGACCGTCAGGAAGACATCAGTCGCCGATTTCTTTTGACCTGAGTTTAAATGCGACGATATTAAGATGATTGGCATCAGTTAGCGATCAAAAAAATCACCAGTCGCAGGAGTATAGAAAAAAATTCAACTTTTACGACGTGTTCCCGACAGGCGGAATCAATCGCGCGCAGTCGACCTGTGTTTGAATTTACGACGTCGTGCGCGCATCAAGCTTCCTTTTTCATCGTTTAGTCAATCAGCACACGACACCAGCGTTCTGCGTTCTGCGCCAAATCACACAGTACGCGCCACGCGCACGCCAATCTCCATATAAGGAGATTGTTGACTACTCCTCGCGAGCGGCACACCTCATCATAGCTGGAGGGGTGTTTGAAAAACATGAAGTAAAAATGTTGAACAAAATAGATGATAACTTATAATTTTTGACTTATTTCGACACTTTGACTCAAAGGTATTTAGAATGGGAATATGCAAGTACGTTTAAGATCGTATCAGGGAAATAGGCGCTGATAATGACCCGAGCGGAATCGGCAAAGCACATTTATTCCCTACTTGTTAAAAAAGTTACATGACTGTCTTTACCGTGGAATGGACCGATCCGGCCTGTCAATCAAACAGCGCGCATTGACCAATAGGATTACGACTTTTGGTTAGCAACAGTTGCTACAGGCGTGGTCCGCCATTAGCTCGGTCAAGCTCGGTCAAACTTTGTCACACGCGCTGTGAAAAGTGTTCACAAACAAATGTGTTTGGTGCGGCCGGGCACCATTTGTTTTCAATAAAAGTGTGGCTGTAGCCTACAGTGTAGGAGTTTATATTTAATGGGGTAGTTTAAGAAATGGTAAAAATATGCTGCCATGGCATGTGTAAATCAGACACCAGGTACTCAGATCAGGACATCGTTTTCTTCCCGTTTCCAAAACCGAAAACAAATTTGGGAAAATGTTTGAGATGGATTAAAGCGTGTGGCCGGCCGCATTCCGATCTGAATGTCAAGAAGGACAAGTAACGTTACGTATGCTCTGAGGTAGGATTCGCAGTTAACATTCGCAGTTTAATATTCTGTACATGAATAGGAGATGGAAAGTGTATACTTCAAACATTGTCAAAGTAAAGCTTGATCGAGGTAATGGCGTCGCCATGCCGTTGCTAAGGTGGGCGGGGCTTATGGTCAAATCCGGATCGGTCTATTGTCGTGGATCGTCGCGTCGTAAGTGACATGAGCATGGTTGCGATTATTTTGCGTTGAAATACCGCTTGTTCCACGAGAATCATACGATTTCTCAGTTTTGTGACCTGATGTGCATTATTTTTCTGCTTGATGCCGACTGTTCCGTCGTGGCGCAAACAAATCGTAGGTCGACTTGAGGCCACCTTTAGCTGCAGTAGGTATCAAGCTAATACCACGGTAATTCGATTCTATGGACAGATTTTCTTTTCATTTTTTAATTGGAACTATCCTGCTTTATTAATTACGCTCATAAAAACAGTTTAACTTAGCATGTAACAAGATCGCAAAAGTCCATCACCGATCGTGAAAGTGCATCACCGATTCGATGATCACATTAAATGCCTTTGGCATTTCATACAATTTACCAGATGGACACATTTACCGTTGGGCAGTGGCATGGGCGGCGATCCCGAGGGGACCGGAGAACACCCCCCCCCCCCCCAATATTTTCAGGGAGGGGACGGCTATGGCAGTGTCCCCCATTAATTTTCCCCTTGTATACAAAATGTGCATTTTATGGGTCATTGTTTTCTACATGCATCAGTATGCACCATAATACACAAAGATCAGCACACATTTTCAGAAATGTCCCAATATACACAAGAGACACTGAGTACATTGATTATTTAAAAGTTGACCTAGATTCTTCCAATCTGTTTATGGATACTCCTCGGAATCTCGAAGAGCTTGTCAAGTGTTACAAAAACTACATTAGATGGCACCTTTAACACACACATGCCCCTTTGAAGTGTAAGATGGTCACCATTAGGCCTCCTCTGCCTTGGTTTGATAGAGAAATTAAGTCAGCAGTGAGGCTATTAAGGAGAAAGGCAGAAAGGAAGTGGCGGCGAACTGACAAGGATTGTGATCTTTTAGACTATAAGATTCAAAGAAATAAGGTCACTTTTCTCTAATCAGGGGAAATTATTTAGAGCATCAAAACAGTTGTTGAGGCAATCTAATGATGTTCTCTTACTACCTTTCACCAATAAAATGTCACTTGCAAATGACATGGGTAGTTTCTTTGTGAACAAAATATCAAATATTCACGTTAGACTTGATGATTTAGCATCATCCACAACAGACAGAGCACTTAACGTTGTCTATAGTAGCAACCTGTTTGACCAATTTCTACCATTAACTGAGTCATAGGTAAAACAACTTGTTGTGAAATCTGCAAAGAAATCCTGTGCCCTGGATCCAATGCCTACCAAGCTGGTGAGTGATTGCCTTGATGTCTTGCTTCCGGTACTTACCAGAATTATCAATTCATCTCTAATATCTGGTGTATTTCCCGAGGATTGGAAAGAAGCTTTGGTTTGTCCTTTGTTAAAAATAGACAACCTCGACCTGATTTTAGAAAATTATCGACCAATCAGTAATTTACAATTCATATCTAAATTGACTGAGAGAGCAGAGTGTGACCCACTAATTTACTGTCACATGTCCATACACTCCCTGTTTCCGGTTTTCCAATCGTCCTATCATAAGTATCACAGTACCGAAACGGCTCTCCTAAAGGTCAAACATGATATATTGCTGAAGGTGAATTCCCAGCATGTTATTTTGCTTGTTCTTTTAGACCTATGTGCAGCCTTCGACACTGTTGATCATACTATTCTTCTGCAACGCCTGCAGTCCAAAGTTGGAATCTCTGGCAAGGCCCTAGACTGGTTTTCATCTTATTTGTCTGGTAGGAGCCAACGTGTGTCTATTCAAGGTACTCTGTCAGAGAAGTTTGATCTCAACTGTGGTGTTCCTCAAGGATCTTGTTTATGACCACTTTTATTTACTGTTTATGCTTCCAGATTGTTTTAGCTGATGTTCATTGTTATGCAGATGACACACAACTGTATCTCTCTTTTAGACCTGATACCCCCTGTCAAACAGCTGTAGCTGCAATGGAGAGTTGCATCAGGGACATCAGGAAGTGGATGTTGCATGACAGACTTATGATCAATGACACCAAGAGTGAGTTCTTGATCATTGGAACTAGGCAGCAGTTGCAGAAAATAAACATTTCCAGCATAATTATTGTGGGCGATTCTGATATCCTTCCAACCACATACGTTAGGAATTTGGGGTCATGGTTCGACTCGGAAATGACAATGAATACCCACATTACCAAGGCTTGTTCTGCAGCATTTTTCCACCTTCACAATATTAAACGCATTAGTAAATTCCTGTCTCGTGATTCTCTTTCAGTGTTAATTCATGCTTTTTTGACCAGCCGTCTGGACTATTGTAACAGTCTACTGTATGGTCTACCAATGACACAGATATACCAAGATTACAAAGGGTCCAGAATGCTGCAGCGAGACTTATTACTATACAGGTTCGAACACATAACACCAATATTGCATCAATTGCACTGGTTACCTGTTATATACAGGATTAATTTTAAAATCATTTTATTAACATTTAAAGCAATACACGGTCTCTCTCCAAGATACTTACAGGATCTCGTTACCGTTTAGGAAAGAATCCAGATACCATCTCAGGTCAGCGAACAACAGACCCTTTTTGGATTATCCTAGCGGTAAAATGTTACCCACACTTGGTGACAGGGCCTTTGCAATGGCAGCCCCTAAGCTATGGAATGCTTTTCCATGGCATACGTAGTGAACACAGACTTGACCCTTTTAAATGTAAACTTTTAATGACGGTTTGAAGACGGTTCAGACGTTGTTTGCCCTCCCTGGTACAAAAAGCTGGATACGCTACTGCCAGGGGACAGATTTATCAGCGGGGGGGGGGGGGGGGGGGGGGGGGGGGGGGGGGGGGGGAGACGACAGAATTAACTTTTGTCACCGGGCCCAACGCATGGGTACACCCGCAAGTGTGCGGCAAGACCGCTCAACCTGCTACACGTAAACAACCACCCGCGCATATCATAGAACAGAACACGCTACATATAGGTCTACACGAGCTATCCAATCATGCACACAGCGAGACCAGTCAAAACTTATGTACGTCTTCACAGCTCGATGGCACGCGCGATCGCCCGGCAAGCTACGCGCTGTCCACAAAGCACGCAGGAGCCCCGTAGATATCGCCCAGTCTGCACACTTTCTGCTATAGTATAAGGCCCTATGAGATACACAAGTTCAAAAACGTGGGGGGGGGGGGGCATTTGATATTGTGTCCCCACCCTTTAAAACGTAGGGGGACGTGTCCCCCTGTCGCCCACGTTTTGACGCCCATGAGAGGAGCCATTCCATCCAAAATAGAATTTAGCCCCACTCCCCAAAATTTCTTATATTATTCAACAGGTCCCAAAAACTATAGTTACCACCAGATTATGTTTTGTTTTTAGTTCCCCACAACAAACTGGACCGATAGAACCAAGCTCAAAGTAGGCTATTATTTAATTTTACAAGGGAACGAAGCGTCTTAAAGAGTGTTCCATTGTTGATTAATGTAAATGGTCCCACAATGCACCAAAAGGATCAGTACCGGTACTCGACACGGCTTTCCCTCCAATCACGAGGTTAACGCACTGTTGGACTTCTCACACAATCTTTTCGTGTCACGCAAAGCACCATGCACACCACTTGGCATTACACGCAAACACAATTGTGAATAGCAAGTTGTATGTGCGTTTGAAGCCTTTCAGTAGATGCACGACGATGGTCGTTCAACCGGGAAATTGTTTACATGACGACGGCTGACAGGCCATCCAATTCATGAAAAATAGTAGAGAAGTGGAAATGTCACAGCCTGTGGGGTTGCACAGTTTTACGTGACTGGACTGACTTTCAACCTCAAACTACTTGTATCCAGTTTAATAGAGGTAGACATCTATACAGTATGTATATCTGCACTGGGTTTTAGTAAATACTAGTGTACCTAAATGCAGCCCGAGAGGCAAATATATCCCGGACCTCTCGGGCTACATTTAGGTACGGCGTTGGGGCTACATTTAGGGTTGTGGCTACATTTAGGGTTAGGGCTACATTTAGGTACAGGGTCGGGGCTACATTTAGGTGGTATATGGTATATGGTATATATTTATTCACACTATCACATTGTGAACCGATGGTCAAATTACGTGACAATTAACATTATTAAAAAACATCAAAATTATGATAAGTATTAATTAAACAAATATATATACATATACATGTATATACCTTCTTACACAGCATTGTGGTGGCTGAAATCGTAAAAAGGATGATTAAAAAGCTGCACACAAAGCTAGAGATAGAAATTCTACTGGTTCAACAAATTGATAAAATACGGAATTGGGCTGTTTTTGAATCGAGATGTCCTGGTGCGTAAATGTGAATAATGATGAGCATTACGTAGGTTGCGGGCGTGAGACTCCCACCTGGTAGGAGGGAGAAGATCATTACGTTCTGAATTGGCAAGCCTTCGGCGAACCTGAGACAATGACTCTCTCTCCTATCAGCAAGAGACTCAAGCCCGCAGAACTGCATTGCATCCGCATATGAGGTATAGCGCTGTGCCAGGATGGTTCTGCAAGCACGTTTTTCAGGTGCTCAAGAGTCTTCTTCTGGGCAGCAGTAATGGAGGAAGAACAAACAACATCAGCATATTCAACAACAGGCCTCACATAACATTTATAGATTATTATGAGCTCTTCATCATTGAATCCAAATCTCTTAAGCAGGCGAAGCATGTACAATTTTTGATTGGCTTTCTTGGAAATTTCATTTAGGGCCTATATTTGTTTCCCATCGAAGATCGTTCTGTAGCCAGACTCCAAGTATCTTTGCCTCAGATACAAAGTTCAAAGGGACTCCCGCAATGCTCAACTCGGCATGTGGTGGGGGTTTAGTTTTGAAACATGTTTGGATGGCTTGGCACTTAGAAGGGTTCAGGCCGAGTTTATTAGTATTAGTCCATTCAGTAAAATCATCAAGGACTACTTGTAGCCCACTAGGGTCGAGATACGAGCGATTTTCAGCAAGTGTCAAGTCATCCACATATTTCCAACACTTGATCTTTTCACCCAGATCATAAGCAGCATCGTTAATAACAACCTGAAAACCAATGGGGCCGAGTTTAGTTCTTTGAGGGAGAGCTCCACTTAGAACCCTGTACTCTGAGAGTGCCTGATTGTAACGTACACATTGGGTGCGGTTGCTGACAAAGTCACACAACCAAGGGACGATAGATTTGCGGACTCCCAAGCGGATACATTTCTCAATGAGAATGGTATGGTCAATCATATCAAACGCTTTGGAGAAATCCGTCAGAACCACCGTCCCAACGTTGTCGTCTCTGTCAGCACCTTGATGGAGTGAATGGAGGAGACTAACTAAATAATGGGAGGTGGAAATGCCTTTGCTTTGATATTACCAAATTGCTGGAGATCAATTTTATCTTGAATGTCATCCAAAACCCAGCTTATTACAAAACCCTCTCCTATCTTTGCAAAGCAGTCAGTCAGAGAAACTGGCCTGAGTTTATCAGCCCTAGGGGGTTTTGTCTTGGGTATTGGTACTACTATGGCCTTTTTTCATTGCTTGGCACAACCCCTTCTTTGTACGAACAATTCAAACATCAGTTAAAGGTAAACTCAACTCATAGGCAAACTCTTTAACAAGCTTGGGAGAAATCCCATCAGGGCCAGTTGCTTTGTTGGATTTGACTTTTTTGAGCTCATTGTACACTTCCCAAGGATAGAGTGATGGTGGGGGCTCCATGGCTGGTAAGTAGGTCTCAAGGACACCAAGATCAAGCGGAGGGATATGAGAAGAAACCTTCACAAACTGATCATTAATTATGTTGGCAATGGTCAAATGATCATCATCACTCACTCCCTGGACAGGTATTCTGAGGTCAGTTTTAGTGTTACCGGTCATTGATTAAATTTGCTGGTGCCACTTCCTTGGATCCGTTTCTTGTAGAATACGGACTCCGTTAGCATAGAAGTGAACTTTAGCCTTCTTAATCTCTCTACGGACCTTATTACGTAATTTGTTATAGACCGCAACTCTACCAGATCTGAAAGCAACCTGTCTCTCTTTTACAAGTGATTTAACTTTCTGAGACATCCAAGGTTTATTATTGCTATGAACTTTTGTTGTTTGCATGGGAAAGAATCTATCAACAGCACCGTGGAGAGACTCGTAAAGCACATCTGCCTTTCGCTGGGTGTTTTCGGCTTTGAAAACATTAGACCAGTCCTGTTCTTGGATCCACCTACCAAACTCTCTCAACTGTGAATCTTTCATGGGACGATATGTCCTTTTACTGTACTGGTTCATTATACCCATCACTTCGGGTCTCCACAGAATGCACACGTGATCACTCTTTCCCAATGCTGCCAAAGGAACTGGGTCTCTATAGTGAACATTAAAATTGGACATGATAAGATCTAATGTAGCATGAGCACGTGTAGAAATTTAACCAACTGTTTCAGATTACAATGTTTGAGAATGTTATTTACAGGCATTCTATTGAAATCTCCCATAATAGCGAAGCCAATGTCCGGATGTTTAGTGTGCAGAAGGTCCATGGATTCCAATAGATGGTGTGTGAGGAGATCTTGGAGAGGAGTATCTGGCGGAACATAAACGCCACATACAGCGATGACCGACGTATCTCTGGTTAGCCTCTTAGGTTGTAATAGAGTCCATTACACACTCCAGCTCATTGGGGACTGAGATTTCTGGAACCAAGATTCAGTTACCACTCCCACATCAGCAGATTCTTCATGTAATAGCAGCTCAAAGTCGTCAAATTTATTCACCAGTGATTGAGCATTACAAAGCACAAATGTAGGGAAATCTCTCATTGGGCGATCGTGAACTGATGTTAAAGAGCTGGTTTTAATCTTAATGAGATTAGACAAAGTAACCACTCTTCTAATATTAGTGGGGCTCTGTGAGTGGGGCTTATAAGCCTCTACAACTTGTATGCTCCTACGCAGGTTCCTTCCTCCACGACATCCCCTTTTAGTTCTTTTTCGACACGTCATTAACTCGATGAGTGTACTTTGTAATTGCAGGTCTGGTTGTAACAAACAGTTGCTATTATCCAAGCTTTTAAGAAAGCTATGGGAATACGTAAGTCTGTTAATTGTAGGCATATCGCACGGCATATAAACTCTCCCAGTTTAATAACACTCACAGTAGTGTATGACATTCACAGGGCTGACAAGTGACATTCATGGCTTATTGATGATAAGTTGATAACGTTCTCCAAACAGTCCAGCTCCTGATCAACTCCTGTCAAACAAGCAAGGTGATGGTATCGGCACCAGACTAAGAACCAACACAAATGGTGGTAAAAGGTAGTCTAGTGTCACTCCTCCAAATGCAAGAATATGCTCATCGAAGACCACCACAAAACTGTGTCAAAAACTCACTCTTACTTAAAAGTCCACGAAAGTACAGAAGTGCAGATGATCACAAGCACTCACATACTATACAGTTCACAAATTCAAGACAAACATTAACGCAATAACTGGGGAAATTCTAAAAAAAACATGGTTGCGGGCCGTAGTACATTTAGGACTCAGTCTGCATTTAGGTACAGGGCCGGGGCTACATTTAGGACTCGGGCTACATTTAGGTACAGGGTTGGGGCTACATTTAGGACTCCGGCTGCATTTAGGTACAGGTTTGGGGCTACATTTAGGGTTCGGGCTACATTAAAGGTAGCGTACATGATTGGTCATTGTTGCAATTTTCAGAAATGGGCGGATTTTGGGGTTAGTATGTTATAGGAAATATCGTTCCACTCACCTGTTCAAAGTTTTGCGTTGTTGGATGGTGTAAAAACGAGATAAAAACGGCGCTCGTTTTCAACCGTCGTGCAGATGATAGCCTTTAGTCAAGGCGCGCGTGGCTATACCTGGACGCATGACGCGCCCCGCTTGCAGTGTTGTAGTCAAGGCCACAACCTCCGAGGTAGTCTAGGTTCCAAGACGTTCTTAGCGGTGCGATGTATAGCGGCCGACAGCGCCCTCTCGCTACACACACACACGCCAAGGCCAAATCGCTAACAACGTCTAGGGAATTTTGCAAGTTCCGCTCGCGAAATCGCGAGCAGAACTGTGTGGCATTTGCATGCGCGTGTGACGTCACTGTATTATCGCATGTAAATAGCCAACACTCACTAGTCTGGTTTCTGTACTCACGTGGGAATTACGTGTACGTACGTATGAACGTGCAGCGCAGTACTAAGCCATTCGTTGTTTGTTGGAAAAAATTTCTGAGCGCGTGGACCAAGCGATCGATTTTACAGCAAACAAACTGGGCTTTGGAAAGCTAAAAAGTCATCAGATCAGTGCCATTCATCAATTTGTACGTGGCCATGATTTGTTTGTTAATTTACAAACGGGATTTGGCAAGAGTGTAATTTTTCAAGCTGCTCCATTGGTCTTAGATTTCTTGAACGAAGTAACCGAAGGTAAACAGGAGAAACGCTTGTTATTGTCGTCGTGCCATTAAAAGCCCTGGCCGTTGATCAGTTACATCATGGAGAAATAAGACATTTCTCCATGGTTACATCGTGCTAAACATCTGGGACTGAAGTCGGCAGATATAACGTCTGATATTCCAGATCACATTTTGGAACAATCCGAAGATTTCTCAATCCTGTTTGCCAGTCCAGAATCACTCTGCTCAGAACGTTAACAGACTAGTAAGTTATTACTTAAACATGAGTTTCCTCCAGTGCGCAAGCGCGATTATTCGTTTGACCCGCCTGTTAAATTATGCATGAGCAGGTCGCGCGCGCTCCCTTGCGAAATGCCCAAGACGTTCTTATCGATTTGGCCTTGGCGTGTGTTTGTGTGTAGCTAGAGGGCGCTGCCGTTCGCGCTGTACGTCGCACCGCGATAAGAACGTCTTGGAACCAAGACTACCTCCGAGGCCGAGGCCGAGACCGAGGCCACAACCTCCGAGGCCGAGACCGAGGCCGAGGCCACAACGTCCGAGGCCAAGGCCAAGGCCGAGACCACAACGTCCGAGGCCAAGGCCGAGGCCGAGGCTAGCTACTAAACACGTAATAAACTAATAATCCACTCAATCAAGGTTAAGATTTTGTTAGATTTTCTTTATTTTTAAGTCAACGGCAGGTTCCTCAAAGGATATGTTCATGCATTTCAAGAACATAAGGGTCTCCAGCATCTGTTGGGATAGATTTGCACGGTGGGGCCTCATAATAATCCCTCCTCTGCTAAAAATGCGCTCCACTGGAGCATTGCTAGCTGGAACATAGTCTTGGGCCCAATACCCTTGTGTTAACACGTTTATATTTAATTGTCGTTTTTCATAAATACTTTTCTATTGTTAGGTTACTCGTGGTTTTGCATGCATGTCATATTTGGGGCCAAATTTGAGGCTACATTGCCTGATATCCATTTTTAGCCAAGACTTTTCATTTTTACGGAAAAGTAGCCACATTTTGATCTGATATCTTTAAAAAGGCAAACATGAAAATCAACAGTTAAATATGAACGTGTTTGTTGTTATTTCGGAGGCGCCCGCGCGCCAAATTCACTAACGTTGTGTCTTCTCGAAATCCCGACTTTGTACGTGCGTTCTGGCCTCACGCATGCGTAGTTTACACAATGCAGCCAGATCCGCATGATTTTGGATCGCGCGCCACAAGGGTTTAGATAAGTTGGCAGGTTATTCTTAACTTTTTCTTTACTTTTAGACGATTCTCCCCCGCTTTTCCGAGGGATCCAATCAGAGACCGAGTTTGAGCCTTATCATAAATTATTCATTACACGCAAATACATAGTAGACCTTTATCATGCTGTGACCATCTTTGTCTTGTTCCCTGTATGCATTAGCAATTATGAATAGTGATTCCAATTATTAAATGAAGGTGCCAGACTATTTTTTCCTTCCAGCCTCGGTTTGGTTGCATTGATTTTAATAGGAGAAAAACAAAATGGCTGTACCATGATAAAGGTTTTCTTGAAATAACTTGTTTTGACGCTGTTCTTTTACTGAAAGGTAGATAAAAACTTTTATAAAAAAATTATTTTTCATTTCAATTTATAAAATCTGAACGATATATCAATTTAGGGAAAAGGAGAACAAAAAAGTCTAGTACGTCATACATACGTCATTCGCCATTGTTCTGGTGGTTCACACGCCAGTCTTAATAGCGTAGACATATGCAGGATAAGGCGGTCGTCGCATATGTACGTACGCACGTTCACTTACGTCCGCAGCGCGCGCATGCAGTGGGGGCCGCGCTTTCTCTTCCCGACAATGAGCCAATCACGTTGCAACATGACGCTCAGGTCAAACATTTTGTCCTACTTTTCTTAAACTTTTAGACAGTCATGCATGTTTTCATATATTGTAAAATTAATTTTGAATTTATCCATATTTATGGCAGTTATATTGTTCAGATCTTCGTAAAAGCAAAGTATTATAGAAAACAAAATCAACCATACGTAAAAGTCCTATAACCGGCGGCTTGGAGGTGCTCGGAGGTGCCCGGAAGTTCAATCGTGACCTTTATGCGCGATACTTACACGGTCTATTGTGCTAAAACTCGGTCGCTGATTGCATAACCTCCATCATTATCACGTGATTATGAATACTGCATAAAAACAGTTGTAGTTACCACAGTCTGGGCGTGCCCCTGAAATGCCAACTTATCCAAGACGTTACTACAGACAGATCCAAAATCTTATCGCGCTGTCGGCCTATTATTGCAACTACCTAATCGCGCTGCCTGTGCATTGCAACTGCGAAAGTAAAAAAGTACAATAGTAACGTCTTGGAACCAAGACTAGCTGGAATAGAGAGGACAGTCTTTGCAAGGGCATGCAGTGATGGGTACATAGACTAGTAGACATGCGACAGGCTTTGCGTTGCGCGAGCATGCGTGAATAACAGGTTGGTTCCCTCAACTTCACTGCCGGCCATTATGATTATCGCTTTAACGTTCACTCGTTCAGGGCCGAGTGGTGGACCAGGAACCAGTCTATAGCGGGAGTAGACTGATAATCTAACAAGAAGATTAGATGCTACCCGAGTACGTGTAACGCAATAGTGGCAGTTCATGGGTCAAGTGAAGTGCTCGACCAGGAACTAATCTATTAACGGGAGTAGACTGGTTCTACAAGAAGATGACACATGTACATGTCCCTACGTGAGTACGTGCAATCGGAGAGCTATCTATAGCTCCATGGTTCAATAATGCAAATACCAGTTCATTCATTCATTCGTGCGTATCTACTTGAAACTTTATTTCGTTTCACGGAACCCACTGTGGCAGCTTCTCGACAGTTTGATGAGGTAAAAAATTACAATTAATTGAAACAGAAAACGCATGTGAATTGGTGGGAAAATTTGTCAAAGTGGGCGGCCTCGAGCCGGCCTCGACCAGATCATCGAGTCCGGAAGGCTCCGAGGCCGAGGCCGAGGCCTTGCACTCCGAGGCCAAGGCCGAGGCCGAGGCCGAGGCCATAAAAAGCGGCCTCGAGGCCGGCCTCGAGGCCGAGGCCGGTCTCGACACCTCCAACACTGCCCGCTTGCACTCAACTGAAAGCACTCTACACGATTTAACAAACAAGTGTTTTGAGGCTATGGAGCAAGGAGAAGTTACAGGTAGCGTGATAGATCTCAGTAAAGCTTTTGATTGTGTGGATCATGTAATCCTACTAGGCAAATTGAAGAAGCTGAATTTGTCATCTTCTGTAATTAATTGGTTTAAGTCGTACCTAGGCGGTCGTAGTCAGTTTGTAAATATTAAGGGCACAATATCGAAGGTCTTGCCCATAGACATAGGCGTTCCACAAGGGTCGATCTTAGGGCCACTTTTATTCATTGTTTATAGTAGTGATTTTCCATCCTGTAAATCCAAAATTGCAACTTATTTATGTATGCAGATGACTCCACGTTAACGTGTAGCTCATCTAGTATTAACGAAATAGAAAGGAACTTGAATGTAGCTCTTGCTAGTATTCACAACTGGTGCCTAAGAAACAAACTAGCATTAAATGCCAAAAAAACCAAATGTATGCTTATTGGTTCAAGGCAGAAAATATCCAACGTCGACCTGAACGTGTGCATTGCTGATAAGGTTATCGAAAAAGTGAAATCTTATAAATGCTTGGGTGTAGTTGTTGATAAAACATTAAGTTGGGGTACACATGTTGAATACGTAAGGAAGACTGTTTCGTCTAAATTGGGTGTGTTAAACAGAATTCGTGATTACGTTCCCCAAAGCAGCCTGCACACACTCTTTGTAAGTTTAGTTATGCCATCTTTAGAGTATTGCTGTACGGTGTGGGGAGGAAGGTACATATCTCACGACAATACCCTCAACAAATGTCTAAAAAGAGCCGCACGGATAATCCTTAAATGTACCTCGCTCACCCCCTCAGCTGATATGTTTGCCAGACTAAATTGGATTCCTTTTAATGAAAGAGTTCAGTCCAAAAAGGCTATTCTTGTTTTCAAAAGCCTTAACAAAATGACTCCTTTGTACATGACAAATCTGTTCACACCACTTACAGTGACTCGTGAAACACGACAATCGACCCAAATGGCACTGAAAGTTCCTTTCGCCAAAAAGGAATGCTACGTGACAAGTTTCGCTGTGAGTGGTGCCAGTATGGAATAATCTGCCTGAACAAAGGAGAACCATAAACTCCTTAAATACATTTAAATCGGAGCTACGTAAAGCCATCTAGCAGTGATATTTCTGTCATTTACGCTGATCTGCAGAGTTATATAAACTTGGTTGCCAAAATACTTTGGAGCCGGATGGGAATTTCCCCTTGTTTTTCACCCTAAAAGTTGTTTTTCGCGGGTTTTTTGCCCATCTATCAGCAATAGGTTTCTGGAGAGTTGAAAAGTTAACCGAAAATAGATTTATTTGTGTAAACATTATTGTATTTGTTTAAATATTTTGTATGAATGTGTAAATATTCAGTTTTAACAAATAATATGCAGGGCCCCAATGGAAACCAGTTTTAAACTGTTTGGGCACTCCCTGGGTAAAGAAATGTAATAAATAAATTAAAAAAAAAAAAAAATAAAAAAAAAATAAATAAATAAATACTGTATGTATTAGGAGCGCCCCGCTCCTAATTCAGAATTTGAATCGTTGGGCGATTTTTTAGTGGAATGTCTCATTGGAAAACTTATTGGAAAAGCAAATTCAACTGGAAAATTAATTCTCAATGTGATACACTCCCAAAACATGGACATGGGACAGATGTCTGCTATACGCTGTAGATCCGGCACATTGCTTTGTAAACTGTGTCGGGCAGGAATAGCGAATGTGAATACACTGTTAACAATTTCTCTGTTATTTCACAAAAAATCTTATATCAATTGGTAAAAGGGCTGTGCATATGTACAGAGATGATCTGTAGGCTGTTCTGTACATCGACAGATTACGATTCGTATTTTTACAATGACATTATACAATCAGAGGCATTTTGTGTACTAACAAAATATTCTGTGCTATCACAGGTTTTTGTAGACTTTTCTGCGCATTTATACAGGGTGCGGTTTTACAAACTTTGTACAATGTGATTACTGTTTAATCCTACATACCTCATATTCCTACATTACTACGGTGTACACGTGCCCATATATACATAATGATAGCTTAGCGCATTTTGGTTTTATATTCATTCGGTCGAGCCATTATGAAGTCATGGTTCCCAATCAACCGTTTCGATTTTTTTAACATGAACGGGGATGTAACATGACATTATTTAACAATGTTTTGATAAAAGTAATTTTGTACATGAATTGCTTTACAAATTACCTGTCATGATCAAGAAAGTGTGTTTTTTGGACTAAAACACAGCAATTTAACATGATTTTTGCGCACACAAATTTCCTAAATTGTGATTGGTCAGCTGCCGCATAATGAATTCATGTAGGACAGCAGAAGAGTCTATGTGAATGAACAAGTCAACAAAAGAGCATTGTATAATTACAGAACTTCTTTGTACATGTAAAGTTTACAATTGCGCATTTGTTGATATAGGCCTACAAGAAAAATGTTTGTAACAGAGTTATATTTGGACGTATAGGCCTATTTATACACTGTTAAAAAAAAATCCCTTTTAAATTACAGTAAATTATATTGGTATTACAGTAGTATTACATTCTACTGTTGTTTTTTCTCTATATATTCAGCAGATTCTACTGTATTTGGTTCTGTACACCACAGAGATTCAACTGTTTTGCCACATTGATTAAGCGTTATGGTTTTGTGTGCTAACAAAATATTGTGAGCTATCACAGAGGATATTTGTAGATTTTTCTGCGCGTCTACAGAGTGCATTTTTAAGTTTTACAATATTTGTACAGCGTGATTGCTGTGCAATCTTACATACTACACATTCCTATACAAATACTACAGTATACATTCGCCCACAGATCCTACTATATATAATCGACAAATAGCTAATAGGCCGACCGTCACATAGACTTGTGCACACAATTTTGTAAACTTTAATGTAACCTAACCCAAATATTCCCTGTTCAAACCCCACGAAATTTGGTACATTTTCATTTTGGACCATCCTCTATCGATACAACTCACTTTCGACAATAAAATTCTCAATATTTAAAGAGGTTATGCGTAAAGGCGACCGTAAAACAGTCGCCCTAATGCCACTGGTCTCCCTAAGGTCTGAAAAATAATTTAAAACGGTCGACCTAATCGCGCATAATACAGCACAGTTTGGTTTTATATTCATTCGGGTGAGCTGCTATGAAGTCATGGTTCGCCATCAAATGTTTCGATATTTTGAACATGAACGGGGATGTAATAATGGCATTTTAAAAAGAATGTTCGGATAGAAGTAATTTTGTGCATGAATTGATTGACAAATTACCTATTATGATCAAGAAAGTGGGTTTTGGGACTAAAACACAGCAATTTAACATGATTTTTGCCAGCACAAATTTCCTCAATTCTGATTGGTCAGCTGCCGTGTAATGAGATTCATGTAGGATAACAGTAGATTCTTTGCGAACGAACAAGTAAAAAAGAAAACCTTGTATAATAACAGAACTTCTTTGTAAATGTACAGTTTACAATTGCGCAGTTGTTCATATACAAGAAATTCCTTGTTGAAAAACAAAAAAATGCTCGTAACAGAGTTTCTATGTGATTCTACAGAAATAAACTATGTAAATCGCTGTACCACAACGTAATTTTTAACAGTGTACTCTAATAATAAAGGAATGTACAAAACTGACGTCTTTTACCGACTTGGTCTGTTTTTGAGAGATACGTCGAACGCTTGTAATTTGCCAGGATATTTGGTATTATGGAAAACTATACCTACTTATTTTCAGGTATGAGTTAGAGTAGTTTTGTTGCCTAAAACGTCTTTCAGTCAACCCCAACACTTGAATCCTCGCAGTAACTTGCTAACCCCTTCACGAAAGGTCTTGTTGGTTAGGCCATATATGATAGGATTACATGCGCTATTGAAAATACACATCCATTGCGCAAACGCATTTACCCAGAAGCTATTGGGGGCACATTGGATACTTTGGACTGTATTTATGATGACGTAAGGAGTCCAACACACCACGAATGTTCCTACCAATAAACTGACAGTTATTGTACACTTATTACTCTTCATAGTTTTCTTCAAAATTGTTCTACGTTTCTGGGGCCGTTTTGATGTAGCTTGAATTGTACTGATGGTGCTGTCTCCTTGGCAACTATCAATTTCCGGAAGTCCATTCTGTGTATTGTTCAAACTGTCATTTTTTGAGATCGAGGAGCCGAGTGTCACGTGATGTTTTATGGTGTCGATCTTACGGGCTTTTCGAGCAACTTTTACAATTTTGAAATAGGAGAATACGATTAAGCCCCAGGATGGTAGCAACACACATGATATCATCGCCCATAAATAGATTGGCTTCTCCTCCCATTGGATATTACACAGAGCGTTGTATGGGTGCAACCCCACGCCATTCCATAAGCCAGCCACGGGAAAAACTGACGCAAATGCAGAGTACAACCAAACAAGAATACAAGCATTCAGGGATCGACGGAATGTGAATGTCCTAATGTGCTGGAAGGGGTGAACAGTGTAGTGGTATCTTTCATAACTGACCAAGCCAAGCGAAATGATGGAGACGGAACAAAGTAAACATATGGAAAAACCCACGAACTGGCAGTAAAAACCATCCTTACCGCCTGGCCAGTGGCAAGTTATGGCGTAATACAGGGAAGGAGGTTGACTAATCACACCAAGCAACAGGTCACTCAGGGCAAGGTTCATGAGGAAGCAGAAAGCTGCATCTTGAAGAGCTTTAGTCCGGTAGACGATGAGAAGAGCAAGAGCGTTACCACATATAATCAAAACTGTGTTGATGCTGTAGAAAAAGGCTTGCACATATCTCGAAGTTGCAACTTCGTAGCATGTTATATTGGCATACATATTGGTACACATGCCTGCTTTCAAAAATATATCAGATAGCTCAAATGGTAGAGCAAACAAATTAGGCTCGAAGCGAGTTTGTTGCGGCCCGGAAACAACCGACCCGGAAACAAGTTAAAACTGAACGGTTCGATCTGACCATCTCCACTTAAGGAAACCCTTTCCCCTGTTTTACCGCGGAAGCTATTGAGACTTAAAGATAAATATTAACAGTTTATCTTCTGCGAGTAGGCTATAGGGTATGGAATGCTGTAGTCTTGTATTGGCTTAAATTATCAACATCGTACACGTTCGCTTTTCAGCGTTGCTGCGAAGCCAACGTTGTTATCCAGTGTCATTGAACGGTCTGTTCAGACGAGTCGTTTTACGTCGTTTAGCGTCTCGTCGTTACCATCCACTCATCTCGATGGTTGAGAAGCAATCATCGTTGAACTTAGCTGTGCAAACACTTTGGCGCCTTTCGGGGTGTGATTCGCCCTTATACTCTCTCTTCCGTTTGATGGAACTGAATTCAAATGTCACTACAGAAATCGCATCCTGCGACTGCAACCTTCGATTCCTGAGACTTTACTAGTAATCGTCAATTCAAAAGAAAGGCTCATGATGATTTCAAGTTTTACTGTCAGCTATGGTAAAACGGACTTAGAAGGCAAATGATCTATCTACGCAGAATTTTCCGAATTGCTTCAAATCCACGCTGAAAAGACGCTGTATCCCAGCGGAAAGTTTCCCTTTATAATCCGTCGATTTTCAGCGGGAAGTATAACAGCTTCATGTTGTAGTCAGGTGAAGTGAAAAAATAGTCATTCGAATCAAATTTTGGAAATCCATCCGTCTCAGTTGAGTGGATTTAGCAGATTCGGTCTATCTTTATGTTCAGGTCAACACAATAACTAGGCCACCCTTTGCCACAGAGCACACTTTGTTTGATTAGATGCTGAGGGAAATCGGAAGGCTGTAGCTGTTACATGGTGCATTGTACAAACCACCTTGCTCAGATGCGCTTTTGTTGACTGAAGTGGCAGGAGGCAGACGTGCTTAGGATAATTATATCGATGTCTTGGAGGAGAGAAGAAAGTTAGTGCATCCTCCATAGTCTCATCAACGTCACTCTGCAACTGGCTTGCATCACCTGGCAGTTCTCCTCACTCGTCTGTTCATCTTTCTCAGCGGCTCATCCTAGGGGGAGATTATGACAAGAAATAATTAAAGCCGTATAATTTTCTCCTGACGTTGCCGTCTCTCCATGTAATGCATCTAAATAAAATTCAATATCGCGTGACGCGCATGACCAGAGTGGATCAAATAGGTTAATGGTCCTACCACGCAGTATTATCATGTACACAAGGATGACTTCTTGTGCGGTCAAGTCCTTTTTAAGCTTAATCATTGTATGTCCCGACCGCTGTTACGCATTTAAATTTTTAATATCCACCTGCAAAACGCCTGGACCCTGCTCAAAACGTAGAATTCTTTTAAAGGATCGTACCCCACGGGGGATGTTGAGGGTGATGTCCCAAGGAAAAAAATAAAACAGAAGAATGTCCCATGAATCTGTGCGTTGATAACTTGATGTCAAACATGAAAGTTAATCAAAGCACACTATCGCTATAGTACTAAATAAGTCCTGTCATGCCTTTTAAAAATAATCAGGGCCCCAAAAGTATCAATCGTGTCATGTGCGAAATGTTTGTCATTTGGTCCATCTAAACTTTGGGCCAATTTTAGGGAGCTCCTAAGTGGCACAGTTTGGCTGAGAATCCAAGAAATCAGGTTACCAGCCACAATTGCATGTGACGTATGCTGCTCGTGACTGCTCGGCTGTTTTTAGCTCAGAAGATAAATCTTCAAACCATCCACAAGGGAAACTGACTAGGTAAATTTTCAAAGTGAACAAAGAAACCTTGCAGGGGCGGGATTCGAACCTGCGACCTCCGGAACCGTGCCGGCGGCTCTACCAACTGAGCTAGCTTGCCCTATGTTGGCGGTCTCCCAAATTGTCACTATCTTTGTTCTGGTGGGCGCTAGTCAGAAGTCATAAACCCAGAATGCCGTATAGCCAGGGATCACACCCAATTTTACGATACAAGCTGGGAAGCGACATTATGGGGATCACTCAATGAGGATACGACTTTTTAACTTATAGTTCGTCAAACCATCCACAAGGGAAACTGTGGATGGTTTGATAAATCTGTTAAACAATATTTTGCAGTAAGTAGTAATTCGAATTTGATCCCGATTACCTCCCGATCGAAAATCTGCTTACGGGCTAGATCCCGATTAAATATATTATATAATTTGCAATAGCGTTTACTGTAATGGAACTACGAAGTAATGACGTCACACCATGTTTATCTCGTTCTATTCATGTAGCCAGGTGGGGACAGAACAGCGCGCTGATGTGGTATTACAGCATGCATTTTGGTACAAGCGAGTTGGGGTCATGTCAATTTACCTGTTTTCCAAAGTCATAAGGAAATACCAACAATAGCCCATATGCGTAGCAGCCATCTTTGAGGCTAATGACAGTACTAATGTCTTTATTACCCTTGGACAGGCATGGATAGACCTTTAATTTGTGCTTACATTGTTACACAATTTGAATAACAAAAATATACCTCGAAAGATGGCCGCGACGCAGGAGGTCTGTGATTTCCTTTTTTTATAGATCCCTATACGAAGTAAAAATATTCATCAGAATAATTGTAATCTTTCTGCATATCCCTGCTTGGCAAACGTGATAAGCACAGTGTGACGTCATCATTTCGTAGGTCTGTTGTTCTAATTTGGCAAGAAGTGTATAATTCTTGATGCATCAGTAACTCCACAGCAAGAAATATTGTAATAATTGTACCTGGTATCTGCTACTAAAAACACCACACTGACAGAGATATAGTATGATGAAACAACATGCAATTTGAACAAATGGCATCATTAACAGCAGGTACAATGTGGAACAAATGGTCTCATGTTTCATTTTTAATCTGTTCCGTATCTATTCATTGCAAACGTGCGTCATCAAGATTACACAGTTATCAAGAATACAAGGAATTGCAGCTCTTTGTCCGACAATAAATGAGACTTTGCTAAAAACGAATATTACAAGAATTTTAACTTTCGATGGAGGGGGATGTCGAGCTCAATTGATAACTAAAATGCAGAGAAGCATCGTTCATTTGAGAGCATTGCTTGGGGATTCAATACAATTAAGACGAAAAAATGTAATACAAATAATGATAAAGCAGACGTTTCACTTGGTCGACGTCTCAGATTTAGGACAGAGTTATTGGGTAAATATTAAATTCCATTCATTGAAGGTACTTCAGGGCCTCTGTGTCTCACATTGTACCCGCTGAAAGACATAAACACTGCTTGTTGTACATAGACCAATCGTCATGGAGTGGGAGTGATGCAAAAAATTTTTTCCCATTGTAAATGCATTGAATATTCGTCGTTGTGTCTACAGACTTTAAATTAAACCACCCCTAAACCACAAACATTCTGCAAATGTACTTTGGCCTCAAAGCATTTAATCATGGAATGAGCGTTTCTATATTGCTTCTATAAATCTACACTGCTATGAAAATGTACACGGGTCTAGCTATTCCGTAATGGTGTTTGGTTTCGTGGACTATCAAAGTCTGTCTGAAGATGAGGACTTTTAATATAAAACATGTCACATATTAACTTAGCCCATGATTGGTTGGTTGCTGTGAGCAGTGGCGTTTATGATTGAATAGATGAAAACAAAATAATTAGTGCTGGTGTGTTTTGTATGCACAGGACTTCAGAATCAATGATTTCGGATATTATAACAAAATCTGAGTAATTTTTACAAAAGATCAGCTTTCTTAATGCTTACCAATAAAGGAAAAATAATAGCATTGTATAAAATAGTACATCCCTATACGGAAACTCTTTACTCACGATCTTTACTCATCTCGTTACAAGATGTCATTAATCGTAATGGGTCCTTGGTACACAGGGATATTAATGTGTTCAACGTACACCAAGGTCACTTGATTCAACAATTTGCGTGTTGAACTCCACGCAAACGGCGCCTCCTCGCCGAAATTTGTCAAATTAAAAAGTGATTGAATTCTATGTATGTTGGTGTAGCAGGTGGGGGCTCTCACAAAAAGAACTATAAATGCAATATGTAAAAATAATCTTTCTGGTCATTCTTTTGAGGGAAGATTTTGTCAAAAATAAATAACTATTCGGGACCCACGATCATAAAAATTCCGTGCTAATTAATGTCCGCGCATTTAAACAAAATAAATTAATAAAATGCTCGCAACTCTTCTAATTGCAGAATCTTGTTTCTCGCAGAACTCTTTTAAAAGATGTATTGAACAATCTAAACTTTAAGCGTGGGACATACATCGGATGTTGTTTACAATATTTGGTACAACAACTCTACTGCTTTTGTCAGTGCTCCGTTGACATTGTTTCGTTGGTGGTTGGAAAGGTTTCTTCAGGCTTTTGAGTTATGCAGAACGTTTAAGGAATCCTTGGTTTCATTACCAGAAAGAATTAAAATAGAAATTAAACTAGAAGAGTTTCATGCTCTCGTGTGCTACAAAGTAAACACTGAATCCTATTTACGATCACCGCTTTCTGTCTATACTCATTTTATAAAGGCAATTTATTTTGCGAGTTCATTATTTAAAATAATGTATGGCTGTGCGAGATAATCGTCTGGATGTCTGGATTTCGGCATGACACATCTGTTTGAAGAGGAAACACACGGGGAAAGCTGTGAGAAGTAAATGAATTTCTTAATGAGAGAGACTGTGATTGCGGGTATAACACCATGTGAAATAATTCTCTTCTAGGAAGAAGTGTGGTTCTGAAAAGAACCGGGATGAGTGTGTAATTTGATGTTTCGGACAGTGTGCTCTGTCCTTCCTCACACTCCTGAGGACAGAGCACACTGTCCGAAACGTCGAGTTACACACTCATCCCGGTTCTTTTCAGAACCACACTTCTTCCTATAGAAGAGATTTATTTCACATGGTGTTACCCGCAATCCCAGTCTCTCTCATATCGCACCCACCATGCAAAGCTTCAAATCGTATCTAATTTCTTAATGATGCAAAACGCAGACTGATCATTGCAGGGGTAATGTCTATATATGCTGCAAAATTAAAAGTGAACAAAGAAAACTGGCAGGAGCGGGATTGCAATCTGCGACCTCCGGAATACCGTACCGATGCTTTACCAACTGGGCTATCATGCCCTATGTTAGCAGTCTCCCAATTGACAGTATCTTTGTTCTGGGGCGCTATAATCAAAAGTCATGAACCCAGAATACCGTAAAGCTAGAAATCACGCCCAATTTTAAGATATACCCGTGAAGCGACATTGCGGGGATCACTCAATGAGGATAGGACTTTTTAACTTATAATTCGTCCAAAAAAGAAAACTGATTTTGCAAGAATTTTAAAATTAAACAAAGAAAACTGGCAGGATCGGCATTCAAACCTGCGACCTCCAGAATACCGTGCCGGCGCTCTACCAACTGAGATATCTTGCCCTATGTTCGCGGTCTTCCCTTGTGGTTTGTTTGGCAATAAAAATAAATAAAAAAAGGTTAGGTGAGTGGTTTGAAACGTACGCTATTTGGAGTTTGGTGGGTCTATCTCAAAGCCATTTTCACACTTTAGAGACTGCGAAGCGAAGACAATTTCGTGACTTCAACTGCTGCTTGTTGTGATGACGTTCGCCGTTAGCCTAGGCCTATACATTCGCTTCACTGATAAAATCCCGTGAAATATAAACTGGCCTGAAAGCGGGAAATGTGTTTTTCTCACCAATTTATGTTATTGTTGGGGCTCTTTGGGGCTGGGACGCTTATGAAGTGGCCAAGTTTATGTGACAAAATGGTACCTTATAACATCGATTGAAATCGAATTGCCTTTTCGGCATAATAAATAGAGTTATTTTAGGGTGCATGCAAAATTAATATAGGCCTATTAAGAAAACGATGTTTGTGTCAAACTGTTAATCAGCCTAAAAGTAAGTCAGTTACTTGTAGCTGTGGCGTTCTATTATCTTTGTTGGTTAGTTTATCAGTCTGCATGAAGTTTGCTTTCTTAAGAAAAATAGAGGCACGCGAAGCTCTATTCCCAATGTCTTCTGATATCGTGTAAGCTAATGTAGTGCTAGCGTACGTGATGACATTTTTCCCCTCATGTTGCCTAAAATGAACTGATAAGGTGGATGGATGGAAAATGTCTATACTCCATCATTAATATTCTGGTTAAAATCAAACAAAAAGAGTCTGACAATCAATAAAACTCGCCAAAGCTGTGCATTTGTGAACATTATAGCCAGATATGAGAGTAATACATGTCCAGATTAGTCCAGCGCCTTGCAAAACGATAGGCCTAACACACGCAAATAAATCTTGTCATTCCATTATATTGCCTTAATGAAAGGGAAAGAAGAAGGCTAAATATGGTGTCAAGTTTCATTCGAGTCACGGTCTGCAGATAATATCGACACACGTGGTTGCCACAAAACTAAATTAACGTCTGTAAAGTGATTCATCTTATCCGAAGCGTTACCAAAGGCGAGCTCATTGAATGTATAATAATTTCGTGAATCATCATGAAGAAGTCTCAGAGAATTTGGGGGCGGGGGGGGGGGGGGGGGGGGGCTTGGGTGCTTTTGTCTTCCAAGAATTTGACTGATAGCTATAGGCCTATAGCTTTGAAATTTATCAAAGCTTCCCACCCATGCCTTTTTTAACCAACGAGAATTCATTGGAATGTGTCGATTTTACGGTCTTCAAATTGATTACTATCCGGACTTTCGTTTTATCCCCTCCGCATACGAAAAAGTATTGATTCAGAACGTCACCTTTGCTTTCCTCCTTGAATCGTAAAACACTTCGGAGAAAACAGGTGTGACTTAATTAAAAGGAAGGTATTAGAAAACATCTCAGGGATGGCATCACAGGACTAAAGATTAAAATAAATGCAGCAAAACACCTCCATCTTGAATAATTAAACTGATTGCGATTGGTTGATACCTCTCACGGTTATAGCTATATATCTTTCACATTACCACTTATTATCAAAACACTTCGTAAACACTGACGCAGAGGTTCCCGTTAGTATAGCAGGAGAATTGAAGGACGATTGACAGAGACACACTTTCAATATCGGTTTGTTTGTATGAAGACAAAATAACATGCTGGAAGTGTCCGCGATATTTGAAGAAAAAGAAGACACACACGTAAATTTTCTTTTTATATTATGATTTAATGTTGTGGGAATTTGCTCTTAATAAAAGCACGTTTCCCACTTCTTTTTAACAATTCCGGTACTTGTTAGTAACATTGTCTACGTTTAGTTTCTTTAATGTCGTCTGCAGAAATGCATTTTGCACCAGTCAGTTTTCTTTGATTAAATTTTGCCTTCATTCATATCACATTAATTATGCGTGTTGCTGAATTGATAGCACTTGCAGAAATGAAGTATGTAATGATTATTAAAAATGAAATACAAGGGAATTAAATTACAATGGACCGATCGAGCTTTCCATTAGAGTCATGAATAAAATGGCATATGTAGTGAAATAATACAAGGGCTATATAATTTGCTATGAATAATGACTTCATTAGGTGCAATCGAGCATGCACGCATGAGGCCAGCAGTAAAAAGGGATTTATTCATTAGGCCCAAATTACATACAAAATGTTTGAATTCCATAAACTGTCCGTGCTATTTTCATTCTAAATTTTTTATTCTAAAATTCTTTATGTGCACCTGTTTCTATTTTGGGAGTCTGCAGGCCTCTAAAATATTTTCATTCTTGGTCGGTGTCGCTTATCTAATGTACACAAAGCAAAGCAAAATAATCAGTCTGTCACGGGCCAATGTGGCCCATCATGCCGGCGTTTATCTACGGTTTCAGTAGCATGAAACAACTGAGGAAATTTTTATTCCACCTGTGAAGGGGGAGGGGGAGGTGCTAGTCCATTTCAGGTTACTCGCCAGCTAATACCGGTACCCATTTATACTCCTGGGTGGAGAGAGACAAGTGGGGATGAAGTGACTTGGCCAAGGACACAACATATCGCCAGAAGCTGGATTCGACCCCTGACCCTCTGATCATGAGTCACAAATCTTAACCACTAGACCATACACACTCCCACAATGTACACAAACATACCTCCGAATTATTGTCGGGCCACAAATTTCGACATTTGTAAAGTAAAAATTCGATAACTAAATGTGGGAGGGTTCCTGTACGCTGTCTCATTCATAAGTGAATTAACTTTGGCATTGTACTAGAAAAACTATTATTCAGGCTGAAACTCGAAAAGAGCATGCCGTGAACATACCTTATGGGGCCACAATGTAATCTCGCTCCTGCCAGTTTTCTTTGTTCACTTTGAAAAGGTATTCAAATTTACCTAGTCAGTTTCCCTTGTGGATTGTTTGACGAATTATAAGTTAAAAAGTCGTATCCTCAAAGTTAATTGATTTACGAGGAAAAATGTTAGGTAAATAGCACCATAACACGTAAGTGCCAATTAATCATATACAATTCAATCATATCTCTGACAGTTTTTGTACAGTTTGGTAAACCTCAACGCCTAAATCATACTCACAATATAGTACTGGCGATAGTTCAGAGGTTCCCGGATCCAAATTTAAGGGTTTGGGATAAAAATCATGATTTGATTAACTTAACTCCATTAATAATAGATTCCTTCCTTCCCTCATTCAGAGAAAGTCTGGCATGTAATTTACGCCGTAGGCCTACTTTTGATATTTTAGAAATGGAGGTAAACTTACCTTGTCACTTTACCGCTTCATTCATGAATCATTCCACTAAGTGGAATCTCTTCGATTTCGTTCCTAGAATTGACAGCGGCTGCGATACTCGTCCGAGACGGCCAGCCTTTCAAGATAACTGCTTTCGCTTCATCGAGCATTTTAAGTATTCCAAAAACCTAATAAATTGGCTTCTGCGAGGCAAGTGTGTGCCGATATGTTGTTTGTCTCGCGGAAAATTGTATCTGCACCATGCCAGTATCTAGTGCCGCACATTGCTGGGATACTACACTAAAACCTGCCGTCCCCAAACCATTGATATTAGAATTTCAATCATCACATTATTAAAATGCGCATGCGTGAGTGTACAACAACAGTTTATCAAGTGATATTTTGTCGAGTTCCGTGAAAACCCTTGGTGATACTTTTGTTTATATTTCATGTAGAGTATATCCAGTTTCGCTTTGAGCGTCTGCAGAGATTTATGAAGCCAGGACGAAACTAAGCTCGCTTGTCTCTTATAAACACCACCAGCATTATTGTCAATGGAGGGCGCCATCGGTAAGCAATGGAGTGGATTGATTGGACGAGCTGGGCTTTACGTCTGCCAGTGGATATATTTTTCGATTGTCGTCTAGGATTACAAGCTTAGCAAAACGTTACAGTAAATTGATGACGGGAATCAATCTCATGATGAACCAGAAGAACAGATTGCTCATCGACTGCTGTTTGATGTCTGGGCAAAATCAGTTTGTTTTGCATTAAAAAAATGCTATAATTTGTCAAAAACAATGTTTTTCATGGTAGTCCTAAACCAATGCCTTTCCTTTAATAGTAAGGCGCATTCTTCAATTTAGTGTTTTGCTGATAATTAAAGTAATTTTCCCACAATCGAATGTGTTGAAAAGGGAAATGCGCATGAGTTATGTTGCACGAAAAAGGTCATTACTTACCCTAGTTATACGCATTCTTGGAATTTAATATTCGCATTTTTCGAAGTAAGCCTTTTCTGCGCTTGTGTACCGGTACCCGAAAGCCTAAATTAAGTCATTAGAAGACAATACTAAGTCCAGGATCAATGGCAGGAAATATTTTTAAAAGTAGAAAGATTTGGAAACCTTCAATCGCTCATGGTACGCCAATTGCCTATTAATATTGACTAATCTTCATTTTTTTCTTTCTACTTAATCTTTTATTCTACGTGTACAACATTAACAATCAGTGTATATATATATATTTTTTAAGTGAACAAAGAAAACTGGCAGGAGCGGGATTCGAACCTGCGGCCTCCGGAATACCGTACAGTACTTTTTAATTTATAATTGTCAAATTATAATTCGTCAAGTTTTCTTTGTTCACTTTAAAAATGTATTCAAATTTACCTAGTTAGTTTCCCTTGTGGTGTGTTTGACGAGGTTTATATTGGGTGCGTTCAAGTAGCTCACCCGGATCGACTCGGGTGAAGGCAGACCTGTCAGCCACGAGAGCTGGGCTAATAAAACGGTCAAACGCCCTCTCCTGTTGATGTCACCTTGCACTTGAGTTCGGCCATGGAGGAATAGAGGAATTTCACATTTAATTAGCCCCTTCTGCGCACTTTCGGGTTGAAAGCGAGAATGTCAGTGGCAAACAAAACAACGCTTTTCAGCACATTCATTCATGCATGAATTATTCAGGCCATAAAAGGAAGCGCAGGCGCACGATCAGCATAAAGTTGTTAACTGTGAGAGTGAGATCCTCGTTTTCAAACGCGGAAGTGCGCAGATCGCCGCTAAACTCACCGTTGTGGGATTCCTCTATAAGAGTAGGCAATTGTGTAGTTACGGACACCTCTTTATATTAGATCCATTTCGAGTCAAGGTTGTTTTTATCATTCCAAAATATATTTATCAAACTTAAGTATACTCCTCTCAATTCTAATGACATAATTTTTTGTAATTCTAAACAGTTTCCCGCGGGAGAAAATATAATTTTCTTACGTGTTTTGCGGTTGGTTCTATTTTAGAATATGCTACCCCAGTTTGGCATGTATCTTTGACATTGACGCAGTCAAATCAAATTGAATCTATTCAAAAACGCATATGCCGTATTATTTTAGGAATCGCTTACAATAATTATTGTCAAGCTCTTAGTGTTTTAAACTTGGAATCCTTGAGTGAGCGGAGATTGCACTTATGTAAAATAATTATTGTTAAAACCTATCGCTCAAACAAATTTGATGACTGGTTTCCCAAATTAAATAGATGTCATTATATGACTCTTAGATCAACTCGGATCAACACAAATAGATTCAAAAACAGTCCCATCCCATACCTGATACGATTACTTAATGACAATTTAAGTGAATGATTCAATATGTATTGTGTGTGGGGGGGGGGGGGGGGGGGTGTTGAGAAATGTGTACATTGTGCAATGTGTATTTGTAATGTTGTTTTCTTTTTTCTTTTTGTTCTCTTTCTGTAATTACAATTACAATTTTCGTTTACATATACATTTTTTACTATTTGTAATTTTTTAATGTGCAAATTTGTACTCGTTTTAATGTAAACTTCATGCAATTCAGCCCTCGGGCTGCTGAATGAAGATTAATAAACCATGAATAATAATATCTTGCGAATCAGTGCGGTCTTCGCCATCTCTATTTTCGTGTTGCGTTTTGTCTTCTTCGTTGTCGTTTTACCTTAAAATTTCCCACAAAAATATAGAAAACTCTGCCCTCTATCTACGACATACCTGTTGGTTTTTAATGTCGCAATCTAGTTTGCTAAGTCCAATGACTTAAAAGTGGATTTTGTTCTCTTATAGGAACAGTCCTTAACTACACAATCGGCCTTGAGATCAGCCATTCTTAATTCCCCGCTCCAGTAGAATCTGTGGGTAGTCAGACTTAACTACGCATGCGTGTGACGTAATTCCACCATTGTTGTTAATGTATATTCTGATAATTCCATATTAATTTCTGCACTGCACTGCACTCTACTTAGGCCTCCTCTGAAAATTATTGCAAATGGGGACTTTAATTATGATGTTCCAGAGGACGATGATAGTATGAACTCAAACACAACGAGAGCTATATGTCTGTTTAATAAACAGATCATATGGCTTTTCCGCGATGTTTTTTATATGCTGTTAGGGTCTGAAAATCTCCAGACTATCCGTAAATATAAATTACTAGAAAAAGCCTGAATTTTCTCAGATGCAACAAAGAAATTAAACAAGATCACACTGATATAAAGAACAAAGAAACAATGTAATTTAATAATGAGAATATTCGAGAATCAACAGGGTTTAACAAGTGTAGAATTTAGAAAAGATCTTATACAATAGATAACTTAAAAGATCTTACAGGCGAGGACATAACAATGCGTCTGAGCCTTTTTGAGTGTAGAAGGAAATTAAAAACATTTTAAAAATCATAGAAAATCAGCTGATGATGTCATCATGATGTCACTTCGGATTTTCCATTCTTGTGACATATCTGTTCGTGAAGATCGGATGTACTCTTATGTTTCAAAAAAGCACATTTTTGATGACGTCATCATGACGTCACACATTTTTCACATTGATATGCAATTATGTATGATCTAACAAACCTATTACAAAAATACTTTTGAAATTAGCATTTTCTGTTGAGATATGGCTTTAAGGTCCAAAAACTTAAAAAATACCATGAAATCGTATGATGAGTCATCATGACGTCACATTCATTTTCATATGGGTTATTCCATTAGGGTACCAACTTGCGACATTTTGACCCAAAATGGAAACATTCATTGAGAGGGGATTCATTAATACTTTTCACTATAACTTAAAGATATTGACATTCCTCATTAATTGTAGCCAAAATCAGACATTTTTTACTCCAGAAATGCCAAAATATCATGTCAAAACCCATTCACGGTTTCACGTGTAAAGGGGACACCAAATTAGTTTTTTGCATATTTTTGTGATAATTCATGCTCAATGTGGTATGTTTATTTTAGAATGTATTTTTTGTCTTACCCAGGATAACACATCAAGGTTTATTGTGAAAATATCTTGATTACACTGAAAATAACAATTCGGTGCATAATTGCGCATGGGGACACCATTTGGTGTCCCATTTACACGTGAAACCTAGTAAATAGCCCCCCAAAAAAATATTTTCAAGCATGCAATCTTTGTTATGATTTCACACTTATCAAGTGGGACATGTAATTAATGGTGATAGATCTTGATTTGCCAGGGAACCCAATTATCTTTTTATTTCTCAGAAATATTACACAAATTTCACGTGTAAAAGGGACACCAAAAAAGTGGGTCTTGTTTACACGTGAAACATTTAAGCTAACACACTGTCAATCTCGGTCAACTAGTTATTAAATCATTTAAATCATTTTTCATACACCTATGTCCACATGGTAGTATTTGAGAACCAAACAATGCATTTTAACAGCAGTCATGGCAGTTTTTTTAAATGTCGCAGCTTTGGTGTCCCTTTTACACGTAAAACTGTGAACTATTTAGGACACCATACTGTCAGGAAAATAGTCAGATGTTTCATCCTTTGCTACCAGATATTTAGGTACAAGTACTATAATTTGAGCAACTAAAATCATTTGTATATATATTTCACTGTTGGTAATACTAGGGAAACAAATATCACAATGTAAAGAGGGACACCAAAAGTCATTGGCCCCATATTTATGGAATCACCCACATACATGTTATAACATGCTCGCCTACGACGTTTGATCTCAATCGGACCTACGGTTCTCTAAATATAGGCCCTTCAAAAATGCACCTTTAAGATGATGTCATGTGACACGTGAGGACGTCATCATGATGTTACATCAATTTTCATCTATAACACATGGCGGCCTACCCACATGGTAAGCACTTATCTCGAACCACCAAAATGACATCGTCACGCCTTGTGCCTATTCAATAAAGCATTGTGCCTATTCAGTAAGGCGCAGTGCACTTTTAGTAATACATAACGATGTCGTTTTGGTTGTTCTGGAACAGTGCCTTCCTACCCACATAGCAACTTTGAAGTCAACCGGAGCTACGGTTCTCTAGATATGGGCCCTTCAAAAATGCACCTTTAAGATTACGTCACGTGACCCATTATGACGTCATCACTAGGGCATTTGTGAAAGCAAACATTCGCAATTTGGTCTTTTCCTGTGTCCAGATTGGAGTCAATCTGATCAATGACAGTGTCAAATTTTGAGAGTAGAATGAAATTTAAAGAAATCATAGAAAATCAGTTGATGACGTCATCATGACGTCACTTTGGATTTTGCAAGCTAGTGACAATATCTGCCTACCCACTAATTTTCATGACGTTATGTCAACATGACGTCACACAAGTTTTCATCTAAAATACATGCCGGCTCAATTGCATGCCTCAATTGAACACAATCTCATAACCCAGCACGATATGGGGCAGAGGGGTACCCCCCTTTTTGTCCCTATACCCTATACACTCTCCAGACTATTGTTACCTAACACATCCCCCTAGACTTCTGAAAAGAATTCCTGAGATTCCGGGAACACAATGACCAACACAAAAGAGAGGAGGTTCGCTCTGCCCCATATCGTGCATCATATGATATTTTGCCCGACTTTGAGCACAGAATACGCCAAAAAGCTATTGCAAAAGGAATTTTGAATATAGCATTTTTCGTTGTGTAGTTAATTTGAAAAGAATATTAAATACATTTAATGACGTCATCATGACGTTACCTCAGTTTTCATCGTTAATACATTCTTGTGTGCATACAAGTTTTAAACCTGCGGACCTTTTGTTCGATATTGGACCTTCACAAATGCCCCTATAATGTAATCTTAGCGTAGATGTGTTTGGAATAATGATATTATGATGACGTCATTAGGTAACCTTTCTTTTGGCTAATTTTGATAAAGATACGACTTTAAAAAGCGTCAAAAGTCATCCGCAGAAAAAGTGTGTATGAAAGTGTGCGGTTCTACAGATATAGGACTTTAAAATATTGACCTTTAAAATGTTTTGTCAAAAGTGCAGGCCAAAAAATATGTAGTCACTATGAGAGTTGGGCATAGGTCCTAAAAATGCACCTTTAATGTGACGTCACATATAAATGACGTTATCGGTATGCTACTTCATTTTTCATCTATAAAACATCCCGATCTCGGCATTAACCAAATAATAAAATAATTGTCTCAAAAAGCTAATGCTCTAAGCTTGTAAAAATTCCTTATATATATGATTCAGATCCAAAGTTTCACAATAGGCACAAATAAACACAAAAGTATGCTTCCCTTCTCCAAATATCTTAATTGAGTAAATGATGCTGGGTTGATATTATATTTTGCTTACTGAATTGATTAAATTTCGTTATTGGTTATGACCATCATCTTTACTTTTATGAAAGTCTGACATTTATCACAATATTTATCATCAGGGCTTTAGACACCATTTGAGAGGGAAAAAAGAGTGTGCCAATTTGCTGTAAATTAAAATAAAAGGTGTACACATGTTTGAGCTGCAGAACTTTGACATGCAAATGACAAAAAAATCCTACCTAAATAGTCTAACAATCAAAACTCACGCAGCACTGTGACTAAAGCTATGTTTATCATACTTTTGACTGCCAGTCTTGCACTGCAAAATTTGAAAACAAAAGAAAAATTATAGATGAAGTCAATTTCTAACGTTCCACGGTTTCATATGTGTTGATAGCAAATCCATGTATTATGTCATTTGTTCAAAGTTCAGCTTGTTTGCCTAACTTGATCTGGGAATAGTGGAAAGTGATAATTTAGAGATTATCAGAGTGTTTTTTTGTGTGTTATATGCTCTTGGCACAGTATGGTCACTCAAAGTGGCACATATAGGCCTAGGTGTGTGTTGATTTATGCCTCATTAAAAACAATAAGTTTGATGACATGAATCTTGAAATAACAGGTTGTATGTTTAGACACTTTTATCAAGGAGGGTTTGTTATTTTCCAAGATTTGGCTATTCCTGACTGATTTTAATGGAGGTATTGTACTATTTTGTAGTAAATTATTTCCAAGTTTCTATTTCAAACATCAATCTCTTTACGTACAATGTGTATTGTACACGCACAAAGAAATAAAATATGCTGACAACGTGTGAGTTCAAATGATGCGAAAACCTTTTCAGATTGTGTGGTCTTATAACTGAAATATTCCTTTTTCTACATGCTTACCTGAGCTGAATGTAGTTTTCTAATACGCTTGACTTCGCTGAAACTCCGTGCTAAAAATGTTATTTTTCTCGCGTTCACAGCAAAAGCCATAGATTTAGATGAAGGAAGTGAAAAGAACATTCACGTGTAATTTTAACAAATGCGTACATTATTTCCGCAATCTTATAGCACGTTATGGTCACTCAAGCGCAAATTTAGACACTTGAACCAAAAGCCCTGTGTAGAAAAAGAGTGACACGTGATGACGTCATCGTGACGTTACACTTGGGCACACTATTTGAGCTTAGGGTCTATGTTTGTGTTAAGTTTGACTAAGATCTCATGTTGTTTAGTGACCAAAGTGCCGCGTAGAAAATTTAGCTTAATGAAGAAACCAAAATAGTGGGTATTGTGTAGTTTAGGATTTGTGTATTAATTGTGTTCATGTTAGCGCCTGGAGCATTTGATTCTTCCAAAAGCATTTTTTGTCACTAAAGGCGAAAAATACGATTTTCTTACGCGGGTCACGTTTTGGCTCGGTCAACCTCGACCCAGCCCCTACTCTCCGACCAGCTATAGGCCTATACCCGTGTACAGCGGGGTATTGCGCAATCGTGTGTTTTTTGCCCTCTTAACTCCAGATTTCACTCAAAAAGTCCTGCAGATGTTCTTCGACGTGGCCCTTTCTTCTGAATATGGCAAAACGAACAATTTTCAAGTAGATTGTGTTCATGCCTGGGCGAAAGTGTACTAAACTACACAATCGCGCAAACAGAACAAAAACAAAGGCTTTTCCGAAAAATGTCGGTTTTGGTATATTTCAAATGCCGCAACTCATATATGACCCAACACGCGTCACTGAATCGACTTAAACTATAATCGATCTCATTTTCAGCTCCCATCCAGAGCTCATAAAGGACTGTGGTGTATTGCCAGTCCTAATTAGTGACCATTATCTTGTTCATGGTCCACACAGTTATGTGTAAAGCCTAGCGTAGTTTCTGCTCTGCACTGATTTGTCGATCCATGGCAACTAACAGTGTGATATTTAACAATTGTTGATTGCTGTGATGTGGGATAGAATACATTGATTAATTAATGACTCAATCATGATTAATTAATGACTCAATCAATCAAAGTTGTATCATGAATTGCCTAGCCTAGGCCTATATACTTTATTTAATTGAATGCAGAAATTGCGAATTTAAATGAAAAAGAATATTCAATTCAAGCCGTATCACAATGACAAATCGATTTGCTGCGAAATACATTGCACATTCTTAATAATCGCCATGCATACGTCAAACCGAAAGCCAAATCACGTATTTGTAATAGTTTAGATGAAACGTTATGCACATTCATTTATTTGAATGATACTAAAATGAAATCGAATGCTAGTTTTTGCGAAAATGAAACCCGGATATACGTCGCTCTCAAAATCAGCGCGAAATTGAATTCAAGTTTTACAAATTTAAATGCACATTTTGCGAAATCGTCCGAGAAAACCTATATTATCACCTCCGCGTCTGTAAACTTTTCTATCCCCTCGTGTCGAGCTTGGCAATGATTGGATCTTAAACTGGTCGTCAAACTCACCAACAGCCACTTTTCCGAACGGTTTAAACCCGCTTCTCCATGAAATTCGTCTGATCGTATGATCGTCTGACGCATCGCAAGGTACGTTTAGGGATTGCTGTAGCCTTTAGGCTTATAGCTTTACAAATAAATATCAGACAAAAACTTGACTCAGTAGAGGAATTTCAAATTAGCCCCGTATGCGCACTTCCGGGTTAAAAGCGACAAATAATGTAAAATGCTATTCAACAAATTCATTCATGCATGAATGAATCACACCATAAATGGCAGCGCAGCGCACTTTTAGCATATAGTCAGCTGTTTACTTAGCACTGAGAGCCTCATTTACAAATAGGCCATCAGCCTCGGTTCAACAATTGGGCCACCGGTATCAATATGATCGAGAGGAGTACATGTAATGCTCATAGCGATTTTTGGCAAGGTGTGCACACCTAGAGTTGGAAAATGTGTGATAGCATTGCAGCGTGAGCGGTGGCAGCTTTTTGGGTGTTATCACTTTCTATTTTTTCCCTTCAAAATGGCCGCCAATATGCTTGTTACCAGATTAATTATATGTGGTAACAAGTATTTTGGCGGCCATTTTTTTTACAAAAGGGGTGATTACACCCAAAAAGCTGCCACCGTTGCAATGCTATCACATATTTTCCAACTACAGGGGTGCATGCCTTGCCAAAAATCACCATGAGCATTATTCCCCTCATTTGATAACGACCAACCCCCCAGGCTGATGGACTAAAACCCAGAAGTGCGCAGATCGGTGCTATTTTCGTCAATTTGGAATTCGTCTACAAGCCTCATCTTCAGATCTTCCTCGATCGGAATTTACGAAGTAGGGATATCAGTGCGAAGTCTGCCCATTCCATCACTGTTATTAAGCTCATTCCACACAGTAGCCCCATATAACCACCGATGTTACCTGTATGGTAGAAGACGACAATCAATTGAAAAAGTGACCAAAATCATACTTAATAATCCAAGGTTTCATCGCACTTAATATTATGTCTCAAATAGTAACACTGAATAGTGGTGAACTAGTATTTATACTGAATAATCGAGGCATTATATCACTATAAGGCACCGTCATATCTTACTTTGTAGGGATGCAGAAGTGTATGCCGGCTTTTGCTCGATTTCCAGATACATCAATTCCTCGAAGAAGATATAGACATCCAGATAGTTCTTCCTATTAGATATTATGAAGAAAAAAGATTATGAGGTGGTAATAGCTTTACCACTACAGAATTACAGAGGTTAAATGAAACAATAGGCAATCGATTTTGTTTGGACTCGGTGTTTAAGATACCAGACACTTCGTGACATTGAAGGAATACTGGAGTTTATATTTCACCTGACAAATTCCTCCGTTAGATTGGCAGTTGCTGACAAGTATTCAGTCACGTGACCGGCCGGCCAGTATCCCATAGAGATTCGACTCTCAAATGTTGTTGTTTCGCAGGAAACTGGACAAGAACAATTATTGTTCCTTCTATGAAACTCCACTGTGAACCAGAAGGGGGACAACAAAAATGTCAACTCAGTGTCACAGTTTCAAAACAAAATATTGTAAAAAATAATTCCTAGGGATTGAAACCTCAAAACACAAATCAAATAGAAACGTCAAATGCAAAACTTGTCGGCAAGTAAAGTTTAGGAGTTAGATCGACATCCCAATTAGAAGAATGAACTTATCCTAACTTTACGAGCTTAAGCCCTAGTCCCACTAGGACCTGCAATTTCCCGCGACCAGTTCAGTCGTGCGACAAGGCCGGTCGTGGGTAGTCGTGGATATTTCCTGCGATTTGAGCCTAGCAGTCACATTGTAAGACCAGTCGTGCAACCCGTAGAAGACTTGTTGCCGACTGATAGCACCACTAATCGCATGACTGTCGCACGACTACCCAAGACTACGTACGAGTGGTAAGGTCCTGTCGCACGACTGGCTACGACCAATCGTGTGACAGGTGCCGACTGGCTGTGACTGATCGTGCGACTGGTAGTGACTAGGTGCGACTGGTCTTGACCAGTCGTGCGACTGGTGGTGCAACTATAAATACAGGGCACGCAGAGCATGTTGAGATGCCAGCAGAACGAACCCCCTATATATACCCCGGCTGACCGGTCTTAGGCAGTGGCACGATCGAAGCAGGACAACTCTTGACTATTCGTACAACTTCCCGTGGAGTCGCATGACTAGTCTTGCTTAGTCGTGAAACTAGTCGTGCAATCAGGTCTACTCGCACGACAAGTCGTGCCACTGTCGTGCGACTGTCGTACGACAGGAGAATCCTACGATCAGCCACGACAATGAAGGACCACCCAGGACTTGTCCCACGACCATCGCACGACCGTAGAAAGTATAGGCTGCGACAAGATGCGACTACTTCAGTCGCAGCCAGGTTTTTGATTATTAAGATAAAAAACCTCTCTGCTACTGATTTCGGTCGTGCGAATATCCAAGACTACCCACGACCACACAAGACTTGTGGCACGAATTTTCTAAGATTGCCTGCGATTTCCAGTCGCAGCCTGTCGTAAGTTGTGGTATCTCCTATAGTGGGACTGGGGCTTTACCTTGCTGTGGGTAGACGCAGTCAAACTGCTGCAGTGGAATGCAGATAGGCGCAGGACCTGTTCAGATTAAAATCAAATTCACCATCAACTGAATGACATGTCTCTCTGAACGCATGAGGGCGCTTGAATGAGTACAACAAACAAATATACACCTCTTGACGTACATTCCTATAGTCGGAATGTCTTTGCAGAACCAAGACAGGGTGAAGATAGGGATATGAAAAAGAAAAAAAAGGGGAGCAACAACCTCACTATTTTAGATGATAAAAAATATCATGTATGTAGGTACAATGTATATATCCTATGAGATGTTTCCTTATATCCATCCAATGTAAGGATATGTTTCAAGGGCAGAAAGCACAAATAGACAATTCGGAAAGATGAATAGAACAATTTAGACGACTCTAGCAATACATGTCCCATAAACCTCGTCCCTTTGCCAACCTTGACATCTGGTATAATGCGGACTCGGATACGCAGTTATACGACAAATAAATCCCCCTAAACAGTGCACTACACTGTAAAAACAGTGTTTAGCAATTAAACACTTTCTAAACACTTTCTTGCTATCAGTTTGTAAACATGTTTTTCCAACTAAACATGTTTTTAGCCATTGGACGGATAGTGTTTAGCCACTGTGCATTGATGTTTAGGAATTAGACACGTAATGTTTAGTTTCTAAACATGTTTACAAACTGATAGCAAGATTGTGTTTAATTCCTAAACCCAGTTTTTAGAGTATAGACGAATACATGCACAGGCCATGTTGAAACTTATGTGATTACAAGACGTGAGCGCGGCGAGGCGTCAAAGATGGTGGACCGCAAGAATTATGGGAGTTATGACGAAAGGTGCAAACCATCTATGTCCTGGATCCTACCTGGCCATCTGTAGTCACGACATCCACATTCATTAACAACAAATTCCATTTCACACTCAAATCGACAGGAAGGCACTGTGTATGTATTGGAATACTTCAAGGTTGAGTTTGTGCAGTTGGATTGGTATGGCAGCGGTAGACTCTTAACCTGTAAATACAGAACAATAAAATTAATGTCCTCAACGTTTAGTCACGAGACGATGTACGACGTATCTTTATTATACTGCAAAAGACCCACAGTTTTCCTGTTTTCTGCACCGACGGTATAGCTGCTATACGGCCGGTATCAGCTACCTGTACCGCCGGTATAGGTTCACCGACTTAGTTCACCACCTGGGTGGGTTCACCGAACTATAAACAAAGGATCACATTGCTCCAGTTTTCTGATTAGCCAGGGCGCGCGGATCGCGTCGGCCGGATTGCTAAAAATTAGATGCTTAATCCCTCCGTCAAACCAAGGCACTGCAGCGGAAGTAATTTTTTCGTAATTTTTTAATTACTAAAACATCTTTGGGCCAATATTGCTCATTGTTTTTTAAACTTCAGTCGAAATCCATAGTTTGAGACTGTGCAATCAGTTTTAACACAGAGGTCACACACCAGACATGCCAGCCCTGAGAAAATAGGCCCTCTGGCATGTGTCTGGCTAAGCCCCATTCAAGTGTGTGTTATCTGATGCCTTTGTAGTCGGTATACGCAAATGGGTTGCCACCGGCAGACCGCGAGAGAAATCAATCATTCTGTCATTACCCACGTTTCTAAATGTCAATAAGAGGGTGTCTGACCCAGAAATAAAATCTGGGTACTCCTGACTGGCCTTACCCTCAATACAATAATACTTACGCTGCAGTGCCTTCGTGCCTGCGTGTGTATTTTTTGACAAGGACGCTCCCAGGGTTTTACCAAGACAATGTATAAATTGGGATGCGTTGGCGGGAAGGACGGGGACGGACGCCTGGGATTGGGAGGAAAAGTGTTGATTGTGTTTTTGAGTCGTTGAAAAACTGTTTTCTGGGTTGGGTTGTTGCGACTGAGACTGCTGTGAAAAGAAGGAATAAACCAGCAGCTTTGTTTTTGGCGGTGTCTCCTTTATTTGGCGTGTTGCTAAAAAGGAAGACAAGGACTCACAGTGATATCTCAATGGATAATCAATGGGTACATCGGTCCCTACTGGACAGTTCACGCCGAGGTACATATGGATCTTCAACTAGACATCAGCGGCGGCACGTTGTGCCAGAGACGCCGAGCCCACTCACCCGAGAGGATTACCGTAAGCGGAGAAAGTCCAGCAGTTTACAGAGACACCGGAAATGACTCGTGGATGATCTTCGCGTACAATGGCGGGCGGCGTGCAGCGAGTCAGACAGTGAAGGTGAGCACCGCCCGGACGCTAATTGCCCTCGTTCCCCGGCCGGCCCTACCGGGGTACGCAGCGGCTTCGAGCCTCGTTGTGCGGACAGGCACACGGCAGTGCACACTGGCGCCAATGCTAGCGGACTCAGTGCTGCCAACACGCAAACGTGGAACGCACTGGAGCGGCACCGCGGGTCAAGGCTCGGGAGTACGATGGGTCATCGCATTGAGGATTACTTGGTGCATTTTGAGCGTGTGAGTGAAATATATTCCTGGAACAATAAGCAGCGAGCAGACTATGCTGGTAGCGCTGAAGGAACCAGCACTGGAGGTTGCCTGCTCCTTGACGAAGGAGATACAATCGTCCTACGGTAAGCTGGTGAAGGCTCTCGAGCGGCGCTTTAGGACAGCGAGTCAGCGAACCCGTCACCGCGCAGAACTAACGTCCAGGAAGCGGCGTGCAGGGGAGACTCTTGCTGAACTGGGCTAAGCCATACGAAAATTGGTCCGTCGTGCGTACCCCGAGAGTGGGTCGACATTTCAGGATGATTTTGCCCTCGAAATGTTCAGGAACGCACTGGATGACCTTGAACTGAAGCGTGCCCTGTTTCAAGGGAGACCGTCGACGCTGGATGATGAAGCAGTAGAGATTGTTACGAAGGCGGAGGCGTGGTACAAGGCCGAAAAAGCAGGAAGATCACGTTCGCTGCTGCCTGAATCCAGCGGGGAAGGAACCCTGACAGACTCCATGACATTGATGCTGCGATAGGTGTTGGACTTACAACGGCGCAACCTGAAGGACAAAAACCTCAAAAGACTGGAAACCAGGGTGCTGGCGCTGTAGAAGCCTTGATCATTTTCGGGCACAATGCACACAGCCGACGGCCAACCAACGGGATTTAAACGAGGAGCAGCTGGGCTCGTTGCCCAAAGCCTAGCTGGCAAAACCAAAGGGCATCACTCCCTAAAGACAGAGGTATTTGCAATGCCACCGCCGGTGCAGGCAGCCCAACCGCCGGTACAGGCAGCCAAAACGCCGGTACAGGCAGCCAAACCGCCGGTGCAGGCAGCCCAACCGCCGGTACAGGCATCTCAGCCCAAATGCCGGTATGCGCGCCCCAACCGCCGGTATTTCCAGCCCCATCCCACCGTCGGTGCAGGCAGAATCGCCCCTGGTAACACCCCCACCCAGACAAGAAGGGAAACAACTGAACGTGCGCCCGTTGTGAAACCCGGGGTAGGACTGCGACCTGCATCTTCTACAGAGGCTCTGAAACAGTGCCTTGTATCTGCCCCTGTGTTGGCCTACCATATCCCGGGAGAAGAATTCGTTCTTGACACTGATGCCAGCGAGTTCGCTATTGGTGCCGTGCTGTCACAAATTCAGGAGGGCAGGGAGCAAGTTCTAGCTTATGGAAGTATGTCTTTGACCAAACAAGAGAGGAACTACTGTACCACTAGAAGAGAGCTTTTCGCCATCGTGTACTTCGTGAAGAAATACCACCACTACCTCTATGGGACTCGATTTCGTATCCGCACCGACCACCGGCCCTTGAAGTGGATGTATGGTGTTCGAGATCCACAGGGGCAACTTGCTCGATGGTTGCAGAACATCGCCCTTGTGGTCGACATGGGAACGCGGATGCTTTGTCAAGGAAGTGCTTCCCCGACTGCGATCATGTAGGCAGTGTTGACGTCAGCCCAGGTACCATGCTGAGCGTAGAATGCTTGCGCCACCCCAAGACAAAGGAACCAAGCATCAGCATGATAAAGACAACTGAACTGCCGATCCCAGAAACCCCGCAGGCTGTGCAGGGAACCAGCCCACCGGTTTCAGTAGCCTCTCCAATAGAGCAGGCAACCGAACCGCTGGAACCGGTAGCCTCGCCGCCAGTCCGGACTCCTGTGCCGCAAGTACGAGCAAGTCCTCATACCAGGATGGGTACGCAAGCAGAGACGAACGACTCGCCGCCAGACCCAAATACAGCTGGATTGGACCACGACAGAGTCAACCAAGCACATCGTAAGGATCAGGACTTGAGAGTTGTTCTAGACTGGATCAGAGCGGGCAGGCGGCCCCCTTGGGAGGCCATAGCCCCATGAACAAAGACATCAAATTCTGGCGGGCTCGTTTCGAACAAATTGTGTTGGAGCGAGGTGCGCTGTGTATCCGCTGAGAGCCGGACAGACCAATTGATCGGGTCAGATTGCGAGTTCTGACCCCCCGTGAGCTGCGCCCCCTCGTGATGAGTCACTTTCATGACCAGAGGACGGCAGGCCAGCTCGGTGTTACAAAGACAATTGCAAAGCTGAGCCGGGGTTGCTTTTACTGGCCGTCTATGCGTGAGTCAGCTTGCCGGTGGGTGCGGAACTGCCAATAGTGCCAAATGCGCAACGAGCAGAGATGGTACACTACCAGGTTGGAGCACCGATGGAGAGAATTGCGCTTGATGTAATGGGACCTCTACCTCTTACTGAACGAGGAAACCGGTATATTCTCGTGGTGGGTGACTATTTCACCCGATGGAAAGAATGTTACCCGATTCCTGACCACACTGCGAAGACTGTCGCCACCAAACTTGTAGACGAGTTCGTTGCCAGATTTGGAGTTCCCCTTGAGGTCCACTTAGATCAGGGCCTGGAGTTCGAGTCTGAGGTCTTCACAGAGATGGGCTCTATCCTCGACGTGAGAAAAACCCGCACCTCACCGTACCACCCCAGATCGCAAACAGACTGGGACGAGCACCTGGCCTTACTCGCCATGGCCTAAAGGTCGGCAGAGCATGAGACAACCAAGGAAACGCCGAACGCCATGATGGTAGGCCGGGAAGTCAGACTGCCCGTTGATCTGCTTGTCGGCTCCGCCCCGGAAACCCCAGTGACTCAAGCGGAATATGCCTAGAGCTTGCAGGAGAAACTCGCGCTTGCTCACGAGGCTGCCAGGAAAACCACAGGGACACAAATGAGAGCTCAGAAAAAGCACTACGACCGGAATGTAGAACGGGTGTTGTACAACTGAGGTGACGTAGTATGGTTCCACAACAAGGCTCGGAAGAAGGGGATCTGCCCTAAGCTCGCCTTGGACTGGAGTGGCCCGTTCGTTGTATAGTGGACAGACTTTCTGATGTTGTTTACATAATCAAAAGGACACCCCGTTCCGCCCCCCAAGTTGTGCATGGAGACCGACTGAAGCCCTGCCGAGGAGTCAATGCAAAGGACTGTGGATTCCCTGAGTCAGCATTCCGGGCACCCGCTGACAAGCCAGAAGATCCCATTGCCGGTATGGGCGGCCCCACCGCCGGTATGGGCGGCCCCACCGCCGGTATGGGCGGCCCCACCGCCGGTATGGGCGGCCCCACCGCCGGTATGGGCGGCCCCACCGCCGGTATGGGCGGCCCCACCGCCGGTATGGGCGGCCCCACCGCCGGTATGGGCGGCCCCACCGCCGGTATGGGCGGCCCCACCGCCGGTATGGGCGGCCCCACCGCCGGTATGGGCGACCCCGTCGTGGCAGAGCCGTGAGGAAACCCCGGAGGTACTTGCAGCAAGTCTAATGCTTCGGCCAACGACGCGTACGCGTCCGAGAACAGTCGGCTTCGTGAGCCGCGTGCAGTTCACACCCAGACTGGAACAGTGATGGAGGCGGGATATTCTTGTCGTGTGTGCGGGCAGAGCTACGGCTCGTCCTACGCGAGGAGGCGACACGAGAAGGCGGTTCATGAGAAGAAATCGCACCAGTGTAAATGAGTGCCCTAAGTCCTACTGCCGGTCCTACTGCACAAAAAGCTTCAGCACGGTGCGGTGGCAACCGAGGAGAGGGGCCCTCGGGTAAGGCGAATTGTCGGCATGCCGGCCGAACTAACTCCAGGCCCAGCGAGGATCTTCGTGGACGGTAAATGGTACACAGCAGACACCATCCGCACCGCCGGTCAAGTCGAGTGCGATGCACCGCACGAGTTTTAGCGGGCGAAAACGGCCGAGGCGGCAGCTAGCACAGACCGAGGCTGTTCTCATGAGGGAGGAATTCTCCAATGTGACCAGAGAAACGGTGGATGACCCGTACATGGGGACAAGAACAATTTAAGGGACCATGGATTAATGTCAATTTGCGTGCGCACTCGTGCGCACGGGTCCGCACGCAATTGCACGCAAAGGCACGGGCCTCCTGCGTTCCATTGCGTGCCATTGCGTGCCGATGAGTGCTGATGCGTGCCGATGCGTGCCGATGCATTCCAATGAGCACAGGCAATGCTCAACCGTATCTTTACTTGCGCTGTTTATCAATCTGGGATTAACGATAACAAAGGAACACATAGGGCATATGATGCACGATATGGGGCAGAGGAAATCCCCCCTCTTTTGTGTTGGTCATTGTGTTCCCGGAATCTCAGGAATTCTTTTCAGAGGTCTAGGGGGGATGTGTTAGGTAACAATAGTCTAGTAGTGTATAGGGTATAGGGACAAAAGGGGGGTACCCCTCTGCCCCATATCGCGCTGGGTATAAGGGCTAGTGTTCCACAATAGTGGACTGATGACTCAACTTTTGGTGGCTTTGGTCAGAATACACTTAACTAAACTGGCGATTCAAAGGCTTTCCTAACGTAATGATGATTCTAGCGGGACGTAGATTTGTAAAGTATTGTAGTCTATGTGGATTTCTTATTTATTTCAAGTTTCCGTGATTTTCATTAAAACATTGGACATGACACTACAAATGTGGAAATCTGGTGAAAGACGGCATCATTTATTTCCTCAAATTCGATCTTTTCTGAGAGAAAAATACGTTTTGCAGAAATTACGCGTAGATGTACACCATTATTCAAGTTTACCACGCATAAAAGCAGCAGTGCTTCGTCATCACTGGATATAAATCTTTGGAAATTCAAAACACAGCCCATTAGGCCTATTGTACGAAAAATCGAACGAAAAACAGTTTCAGATTTTTCAAGGCGCAGCTATAGGAATACATTCAGAAGATTGTTTGCGTCGGGGGATAGGCCTACATGTTATCATTCATGTTATCATTCATTGGAATGTTTTCGCTGCGTGATCGATGTAAACGTCGCACCCGAACTATACTTTTTACGGGCAAGGCAATATAGGGCAGCAAATTTAAGAGTCTAGACTTGATTGGAAGGTAATGTTATTCTTTTCTGATAAATTTGCACATAACCCATCGTCCGCGATGTATACAACGCTTTTTCAGATAATATTTTTTTAAGGAATAAATAGCATCGACGTCAGTTCAAATTTGGCGATTACGTGACTTAGTCTTGTTCCAGGATTTCTTTATTGTGAGATTATTACAAATATATCTAGCACGGCGCGCTTACGAATTACGACATGAGAGCGAAATTCAAGACGGCGGCGCCCATTGATACAACTTTTACGTGATGATGACATGTGGACCTATATATAGAGTACCGAAGTGATGACGTCAATGCAATTTTTTGAACCAGAATACTTTTGTCATTTTGTGTCAATGTGTTTTTTCATGACTGGCTGTTAACAAAGGAACAGTCCAAATCTGTCCAAATCGTGCCAACTAACGTCAGACTTCGGTACTCTATACAAGTACATTTTGTACATGTTCACCTTTCCATCCATTTTGCCGAGTGAAGATTTCAACCTTCAATTCCTTCTTGCATTATTTCTTAATTTCTTTGCTGAATTGAGAAAATACACACAAAACGATTTTTTGATTGCAAGTTTGTTAAAAATAACGTTCTAACATGGCGCTTAGGAATTGCAAAATGGGGACGAAATTCTACATGACGGCGCCATCTGAAACAACTTTTACATGATAAAGGTATAGGGACCAACGTGTACATCTATGTTTACCTTTTCATCCATTCGATTTGAAGAGTCAAGATTTCAACCTTCAATTTATATAATCTTGCAATATTTCATAATTTCTTTGCTATATTGAGAAAATACACAAAAACGATTTCTTGATTGTGAGATAATTTAAAAAGCTCTAACATGGCGCTTACGAAATATGAAACTGTGGAGAAATTCAAGATGGCGGAGCCAACTGAAACAACTTTTACATGATGAAGATATAAGGACGTACATGTACATGTACACCTTTCCATTCATTGCGTTTGAAGAGTCAAGAATTGGGTTTAAAGAGTCAAGAATTTTCATGGAGGACCTTTTCAAATTCTCGTATCTTTTGTCTCAGATTTGTGGTTTGGAGTGTTTTAAGGGAAACAAGTCCCAGAAACTGTATCGCAAATTCTACAGAAAACCCTTAAATTAATAGTTATGAGAAATCGCTTAAGCCCCAACTTGCAGAAAGAAAGATTAATTCTACCAGTTGCACACTAATCCGGATTAGCGGATTATCTGGGACATAAAAGGTGCCGCCAGAGACGATCTCTATTGTACACTCAGGCTGGTTGCAAATGAGTCCGTTTGCATGCCACTGAAGGCCACTGCGTGCCACTGCGTGCAAGTCCGTGCCGATGAGTGCCGATGCGTGCAAATGCGTGCCAAAATCTCCCTCGTTTTACCTTGCACGCAGCGCAAAGGCACGCAAAGGCACGCAAAGGAACGCGTGCGCACGCGTGCGCACGCGTGCGCACGCAAATTGGCATTAATCCATGGTGCCTAAGAGTCCGAGACGTTGGGGGTTCGTGAGCCAGGGGACGTGTTCTGGCGGACGTGCACCGGGGAGGGCTTGGGGGACCCGGCGAAGAGTAGGCTATACAGGCCAGGGACAAGCTGTGAATTGGACCAATAAACTGTGCAGTGGGTTGTCCTCGCGGACTGTGGCGCCTTTGCTTGAATTAGGAACCAATTTTGGGGCCCTAAATCATCATCGACTAACATTCCCGTGGACACCCCGGGCAAGCCGAACTCTTGTGATTCTCTTGATTGGCCTTGAATCTCACGAAACTGGATGTTGCAATCGAACATTGTTGAAAATAATGGACAATAGAAAATGTGATTTTATAGCTTCTAAACTTGTGAAAATTTTGATCAGTAGGCCTCAAGCCAAGGACTGGAGAATATTGATAACTGGAATATTGGTTTTTGTGCTCCCTATTCAGGAGAGTAGGCGTATTATGTAACAGACCCACATTTTTCCTGTTTTCTGCACCGACGGTATAGCTGCTATACCGCCGGTATCAGCTGCCTGTACCGCCGGTATAGGTTCACCGACAAATTAGTTCACCACCTGGGTGGGTTCACCGAACTACAGGGTGTATAAAAAGAACCCAGACACTCAGAAAATAACTGATGAATCAATGAAATTGGTCATCTCACAATATACCTTCACATAGATAGGTAGAACAGCTCTTCCAGCTTTACAACCAGTAATTTAATTGGTATTGCTCCATGCATGACTGAACAATGGTTATTGTTGCAAACAGTGTCGAAATTGACTTGCGCATACCTGCGAGGTGCAGTGAAGGACAATGGAATAGACGAGCACATGTCCTTATTTTACACATCATTTTTTATTTTCCTTTAACCCTAATTAACTCCCTAGGGTGTGTGGAAAATCATATGGATATTGGAGGATTCAGGACTGTTAGGGAATAATGAAGACAATGATTTTCAGACAATCTTGCAACATTAATCCTCCACATATCCACCATTTCGCTGTCTGTACGCAGCGTTGTGCTCGAGTTAGCATCCGGCCCGCCGACAGCTCTTCTCACCATTTGTATGTCCTGCCTAAGAATGTTAACTTCCACAGTGATTCGTCTCTCTGGTGAGAAGAGCTGTCGGCGGGATGCTAACTCGAGCACAAAGAGCGAAATGGTGGATATGTGGAGGATTAATGTTGCAAGATTGTCTGAAAAACATTGCCTTCATTATTCCCTAACAGTCCTGAATCCTCCAATATCCATATGATTTTCCACACACCCTAGGGAGTTAATTAGTGTTAAAGGATAATAAAAATGATGTGTAAGATAAGGACATGTGCTCGTTTATGTGTTCGTTTATTCCATTGTCCTTCACTGCACCTCGCAGGTATGCGCAAGTCAATTTCGACACTGTTTGCAACAATAACCATTGTTCAGTCATGCATGGAGCAATATCAATACAATTACTGGTTTTAAAGCTGGAAGAGCTGTTCCCAATATCTATGTGAAGGTATATTGTGAGATGACCAATTTCATTGATTTATCAGTTATTTTCTGAGTGTCTGTTTTTTTTGGATACACCCTGTATAAACAAAGGATCACCTTGCTCCAGTTTTCTGATTGGCCAGGGCGCACGGGTCGCGCCGGCCGGATTGCTAAAAATAGATGCTTAATTTAACAAGACAAATTGGGATGCGTTGGCGGGAAGGACGGGGACGGACGCCTAGGATGGGAGGAAAAGTGTTGATTGTGTTTTTGAGTCGTCGAAAAACTGTTTTCTGGGTTGGATTGTTGCGGCTGAGACTGCTGTGAAAAGAAGGAATAAACCAGCAGCTTTGTTTTTTGACCTAAGAAAATCGAGGTGTCTCCTTTATTTGGCGTGTTGCTAAAAAGGAAGACAAGGACTCACAGGGCTCACGCTACAATACTTTTCATCAAAATGTTTGGATTACTAGGCTATTTAAATGAGCTTCCTGATACTAGTCTGGTTTCTTCCATGCCTTAGGAGTTTTATGAGGCTGGGGATGCAGGAACTAAATAGATTGATAACAGTTTCCCGTTTTCAAAGTCTTACTCAATTGCATATTTGTGACTGACAAGATCAGGTAAATTTTACCGCAGACAAACCCTGCAAAAAGTTTAAATTTGCCATTAAATGAAAATGAAATACTCACAAGATTTTGTCGGACAGTTATTGATGACTCGAAACCAGGGGAAACAGAGAAACCAAGTTCCTTCACCAGTGGCATTACGCCTTGGGGATGGAGCAAAATCTGCAAGAAATGTAAGGTTTAATATCAAATTTCCCAGTTTGTTCACAAAAATATTCGACAGAATCTGGGCAATCGGTTTCAATCAAATCAAATATAACCGAAGTATTTATTTCTTACCCTGAATCCTGCAGCTATATTTTCACCAAAGGTGTACTCTTCACTTTCAACAAACAGTCGCATGAACAATCCATCCCTACTGCCTGCATTACTGACTTTCAGTCTCTCGGAGACATTTGCCGGATTGTTGAAGGTGAAGCAGACGCCATGATCAGTAAACCGCCGAGTGAAATTCTTGGCTGTGCACTCCTCAGCACTCCTCCAAGTGCAGGTAACGAGCATTGTGTCAAGCTGATGAGACATATTCGCAAACATCTCTTTGTATTCATCTGGACTGAGATGAAAAAGGCCAGAGAATGATTCGAAGTCGTAGGATTCTGGTAGATCGTCAGCATACAACTTCGTGAATAAGTCCAACTGGTCTGCTGGAATCATGGATTTCCGGAACTGGTTGAAATTGCAGATTGTGACAGCAGGGAAGGTCATACTGTTGACGTAGTTGATGGAAATGGTACTTGTCATAGGGTATTCGAAAAACTTGATCACGGTTTTAGTGATGCCTGTAATAAGCCAAGTTGACATACCTATCACGACCAGTGCCCAGATCAATCTGAAAGGAAAGAAATCAAGACAAATAAATATCAAAACGAAAACGTGATGTGGGCGGGCAGGGAGGGCAAATCTTTTTGTGCGTTAGAGACGCGAAAGCAACCAAGAATAAACAAAATCCTTTTCCCAAAGGTTGTATAAAGTAGACGCTTAAAATGGAAAGAAATCTATAGAATCATACAATTTTTAAATTCGTTAGCAGAAACATTTTTTCTTAAGCGCACTGGCAGTATACATTTTTCTATACTGCATATCGTTACCTCTTTAATTGTTTGTGCACGCGTAATTAATAGTTTGCATTATCTTTTACTTTCGTTTGATTCAACTGTAGGTCTCCTTTTGGTGAGTAAACTTTCGTGATCTCGTATCTAAGCGACTAATTGATTACCATTCGTGACGTTTACTTTATTTATCAGATGGAAGTAATGAACCCTCATGGCCAGTCACGTATAATTTATTAGAGGATTTTGTCACGCAATGTATGCATGGTTCAACCAGCAACGAAGTGTCTAAGGTAACAAACAAAATATTTAGACTCAACTAATTCACATCATTCCTTCTACCAAAACAAATTTACTGTGGGAAAACTCTATAAGCAAAACATAAGAGACGAAGTGGATTAAAAAATAGGTATAAAAAGCGAATATTAAAGATACTATAATTTTGATTAGTTGTCGAACTAAAATAATTTTCTAGGCGATGAGAAATATGCGAAACGTTCTGCGCTTTCGAATGTTCTTAAAAAAGTATGCCGTCTTTATAAAAATTGCTTTGAACTCTTGTCTAGACTGATCTTACCTTCTCAGTCCGTTGTGCTTGTTGTTGGTCACATGGCTGATTCCGTGAAATGTTGTACTGTTCCCAAAATCACGGAACTGTTCGGCAAACGTACGTTTATCAGCATCACCACAGCACAGCTCAGTCCGTCGTTCTTTCCCCATCCTCTTCTTGTCGTCCATGTCAAGGATGGTTGATCTAATCGTGAAGTCACGACTTCCAGTTGAAAAGATGGACTCCTTGTCCCCGAAGACATCAGGGGTTTTCGTATTCTCCGTCCAGGCATACATTTGATTTTCGTTATCTTGAAAAACAAAAACAAGGAATGGTCGCCAAATATTTACCAGTAAATGAGAAGTGTAGTCAGGGACAATGAAGAGCCTCGTGTTTTTGTCGCGAAGCCTCTTGAGATGCAACTGGTCCGCTCAGTTTACGACAGGCTGAGTAGTGGGCGAGCTAATATAGTGCGCTACTTCCCCATGGTAAACAAGAAGCTTTTATGCATAAAGCAAGATGTAATGCATTATCTCGAGATTGCTAATTGGTTGATTGAAATCGTATTATCAGGTGGATGGACCGTTGAAGGTAAGACAAACTTGCGAGCATACTAATGAAAAATAAATGAGTTTTGGCTTCGAAGAATTTTTAGACACGCCAGCTTGCAGATCGTGTAATAGTAATAATGTCATTATTCGCACAAATTAATGGTATACACAGAAAATACACAGAATATTAAACAAAAACGCAGATCAAAAGGAAACAAATCAATTTAAACATAAATCTGTGATGATGTCAGTGACATCACGACGACTTTTCTAATTTTCATTCTAATGTAAATCATGCATTTAATGGGTACTATCATTTAATGTCACATGCAATCATTGTTGGTTATACGTGAACCAACGATAGAACAATATATCTGCGATATTTATGCTATGCATTGTGGCTAATATCAATTATTCAAATTTAAGGCATTTGAAATATAGAGGCAATACGTTTCTATTTGTTGTATTTTATGAGATTCGTTCCACTGGTCTTGTTTGTTTTTCGTAATGCATCCCTTTCTGCTAAATAATCCTCTCACATTTGTCTTTTCGAGTATACGTATTTTTAGCGGCTTCAGTGTTGCATAATGTATTATTCCTTCTTGACATCAATACACGACATTCATAATCACCTAATCTTTTCTCCAATTCAAGCCCGGTTCATACTTCACGCAAATGTGAATGCAACGCAAGTTTGACGTCATGAACAATATTATTCGGAAAGGTTTGCGCAAATAGATTTTTTCTTTTTCGCAGTGCGAATATTTGGCGTTGACGTTATCAATTTGTTTCACATTTGCATTCGCCTGAAGTATGCACACGAACGCGCTAAAAATCCATCATAATTGGGCTATAATAAATAAAATGTACACTTTATGAATGCGACTATGGACATCCAATAATGAATCTACAGATTCTGAAGTATTAGTTGAAGTACTTTGGGAATTGAGGGTTTGCATGGTGGACCTAAACAAAGTAGGCCTATATATACTTTGTTTATGTATGCGGTATCACCCTGTGTAATTGATCTATTTTGAGTTGTGATGTTCTGAGAATAACCAATTTTTTTAACTCGACGTTTCGAACAGTATCCTAATGTTTTTGTTTTTCCCGCATCGTAATTTTGAATAAGCATGAAATTTTTGAAAAAATATATGTTCACATTTTTTCAATGGATTGTCTTCATTTTTGTGCTATTATAAACAGAAACATTGTTATAATTCAATTAATTACATTCCCAGAAAATATTTTTTTCAGAAGCAATAACCTTAATATTCACTTAATTAGTCAAATGTTACAAGACAGACACAATTTTTTCATGTTTTTGAAAACATATTTTTAACAGTTAGTAACATATGATATTTAATTGCTGCTTTAATAAGCTTTAAGTTGGTATATTATTGGCCATGGTAGTCTATGGTTGCCGAGCTGCATAATATACTTCGTTACGAGCTCGTTAATTAATTTGTCTAATTAGCCGCATACCCCAAAAAGGTAAAAGTTGTAAAAGAGTGTTTCGCAAGTGATAAATAGTAAAAATATGATGAAAAATTGAAGAAAGGTGACTTTTTCCAGATAATTACCCTAATTGTATGGGAAAGTACCTTAAACGTCATGGAAGAGTATATACCGTCCTTTACATGCTACGAACGCGCTAAAACACATCGTATGTTATAATAAGTAAGATGTACACTTTATGAATGCGACTATGGACATTAAACAATGAATATACAGGTTCTACATTATTCAAGTTAAGCATAGGCAGAACAAGGTCAGGCGTGTGGCATCCTCCATTTTTTATCGTTTCTTGTATTTATGGAATAGTGATATTAGTCCAAAGTCAACCCATTCTATCACTGTGATGAGGCTCATTCCACACAGTAATCCCATGTAGCCACCAATATCACCTGAAGGAGAAATGACAAACATGAAATAAACAAATATGAAAACAGACAGCTTGAGAGAAGAGTATGTGGTGTTTGGCTCTTCCTTTATGTGAGTACAAGCACTTACCTTGCGTTCGAATGTACCCGTTTTCTACTTTAATATTGCATCAGTTATTGATCACTCACGACGAAACGAAAATAGAAAAAGACTCATGAAAAAGTGCATGTCTGTTAAATAATATATCACTTATCTTAACGGGTTTCGTATAGTCAGTGATGAGAGTGATGCAAATATGCAATGAAGAGCTCCATTTGGCTTGACATTACTTCTATGTTGTCTAAAACAATTTTCTAGGCGATGAAAAAATGCGAATTAATCTACAGAATTGTGAAATTCTGTGAAGCATGTCATCAAGGGACAGTACTTGGTATTCTGTTTCCCCATTTTATTCGTTATAAATTTTAAATATCGATTTAAAAAAATTATTATGAATGACGACATTTCCATTCAATCAGAATAGCAAAGGTTGAAATGTAGTTCGTTCAACGAGGCGTGCTGTCCTTTATCTCATTATCTGCTTCCTTCTCATTATCCCGCTCTTCCCAGTTTTCTTTTTGTTCACTCTGAAAGTTCATTCAACATTACCTCGTCAGTTTCCCTTGTGGTTTGTTTGATGATATTCAGGGGCGGATTCAGGATTTTTTGCGGGGGGGGGTTCCTAAGATTTACAAAGGGGGGGAGGGGTGGGGGGCTGACACACTTTCTCACCGTTGGTTGCGCTATTTAACCTCTTTGTTTTGTTTCTGTAGGGTTTCTGCTTTTCTGGTTTGCAACTTTAGGCGTAGGCCCCTACAAGCAAAACAATAAACCAGCAGGGGGTTTCAACCCCCAAACCCCCCCCCCCCCGGATCCGCGCCTGAATATTATAAGTTAAAAAGTCGTATCCTCATTGAGTGATTGTATCGTAAAATTGGGCGTGATCCCTGGCTATACGGCATTCTGGGTTTATGACTTCTGACAAGCGCCCGCCGAACAAAGATACTGACAATTTGGGAGACCGCCAACACAGGGCAAGATAGCTCAGTTGGTAGAGCGCTGGTACGTTATTCTGGAGGTCGGAAGTTCAAAACCCGCCCCTGTTAGTTTACTTTGTGCACTTTCAAAATTCATTCAGCAGTTATACCTACTCAGTTTCCCTTATAGTATATTTGATGATTTTTTTTATTAACCCTTAAAAAGTGTGGCTTTTAGCTTTTGTAATGGCCAATATCAAAAAGAAGTAATTCTACTTTCTGTCATTCATTGCGTTCTTACGCCTAAATATAAGTAATCAGATTGTTATGCAGTATACAGTCTCTTATTCACTTTAAACACCGATTGCTAATTTATATTACACATTAATGCTGCCCTGTGAATATCAGTGTTGCGCGTTTTGTAACAACGATTAAGCCTAGATATCAGCTTACCCTGAAGAGAGTTTTTATCGTAAGCCCGCTTTTGTTCAACTTTCAGATACATCAGTTCCTCAAAGAAGATATACACGTCCAGGTAGTTTTTTCTTTCGCGAGATTGAAGAAGAAAAGAAAGACAAAACAGAAACAACTCATTCTTCGAGCGACTGGAGAAATAGCACACGACCAATCTCGTAATTAGCATATAAAAGATAATGATTATCAATTGAATTTGTATTTATAAATACAAAGTTCCGCCAGTATTTACCTGGTATATTCTTCGTTCAGCTTTGGCGATAAGGAATCCGTCAGGTATCCGGCCGGCCAGTATCCCAGAGAAATTCGACTTTCGTACGTCTTCAATTCGCAAGAAACAGGACAGTGACAATCCCGATATTTCCCTTTGCTTTGAAACTCAACTGAAAAGCAGAATGAAAAGGGAATACTTGTGAAACCAAAATAACATGGAAGATTCTTTTGTTGTTTATAACATCATGAAAACAAAAACAGCAAACTTTTTAGCATTTTGGGATACTATACTGAAGAGACTCATTGTCTGTATACCCTCTAAAAACTACTTGGTCAAATTTGAACCAAAATCGGTAATTTTTTACCCAAATTCTGAATCCGGATTTGCTCGACTCAGGCGGAGTTAAAATGACCCAGACTGCTTAGTCTGAAATGTTTGACCCATAAACAAGTCACTTTAAAACCCCCCAAAACCGAGTGCAAAATTCAACCCCGAAAACCGAGTCAAAATTTCAACCCCGAAAACCGGGTCCGAATTCAACCCAGGAAATCGGGTCAAAAATTCAACCCAGAAAACTGGGTCAAAAATTCAACCCGCAAAACTGGGTCAAAATTCAAACCACAAAACCCGTTTATAATTTAACCCGAGTAAGAATTCTCAGCAAACCCCTGGGTCAAAATGGTTGAGAGCATGTAGAGCCCTGCTGTCACCTTTTTTCAAATAATTATTGACACAGGACAGGTTGAAAAAGGGGCGAAATTTAATTTGAGGGTTAGAGAGATGTGAAAGGGGTATAGTACCTTGGAGGCAGGTTTAAAAAGAAAGGGAAGGCCCCTTCCGCCGCAAAAACAAAATTAAAAAATACTCTTATCGTGACACAAAATGGATCGCCATAAACATTTTGACCGAAGTACAAGCAAAAATTACCCATAATTTACTTGCCGATTAGGAATCTAGATATCGTGACATATTTCCCCGTATAGAACCGCTTACAAAGTCACATTGTCTTATCCCAACAACGGGTCAAATTATGGGCCCGAAATGACCACTTGCTGGGTCAAATTGACCATGATTGATTTTCCGATGATTAACCCAGAAATATCCCAGGTACGGATTACTTAAAAGATAAACTGGTACAAAATGGGTCAGGAAACTCTTACTCCCCAAACGGGTCAAGATTCTTACTTACTGAAATTACTACTTGGCGGGTCAAAGGAAAAGTTTCATCCAATAATTACCACTTGCAGGATCAAAGTGACACAAAATGTTTGACCCAGCCGAACAAGTTAAATTGGTTTGGTGATTATTAACCCAGACATAGTCAAATATTTTCACATGATTTCACCATTTAAAGGGTCAAATTGATGCGAATTGAGTCAATAAAATCTGACCCCCAAAAGCTGACCCAGTAGTGTAGTGCTAAGGAGGTAACTGCCCCTTTGGAAATATGGGAATTGTTATTGTTTAAATATTTAAGAAGAATTTGTGAATGGGATGACGCCACGTCATCTGCAGTGTGTTGATATGCGTTCAGTTTGGACATAGGTCTAATTATGTAAAGACACTCGAAAGAGCTGCTTATTAAAGCTAGACCTTAGGAAAATTTTAATATTTGGTCTTGAAAGTCTGGAAAAAAGAAATCAATTTTCCCCTTGGAAATGGCAGTGCCCTCTCTTTGCACCCTCCCCCTGAACAGAACCTGACTATGCCACTGTGTCCGTATATATTAATTTGTATACATCCTTGCAGAGGCGTAACTGCGGGGGGGGGGGGGGGGGAGGGGGACAAGGGGGAGGCATGTACCCCCTAGCTGCCATCCCTACCCCCCCCCCCCCCAGTGCCCGTTTGAAATCTTGACATGTACAACAAATTAAACAAGCTGCAGTTCATGTACCTTCAGTGCCCCTTGAACAAAAAATGTGTGCACCCCCAGGTAACCCCCAGGTACCCCCATGTACCCTCCAGAAATGTCACCCAGTTACATCACTGCATCTTGCCTTCATACTGGTAGATAAAGTGCGCCTCAGGAGTACATACCGGTGCACTTCCTATAGACAGATTAAAGAAACAACATTGTAATAAAACGTACGTTCCACGTGCTAATTGCTCAGACTATTTGCTAAATCAGCTTTATTTTGGATCTTAAAATTAACCAGGCTGGCAAACCGACATGTACGCCTACACTGTAAAAAAAAAAGAATTTACGGTAATTTTCTGGCAGTTTGGACGCAAGTACCATCCCGTAAAAAGCGGTGCAAGACTATATGTTACCTATAACGACTCATGAACACTGTTATTTTACGTTACCGGGGTACTATTTCTTAAAATAACCCTGCTATTCCCGTAAAAAGACGGGTTATGAAAAAATTACTGGAAGTTACTGGAAGCTTGGTGTAAGTAATTACAAATTTACAGAAATAGGAACCAGGCTAAATATTTATACGTAATTTATTATACATTATAGGTAAAACTGAATCATGCCGTGCTTTAGCTTTATATTCAGCCTTATCCCGCCATGGTTTCCAATGAACAATTTCAATATTTAAATACGAAAGGAGATGTAAGGCGATTCTTCACCTCTGTTTTCAGAATCTAAATTCTATTGTGGAATTGTTTAAATAATTAAATATTTTGGTCACGAAACCGTGTTTTTGGATGCAACACTACAATTTAACATGACTTGCTTGAACACAAGTTGCTTCGTAATAAGATTCGTGCAGAAGAACATGATATTTTACGTCCAAAACCCGTTAAAACTAAAATATGGTGATGGTTTTTTTTTTTTTCAGGGGGAAACCCGTTTTTGAAAATTTAAGGAAAGCGCTTGAGATTTAAAGCGTCGTGGATAGCGTAACAACATTGCTTGTTTTAAATTTACAAAATAAATTCAACAAGTGTTGCCACCGATGTAAATGTGGCCAGCACAGTGACGGCGCCATTATCGTTGGAGGTGACTTTAATTGTACTCTTAATCCCTCTATGGACCGCGTCGATAGGCTGACCGAGCATCGTCCCCGAATCTCAGCGGCTCTAAAAAATGTCATTAATGATTTTGGTCTGTGTGATGTCTGGCGCAGACTGAACCCCAACGATAAAATATTCACCTGGATGAGGAAAAACCCATTTGCTTCCGATAAAATTTCCCGAGTCCGACTAGATCGTTTTTACGCCCCTCCAGAACTTTCTTCCATTATCCGGTCTTGCCAAGTCATCCCCTGCTCTCTTTCTGATCATTCAGCAGTCCAACTTTGTATAAGTCCCCCGTCCCCTCAACATAAAGGCAGTGCTTACTGGCATTTTAATAACACTCTTTTAGACGATCGAAATTACCGCGAAATTATACATCTCTTCTGGTCCAACTGGCAAAAAGAAAAACATTTTTTTGGAAACATCTGTAAGTGGTGGGATCTTGGCAAGGCCCAAATAAAATAACTCACCCAAAACTACAGCTCCAAAATAGCCAAAGAAAAACGCGCTACTTTCCAAAAAATTAACTCCCAAATTGCAGATCTCCAGTCTGCACCAGACATCACCCCGGCCACCCAACAGGCCCTGGAGGAGCAGCGTAACGAACTCAACCTGCTCCTCCGAAATCAAGCCCGGGGCGCCCTCGTCAGATCACGTTTTCAGCACGTCAATAAAGTCGATACCAGTTCCTCCTATTTCTTCCATCTTGAAAAATCCCATTCCCAATCTAAAACCCTGTCCAGTGTCCGTCTTTCTGATGGAACTGTCACTGAAAACCCCGATAAAATCAAAGCCCACTGCCGAAACTTCTACAAAAACCTTTATAGTCACACCCCAACTGACGAGGGCGCCCTACAGTCCCTTTTATCTGATTTACCTATCCTTGACCCCCTGGACGCCGAGGATCTCGATGCTCCTCTGCGTCCAGAGGAGTTAGATGCTGCTGTTAAACAGCTTAATAGAAACAAAACTCCTGGTTACGATGGTCTGACGTCTGAATTCTATATTTGTTTCTGGCCTCTGCTCAAAAACGACTTTTTCGAATTCATACATTTTGCTGTCACTACCGATCAACTTCCCCTCTCCTTTCACAAAGCTGTCGTTACTCTTATCCCCAAAAAGGGAGAACTCCTCGAAATAGCCAATTGGCGCCCCATCTCCCTTCTCAATACTGATTATAAAATGTTCACTAAAGTTCTTGCTAATCGTTTAAAACAGTACATAAGTAACGTCATTCATTGTGACCAGAGTTATTGCGTCCCCGGACGCACTATATATGATAATTTAAATCTTATTCGTGATGTTTTGTTTTACTGTAATGTTAATAACCTACCTCTAGCCGTGGTCAACCTTGATCAGAGGAAAGCTTTTGACAATGTTGACCACGGCTATCTTTTTACCACAATGAGAGCCATGGGATTCGGTGACCGTTTCTTATCCTATCTTGACCTTTTGTACAGCGGCGCCGAGAGCCACATCAAGGTGTGCGGTTCTTTGACCGCCCCCTTCTCTTTCCAGAAAGGCATCCGCCAGGGCTGCCCGCTCTCGGGGCTGCTGTACACCATTGCAATTGAACCCTTCCTACACACACTTAGAAAACAACTTCATGGACAAAGCGTCTTACTCCCAAATACTCAAAATTTCTGCTCGGTTTCAGCCTATGCCGACGACGTTTCCATCTTTGTCACCTTCAATGCAGGATTTCAAACCATCCAAAATGTGTATAGACTGTATAGCGAATCCTCTGCTGCTTCCCTAAATTATGAAAAATCTCAAGGTTTATGGGCCGGATCATGGACCGGACGAGTCGACAAGCCGCTTAATTTCCAATGGAACAATCAAGGCCTCCGTTTTCTTGGAGTTCACCTGGGAAACCACAACAATTACACCAAACAAAACTGGGATAACTGTAAAGAAAAACTATCAAAAACTCTCTCCCGATGGAGACCTCTATCATCCACCCTTTCTCTCAAAGGAAAAGTGTTGGTGGCCAATCAGTTGGCCGCCACTAAAGTCTTTCATTCTTTAGCCGTCCTCACCCCTCCTGATAATATCCTAGGTGAACTCCAAAAGCTGCTTGTCGACTTTGTCTGGTCCAATAAACGTCATTTACTTAGAAAACATGTACTTTTTCAACCCTGTAATGACGGTGGGCTTGGTCTAGCTTGTCTCCAGGCGCGCAGCCTCACCTTCAAATTCACCCTCCTCCGACGCTTTCTCCAGCTTAAATCCCACCTCATGGATCATAACTTTAGACTTTACAAACGCCTTAATCTTGGCCACCAACTTTTTTTCACTGTTCTCGACCCCAAATGTTTCACCTGCGTCCCCTGTTTTTACGGTGAGGTATTGCGTGCCTGGATGGCGAGCGGAGCTCGAATCGAGGCACCTCCGGACTCCCTCAACCACATCCTAAACCTCCCCCTCCTCTACCCCCCACTTGTCGAGAATTTCCCGGGTGGTGCGGCCTTCTGTGCCCGGCTCTGGACGGGCGGCGTCAGACTCGTTCGTCACCTTTTCGCTCCCGACTCCTCCACGTGGCTTTCTCCTGAAGATCTCCCTCTCTTGTCTCAGACCCTCCGTCCTCCGTCCCTCCGTCTTCTCCGTCAACACCTCTCTCGCCTGCAACGATCCATCTCGTCATCTTTTCCTGCACTCTTCAACGACACCGGTTTTCTTCACGCTCCTGCTTCTCTCCATGACGTCTCTTCTAGCCCTATTTCGCCCGGCCTCATCCTTGTCGAAAAGGACAAGGACATTTGTAACCTTTCTACTAAAGCAATATACAACATCTTCAACTATCGCCTCAACCCTGACCTTCGACCTATCCTCACGCCGTGGCACGGTATGGGCTGGTTCCCGCCGTCACTGCACGTCCCCTGGCAGGGGCGGATCTAGGTTTTAACTAAGGGGGGGGGGGGGGTTTACCTGAGGTGATTGGCCTACACACCCCAGCGTGCCGAATTTTCGACACCTGACACTGGTTATTTTTTTTTTTCAGCCCAAGGGGGGGGGGGGGGTTAAACCCCCAAAACCCCCCCCGTAGATCCGCCACTGCCTGGAGAGTCATCTACGAACCTCCCGCCTCCAAGAAAGAAGGGGACGTGCAGTACAAACTGTTACACAACGTTCTTCCTTCGCTTACAGTCCTCCGTCACTTCAACCCCAGCATTCCTTCAAACTGCGGGTGGTGCGGCGAGAGAGGTACCATCACTCACCTGTTCGTCAGCTGTCGTTCAATCCAGCCTGCCCTCAACTTGCTTCACATTCTTCTCAGCCGTCTTCTTCCCGCCTTTCATCTCGACTTTGATGTATACTGGACTCTGATACCGCACGCCCGGGGTCGCAACCGGGAGACCGTCCGCCTGGGAAATTTCCTTATCATTAGTCTTAAAAATATCATTTATTGGCTTTATCGTACGTGTAATTTCATTGACCCTCTCCTTATCTGGAGCTATCGTCTTAAAAACAAAATTCTTTTAGATTTCCACTATTATCGCCTCACTGACACCATTCCCCTCTTTCTCGACAAGTGGTCCATTAATAATGTTCTATTTACTTATAATAATGATAAATTAACCTGGTTGATATAATGTATGAATGTAATTTAATGTAATATATGATTTAATATAATGTATTTATAATGATATATTGTACTTTTTTCGCATCCCTCCCACCCCTTCCCTCCGCGGGTCACCAACGGTGTCGGTAGCCTTACGCACCAAGGCGGGGCGCGGTGAGTTCTCTCACCGCCGGCGCCGGTGACCCGCCTCCCCGGGACCGCCGGTAGCGGGTCCCAGTTTTTACCCGCACTGAGCCTGACGGTTAACCCTCCCCTTCCCGCCTTCCCCTCCCCGCCCTCCCCAACCCCTTATTTATTGATACTACTTATATTAATTTTGTCTATCACAAATAACGGTTTTTGTCTGTAATTGTTGTTATACTGAGCAACGCGCCTTATCTGTATTATTTACCGAGTTTTTTCTGTAATTGTTGTCATTGTTGTCATATATACACAATCCATAGCTCTTTGCTTACTACTGTTATTTTGCTCCTTACTATCGTTTTATTTTTGTATATACTTGTATATATTGAGACTCAAGGATTTAATAAAGTTCCTCCTTGAAAAGTAAAAAATAAAGTATTTATTTATTTATTTAAAGCTTTGACACATGTTCTAGTAGTCTGGTTCCCTGACCATACTTTAGACAAAATGGAGCAATTTATAGAGTCAGAGAGTTATCAGGTCGGTCGACAATCGTTGGAAAAGATATACATTTTCTCTTTTCTTGAAAACGACAGCACACAAGGTGCCATGATTTCAAAGGATGCTTGAGACTGCTATTTACTTACAGTCTAATACGATATTTCGTAATAATTCAGTAGTTTTGTTTTTGATGTTTGCAAATGTTGTATGCTATACGTTTAAAGAAAGTAACCATGACCATACACAATTATAACTTACCTGGCCATCTGTATTCGCGACATCCACATTTCTTTACAATATACTTCACCTTGCACTCAAATTTACAGGTTGTTGTTGAGTAAGTTTGAGAATACTCCAGTTTAGAATTTGTACAGTTTGAAGCAAATGGTGACGGGAGACTATTGAACTGAAAATTATAATTAAAAACATGAATGAACTGATCAAAATAATTACCAAAAATTATAATCCAGAAGCACGAGGATAATCTCTCTTTGATATTTAAACAACTTACTGTACATCAATTTTAACATAGGCACCCCGCGGAATAAACATACCGAAGAATGGTGAAATGTTGGTAGAGCGCAGTTGGTAGAGCGCAGGAGGTCGCAGGTTGGAATCCCGCTCTTACCAGTTTCTTTTTCTATTCTGAAAATTGAATTCTAAACATGGATATTTTTCTCTTTTTACTCCGATTATTTTCAGAAAGCACACGAAAAATGAAGTGACATTTTGGATATCCCATGTCTTCGAAAGAATCAATGATACTTACAAGATGCTGTCGCACAGCAATTGAAGACTCGAACCAGGGCGAGACTGAAATAGCAAGTTCCTTGACCAATGGCATCATACCTTGAGGATGAAGTCAAAGACAGTCTGGTGTTTTCACATCATTTTATTGTAATTCCTTCAAGTTCAACTTCATTTCAATACAATACAATTTTGTTATTTACATGTTTTATTTACAGTTTAATTTAAACAGGATGGTATCAGATGCCCCCCCCCCACACTTTTTGATTGCCAATTAGAAAAAAATGCTAAATAAAATAAAAACATATTTGGGTTAAAGAGAATGTTCGAATGGTAAAAATATTTTGCTGTTACTAATTACTGAACTATGGGCTTGCCGTAGCATGCAAATGACCACGCGTAGACTTGAAGACAAGTCGTTAGACATAGTCGTGTTTTGTCCGCAGGCGCCGTAATTTTTACCAGCGCCGTACGTCTAAAATGTCTAAAGACTTTAATAACATATCTCCTGGCGGATATTCAAATATGCAACCAGCGCATGTATATGCATCAGAGGCGGATCTAGACTTTCATTTAGAGAGGGGTTGCGTTTGTTCTCCCAAACAAACGATGGACGTATAACAAAGGGAACAATATCGTCCGCGATTCCCAAAATATGTCCGCGATTGAGATCGTGTAAAAAACCTACGGGAGTATTCCGAAAAAGTTAGTACAAACAAAAGAGGGAACAATAGGACGTCCGCGTTTGGAGGTCGATACACGTTTAACTGTACCCACCTATACCGGTACAGTGTACAGTGTATGGACCAGCGGTATACCCACTGGTAACAAGGATGTGGTTTAGCAGTGCTTATCACAACTTTGCTCAGCAGCCCAAGGAGGGGTTGCAACCCCCACAACCCCCTCTAAATCCGCCTCTGCAGCCAATGGTAGCCCATCTATCTGACTTGTAAAATATCATAAGCGAGAAAGTTTGGTTTAAAAAAGCAATTAAAAGCCCTCATAATTTTACAGAAATTATTAAAGTAGAAATTGCCGTCAAGCGGGCAATCAAAAAGGATTGTGTACAAACGTGTTTTGTAATTTTCGTTAAAGACAATACCTGTAAATCTCCTGATGGGAGGTTCCAGGTTTAGAATAAGGGGGAACCTACGCCCAAAACAATTTTTTTGAGGATTTGTTTTCTTATTAAATCTAATCCCCTGTTAATCGCGCCTCCTGGTATCATAGAAGATCGAACTTGGTCCTTTGAGGATAAAATAATGAACCATGTATTAATAAAATGGATGTGTAGTGCATGTAATGTAAGATGATTTTTCAAGGCTTGCACTCGCTTGTCCCCCACCGGCCCCCACTTTTCAGAAGCAATCGACGCCCTTGGTTAAAATACCGCTATCCCTCAATAAATAGCATAATCATAGCATAATAAACAACCACCAAGAACAAAATAGGCATTTATGGCATTATAGGCATTCTTTAATACAGCTTTTTCCTATTTGTATCATGTCAATTGCTTCAAATACCAGATTTAGTTAACTCATTGCATGGATCGGGTACCGTAATTATTGTAGTCATTAATGTTTTGGAATTTCGAAACCCTTCAATGGCAACATCATTTCAGCTGTTTAGCCGGATATAGATTACATAGATCTATAGACAATGCTCGTCTTTGGAAACAAAATCCCAGACGCATATTCACCCTGAACCCGGCTGCTGTATTTTCGCCTGATGTGTACTCCTCGGTTTCAGCAAACAGTCGTAGGTACAAGCCATTCCTGCTTCCTGGATTGTGGACTTGTAAACTCTTTGAGACGTCTTCGGGATCATTGAAGGTGAAGCAGACTCCATGATCAGTAAGCCGCCGAGTGAAGTTCTTGGATGTGCATACCCGGGCATTATTCCACTTGCACTCGATAAGCATGTTTTCCAAACGGTGTGAAATCCTCGCAAACAAATCCTCCGAGAAATCACCCTCTAAACTTCCGTTGAATCCCTCAAAGTCCATAGAGTCCGGTTGATTTAGTCCATATGTTTGGTTTAGTACTCTCAAGTCGTCAGGGCGGAGAGCGGAACGCCGGAATTGGTTGAAGTTGCAGATGGTTACAGCTGGGAATGTTATATTGTTCACATATTGGAAGGAGATAGAACTGCTCATTTCATACTTGGAGTATTGGATAAGTGCTTGTGCAATGTTGTAGCTCATCCAGGTTGACATAGACAGTACGACAAAGAGCCAAAGAGTTCTAAAATGCACACAAGATTGATAAAACTTGTGAAGATTTATGAGAGACAATTATTCTTCCAAGAATAAATATCGTCGAGCACTATAACTCTAAGACAAAGCTAAATTCTCAATTAGAATGTAAACACCCAAGTCAATTTTACCGCATTAAATAACAGTTATCATGTTTAACCAGTGGTCTGTCCAAGTTTCATAATCGGTAAGGACATTTTATTCTCCTAAAACTCATCCTCGGGTTTTACTATAAGGAAAAAATTCTAAAGTTAGAGCATCAATATGCATGTTACACTCACGAAGATAGTGATTCAGATCCCCTCCACACACGAAAACACACAAAATACAATACCCAAACAAGAACAAAAAAACCAAACAAGTCACCCTCCTTATAATAATAATGTTAACAAAAACGCTTTTGGAATGTTGTTTTTGGTTAAATCACAGCGTTTACATTTATTATTATTATTACCCCTGCTCACCAAGCCCATCAATCATTCCTGAAACCTTCTGCAAGTTATATGCACATGGGCTAATCAAATACATAGCCATCACTGCCCTCACAGGTACCCATTACTCCTGGGTGGAGAGAAGCAAATTATGACAAAGTGTCTTGCTCAAGAACAAAGGCATCGCTACTGAACTCGAACCCACAATCTGTAATCACTAAGAACTTGCGTTCAGTGCACTAAACCACAAGATCAGGGGCGTCGCTGTACCATTTAAATGGAGGGGGGGGGGGGGGGGGGGGTCATCAAAAACATTTCCGATCGGGTGTGAAGAATTTTTTTCTTCAAAATTTAACATTTTCCGAAAAAGGTTGGCCCAAATAAATTGAAAAGCAGAGTGGGGGTGTGGGCGGATGGGGCAGGACGGTGAGTGCACCGTTAATTTTGAAAATGTATTACTACTAATGTACACGCTCTGACGACTGCGACCTCATTTTTTCTACTTTACATCCACTTTTACCCAACGACAACACGATTTGCCAAAGACAACACGATTTGCCGACAAAAACGACAAATGAGTTTCACACCCCGCACCCTCTCTGGCGAGGTCCGTGCACAATGTGACAGCGGCCATGCTTGCATAAACTATCCAAATCAATTTGCCAAGGAGCTCATTCTTTTGCTGATTCTCACAAACATAGTTCAACAAACACCATATACACGTTTAAATGTCCACCTTTCCTGCCTAATTAATTTCAAAGCAACTAGTGATCGATGTCCCCAGCCAGGCAGAACTGTCTGCCAAGATAAATTACCCGGCCGTGTCAAGTACCAAAACATTTCAGCTAATTACATGTACTATGGCAAAATCTAGATGAATCGGGATTTGTCCTTGACAAGCTTTTAGCGAAGAGAAGACAAAATTAGGTCACCATCCCTGCAACGCAGGCGTGGCTTTAGTATGTTTCATATGAAGCGCGATATGGGGCAGAGGGAACCCCCCCCCCCCCCCCCCCCCGTCTTTGTGTTGGTTATTGTGTTCCTGGAATTATTTTCAGGAATTATTTTCAGAAATCTAGGGGAAATGTGTTAGGTAACAATAGTCTTGGATGTGTATAAGGGTATATGAACAAAAAATAAGGGGGGGGGGGGGGGGTACCCCTCTGCCCCATGGGTAGGCCTATACTATTTTTAAAGAAAAAACTCACAAGACAAAAACAACGTAAACACCACACATCACCACACATTCTGGGCGGTAACCGGTTTTTAGGACTTAAATTTCAGAAATGTTCGCAACAATTTCAATTTTTTTATTAGAATAAGGTTCCTTGGTAAAAAAACCCAGTGTTTTAAAACCTTAATACCGCCTTTAGAGCTAAGCCTCGAAAAAGTGAATGCACAATTTTAGCTGACGTTTTCGTCCAGAAATGTTTCAGGGTCTATATGTTTTTAAGTCACCCCTCCTTTGGAAGTATAGGCCTAATCCATGTATTTCTTTTTTTACAAATTGTAAATCAGATGACAGCTTACCTTCTCAGCACATTATGATTGTTGTTAGTCACATAGCTGATACCGTGGAATGTTGTACTATTCCCAACATTCTGAAACCGTTCAGCGAAGGGTGGACACGCACTCTCATCTTGAGCAACTCGATCGATGATGTTATTCGCTCCAACTCGCTCTGACTTCTCGCCTCCCATGCCAATAATTGTTGATCTGATAATATCATCGTCACCACCTTCAAACCTCACTGACGCCATTTTGCCAGTATTTAGATTTTTCCAACACTCTCTTTAGGCCTTATGAAACGAGAATCTCATAGAATGCTTGGTAAGCAAATCATGTAATTTGATCTGCATCAAGGAGACCAACGACAGTGCTATACCAGCTTCTCTCAAACAACATAATGACAAAATGACAATTTGCCCAACCCACTTATTAGTGAATCACGAAAACAACAGATATTAAAGCTAGGAATTCTCTACAAACAAAATAAAGCATGCCAATAATGATTAAAAACCTCTTCATCGTATCCAAGATGATTGGGTAATACAGATTGCTGTTTTAATGAAGTATTATTGCCCAGCATTTCTTGTAAAGCGAATGGTTTCTTGCATTGAGGGCGCCATATCAGATATTAAACACAATGTTGGCCTGTGTCACAGCTATAACCACACTGACATTGAAAAGAAACCCTTTTGTTCGCACAAAGTTTAACAATAATTGGTTCCTTTATATTAATTATATCTGAAAGGATGTAGAAAAATTATTTGTATTATACTTAAACAGCCATTTGGCTTACTACTACATGCAATGCTACCCTACTAAAAATATTAAAACTGAGGGGAAAATATAATTAACGACATGTTAAAATATATAAGGGATAAAACAAAAACAAAATTTAAACAGATCATCAAGCCATTTACACAACATGTATTAAACAAATAGCATTTTACTCCACCTCATTCAAACAATGATTGTTCAGCCATCCGGAAAGTGAACGAAACGAAACTGTTCTCAAATTGAAGCTTATGCCCTAGCACATCTATACAATATAAACAAAATATGGCTATAATACTGGGTTTTCGTGTAATCATGGTTTTATTAACTGTTGCGTTTTTCGAGAGACACCCTGTATAACTTCTCTATAAGTCTGATTGCAAAAATACGAACTAAAATAGAACAATGTAATAGGCATAGCTGTCATTCCCTGCAATAAAGTCATAGGCGTAGCCAGCAGAGGGGAGGGGGGTGGTGTTAAGGGGTATGTACCCCCTAATATTTTCAGAGTGCCCTTTTTGTGGTACCTCAAATTTCCGTCCAACCAAAAATCCAAACCCTGCCCTCTATCTACGACATACATGTACTTGTTGGTGTTTAAAGAGCAACTACAACGGTTTTGAAAAGTGTTAGAATTAAATGTTATTGTGTTCAATATATCATAAATATACAAAATCATGTTTGTTTTGCGTCTCAATGTTGTGTTATTTTGCGAGAAATAATTACCATTTTCTTTCGAGTTTATGAAATATTTCTACAAATTGACCGCTGGCGGCGTTGTTGAGAAATGAAAAAAGGGACGTCATGTCGTAGCAAACAAGAAAAATGGTACCCGTCGCATACCGCAGGATGCATGGTTCCGCCTCGACTGTATCGGCAAAAGTACACGCACATGTACAATGTACATGGGGCGCCGTCCTGGGGGGGGGGGGGGGGGGTACTCACTTTTTTAGGGTAGGGGGTGCCTCTCATGATTTTGAGATAAGACCGATGGCTATACCACTTTGAACTTGCTTTTACTACCCATGCATAAACCAATATATACTAGGTTCCCATGATACTAGATTAAAATGCCACCCATTGATATACCAACCCTAGATATTGACCCATCCAAATACCATATACAGCCATGCACCCCTATAAGTACAAATCGGCAGGTCGTGGTCAGAGGTCGAAAGGTTATGTGCACACTCGACACGCGCGCGATACATTTACGGTGTACGAGCTGCCTGGTACTATACTATACATGGTATATACGCGGTACGGTGAGCATAATGCACACAACGCAGACGTTTGCCAATCGCTGTATATACAAAATGTACGTACGCACACGTTTTAATATTTTGCTGTCGGGAATAATGATCTCTCTCGGGCGATCTTTAACGTTATTACTACCACTCAATCTGGAAAATTTACGACCCATTGATATACCAATATGTGATAAAATTCCCATGTCAATATAGAGGATAGAATTACAACCGATGAGTATACCACTAATCGGGGGGGGGGGGGGGGGGGGGGTCATTGATATACCGGACTGTCGAAAATCTGACCCATGTTGCGGCGGCACGTCCCCTTGTGGCCATTTGTACTGGAACCCCCCCCCCCCCCCCCGGGGGCGCCGTACATGCGATCGAGCGTACGTACGTACACGTACATCGTTGTTTTTTCCGTCAAGTTTCGTTCTTTTATCCATTAATTAACGAAAATGCCCAAATCCTGTGTAATCGGAGGCTGCACTCGGAATTCTGCGATCGCGAAAGAACCGGGATGAATCTTTTTCGAATTTCCGAGGAATGAGAGCGTTAGTCGCCGGATGGGTGAAGTTCGTAGAGATGACGCGATCAGATTTCCGCTAGTCAAAATTGAGTCACGTCTGTCGCGAGCATTTTACCGCCGACTGACAGGATCCCCATTCCCAAATAAAGGCAATGTTGGAGATAGAATGCAAGTACTGTCTGCGGTAGGATGCCGTGCCGTCGCTGAAATCGCCAATCTTACCAATCTGTATTTAGAAGACGATTTGGGTCGCCGTTATTGTCCACTTTTGGGGCGACTTCGTCCGGTGCAACAACAGACTCAAACCGAGACGGCTCAACGCCGCGGATTTCATTGTGAGCCTGATCATCGCTGTCCTCTCCGTATGGTGACCCACCCGAACTGCTGCTTGAACTGGACTCACATTCACCTGATTTTGTTCTTTTTCATCAAAGCGGTGTTGTTCCCAGGAATCGTCACTTTCCGACATTTTATTTTTAATTTCGACGAAACAATCTTGACAACAGCGCAGCATGCATAGAGTACGTACACACACGTACACACGTATGCAGTATATCGATGTAAATCAGCTCTGACGTTACGCTCGTTTTTACGAAACCGGAACGGACTCGCTGAAGAAAAGACTACAAAAATGAATTTTTTTACACAAAAACTCGCGTCAAACAAAGGGATTTTGACACATCTGTTTTATTAGACATATCTCTTCTCAATAAAATTGAAACCTAAGAAAATTTGGGAATCGTTGGAGTTGATGTCGCAAGCTAGTTTGGTATAAGTCTAATAACTTCAAAGTGGATTTTGTTCTCTGATAGGAACGGGGCCCGTAAGTACACAATCGACGCAACATTAAAATAATTTCCTTCATGCTGCTGGCCCTAGTGTGCCCTTACTGGAAATAATAGTAACCCCTGTGCCCCCACTGAGAAATGTTAGTGCCCCCACTGAAAATTGTTAGTGCCCCCTGTGTCCTAAAAATGTTAGTGCCCCCTGTGTCCCCGACCCTTTTTCACGTCCCCCTCCCCCCAAATAGAAAAACGTCCTTGCTATGCCTATGAACGGGGCCCGTATAAGTACACAATCGCCGAAACATTAAAATATTTTCATTCATGCTGCTGGCCCTAGTGTGCCCTCGCTGAAATTATAGTTTCCCCTGTGCCTCCACTAAAAAATGTTAGTGCCCCCTGTTCCCACTGAAAAATATTAGTTCCCCCTGTGGTCTCACCCCCTGTTTCCTCACTAAAAATGCTGGTGCCCTCCTTGCCCCAGCTATAGTTGCGAATGCTGGTGCCCCGGGTCCTCACTTCCCCCACTCATAATTATTGTGTCCCCAATGAAAATCCTTGGCAACATCACTGCACAATTTGCACCTAAATTGTTAAAAGAGTATAGCTGGCCATTCTAAGCTTTACAAACAATATGAATCTATGCCCTTTCCAATCACTCCGGTCGAATTTGAGGAGGGAGCTGAATTCAAGCACTCTCATTGTTTGAAATAATGAAAATTGTTGGCTCATTGGAAAAGCAAGTGGCACATTACTGAAGTTAAGCAACTTTGATTGCTGGCAGTACTTTAGTCTCGTTCCCTGACCTGAAGATTCCCTGACTTGTAAATCTTAGGTCAGGCAGCTACCGCGGTTTCAAATGGATAATGACGTACAGTATTAGTCTGAGTGTGCAATTTAATATTAATGAAAGCAATTTTTTTAAAAGTATAATGTGTACATTTAAATTAAATTGCATATCTTTCAAAACAAATCTATTGATCAAGAAGTGGTTTTATATATATAGCGAATGTTTTTTTCTCTTCTCACAGCCAATTTGCCATTCAGAACCTATACAGGTTGTCAAAAAAATGCCCCTGTCAGGGTTGTAGCAGAATTCGAAAAAAATGAAATGTTATTTCTACTTTTCTTATGTAATTGTGAAGCATATTTATTTGTACTATTTTCTGTAAAATGTCCACTTTAAACAGTAGGAAAATTATGTCCCCGCTCCCTTTTGATCTGTAAAAAATCCCTGTCTACCTCTCAGCATGGATATATCGAGTTCCCTTTTTTACGCCTACCCCCCCCCCCCCCCCCCCCCCCCTAAAAATGACCTTGCTACGCCTATGAAAGTGGTTTGATACACGGCGCTTTCTGCGTAATCCTGTGCAACATCCCTACACCAAGCAAACAGGAATAAAAGCTACCACAAGCTTGTTAATTGCTTTACATTGCAACCGTGTTGGGAGGCACGAGCAAGCGTTTTTATTGGTAATGGAGCCTGAAAGTAAAGGTTATACGCGGTGGGCTTCTGGAGATCTCGCGCAGCCCGCCTAAGGACATTTTACATTGCATTGCTCTTTAAAAAAAAAAATGAAAAATAAAAAAGCCAAAAAAATAAATGTAAAAAGAATTAAAAAGAAAATATGAGAAAGAAAAAGAAACAATGAACAATGAAAAATTGAAATGGAAATGGAAATGGAAATGGAAATTATAAATAGTTCAATCAGCACTGCAGCGAGTTGCAGCGATATTGAATTTACATTCTCCTTGGAGCAGGCGGGGTGCCCCATATATATTTGGTTGTGTCCATGGGTTGAGGGGTGTCCGCATCAATTCCAGCGGACACCGGGTTCGGATTGACCGAAGGGGACGATGGGGCAGAGGCTGAGGTGCGTCCGCCTGGGGGTTTGGTGGGGTACAGAGGGAAAACCCCCGGGAGCGCCAGCCTTCACCGCCGGCGGCGGGTTCCCCGGCAGATGCCGGAGCACCTCGAGGCACGGCAGGTTTAGTCCGGGCAGGCGTGCGCTGGGCCCCGCCCGGCAGTACAGCCGGGGCTCCCGCGGTGGGCCGGGAAGGGGATTTGGGATGATCAGGGTGTGGATTAGAGACCTTGGGGGATGTCTTGGGTCAGATTTGTTCTTCGTGAAGGTGTGAGGGGGATTTAGAGGGTTGATGGGTTTGTTCTGGTTGTCATTGGTGGAGGGGGGTGCTTCTTGCAAGAACGGCTGATGTGTCCATACTCGCCGCAGTTAAAACAGCGGATCGACTCAGTGGAGAGGAAGACACGATAATGAACTCCAGAAAACGTGAAATTAATATGGTCAGGGGGGTTGATATTGGGTTTTAGCAGTACCTGGACTTGTCGGCGAAATGACATTACATGGGTAAGATCTCTGTCCTTCATTCCTACAGGTATGGGTCGGATAGAGGAAACAACCTTACAAAAACCAGATACGTTATTGACGAGGATTGAATTAGGGATTTCGGGGTATACATAGGGTAAGTCGGGTGGAAGGTTGCATCAAGCGGGTGAGTTAAAGAAATGAGTCGCCGTGCGTCAGACCGATAGAAGTGGCGACGGCGACATCATCCTTGGAGCTTAGATAGACAGCAATTCGGTTTTTGGATATTCTGCTGGCTGAACAAATATGGAGGTCCGGGAGTGAGTTAGTCAAGTTGTTAAGGTAGTCATTTAGGGATACATGTGATGCCATTGTTCCTGGTGACGCCCGGGAATGGTTCGGCACCAGGACAAAATGAACAAAAATAAGTCTCCTGGCCTAGATGGATTAACAGTGGAATTTTACCAAACCTTTTGGAATATTATTCATTCGGATGTTTTAGAAGTCTTTAATATTGCTTTAAAACTGGTCATTTATGTAAATCAATGAATTCGGCCATCATACAACTCATTTATAAAAACTCTGGTACAAGAACAAACTTGTGGTGTAATGTCCAGGAAAATTCAAGATAACCTCATGCTTCTAAGAGATGTTCTTGATTACATTAATTGGGAGAACCTTGAGGCAGCCATTATTAGCTTGGACCAAGAGAAGGCTTTTTATCGTATCAATTGGGATTATATGTTTGCTGATATAGATAAAATGGGAATCCCGTCAAATTTAGTTAAATGGATTAGACTTTTCTATAGCAACCCAAACTGTAGTATTATCATTAATAACTTAATTGGTGCCCCCATTCAAGTTAAACGTGGTATAAGACAAGGTTGCCCATTATCCCCGTTGCTCTACTCTATCTGCGCCGAAGGTTTAGCCGACTTAATTAGAACTAATAACGTTTTGAGAGGTATCACGATTCCCCAAGCCGAAAATAACATTCGTCTCATCCAACATGCAGATGACACTAACCTTTTTGTGAGTAATAATAAAGAATTTGCCGTTGTTCAAGATATCCTCGATATTTTCTGCAAGGGTAGTGGATCAAAACTTAATGTTCAGAAGTCCAAAATTTTGTGGCTAGGCAAATGGCGCAATAGAGAGGACACACCCTGTAATTTCTCTTGTTGCAACAAGATGAAAATTCTAGGAATTATTGTTGGTTATGACGTCACTCTTGAAGACAATTGGGGACCCAGAATTAAGAAAACTCAAAATACTCTAGAGAAATGGTCAAAGCGAAATTTAACTTATCAGGGAAAAGCAGTGATTGTTAATACACTAGTTGGGTCAGGAATGATTATCTTGGCAGTGTTATTGCCTGTCCTAACCATCTGGCGAAGGAAATGAGTAATATTATCTGAAAGTTTCTTTGGGATGGAAAAATTGATAGGATAAAAAGAGACACTTGTATTGGTCCAAAACAATTAGGAGGAATAGGAATGATTGACATTAAACTTAAATTAATGAGTCTTAAACTCCAGTGGCTAGCTCGCTACTTGTCTGCTGAAGGAAAGTGGAAACATTTTTTTAATTATTGGATTTACAGATCTAGTGGCAATAATGCTTTGGGATGGTATATTTTCAGTAATAGTAAAATCCAACTTAAAACGACATCTTTTTACTGTGATCTCATTTACGCCTTTAAAAGAGCAGGAGGAAAAATGAACTGCACGTTCTCTAGCATTTTGGAATCGGGGAAAATCCATCTCTGGAACAACAATTATTGTGTCACTTTGGATGGTTCTGTCTTTGAAAGTCCCGTCTTAAAAAAATTGGGGTTTCATCTCCAAAAAGATGTCTGTGTAAGCGGCAAGTTAATATCCTTTGAGGAAAATTGCTAAGAGATGTAATCTGAAGCATATCAATGCCGGTAGAATTGTCAGTAGACTAAATAAGCATATTGATCACACTCTAATTGAAGAGAATAGGCACGGTCCCCCCAATCACATTTGCAGTCGTCTGGTCATTGGAAATTCAAATATTTCTTTTCAGGTATCTGAAATCAATGCGAAGACCACATACAGGAATTTTGTTCTTAAAAAATTTGTCACGCCTAAAGCTCAACAGGTGTGGTGTGATATTTTATATCGCAGTGATTTAGATTGGTCCATGGTGTGGGGAAACATTCACCAAAATAATTTAATGGATTCAGAGGACAAAAATTTCATGTACAAGCTAAAACATCGTATTTTGCCGACCAAAGATGTCCTCTACAAAATTCGTAAAATTAATGATACAGTTTGTCCACTTTGTCACACCGAGTCAGAGTCCCATCAACATCTGTTCATTTATTGCATCTCGACATTACAGGCCTGAATTTATGTAGAATACATTTTAAGAAAGTACACCGGTAACCAGTTCTCTTATTTGAATGATTGTAATAGAATTCTGGGATATAAATTAAAACCTGTTGAAGCTATTGTAGTTACAAAAATGCTCCGTCAAATATGGAATACTAGGTGTAAGATTGCTTTCGATAATTACAGTAACCCCCTTGAAGTTGACATAATTATCCAATTTAAGAAAACCATGAAGTTATTTCTGACCCACGAGATGCCTTTAAGACGTGCTATACCAAAAACAATGCCCTCTGTCACATAAATAGCAACGACCGTTTAGTTTTCGACTATTGAATAGATTTCAATCTCTCCAGTTCATTTTAATTGTTTAGTTTAATTGTACATGTACATAATGTATTTTATGTATATATGTATAGATATATTTTCGCAATTTTCTCATTCTTATATTTGCTAATTTTTGTTGTGAGGTTTGTTGTACATCCCAAAGTTCGTTGTTTTTGCCGTATTTGTTAGTTTGATAATGCTTTTTGGTCTTCTGACAATCTGTTGTTTGTCCTCTACTGTCATTGGTTTTCGTCGTCATCGTCTCGTTACTTATATCTTAGTCTCACTGTAATTCATGCTCTTAGTCAGTCTTGTCATGTTATTTTATTTCATTTATTTATTATAAAGTTTCTACCTACTGTAGTTGTTTTGTCTCGTCACTACTTTAGTATATGGCGTATCCTATGTTTCTGTTTTATTAATTTCGATTTCCTTTAATGAGTTGATGTGTTTAAAAGTGTATCATTGTACAGTGAATTGAATTGATTTTTGAAATAAACGGAGTCTTAAACTCCATTCAAGAGAGAAAAAATAAATAAATGAAAAATACCCAGCTGTACTTGCATCAGTTAGGCGACCAAAAAAGTGATTGATTTGGCTTTATACGACACATCACGTGACTTAGTGCGCATTGCGTGTATTTTGATATATGTGCTCCTATGCGTGTTTGGGGCATATACATATCAAGCTGTGTGGAGGAAGGAGCAGATTGTGTCAGTTAGATGAAAATAACCCTGAAGAACAGGAGAGGAAATAGAAGATATTTCTTATACTTGGTCACATGATGCTGCATCTTGCTTGATCGCTGTTCATTCTGGAGAGAACTGAAGACGCTCTGACTAGAGTTACAATGAGAGAGGTTTGTGGTGAGCGATAGCAAACAGTGATGGTGGTTGCTTGGGCCGCCAGCTTTCTCCTGGACAAACACTTCTTCTTTACTGATGCCTTGAGATTGCCGGGTTATTGTCGTCATTTTATTGCCTCAGATTGCGGGTTTAATGGAGCTGAGTGCTAATTGGTCGTTGCAATTACATGAAGCTGTTAAGGACATGTGTTAGATTCCCAGCTTGCTATATCAGATAACCAAGTTCGTGTATTGCAAGGGGTTAAGACCCACGTTTTTTCTCGCAGAGGTTGTAGCCAACCAACTCGCATCAGATGAATCTTGACTTCAGTCATCACAGCAAGGACTTGATAGTATCGGTGTTAAATTGTAACAGTGAGATCATCCATCTTTTTAAAAACCGAACACGGCTTTGTTTCTCGTCTTCAGTTGTTTAAAAACAATTAAATAAGCACTGTTGGGATTCGAACCCACAACTATTCATACCGAGGACAGCTTGACTTGCTTCGTCATGGATGTATGGACTGTCGAAAGGAGTTTCCAGGACAACAAACGCAAGAAAGATGATAAATCTACCACCACAGACTCACTAAAAATGAGAGGAAAGAGAAGCGAAATGGAAGATGATGGAGATGTTGAGGGTCGCAGAAGATCGGTGCAGACTCAGACGGATGGAGATATTAGGAACGCAGACAACTGCCGACAGATTTTCAGTCAACGAAAATGGAAGGAATTTGGCACTGTGACCACACTGCATGGAATGCGGTACATTACTCATTCCAACTACAGCCTCATCAGAAGGTAGGATAAGTTATCAGATCGTTGGTGATAGAAATTTGAATTGGTCATTGCAAAATCATCCCGTTGCAAAATGTATATAATGGTTTTCAGCTGAAGAGGGATTAAGTAGTCTGACAGATTTATGAAAACTGGATGTCTTGAATCACTTGGAGATCCTTTTTAAGTTTCACAAATAACTTGAATGTGGTAAAAAGATAAACTTTTTATTTCGGTTTAATATTAACGTCATTTTCCAATGAAATGTTTTTCCTTAAATGTATTTGGCGTTCTTATAGATTCAGGTCTCTGGAAAATGGACTGTTTACAAAAAACAGTATCTGAGAATAATAGTTTATGTAAAGGAATTTTTAGTAAAGTGTGCATATATCAATTTTTGAAAAAGCCAAAGTCATACCAAAGGAAAGTGTGAAGTATTAACACGATTTGTGTTAACATTGTGACACAAGTACGATAGTTGAGTGGATGCTTTCCATCCTGTGAAGTGCTTGGTTTAGAGTGGTTCAAATCGCCTTTCACATGTTGGATAAGGAGTTTGTCAACAATGGCGTGTGAATGACAGCTCAAATCTCGCAGTTCGATCGTGGGACGTGCGTAGTATACATTTCTGGGAAAAAAGAGATTCTTATCAAGGATTTTTGTTAGACTTTCCAATCCTGCAAGTGAAACTGCCATGTAGCCCTTATTTTACGTGTACCTTCAGCTTAAGTCGTTCTGCTGTTAACATGTCAAATTCAAGAAAGGATAGAAAACATCTGTTAATTATGTGGTGTTAAATTTGCACCATGTGGTATCTTAGTAGACTAAAATGGTAACTCAAAATTCGCTACATTATAGTTACCACATGGTGTTAATTTAGCACTGCAGTTTTGTTTCAGTGAGTGTAGAAATGTGTCATAAACCAAAATGTTCCCACGTCGTGTTCGCGCTCGTATATTTGGACCATGTAATTGATTCGTCGCCATTGGATGGCGGGGGGGGGGGGGGGGGGGGACATGTTCCCTACTTTGTCAATTTTGAAAGGAATAATACAAATTTGTTCTGAAAAGGGAATTAGAAAATGCACAAATGCAATAATAGTGTCCAAAATCCCTTCTTCCTTCCCGGCGCCTGTCCCACATCGTATTGGTATACACTTCGTCATCTCAATCCCCTGGGAAGGACATCAGGGGACTTTACACCCAGGCTACGAGAGTTTGTAATTTCTGTCATTTTTAGCTGTGCAAATTTCGGAATACATAACGATAATCATGATGCACAAGCTTAAACTTGCAATACTTATAATAACACAAACTGTATACAGCGAACTTTCTCTGAAAGCCATTCAAAGGCACCAGTCTAGATGTAAAGAACACAAAAAACCTCAGTCGTTGCAAAAAGCCAGCATAAAGAGATGTGTTTCAGATTCTATGTAAAAAGTGTAATGTTTTCAGTGTCTCTGAGATCATGTGGCATACAGTTCAAAAGCCGAGGTGTAACATTTGAAAAGGCTCTATCACTGTAACGTACACATTACATACATAAACTCCTCAAAAAAGTTCAGAAAACTCAACTTTAACAGACGATTTCTCTCTTGTTTCCAACTCCTTTTCATTGAATTTAGTATCATTGGAAAGCCCTGTTATTCTTCTTTACAATGATGTGTCATTTGTTATGATTAAGCAATTGGGGGATGTGCAGCACAGCTGAATATTGGGTTGGGTGTAAAGTGAAATGTTACAAAATGCATTGCTATTGTCCAAAAGTGTATTAACTCTTGTTGTTAGGAATTGTTTGGAGGATTCGTGTGTCTGGAATGATTCTCTGCTTACTAACCAATATTTAAAGGTTGTAAGCCATAAATGTGCGGGAAAAGTTTAGAAATCCACATGGCCTGTCACAATAAATTGCCTCCGGGATAGCAACTCTGTTGGTAATGTGCTTGCGTTTCAAACAGAGTAAAAGAATTTGTCATTTTCTGCACTCAAACACACAGTAATGCTCCATCAGTAACAAGAAGTCTCTCTCACAGTACAATGTAACACTCTACCACTAACAAAAGAAAACAGAAGACTTAAGGAAAGTTTCTTTTTCTGATTTAATCATTGAACAGTTTCTTCATTGAACAATGTTAAGTCAAGAGCCTCAGTAGCGGGTGGACGACCTGAATGCAGCCACAACGGCCTGGCACCTCCTCCTCATACTGTTCACAGCCGGGTCACACGTTGCTGTGGGATGGCGTCCCATTCATCAATCAGGATCTGTTGCAGATCTGTTGCACATTCCCATCCTTCAAGCAAAAGGGGAATGCACTGTATGACAATAGCAATGCATTTTGTAACATTTCACTTTACACCAACCCCCACATTCAGCTGTGCTGCACATCCCCCAATTGCTTAATCGTAACAAATGACACATCATTGTAAAGAAGAATAACAGGGCTTTCCAATAATACCAAATTCAAGGTTGAGTTTCCGAACTTTTTTGAGGAGTCGACACCCATCAAAATAGTTGTCTGAGGTGTTTATCGTTCGTTTCATAACCAGCAGAATATGTCAGTGATCATCCGCATACCCAGGAAGATATGGGACCAAGGGGTACCCCGCTCTTGTCCCTATACCCTATACCATAGAGCAAGGAAACAGACTAACCATTTAGGGTTACCTAACACATCCCCTGATATCCGAATGAAAGGAGTGAATATCCGAGTGAAAGGAATTCCTGAGATTTCGGGAACACGATGACCAACACAAGGGGGAAGGGTTGTCCCATATATTGCTTCAAATGTTCATCATTGTTATCAAGATGTTTGCTTGAAAATAGGAAACCATAAGACACTGGTTTTGTACTTCAACTTCAATTTTTCCCAAAGACAAGCTGTTCTAATACTGATAGGCCTTCCAAACTCATTTGAGTCAATATATTTTGTAATTAAAAGGGATTTTAATCAAGTACTGATTAATAAAGACGTTCACTTATTTAATTATAGATGGTTCATTATATCGAGAATGATTATCGTGTAATTCTATTTCGTTTTAATGGAGTTCATTCTATTTCTAACATTTACTCCGTAATATTACATGCAATTTTGTCACCATTTTGGTTGTTTGTCTGATCGATAAAACGTGTTCGCCGAACACAAAAGCAATTGAGAAAAGTCAGCTAACTTGATTGGTAAAGCAGAAAGCGTCAAATCAGCTGATTAAACAGACTCGAGTGCCTTGATTCTATAAAGTGACTCGCTGAATTCAACCGAACGTTTATCGTCAACCCAGAGTGTCCATGCTTGACTATAAGGAACAAACACGAGATTCACTGGACCTTTCTTAAATACGGATGGAATGATATAGAATATATATATATACTGAAGTAGAATTAATGTTGCGAACAAGACGTTAATTAACCCCTTGAGTATACGGGTATTTACAGGAGGAAAAATCGTTGGAAATCGTTGGAAAACTGCCCTGTGGACTTTGGTCAAGGCGCGCGTGGCTACCCGGACGAGTGGCGCGTCCGGGCATGCTGGCATTCGGAGCGCGTCACGCGTATATGTAGCCACGCGTGCCTTGACTAAAGGCTATCATCCGCCCGACGGTTGAAAACGAGCGACGTTTTTCTGTTTTTTTTGCCATCCATCAACCCCAAACTTTGAACAGGTCAGTGGAACGATATTTCCTATAAAATACTAACCCCCAAATCCGCCCATTTCTGAAAATTGCAACAATGACCAGTTATGTACACTACCTTTAAGTGGGCATTAGCCAAAGCGATAATGTGGGACAGGAAAGTTGAGGGAACCAACCTGTTATTCGCATGCACGCGTGCTCGCGCAACGCGAAGCCTGTCTCATGTCTACTACCATCCTGTGCTTGCTTCAGCTTTAGCTTTCCGCGCGCGCGTGCATGATCACTCAGACATGATCACAAAATTGTAACCTTGTTTGACTGATTTATGATGTGTTTAATAGCTGGCCTCGGCCTTGGCCTCGGACGTTGTGGCATCGGCCTCGGAGGTTGTGGCCTCGGCCTTGGCCTCGGCCTCGGAGGTTGTGGCCTTGACTACAACACTGGTCGCAACCCAAGGAAGTTCAGCAGAGCTGAGGCAAAACCTAGCACTGTGAAAAAGTGCCGCAAATGCGGGTATGAGGCAGACCACAGGAAATGCCCCGCAAAGAACCAAACCTGCGACTTTTGCAAAAAGCCAAATAATTTTGCATCGGTGTGCAGAAAACGGCTTGCAGCACACGGGATGGAAAGCGCCACAGCCCAAGGCACATCAGAAAGTGATGGAGGACGAGTCTGCATCAAACGAATGGTACGAGAAAGTCTGGATCAACAATAAAAAGATCGAGGTGCAGATTGACACTGGAGCAGCGCAATCCATTATGCCTCTTCACATCTACCAAACACTCGGGAACACCAAAGAGCTGTGCCCAAGTGACCGCAAGTTGGAGTCATACTCAAGCAATTAGCTGAAGGTGGAAGGGCCCATCACCCTGCCTACATGCCACAAAAATGTGTGCATTGATGTGCCATACTACATCGTACAGGCAGAACAAAAGCCACTACTTCTCAGTGGAGATGCCAGCAAGCAGCTTAGGCTTATAGACAGAGTCTATGGGCTCGAGCAGTATCCTGAGCTAAAGATGACCACAGGCACCCTTCCAGGAAAATACTCCTTGAAGATTGACCCATCTGTAAAGCCAGTAGTACATGGTCCCAGACGTCATCCACAGGCTCTCATGCCGAAGATAGTCGACAAGCTACATGAAATGGAGCGTGACAAACACATCGTGATTGTCACTGAACACACAGACTGGGTGAGCTCTATGGTTGTCGTGGTGAAGAATGGGAAGGTGAGAATCTGTTCCGACCCAAAGGATCTCAACAAGGCGAATCGTCGAGAACACTACCCAATCCCATCAGTTGAAGGAGTCGTGGCATCCTTGCCAGATGCCAAGATATTCTCCGTCATAGACGCCAAGTCCGGGTTCTTGCAGATTGAGCTTGAATATGAGTCAAGCCTCCTCACGACGTTCAACACACTTTAATTGGGCGTTTCAGATGGCTACGTCTTCCATTCGGCATAAAAAGCGCACCCGAAATCTTACAGCTTGTCACGGACACCATGCTGGAGGGCATAGATGACGCGCCATTATGGATGACAACCTGATCGCAGGCAGGAATCCAAAACATCACGATGAGCTCACTAGGCTGTTGTAACCAGAGCAACTCAGTGGAACTTGAAGCTCAACTTCGATAAATGCCAAATCAAACAAACGCAAGTCAAGTACGTTGGTCATCTCGTCACTGCCAGCGGATTGAAGCCAGACCCTGACAAGGTCAAAGCGATGAGAGTGCTGCCTGAGCCACAGACAAAGGACGACGTCCGTAGATTTCTCGGCTGTATCCAGTATCTGGCGAAGTTCATTCCAAATCTCAGTGAGGTTGACCAGCCGCTTCGCCAGATGATAAAGAAGGACGTGACATTTCACTAGGACAAACCACAGCAACAAAGCTCTTCCAAGCTTAAAGAGCGTTGTATTGCGGTTCCGTTCCTGGCATACTATGATGTCCACAAAGAGACAACAATACAGTGTGATGCCAGTAGCTACGCTCTTAGTGGAGTTCTACTCCAAGAAGGCAAGCCAATAGCCTACACATCCAGAGCCATGACACCTGCAGAAATGAGGTACGCACAGATAGAGAAGGAGATGCTTGCGATTGTCCATTCCAGCAGGGAATTCCACCACTACGTCTTTGGTAAGACTGTGACCATCGAGAGTGATCACAAACCACTTCAAGCAATCTTCTCCAAACCCCTCCTGTCGGCTCCCATGAGACTGCAGTCTGTGCTCCTCAAACTGCAGCCATATGACTTGACCGTCACATACAAGCCTGGCAAGGAGATCCCGATCGGAGACCTGCTCAGTATAGAGCAAACCTACCTGACACTGACACTGACATCAAGCCAGTCATCATCAACATGGTAATAATAAAAGTTTATTCAGGCAGTCATTATAAAAATACAAGAAAAACACATACATATACAAGGATTAGAAAAAAATATATTAAAAGGGACTGCTAAAATATTGCATAAAAAAGATAAATGGACATCAACAACAAGCAAATGACAAGACGAAACATGACAGTGAAGGGCTGCCTAGGAGAAGACTAAAAAGTGAATTTAAACACTGTCGCCAAAGGGCGTGTCTCCCCAACCCTTTACAACATAGAGCACAAACACATATACAGACAATGCACAACACACAACAGCACATGCGAAAGAGGAGTAAAAGCAATATATAGGGGATTAAAGTTGGCTAAAAACAAAAGAAAGGGCGTAATAGGAGTGGGTTGGACAGAAATGGAGGAGACGTATAATAACGAAAACAGAACAAAATTAAGCGAAAAGGAAGATAAACAGGGCGAGGGGAAGGAATTGAAGAGGTAGGAAAATTGAACAAGAACACAAATAAGAAAAGGGGGAAAGACATAAATGGCAAGGATTCGGCCAGGATATCAAGAAAATCGACCAAATAGAAATTATAAAAAGATAAAACCACACAAATTCAAATCAGTGAAATTAATAATGGGCAGCCAAAAAAGTTGTCATTACAATAATCAGTTCTGATTAATGCTAAGACCAGTTTACAAATTACAAATTAAGATACCCTCTTGGTTCTCTCAAGAATGCAGGGAATGGGGGCACAGGTTAACATATCTACTAAATTGTCGGAGTAATAACTCCAGTTCCTCACAAACTGACAGGGTATAGAATATTTAAATAAGTCAGTGCGGGAATACAAGTGGTGAAAGGTTAAACTAGAATTGGCATGTCTGCATGAGACTACATCTCAGTCACACCAACACGTTACAGCGAGGTCCAGGAGAAAACAACAGACAAGCTGAATGAGCTACATACGATGATCCTGAAAGGCTGGCCGGATACCAAACAGGAGACACCCCACGCCGTACGCGAGTACTGGAATACCAGAGATGAGCTCGCAATCTCTGACAGTATCGTCTGCAAGGGCATGAGAATTGTCGTGCCACCAAGTATAAGGCGTGATATGCTTGCCTTGATCCATGAATCGCATCTGGGAATAGTCAAATGCAAGCAGAGAGCGCGAGAAACCCTGTTCTGGCCCGGAATGACGCAACAAATAGAGGAACTTGTCGAGGATTGCAGAGCCTACAATACACACCAGAACTGACAGCCTACTGAGACACATAAACCCACAAAAAGGTACCTGATCTTCCTTGGATCGAGCTGGGATCTGACATATTCCAGTTCGAAGGCCAGCAGTACCTCCTGCCCGTCGACTACTTCTCCAAATTCATTGAAGTCGACAAGCTCACAGACACAACCAGCGCGACAGTCATTGACGCCCTGAAGTCACAGTTTAGCCGTCACGGCATCCCTGAGAAGCTGCGCTCTGACAATGGTCCACAGTACTCATCCATCGAATTCGACACTTTCTGCAAAGAGTACCAGATCATCCATGTCACCTCCTCTCCTCATCACCCTCAGTCCAACGGGGAAGCTGAGCGTGCCGTTCAGACATTAAAGCGCTTGTGGACGAAAAGCAACGATAAACACCTCGCGATGCTTGACTATCGCACAACCCCACTCCCTAGCTGTGACCTCTCACAGGCTCAGCTGCTCATGAGTCGCAGACCTCGAAACAAGCTACCTGTTGCACGAACTCTGCTTCGTCCCAAGGCGCATCAGACATCTGACATAAAACAGTGACTCAACCAAGACAAGGGTAAACAACAACATTACTTCAACAAGAAAGGACTTGACTTACCGCCACTGAAATCCGGAGACCCGGTGAGGATGGCACCATTTCCAGGTGCTAAGCAGTGGATTCCAGCCACAGTAGTAGAACACTATGAAGCGCCAAGGTCGTATATAGTTCAGTACGGCAGCCGCAAATACCGTCGTAATCGACGACACCTTCGTCTCTCCACCTACCTGGCTAACAAACAACCCCCGCCAGCAGTTATCCAAGAACCAGAGCCAGACCCTTCATCGATTCCTCAGACAACCACCACTCGCCAGACTCCCAAACCCAATGCGAATCCTCAACCAGCAAATCAAGACATCAACCCTACAAAACCACCCTGCATCACCAGAAGCGGACGTATCGTCAAACCACCCATCCGCATGGACTTATAAATTGGACACGAACACTCTAGCATAAACCTCTCACAGACGAACCACTGTTACTCGTACTGAAGTCAGTCATATCTTTAAATTAAGTTAGACATCAAACACAGTTCTTAAATGCAACTCAGTCAAACAAAGTCAATTTCCTTCACAAGTGCCTGGTTTTAAGGTAAACTCGCACATGATCTTTGTTTGAACTCTAGCCTTTACCGTTCAACTCTTTTGCATGTGTTTATTCAAACATTCTTACATATATTAGTTGGACACTTAAACGTTTGCAGTTTTACAACTCTTTGTATTAAAAAAGGGAGATGTCACATATGGCACTTTGAGGCTCCCGTACATGTACCGATATGTTGATGTACGCAACATGTAATTAATAAAGCATTGCTTCAGAACTCACACGCGTAAACAAACGAGTACGTTACAATCTTTGAGCGGATGAATCATTAGTTATCTAGGCATATTGGCATGAGCGGCAAACTTCCAACGGATCCATTTAGCAAAAAGGTATATTACACGGTCAGATGACGTCATAAACGGGCATGTCTTCGTGTGCAATTACCTGAATATATTTGCAGACTGTGCCGAGTGTTTGAGTGCTTGTCTTGGTTTGTACTCTCTGCTACAACCCTGTGATCGATTGCCTATTTTTGCGTGGACCCTTAACTGGCTACGAAATGAGAGCAAGTTAATAGGGAACGAGGTTGCGCTTTTATCTGGACCCATTTATCTGAAACTGTAATCCAATTTGATAATATTAAATACGAGGTAATGGAATGTCAAGGCAGAATGCAAGAGCGTAGATTCCGGGGAGATATATCTCTCCCTCTCAAGTTGATCGGGAGATGGGCCATAGAATACCCCCCCCCCCATTTTTTTGGGGGGAAAGAAAAGATGGAAAAAGAGGAATATTTTTTTTAAAGAGGCCAGGAGCCAAGACGAAAATGTAAATTTCACATACAATTCCCCAAATAGAATTGTCTGAAAGAGGTTTAAAATGAGGGCAGATACGTGGTATATGTAGACAATCACTAATACACGTAATATGTACTAAAGAGCACCCGATATAGTAGTGTAAGAAGATGTTCGATCCCCTCTCCACTGCCGATTTTCGAAACTTCTGCGGTCGGTGGGTTTCCGGAATTTCATCCTCCTCCCCACTTGTAGACTCGAACGACAAACCTGTTTGTTGACATAAGTTGTCAAAACAACCGCCTGTTCTGATGTCAGTCCCTGGTCTTCTGAGTTCTCCATACTAAAACCTATGAATCATTAGATAAACAGAGAAGAGCTCAATTCCCTAGGTAGGTGTGCATTATTTCCAGAAAAGGTTGTCGCTATTGTGTGTTTTCGACGAACCTCAATCCATTAAAATGAACCTTTTCTGTCTTCGGTAATGCAACCTCTGGGATTTACTGGATGACAATTACCAACGAAGGGTATATATCATGTTGTGGTACCAGGGGACATTGTGTATGGGTAGCCGCTTCTAATTAAAAATGTCTTTCCTTCTTATGGATTTTATAGCCTAGATACAAAATGTTATATATCACCTTGGAAAGTATGTCCCATTATTTAGGAAAAATTTAAGTTAGTTATATAGGGCTTTAAATATTGACAGCAGAATTGAAGAAAGAAAGACTTGGAGAAAGATTCTGCTATACTGTAGGATCAGAACGTCAGGGCCTTCTAACTTTTTTCATTTCGTTCTATTTCAGGTTATGATATAATTATATTTCTATTTTTGTTGCGAAAGTATTTACTGTTTCTATGAAAAAATCTAAATTGAGGTTTTTGTATACCTCAAAATTTGCCTACAATTTTCATTTTTTCCGAAGCCCTTACTTTCCACGTAAACAGAACTCATATTCAATTTGCGTCAGTACCCTGCATATCGAATTCCACGTTTCCCATTATGACGTGTTCTCAGTTTGAGAAAACTGATTGAGAAAACTGATTGTATCATTCGAGGTTAGCTGAAATCATCATCCGTGACGCCCTCTTCCGGCACGAAGCAATTACGATAACAATCGACCGGACACGAACAAACAAATCAAACAAGATTGCAATATTCGGCGCCAGTTGGTGTCACATCACCTTCTTTATCTAAACTGGATCGCTGCAAATAGTGTCTATGACCAATCGCCGTGGATTCCCTAAGCATGCAGGTTTTCGTTTTTTGTTCAGTGACAAACAAGGCCTTGTTAAAATTGTTGATCGTTAAAAATTGCTTTGCCAATGTATCTATCAGATTTAGTCAATGATTTGAAGCCAATGGTATGAATCTAACTTTAGCTTGTGTCCATTCACCTGAGTTTGGCTTAAAACGTATTCCAATTTGATTATCTGTATTTAGAAAAGGTTTATAATAAAAGAAATCAAAGCATTATTAGTCTGTTTTTGTAAGTGACAAGGCGTACGATTTTCGAATCTCGAAGGGTGAAATCCCTTGTGCGTTGACGCAAAATCAAAGCATCCTTGTGATGCGTCGAATCACGTGACTGTCCACAACTGCGATCATAATTATTTTTTGGCACGTGCCGGTCTCGACCTTGCTCATGAATATGTATATCAGTAGTTTCCGGCTATTAATTAGCAGGCGGAGCTTGCAGGTGGAACTAGCAGGTGGACTTCCCAGATGCCGTGACGTTGGTAGTCTGATTAACCTGGCCTGCTTGTACTTTTCTACTGATTGACTCAGACGTAGAGATATTGAAGACATTCCTAACTGATTTCATATCAATATCTCATGGAAACGGCTTTGACTCAGACATAATATTACAGGCATTTCTGACTTATGCTGGCAACATTCCAAACTGCAACTTTTATCTGGAGTTGTCGCAGTCGCAAGGGCGTCAGGTTAATTGGCCTAGTGGTACTTTCCTTGCTTTTCACCGCTGTGACACAGGTTCAGTAGCGTATCCAGCTTTTTATGCCAGGGAGGGCAAACAACGTCTGAATCTGTTTAAAATCGTGCTAAATCTTTTTATGACGCTCAAATGCCGTCGGGGGGGGGGGGGGGGGGAGAACCCCCTGCCCCCTGCTGGATACGCCACTGCCCAGGTTCAAATCCCACCAGGGCAAGTGGATTGGGTTTTCAGTCCCTGCCTGATTCCGTGGGTTTTCTGACTCCAGAATATAATTCTGGGTTTTTCCTCTCACTTCTAAAAACTAATATGGAAACGGGTTCTTTAGATATTGCGGACATTTGTGACCGATGTTAGTAAAATTTAAGACAATCTGCAAACTTGAAATCATGTCTTTGCTGGAAAGCAGACCTAACCTTTTCCTTGTTTATGACGTGATCTCTTCATTTGGTTTCCCTTGCCCTGTTGTTTCATAGACATAACGTATTTTAACCAGAGAGACTTATTTTAAGATTTCAGGAATTAGAATAAAAATCATAAATATGTGTGTTTGTTCATATCTTTGAGTTGGAGCCAACTCATATTTAACTATGTTTTGAAACATCAATCCTAAACGTGGAATACCAAATACCAACAAAATTCTTACCACTGCCAGCCTCCCAAAAGGAACAGACAAGTACTCGTAACAACCCAACCGCCGGACAAAAAGCAAAAGAAATATTTCTTCCACGAGACTAGCTAATATTGCTCCTTCGTACACAAATGTATTCGTCGATGAATGAAAATCAGAATTTGATTGGTGGCAATATTGTCGGCAGGAACATGAAAGAGGTATATAGGAACGTGTCTAACCTCAAAATGGCATAATAATATCTGGATACTTGGCTGTGCTAAAATACAAATTGATGTGAATTGATCTCGACCGATCGATCAGGCAATGGATAAGAAAACTGATGAAATCACACAAGGAGAAATATAGAAACACGTTGAAAGACAATAACGACCAATGTCGAAATCGTAAAGTTTGTATTTCATTTTACCGACCAAGTCGTCTTCAGTATTACTAAACCTACCCGTAAATGACGCTACTTTGTCTAAAACTGACATCATTATAGCTCTACGCTACTGCAAGTAATTGCATCAAAGAATGCTAATAATCAAACATAATCCTACCGAACATGCATGTCAACTAACCCATTAGAGTATGATCGATCTCTTGAATGTTATCCGACATGGTGTACACCATGGCCATACTTACAATCATGTGACACACTTTATTGTCCGATGCTTTGCGTAAGATGTATAAACTAAAATTTAGTTGGTACTTAATGAGATGATTCAGACGCCTTCATTTGTACCATCGCAAAGACATCAAAGGCCTAAAATTCCCAATTGTAGCTACCATTTGGAGTCGGACAGTATTTAAGTGTAGTTACTGCATGCCTGCTTTATGGTAATGCTGGTCTAGGGGGAAGTGAGTTGGACTCACCAACTGTGGAAATTACCCCGCCTGAAAATAGTTCTGAAAATTGGGACAATTTCTTTGGTATATCTGTTGAAGATTTATCCTCTATCTGGGTCCAGGAAAACTCTTTACGTAAAGTGGCTTTTAGCGTTGCATTCCTTTCCTTATCAATTGTTAAAAGAATGCACCTAGTGAGAGGACCCATTGCGCTCTGTTTAACCTGTGCAATAAGCGAATATACGTAATTGAGGATATTTTCATTGTTGTTTTTGTAAACAGATTCATATGGACCGCCATTGTACTTGTCTTCAGTGGTATTCTCATCTACGTCGTTATTGAAAATACTTTGCGTTTCTTCAACTACAACGTGACAAGTCTCGTGACGGTCAAGTATGTGAATGATCTCACCTTTCCTGCGGTTACGATTTGTAACTACAATCTCCTCCGGAAGTCATACTCAGAGAGAGTCTTTGATGACGCTGTCTTGGATGCCTTCAGCGTCTTTGGTCCAGGAGACAATAACGCCCTCAACTTTTCCATGTTGAAAGATTGGAACATCACTGATGATTTGATTAAAGGCGCACACCAGAAGGAGAACATGGTGATTGGGTGTACCTGGCGTTCATCCATCAGCTGTTCCTTTGATAACTTCACCCAGGTTTTGACGGACTTTGGGGTGTGTTATACCTTTAATAACCCTGAGAATGCATCTGATGCACTGACTGTACGGCAGACAGGTTATGATAGCGGACTGTACCTGAGACTCAACCTGGAGCAGTATGATTACTTCTACGGAGTCAGCAAAGGTGCCGGATTTAAGGTAGAATGAAAATCCCCAAAATAGTTAACCATGATGTCTGAACAAGAATACAGCATGAGCTATTTTTTGTTGTGGTAGAGTAAAAACATTCCACAAGATACCCTTGTGTGAAATATATGTTTTTCTATGTCAATTTCGGCAAATAGGCAGCCAATATCACTTTCATACATTTAACCTCCGATAGGCGAGTAACGTACATGAGCAAAGAAAACAAAAACAAGTTTGAATTAAAGTAGAGATTTTTGTTCAAATTCATCTATTTGTTTGCATTTCTGTCTCGTACTTTTTTTTTAATTCTCATTTTGCGAAATTGATTGCCTGTTTACGAAAATGAAAATCTCCAGTCGAACCAACTCTGCTAAATTGGATGACGAATGTGCATTACTAAAAGGAACGTTGGGTATGCTAAAGTGCATATATGCTAAATAAATTCGCAATTTTTTGTCATACTTTGTTTTGTTTATTATCTCGCCTTCCAAACCTCAAATAGGTTGCGACAATTGATCTATAACTGTAGACCTGTTGATGTCTACATTATCTGCAAGTTCGATGTAGTATAGGTCATTCCCGATCCGTGTAAGGCCTCAATCAACCGTTCTTAATCTACATTGTTCTGGCGTAGCGACCATGGGCTGCCATTTTTTTACGTAAAATTGTATGGGTTTATATACACTGCAGTTGTAGTGAGCAATCGTCTTCGAAGCACATTAAGAAAGTGACCCTCGTACAGTTAGTGAACGTTTTTATACTGTAAGTTAATCTCAATCTAAGGTAGCCTAGTCTCAATCATCCTGTGAAATTATGGCAGCAGGTGTGCTGTTGTTGTCAAGAAAAGTGGAAATTTATATCGTTTTCCAACGATTGCCGGCCGGCAATCTCATGGACGCTATACGCGCTGTAGTGTATGGGGCGACGCGCACCGAGAGTGAGAACTTCATCAATACAAATAAGTAATCGAATTGAGTTGATTAAAAACATTTATTCACACACTGCGTAAAACAGATCAAAATTAATAGAGTAAAATAATAACTATAGCCTAGTTAATAACTATAGCCTAGTTATGAATTTGAATGACCAAAAGCATGCCGCGAAAAAGCTCCTGCGAATTTGAATGTTGTTCGAGTAGATTGTTAAATTGGATGTGTTTTATTTTTAAATCGCATAACGCAATTGTACTATTGTCTACCCATCAGATGAAACTGAATAATGATTTGGAGCAGAATTGAATTTCGCGCGAAACCGAATGAGGCAGTAATTATATTGGCTGCTTATCTGCCGAAATTAAAACTTAAAAATAAAATGTTCCATTTCGTTATGTTAAATATAACAACATAAATTCGAAGGAATCTGAAATTTGTTATTTATTTATTTATTTATTTATTTATTTCCTATTTATCCTGGGTGTTCCATTCAGTGTGCAAACTCACTGATCTCCCATGGATCCCAGCTCACACAAAACTACTAAAATACAATTAAAATATTAAGAATACAATTAATAAGAAATTAAAACAAAATAATTTAAAGAAACTAAAATCAAAAAGTAAAATAATTACACAGAAAATAACCAACATTACAATACAAATTGAAAACATCACTGGATGATGACATTAAAGGTGGTGTACACGATTGGTAATCCTCCAAACAAAAATTCTACTGAATTACTACGAAATACCCTACCCGACTGTAAGTCAATATTAGTCTCAATCATCATGTGAAACGATGGCACCAGGTGTGCCGTCGTCCTCAAGAAAAGTGGAAATTTATATCGTTTTCCAACGATTGTTCGGCCGAACAACCGCTGGAAAACAGCTTTCCACTGAGCGAATACAGTCAGTTCGCGCCGTGTCTAAAATGGGTCAACAATCCGAAAACGGGCGCAAAGCTGCAACCATCGTACGTGTGTACGCGCAGTGCACCGAAGCGACGCACCGCAACCAGCGCACGCAGTGGACCCCGGACGCCCGCCGCATGTACTAGGTGTACACAAAACCCATGATTTTAAAATTGAATAGCATCAAAATTGTCTATTATAACCTAATTAGCTTCTAGTATGATGTACCTCAGACATGTCAATTTTATATGACATCACTCTGCGCCCCCAAATCATTAAATGGGTTGGGTAAAGCCTAGGTCACACTGTCACGATTTTTGTGAACACAGCCCCCGATTAGTCGTAGCAGTTTTAATCGGGGTGAATCGGGAGAAAAATGCCCCGAATGCACCCTCCTACGAATATTCACGGTCCCATTACGATGACACTACGAATATCGACGACCTCTGTACGTATATCGACGATGCCTGTACGATTTTGAAGCCGATTCATGACGACCTGCTACGGTCAGTTACGGTGTACTACCGTTCTAGTACGATAGCGTCATGATTAGTCAGGACTACACTACGATTACAGCCGATTACAGACGACTACAGACGATTGCGCTAAGATTAGAACATCGTAGAACATCGTAGAACAGTCGTGGATATTCGAAGTGATTCGTGATAAAAAATATACCACGATTAGCCACGGAAGGCCACGGAATGCCACGAATGCCTACAAGATGGCGCTGCGACTGTGCGCGATTGAGTTACGATCACATTGCGACTGCCCTACGGTTTGAAAAAAATCGTAGCACCGCCACGACAGTTTTGAACAGTTCAAAACTGTCGGGGGAGTTTGCCGACCAGCCAAGATTCATCACGACTCATCAAGATTCATCAGGGTTCACCAAGATGCCGCTACGAGTATGTCCGCGAATCACCCGGGTTTTGTGAATCGTGGGCTATCGTCGTTAAAATCGTGAAAGTGTGACCAAGGCTTAAGAGGGTTGGGTCGAGTAAAAAGCGAAGTTCCTATCCAAATTATGTCAAACTGATCCGCTTGGTTAACCACCATATTGAACTCATCTGTTGGACACGACGTGCAATAAGGTCATGATTACGACGGCCCATTACTTTGCCTATAGAAAAATCCTTACCTGAAATTGACCAGCCTGTTATTCGGTGCATATAGTGCCGATACCAATTTCAATGAGCGTAACATAAATGGCTATGTCTCAGGTACATCATACTAGGAGCTAATTTGGTTCTGATTGACAGTTTTGACGCTATTCAATTTTAAAAGTGTATAATGTTTCTTTTTTTTTAACCTAGTGCATGTACGCACCGCTCGGCCCACGCACATGCCATGTGACCAACCGAAAACGATCCATTTACAAAAATTGGGCCCATTTCACAAGAGGGCGCCATAACAAATTATTTATTTATCGTTTTATTTTAGGGTAGCCCATCAGTTATCTAAGAACTGTTCTCCCTGTGGGCCTTGGATTAATATACTAAAAGGAAACAAGTCACTCAACAATACATGTACATTAAAAACCGGTTCAATTGGGCACAAAGAAGAATTTCTTTTAAACTACGGTACGTACAGATTTAATCAACAATCGGAAAAAAGACGAGAAGTGACGTCAGGGCAATTCACACGTTTTCGATCTCAAAATATCTTACCGTTCAGACATGGAACATTTCTCCAGATCTGCGTATTTCCTCCTTCTTATCTAACAATTAAACCACTTTAAAGTCAAATCTGAGTTTTTGGCAATTTTGAATCGAAGGGAGAGATATTCTCGTTGTGTTTGGTTTATTACATTTGCGCCTTATTTAGTTTTCAATCTTTATTAATTAACCAAGGCATCAAATATAATTGTTTCTCGTAAATATTATTTTGAAAATTTCAGGTCATGTTGCACAAGCAAGGTGAATATCCATTTGTGAAACAACTTGGATTTGCAGTGTCACCGGGATTCGAAACATTGGTTACTCTCAAATTTACTCAGGTACATAGTCGTCTACAACTTCTATGTCATTTATAATGTTACTCTGTATCTAATGTCCTGCAGTTGTTTATTGTGTGTGCTTTTTAATTACATTTCAAGGAACATAATTAAGAAAAACCTATTTTGGTTTGATTTGTTTTCATCTGAACCGTGCCGTTATTGTCGGACAATGACTCTGGACTCAACTCTACAGAAAAGAGGCAGAATTATTGTTCTTGCCAACACCAATATTTATTTAGTGAATACGGAGGTGTCAAAATTGCACCGTAGTGTAAATTTCATTCCGTGTTTGTCACTTTTAATGATCAGAATGGAAAGTGCAAATATTCGTCGTCATAATTTATGCATTAGGAAATAATCATGATGGCCAGTAGTTAAGGTTTATGCCACGACGTCAACAAGATGGTTGTAATTATTAAAGAATTTCCATTTAAAGCCAAACAAATTCTCAAACAAATCTGCATTGATAACATTAAATACATTTATTAATTCATTACAAGAATTGACATTTTGATTGGGAAAAACTGTGGAAAATATATGTCGGACAAAGCCCCCCAATTCCGTCAAACTCAAATGCGGTTTGTTGTTTAATAGTAAATGAGTAAAACCGTATACGTTTTTTTTCTTCTATTTTCTTCCTTTTTTGAATATCTCTAACCTTACAAACCCAGTCGAATAGATGTCCTTAACATTTGCGACTGTCTTTTATCTCATGTAGTTGGTGAATCTGGAGAAGCCCTATGTTACAAAATGTGTTAAAGCGGAAGAGATTGATGGTTTCAAGTACACGGTGGAAACATGCCAGGCATTGTGTAAGACCAAGTACATAATTGCTCGTTGCGGCTGTAGACCAAATGAGTTGCCATCAGGACCAGGTTAGTCGTCAGGCTGTAGAATATTCTACAGAATACCATACACTTGTCTTTGTGTTTGTTACTTGCGAGAAGTGATATTTTTACGAGAGTGTTATAATATAGGCCTGAGAGACACCTGAAAAACTAGAGTGCTGAATAATAGCCCCGACACTGTACCTATGTAGCACGAGTCCTAAATGTAGCCCCAACCACCGCGTGTACCATGTTTCATGTTTCATGTAATATGTTTATGTTTACAGGCCCGCCTTTTTGTTCTCTTTCAGACATGATGGCAGTACAGTTTTGTACTTATGGTGAGATAATACAATGTGTACAACCGGCAATACGTAAGTGTGAGTTCGCATGTCAATTGTTTGCTTGTTTTTGCCTATTATGGTAATGACATGTTGGTAAATATTTATTTTGGCCACTTTTCCCTCCTATCCTATCATCTTCCCGTAGTTTCTCTTTCCATGTTTCTGCTTACCCCCCCCCCCCCCCCCAAAAAGAAGAAGAAGAAGAAAAAGAGAAACAGAAAAGCGTTTATAAGTATGCCAAAACTAAAATCCCCAATACTAATCCTAATCCTTATTGTTTACGTTGTTTCTGTTTTTTCATCTACCTTTTTCTCCTTTAGGCCAAATTAGCCTCTTGAAAATGTTTAGTTTTTAGAGGCCTATAGATTACGAAAAACCTAGCCCAAAGGAAAAGTCACGTGAGCCTGATCTGCGAAGCACATTCTGAAATATTTCTCTTAGAGCGATACTTTAAAATTGATGAAAGTAATTTCTACCTCCGTCAAGAACACGGAGAAGTTTGATTTATAAAGACAACCAATATGTAACGATGATGACAAGTTTCACGTGCTAAGCAACGTGTGAATGAGTAATCATTGCATACATTCATTAGGCGTTCAGTTCAGCGGCTGGATAAACAAACTTTAATAAATGAGCAATATTTGAAGATTGTGACAGCTCGTTTGTTGGAGTGTAAAAGCGGTAATTATTTGGGAGTTATGTGGATTTCAAAAACTAAAAACAGATGACATCCAGCAGTTGCGAGAGAAGTAAATTACACGCTGCGACAGAAGGCGCGCTCTCTCTATTGTGCGTGAGCTCTCTTGGAAATTTACCGGTACTTACTAACTCAAGGGCAGGTTGTGTATGTTTGAACATGATTCAAAAGGTTTCACGAGGTCAGTTACCTTTCCTGTACTTGGCATGTCGAGGTTGCTAAAACACCAGCAAGAGTTTAGTTTGTTGTATCACAAATCCTGATCAATGGTCTTAATTTTCTGATTCGAAAAACTTCAAGCATAATTTTAGGGGACAATGAAATAAAATAAAACTAGAAGCAAACATATAAACCAAATTATACCGTCAAACAAACCACAAGGAAAACTGACTAGATAATTTTGAAGGAATTTTCAAAGTGTACAAAGAAAACTGGCAGGAGCGGGATTTGAACCTCCTACCTCCGGACCGGCGCTCTACCAACTGAGCTATCTTGCCCTATGTTGGCGGCGCGGTCTCCCAAATTGTCAGTGTCTGTGTTGGAGGCGGGGGTGGGGGGGGGGGGGGGGGCGCTAGTCAGAAGTCATAAACCCATTCTTCCGTATAGTGATGGATCATGCCCAATTTTACATTGTTGGATCACTCAATGAGGGAAACTGACTAGATAGTTTTGAATGAATTTTCAAAGTGAACAAATAAAACTGGCAATTTTAAAATTAATTTTTGAAATTGGTTGAAATTCAGTTGTGCGTACTCAATGCCAAAAGCAATTTAAAAAAATTAAAATATCTTAGCTGAACACCCGACAGAAATATGACCTTCAAAAGACTTATCAAACATAGGAAGGCGTACAGATTCACACCACAAATTCAGGCAAAAACTGCGGTGTTAGATTTACACCATGTGATATCTATATTTAAAGAATGGTTGAATATATATAACACATGGTGTTAATTTAACACCATAGTGTCCTGATTACAGGTCCATACCATAGATTGAGCCAATCATACAGATTATTTTCCAACTTGTTATTCCAGGGGCGTTCATAGATGATCTGGATGTTCGTTGTAACTGCAGTGTACCGTGTTTTCGAGAAGTTTTCACCCCAAGAATCTCCGAGGTTTTCTGGCCTGCAGAACACATCACTAAGGCCTTACAGGATGCCTTTAACAGTAGCGAAAGCTTCCTCAGGTATGGTGCTTTCCAAGTGTCGAACTCGGCTCTGTCGACATTCTCCGAGAAATGTCTGTCTCATATATTTATTATTAAGTGAAGTCAAGCGTGGGTGTTACAATGTCGAGATTCCAAAGATTGTCTTGGAGAGTTATATATATAAACGTCGGTCTTTCAATTGTTCCAAGAATTGTATAAATTGAACGATCACGCTATACATTTATTGAAAAATCTGCCTCGGTTAAAGTTGCATGCAAAATCGAAAGCTGGTTTGAAACGTGTGAAAAGACCAAAGCAAGTAATGCTTGTGCTCATCTTTGCTTTGATTTTTCATCCATGTTTTATATTTAGCATGCTTCTAAATAGAGTGAATCAGAAAAGTGTCACCAATCATAAGTTCTGTCATTGGCCTATTAACCAATAACCATTAAATTGAGCAAAACAGTAACATTCTGTAAATTTGGACTGCCAAACATATATATTACCTTTACAGAATATTGCAACCGAATGACGAAACGTCGATTTTTTTCTTTGCAAAAGTAGAAGTGATAAACTTATCAGTGGAAGTCAAGTTTGACAGCAGTTGGTGCGCTCCAGCAATGCTTATACACAGACACACTTAAGCGTTATCAAAAATAAACGTCCTAAGTGGTATTCAGCGTTATTCGGTGTATTGATTATAAAGCCACTAAGCTAAAACCTGCTTGAGTGTTTCTCTGTATGTGTAGGTCATAAGCATTGCTTCAGTGTTCTATTTAATGGTCATTTTTACGGAAAGCACAATACCCGAGGAATCCTTAGTTCTTGTTTAAGGTCTTCATGTACCAAACACGTCCAACCATGGTGTTGTCTACCTTGCTTTTTAATGAAAGGTTTAAGGCCGGTTGAATCCAGTAAGTGACGTCTTTTATATTACATTTCTGTTGTATTGAAAAGAGGAAACAACATGTTACCGGGACTGAACAATCTTCGACAGCATGTTCAACATGATTGCACGAATCTATGTCAGTTAGCATCATTGAATTGCTTGCAGCTGATATGTCAATCCAAATATACTTTTAAAAGAGTTTCTCGCTTGCATGATTAATTAAAGCTTATAGCAGTGAAAGCGTTTGCCAAAGTTAAGCTCAGGTTGAGCTGCTATGTTCATGCTTTTGTGAGCTTTACGCCCCGAATATTAATTGATCGGAAATTGAATAATTACTTCTGATAATTTCGAATCATTGGCGAACCACCAATATTTCATTTTTTTCGGAGCGGATCTTCTGAATTAGACCAACAAATGTTGTGTTGCCCTCGGACAGGTAAAATTGGAAAAGAGGGTCGGTCGGTCGGAATTTCTTCCCCCGCTACAATATATTTAGGCCTATACAAATCATGTCTAAAAGAGATTGAATTGGTTGTATGTACATAGCATTTTCACATGCGCTGATCTTGTATATTTCTTGCTAGACCCCCCAGACCAAAAGTTTAGGGTTTTTAGCTAGGCTACTCTTTAGCCCGAATGGAGATTTGACGAGCGTGACGGATCGAAGTCATCTTCACGCTCATCCGCGTGTTTAGGCCTAAACGGTTGAAAAAAATAACAAAACGGACCCTGAATCTGTCGACTTTTTGACGGTCGGTCGGTCCGAGGCCAACACAACATATTTTTTGGCCTTGAGGTGCGACGCTATCGCAATTTTAAAAACCATTTTATTGGTTTCAGGACCGGTAAAATGCAAACAAGTCATTTTGGTTAAGGACATTGTATTCCTTGAAAATTCATTTGTAAAAATTAATGTGAAAGAGCACGGAAATGGGCAACTTCAACTTTAAAGTACAAATCATATCACACTGTGAATCCCTTGGATGTGATTTCCTATTCAAAATGGACATGTGGATTAAGAGGATGTGATTTTAACAATGAGGGTCCAAAATCACATCCTACTCTATTTAAAAATCACATCTGAAGCCTGTGAACTATTATCCCACCCTGACAAAGAGTACATTGTGACTTCTGGGTTTAACAGCTTAAACCTCATTGTGATTCTGGACTCTGGATGTGATTTTGGACCCTCATTGTTAAAATCACATTCTCTTAAACCCCCTGTCCATTCTGAATAGGAAATCACATCCAAGAGGTTCATAGTGTCAAGACCCGTTAACATCACATTGGCCGTAACCGTTACAAAAATCAACGGTTCGTTGCATGCAAATAATTATCTATTAATTAGGCCCCTCCCCTTCACGTATTGACCAATCAGAGCCGCAAATATGGTCCAACAGACATATCCGACAAGTCCGACATGCACGCATGTCCGACAAGTCCGACATGCACGCATGCCCGACAAAAATCCGACATGCACGCATGTCCGACAAGTCCGAGTTAATACGTCAAGTCCGAGTTAATACGTCGAGCTTAATGGATCGGTCTATTGAGCTAGGCCGAGTACAACATGAAACAAGAGATAATTTTAAGACTTGATTGTGATAAAGGAAGTCCGTACGAATACCTTTTTGTTTGAGGAGAGGGGAGTTAAACACAAAGACCTGGCAACAATTTGCCAAATAGGAAAGCAAGGAAACCAAGGAAACTTTTCCGTCCACAAAATAAATTTGATAAGCGGTTGGGGGTTCGGTGTGGGACTGTACCGGTATGTGATGTTGGTGGCGCAATTCTGAGCGCCTAAATTAACTTCAAGACCCAATTGCGGTTTACGCAGCAGTTCTCAGTTATTACTGACGTTCCTGACATCTAAATATATAGCTACAAAGAAAGAAAAAACAAGTGTTTTTGTTGGGGGTTGGGGTGTGTGTGTGGGGGGGGGGGGGGGGGGGGGTGGGGTTGGGGGGGGGGGGGGGGGGGCATGGCCTGCGTTGGCCCTCCCGGATCCGTCTTTGATTTGGATATTTGCCACATTTGAAAGGTAGGTTTATAGGGCTAGAAATCTTGTAACTCTTTACCGGCAATCAAAACTTATTTTCAAGTAATGAGAAGTACCTGTCTGTTTCAATGTTTTGCACACAGGAAAAATATAATTGATATGGTTATATTTTTCGAGGAACTGAACTATGAGGAGATTCGCCAGGTTGCCGCCTATCCATTTACCGATCTTTTGAGTGAGTTGCCTGAATTGTTTCATGGTTTTATAAAATTAACAATAACAACTTTTTAATGAAATTATTCCATATAATCATTCGATCTGTAACTGTCAATTTTTAGTCGACCCTTTTTAAAGATATATCTGCATCATGTGGTCACATTTATAACCCCGAGTGAAAATCCATTGCCTGCAATGTATCTCCAATTTGCCTCGAATAAGAAATGCACGCACAACCATGAGTAAACTTTCTTATAACAAGTGACTGATGGAGAATAGCAGTTACACATGAAAGTATTCACAGGAGTTAAAAGAGTTTCCTCCGTCTTCAACCCACGATGTTCCAACCAGCTTTGTAGTCAGTGCTCTCTCCATAGTGGGGGTGGTGGATGTTACAGGGGGGGAGGGGGCGCTCGCTCACAGAATGTTTCTTTAAAATGCGATTATTTTCTCCATTTGCGAAATTTTTCAGTGGGGGCAACTGGGGAGGCAAATTTTGTTATGGGGGCGTGCGCCCCAAGGCACCCCCAGGCGACCCCGCTAGTTCCAACATTTTGAGATAACTGCATGTGATACTAGTTCAATTCAATCTAGGTCTTACTGCCTTCTAGTTGTCTGAAATCTCGTGTTACAAAGCCCTAAGGGGGCCATTCAATATTTATTTGCCATTCAATTAAACAAAAAATAAAATGCCCAGTTTCATGACAGCATGGTGACTTCTTGTGTTTCATAATCAGCTTCTGACCTAGTGCTAGCAATACTGATTTTTTTAGGAGTCGATATTTTTTCTCGCAATATCGCCGATATATGGCGATAAAATCGTCTACAAATTACGGCATGATAAAAATGTTGTGAAAGGTTAGCGATCTTAAAATCTTAATGTACAAACGCATAAACAACTTTCAAAACTTAACACTGCCAAAGCTCTCTGTCACAATATCGCCACTCAGATCGTCCACTCATACGGAGGGATGGTCCACCACACCCACGTGCGGCCAGTGTTGTAACCAACATTTTTACCAAGTCATTTTTTTTCAAGTCAAGTCACAAGTAAATTTGTTCAACAACTTCCTAAATTATTTTCAAAGCTGCCCATGTGCGTCCTTTGTTAAAGAAACCAAAATTGGATCCCAACGAACTCCAAAGCTACCGCCCAGTTTCCAACTTGCCGTACATCTCAAAGTTACTTGAGCGTGTCGCTATCTCCAGACTATCGACGTTTCTACGGAAAAACAATATGTTGGATAGTCGCCAATCTGCATATCGTCAGAACCATAGTGTAGAAACATTACTTGTTCATCTGTCCGACCACATCCTACGACAGATGGATGTTGGCAAAGTAACGGCACTTGTGCTTCTCGATCTGTCATCAGCATTTGACACCATAGATCACGCCATCCTGATTAGTCGCTTGCACTCCTTGGGAGTGCATGATGCAGCCTTGCAGTGGTATAATTCATACCTTGCAGACCGGCAACAGTCTGTAAACATCAATGGAGTATTATATTCCTCTGCCGCCCTTGACTGTGGTGTTCCTCAAGGATCTGTTGGCGGTCCCCTATTATTCACCATCTACATTTTACCACTCAGCCAGATCATCCAGAAGCACAACCTTCAATATCACTGCTATGCGGATGACATACAACTGTATCAATCCTTCAATCCATCTCAACCTAATGCTGTGTCTGCCCTAGAGAATCTTGAGGCTTGCATTGATGAGATCAAGACATGGATGATGACAAACAGTCTCAAATTGAATAACAACCAATCTGAATTTATCATGTGTGGCTCAAAACAACAACTTGCCAAGTTCAACATCCCCAGCATTAGGATTGGAGATTGCCTCATCTATCCTTCCAACAAGTGTCGCAACCTAGGTGTCACCTTCGACCCCCACATGTCCCACGTTGACCATATATCAGCAGTGTCAAAATTAGTCAGATTTCATCTCCGTTATCTTGGCTTTATTCGGAAATATCTCAATCGTACGGCCACTGAGCAACTCGTCCATGCATTTATAACTTCACGCTTAGATTTTTGTAACTCCCTCATGTATAACCTGTCACAACAAATCAACAAACTTCAACGCCTCCAAAATGCCACTGCTCGCCTCATCACCTTATCCAGACGCACCACTCACATCACCCCCGTCTTAAAGTCTCTCCACTGGCTCCCCATCATTGATCGCATTGCCTTCAAGATCCTCCTTCTCGCTTTCAAGTCGCTACAAGGAACTTCACCGGACTACATAACGGACATTATCACGCAATATCAACCGCCACGTAGTCTTCGTTCGGCCAGAGCACTACAGCTTTCTGTTCCCCGTACAAAGCACTCTTGGGGAGACCGCTCTTTGTCACGCGCCGCTCCCGAACTCTGGAACAATCTACCCCTTGAAATTCGTCAGTCATCATCATTGTCTGTATTTAAATCTTCTCTTAAAACCCACATGTTTACCTCACGATTTTGTGTTTAGTGAGTTGGTATTCATTATTTCTGTTACTGATTTCTGTTAATCAAATTTAATTTAATTTAAATTTAATTTAATTTAATTCAAATTGCATTGTATTGTGCGCCATGAGCGTCTTGCTTGGCGGATACCGGCGCCTTATAAATGTTCATTATTATTATTATTTTTTTTTTTTTTTTTTCATTTTAAATGAGGTTATACAACCCCTTTTATTCCATTTTACACTCTTCCTTTTCAATCACATTGTAATAATCAAATGACAAATATGTAAAGTAATTAAAGAATAATAATTACAATAATGAAAATTAAAATAATATCTACAATCAGACTCCACTCAATTAGAAAATTAGAAAACAAACTTGAGGGCATTCTGGTCCAAGTAACATAAAGCAGAGTTTCGAACATAAATGAAGCGAAATAACTTGTCACCTAGTCTCAGCTTTTCTAATCTAATTATTTTTTTCAAATTCTTTTGATAGGAATGTAAAATATCGACATTATCATGGGTACTATTCATTGTTTGATCGCATCTAACATTCCAGATTACTTTGTTTAGTCTTCCGACTAAAAAGAGCGCCATTTCTTCCTTAATATCACAACTAAGAACTCTTGTATAGTCATTTAAGCAAAAAAGTGGATTATCAGTATACTTCTTAAGTATTTTCTCCACAAATAACCATGCACTGATGTGTTTTTTACAATGTATAAAAAGATGCTCTAGAGTTTCTCTTTCTGAGTTACATAATACACATATATCATCCTCAGTTAAGCCAAAATTCTTCAACTTATCCTTAGTTGGAATAATTCTGTGCTTTAGTTTAAACCAAAAATCCCTATCTTCGGGGTCTAATAGTTTACAATAACCATTCGTCCAAATCTTATTCCAGTTTAAGGTTATAGATGAAAACAAATCATTCCAAATATTTTCCACTATTGGTGAAACAAATGATTGATAGACTAATATATTATAAGCAGTTTTAACATTCAGTGAGGATAAACATAATTGGCAGTCATTCCTTTTTTCGTATATAGTGACACAGTTAAGTGGGTGGTTAGCTGGACCCGCTCTCATTTCATCTATATAACTACCTTTAATTTAGGTTTTTAGATTTGATAAAATTCTGCCAGCATTAATACATAAAATATTGCATTTTTGGGCTAATTTGACATGAGACATAATTTGTCCTTTATCTAAAACGTGTTTTAGGAGATTAAAGCCCTGTGGTTTGAGAATTTTGCTGTCCATTGCTTTAACTAGATTACCAGTGATTATATTGTTTCTCCACAAAGGTAAGTTATGCGTTTCATTAATACACGAAAACAAGTTATGAAATTTCCCACCAACCGATTGAAAGGCTACAATTATTTCTCTGTAAAACGGAAGAATAACTGGATCAATAGTTTTAGGACAATCAAGTATGTACCAACCAAGAGTATGTAATCCACTAGCTTGGTTTATACAATAATTCATCAAAGTTTTCCATTTGCCTGATCCATCCATGTACCTTCTTAATAGATTACATTTTAAGGCTTGCAATTTAATCTGAATATCCACAACACCTGTGCCTCCAAGATCTTTCGGACCAATCATAGTTTTCCTCTTAATTTTATCCGGTTTACCATTCCAGTAAAAGGACCATTTAATATCTTCCATTCGATCAACATATTGTTTGGGGCAATGAACAACGGATCCTATATATGATAAGCTGGCTCCCATAAAACTATTAACAACAACAGCTTTCCCTTTCAGGGTTAAATACCTTCTTTTCCAGTTATTTAAAACATATTTCATTCTATTGATTTTAGGCTCCCAGTTTTGATTAGACGTGTCTTCATTTCCAAAATAGATCCCCAAAATTTTCAGACTATTATTGACCCAAGAAAAATCTCCTGGTTTGTCTTTTCTGTTCCTCCACTTCCCAATCCACATACCCTGAGATTTATTTTTGTTTATTTTGGACCCAGAACCCATACTGTAAATATTAAATATGTGCTCTAAAACTCCAAATTCTTTATCATCAGATATAAAAATGGTGGTGTCATCGGCATGCTGTATTAATTTCAAACGATCTTCAGATTTTGGAAGCAAAATTCCTTGTAATTTGTTATTATTCCTGATCATACTAGAAAAACCTTCGGCACATATCGAAAAAAGTAACGGTGATAAGGGACATCCTTGCCTTATTCCCCTTGTTACTTTGAATGGTTGTGTAATAAAGTTATTTACCAAACAAGCACTAACTGGTTTTTTATATAAAATTTTAACCCACTGAATAAGTCCTTCAGGTATTCCCAATTTGTGCATAATATTAAACATATAATACCACTCTATTCTGTCAAATGCTTTTTCCATATCGATACTCAAGATAGCCGCTTGCATGTTTTCATTATTAATATAATATATTACATCTCTAAGGATAGCTAGGTTGTCTTGTATGTTTCTGTTTTTAACACCACTTGGCTGTCAATGTTTGTGCTACTATATAATTTTTTATAAAAATTATTAACACATTGGCACATTTGGAGGGGTTCGCTGCAAATTTTACCTTTCTCGTCTTTGAGACAACATATTGAATTATTGTTGATTCTTTGTTTTTCAATATTAAGAAAATACTTGCTAGGTTTTTCACCTTCAGTTTTGTTTATAATATGAGCTCTAATTCGAGATCTTTCATAATCATCAATTTCTAGATTTTTTATTGTATTTTCAAGATTTTTGATGGCTATTTGATCACGTTGAGGATTTTTGAGTAAATCATCCATACTTTTTTGGAGATGTTTCTTATAGCTATTATTAGAGTAGTATTTTTCAGAGCCATACTCCGTGAGAATTTCCTTCAATTTTAGTTTCCCCATTTCCCACCAGTCTAAAATTGATTCATATGTATGCTTTTTACTTTTCCAATAACTCCAAAAAATTATAATACGACTGTTGCACTGTAGACGTGTGATGTAACTTCGCGAATTTCACGGTCATCATAGGTGGCGCTACAACACGGCTGTCATTCATACAAAATGGCGGACGATGTTTCCCAACCGCGGCTAACAGACGACGAAATATTGGAACTCTTAGGCGATGCTGATGCTGCTAACACAAAGAGACAAATCAATATGCAGTCAAACGATTAGAGGAATTTGCAAGACACGCAGGATTCGGAACTTAACAGCTTTTTGTCGCGGTTTTATGCGGGACTGAGAAGGGAAAACGGCACGTTGTACACAAAGAAATCCATGCATGCAATCCGACGAGGATTTATTCAGGTGTTGTATAAAACAAATAATGAATGTTTCACATTCGTACAATGGTAAGAATAATTTCATTCGGTGACAGATGAAATGCCCCATTCCACTCGGCTTCGCCTCGTGGAATGGGACATTCAATCTCTTACCTCATAAAATTATTCTTACTATCGCACTCATAAACATTCATTATTTGTATAACAGCTTATATTGGAGCTAGGCTATTCGCCATAATATATAATTTTGGCCCTGTGTAACATACAGTATTCGAACTATTCCCCTTTACAGGTGACATTGGAGGCTATATGGGCCTCATGGTAGGAGCAAGTCTCATCACTTTCCTGGAGTTCGTCGATTTCTTGGCTATGGGTCTAATCGAGTACTGCCAGAAACATAACGTCTTAAGACGAAGGAGGAAAATCAACATCAGTGAAAGTCACATTCTTAATTGAATCAGATGACAGTTGTACATAAGAGTAAAACTGCTAAATTTCTCTTGTATTCGAGTTTAAAACGTTCAAATGGTCTTAACTTGTATAAGAATTTAAGATTTTATCGTATACAGTTAAAAACGAGGTATTATTGCAAGTAAATATATTCCAATTTTTTAAATAACGCTTGGTACATTTGGGGGAGGCAGGTTGGCATCGTGGTACTTTCCCCGCCTTCCACCGCTATGACCCGGATGTTCAACCCTGCCCGATTCCGTGGGTTTCCCCCAGAGTAGGCCTATCATAATAATTTGGGAGGCTAATCATCCTTACTGGCAGCTGGGATGCTGAATTGCGAAGGATGCGGCTACAACGTGGTCGAGTCGCTGGCACGTAAAGGCGCCTCTGGCAGCCGGCCTACATCGACCCACATATGACCACGGAGCACAGCCAGAGATCATAAGTGTTTGATTTTTCAGGAGGGAGGAAAGCCGGAGGACTAGGATAAATACCCTCGTGGCACAGGAGAGAACCAACGCACAACTCTACTCACATATGGTCCGAGCCGGGAATCGAACCCGGGCCACAAGGTGGTGAGAGGCGAGCGCTTTAAGCACAAGCCACCCATGCCACCAATCATCATTTCGGGGTTTCCCTCCCACTTCTAAAACTGAATATTTCTTTGTCTCTTTTCTACAGGCTTCTTCAGGCTTTGGAGCTATAGTGCGGGAAAAACATTTCCTCCGGCCACATTCTCAAAATATTTGAATGGGGAAACATTCGGGGTCAGCTTTTCAGAAAATGTAGCCGTTGCACCTCCTCCCCCGCAGATCAAAAATCCGGATACGCCACTGAATGACAATCTCCCCCTTAACTTTGACTAAAAACACATGATATAACATAGAAACTTTTTGACTGTGTAACTAACATTTGTTAAATTTCAAGATGATTGGTAATTGTACAGTAAATAGTAAATAGTTGTAGTTTGTTCGCGATCTTTACATTGTATTTAAATATAATATTAATTGTCGTCATATTTATTATTGTTAATGCCGTATTTTCTAAGCACTATGAACTCTTTTCTTTGCGTTGGTTCACCAACATTGGAAGTTACCTGCCTGGGTCTACAGGTCTGAACATTGAGATAATTTCCCTGGAATCTCTTGAAGAATTATCCTCTATAGCTCTGAGATCTAGGCCAAGGAAATTATGAGGGTGCTGGGGTTGGCAACTTGAAATGTGGCCATCCCTACCACCTCTATTTGTAGCCCTTTACCTAGAATTGCTTTTAGCCTTGTCGGGTGCGGATCCGGGTTTTTTTCTATTTTTTTTTTTATGTTTGTTTTTTGTGGTTTTGTTTGCTTGTAGGGGCCTACGCCTGGCAAATACAGGTCATATTTTGCCTACGGGTGAGAACAAAACAAAGATATTAAATGGCACCTCAAACGGTGAGAAAGTGTGTCAGACCTCCCCCCCCCCCCCCCCCCCCGCTTGTATTTATTTTCGCAGACGAAACATTTTGGGAGTCACCTTTCTGGGCAAATGTTAGTACCCCCCCCCCCCCCCCCCCCCCCGTGCAAAAAATCCTGGATCCGCCCATGCTTGTCTTGGGCGACTTCCATATAAAAGAAATGGGTAAAATAAGAAACAGATAATCCAGATATGTGTAGCCTCGATCATTAAATAACGTTCGTCATAATTAATAATTTTAGTCACATTATGCAATAACACGATGACCACACATTTTGAACCCACATTTCATCAAAACGACTGATGTGCAACTACCAGCATTAAAGGTAGTGTACACGATCGGTAATCCTCCAATTTGTTTTACTGAATTATTACGAAATACCTTACTAGACTGTAAGTTAATAGTAGTCTCAATCATCCTGTGAAATGATGGCACCAGGTGTGCTGTCGTTGTCAAGAAAAGTGAAAATGTATATTGTTTTCCAACGGACGAGTGGCACGCTCCGGACATGCTGGCATTCGGGGCGCGTCACGCGCGCCTTCACTAAAGGCTATCATCCGCCCGACGAGCGCCGTTTTTCTCTCGTTTTTTTTGCCATCCAACAACGAAAAACTTTGAACAGGTCAGTGGAACGATATTTCATATAAAATACTAACCCCAAAATCCTCCCATTTCTGAAAATTGCAACAATGACCAATCATGTACACTACCGTTAAAGATACTGTCCAATCTTCATTCAACTTGACTGTTTTCTTCCAACGAATTTTAAAATTGCATGCTTCATTGGGCGTCTGCAAACTCCGAAAAGGCTTTTATTCCAGGTTACCGTCGCCTCTAACTCACAAAAGATCCCGCCCTGCAGGAAATGAATTACTGTCGGGCCTTAAATAATGTGATCTTTATAAAGTACTTAATCGATGACTAAACGATAGTGGATTTTTTGTTTGATGTCTCAATTAAATAAAAGTGCGGAATTTTTTCTGGAGGTGAAACACGAAAAGAGCATATCTTGAAGTCTTAATTTTTATTGCTAATGAAATGGTTAATCAAATGTAAGCAACAATATTCATTGACCAATCCTATGGAGGAATTGTGTAAAGCCCCAAATAAAACCCCGGCTTGGTTTAAGAACTTCCTCGGCCTGATATTACAATCCTCCATATCCTTATTTCTGAGCTCACTTCAACCCTCACATTCCTTCACATAGCCAATACGATGGCGTCCCTTTTCACTGAATCCGAGACCTCCCATTGATTTATAACCATTCATTTAATTTTTGTCAGTCTGAGGTGAATGCGATTGTGGCTGGCAGTTTCTTAGAGGGTTGCCAACAAGCCAAGAGACCACATCGAGTCTTTATTCCTCATAGGCGTGAGTACTGCTAAAGCGCTCTCGGTGGGGGCGCCATTGCACAGTCTCTGTTAGAAACAGGCGTGTCAGAAAAGTGTGGTTTTCAATCAAACTTGGCTAGTCGTAATGAAAGGGTCCATGGCTTGGCATTATAAGTGCTTAAACCAAAAATACATAATTGCATTAATGCTGTTGGCCATTTGAGGGGAAAAAGAGAGAAGAAAACTGCAAAATAATAACGAACCAACCAACATCGAGCCATCCCGCCAAGATCGAGTCAAGGGTGGATCGGGTGGGTGGGGAAAGGGTGTACAACCCCCGGCCACTACCACTTTGAAAATTATGTAGTTTACAAAAGTTGCAGTTAGGACCCTGCGCCCTTTTGGTTGTGCTCACCCTCCAATCAGGCCTGCCTCTTGTTTTTAAAGAGTGCTGTTTAAGGGAATATATTTACATTTTTAAAGTGAACAAAGAAACTGGCAGGAGCGACCTCCGACTTTTAAACTAATAATTCGTCAAACAATCCACAGATACTGACAATTTGGGAGACCGCCAACATAGGGCAAGATAGCTCAGTTGGTAGAGCGCCGGTAGGGTAACCCGGAGGTCGCAGGTTCGAATCCCGCTCCTGCCAGTTTCTTTGTTCACTTTGAAAATGTATTCAAATTTAACTAGTCAGTTTCCCTTGTGGATTTACGGAATTTTGTTTGTTTTGTCTACAAATTGAAACCACATCCTTCATCCCTGGACGTGTCTTAGTTCGCAAGGATATTAGCGTCGCAAGGATATTAGCGTGACAATAAGGCCGTAATGGATCTGAACCTGTAAAAGCCTTTAAACTTAGGGGCCTACATTGTTTGTACTAGGGCTTATGATTCCGTCCCTTTTCACTAAATGCGTATTTAAATGTTAATAGATCTTGCATTTTGTTTGTGGTTTGTATGCCCTATTCTGCCAACTGAATGCATCACCCGTCGGGTATATCAGCCAACTTAAGTTTCGGAATCAATATTCTGGAGGGTATCGCCATTTACTGCTTACCAAAGGTAAAGGAAAGCAACTCCAACTTTAGTTTCGTCAAGTTCTGCATATCCTGTAATAAAAGGTCAGTGGGGCTGGGGTCCATTGTGTAATACTAACCCACTTCGATAAACTCAAAGTTTGCATTTCTGGTGAGGTCTATCTCAAATGTTTAGTTTGTGTCCATGGTCAGTTTGATCTGCAAACACTTAATATAAAGGGCCGCACCTGAGGGTCACTACTTTAGTATACTGGCCAGATTGGCTAACTGTGGATCAAATCGTTCAATCGTATCAGTGTTGGTGTATATCGTGTTGGGCGCAAGTCTTTGTCTTTCTATTAAAATAATCGCAAGGTAAATTGAAAATGTTTTATCCAATATTTCTCCGTCCGTTGAAGTAAAATTATGCGACGCGGAAACAGCACGGGCGTAGATCCCGGGGAAATGGGGGGGCATAATAATGGGATATATCCTCCACATGTGGTGGGGATGAGGGGATTGTAGGTCACTTCATCCCCCGAAATTTAAATACTATATAAAAGCATCCGAAGAAAAGCCCGTGCTGTTTCCGCGTCGCATATACTTTTACTCCAACGGACGGAGAAATATTGGATAAAACATGTTTAATTTACCTTGCGATTATTTTAATAGAAAGACGAAGACTTGCGCCCAACACGATATACACCAACGCTGATACGATTGAACGATTTGATGCACATTAGCCAATCTACCCTTTTCCCCCCTAAAGTAGTGACCCTCAGGTGCGGCCCTTTATATTAAGTGTTTGCAGATCAAACTGACCATGGACACAAACTAAACATTTGAGATGAACCTCACCAGAAATGCAAACTTTGAGTTTATCGAAGTGGGTTAGTATTACACAATGGACCCCAGCCGCACTGACCTTTTATTACAGGATATGCAGAACTTGACGAAACTAACATATGAAGCACGATATGGGGGAAAATGGACCCCCTCTTTTGTGTTGGTCATTGTGTTCCCGGAATCTCAGGAATTCTGTTCAGAAATCTAGGGGGATGTGTTAGGTAACAATAGTCTGGAGAGTGTATAGGGTATAGGGATAAAAGGGGGGGGGGGGGGGGGGGGTACCCTTTTCCCCCATATCGTGCAGGGTATCGAAACTAAAGTTGGAGTTGCTTTCCTTTACCTTTGGTAAGCAGTAAATGGCGATACCCTCCAGAATATTGATTCCGAAACTTAAGTTGGCTGATATACCCGACGGGTGATGCATTCAGTTGGCAGAATAGGGCATACAAACCACAAACAAAATGCAAGATCTATTAACATTTAAATACGCATTTAGTGAAAAGGGACGGAATCATAAGCCCTAGTACAAACAATGTAGGCCCCTAAGTTTAAAGGCTTTTACAGGTTCAGATCCATTACGGCCTTATTGTCACGCTAATATCCTTGCGATGCTAATATCCTTGCGAACTAAGACACGTCCACTGATAAAGTCTAGGCCCTCTCCACACTCCATTCCCCCGCCCTTCCCCTCCCCCAGATTTCAACCTCATGCCCCCCGCGGCCATTTCTGTGGAGGTAGGAGCTTCATAAATATGGGGGAAAAAAATAATTATTCAGGCAGAAAATCCTCTGACTGAATACAGGTGAGGCTATATATACAGAACAATGGCTTTTGTCGGATGAAACAAGTGCAGACAAATTATATTGTGATGGGCTTATCCAATACTATATTGTTACCGTAGTGATTCCCAGCTAGTCCAAAATATAGAGGGACAAGTCAGGTTGAATTTATCCGCATTTTAAACAACTTCGCCAGACTGACCTTTGGCTTGAGTAGCAGCCAGAATGAGACGGAGGGGCCCTGTGATCTGTTGTTTGAATGTTTCGACTGACATGTTAAGCTCTTGTGAACGGAAGTTACTGATATGATTACAATTGAACTGACTTTCCCTCATTAGAATTGTACAAATGAAATTTTAAGACCATTTCTGGAAATTCCCCTTTAAAGCAAGTCGATCTAGCGGGGATTACCTGAGAATTCAAATTCTTTAACTACAACGGCCGAGTCAGTGACGGAGCAGCTTCAAATACTCATAAAATAAACTTCTCTGGATATAGAACTTGATTAGGTCACGTAAGGCAAGTTGTGCTTTATTGAAATCTACCCAGAAAAATAATTTGGAAATAAGATACCAGTAGTGGGGTCTTTGCAATTCAAGCTTAAAGTGCAAGGACTACCAGTCAGATACCAGGGAGTTTCTGCCTGTGTGGGTGAGTGATTCTACGACAACATTTTGAATCCGAATGTAGTCCCTGTAACTTGGATCGAAAAATGAATTCATGCTTTATCTATTTAGTGTTGAACACCGGATCCAAGTTTCCAACCCAGACTTGAATATCCATGGCTAAAGAATTACAGTTGTGCATGAAAAGATAAGCCTGTTGTTTCCTCTCGTGCACCCCATACGCCTTTTAATGAAACAATCTCCATAATTTAGAAACAAGTCAGTGGTAAGTTAATGCATGCGTGTATTTAATCTCTGTGTAATGATTTACTTTGTTGTCTGCATAACAACCATCTTATTAAATTGTCTTGATGAAAACAAACCAGAGGAAACAAAGTACGGTAAACACACATGAATATATACATGCCATATATGGCAAGCGCAGAAGGGAATTATATGTTGTTAATAACCCATTTTCTCGATCATCAATATGATATGTTGACATCAGTGGCAGGGAGCGGGAGAGGGGAGGGGTACTGGGTTAGACCATGGAGGAAGGATATCCTTCCTCCATGGTTAGACCATAGAGCAAGAAAGGGTCAAGTCCAAGTATGGGTAAACGGTTACGACGCTCGTGTCCAGGTCAGGCGCATGACAGCTGTTCACGGCAGAGGTCACGGCGACAAAGTTCACAAATCTCACAAGTGTCGTGTGTCCACTTTATGCACTGAACGCAACTTGCACATGCGTTTCTCGGAACTTCTCGCATCTGCAAAGTTGTTGGGAGTAGATGGTCAACAACCGGTATTCTAAGAATTGATTTCTTATCAACTACATGAACATGATCTACATGAACAATAGACTTGAAATCAAGTCGTTACTGTCGTCTTTGTCCGCAGGCGCCACCGCAATGAACCAGCTCTGAGCCATTATGTTTAAGATACCATGCATGCAAGGCGTTCAACGTTCATCGATCCGACATGCCCAGCCCTAACGACTTGACCACTGTGACTCCGGGCTGATATTCATACTGCGGCAAGCTCACTGCATATGCATAACGTTTCCATAGAGAGGGCCAATGGTAGCTCATCTGGCATAATAGGAATCATCCATTAAACATATGGGGATATCTTTTTCTCGATCAGTGTGTTTTTCTAATCCTGCATATTCCCTTTGTAATATTAGACTAAAGGGTACTTTATTAATAGATAGTCTGAATCAATAGCTCAAAAGGTTAAATTTACTTAAATTGCCGAGTACCATTCAAGTCCGAGTACTTTGCCAACCGAGTACAAGTACAGGTCTCCGAGTCCGAGTACTTGTATTTCCGAGTACGAGTCCGAGTACATTGTGCTTGAAGTAAGGAGAGGACGTTTACACGTTTAACGAAAAAAATATGCAAATCCGTTTAGAAATGTTCCCAAACGTTTAACGGAACTCAAATAAAAAAAATGGGACCTTGTATTTACCGTTACGCAATCTACCTTCAAGTTATATTTACAAAGAATCTACGATCTTTGAAAACGTGGATGTTAAATAAATTTTCCAAACCTAACCTGTGTCTTTGTCATTATTTTAGTCAGTAATATGCAAGTTTCCAACACAAAAACACTCACTCCTTCATGGAAAAGAATGCCATTTCCCGACGTGACATCACTGACTGCGCGCGTTCAACGTTAAACCGCCATCTTGAATTGCCTCATTATGTATTCATGATCATGAAGCATTAAGTTGGTATTTAAGCCAATAGGGGGAAAAGGCGGGCTGTGTTTCGGGCCATGTCATGAATATTTAACAGGTCAATCGCCATCATTCATAAATATTGAAACTAGAATCCCCTGGCCTTATAAGGGTGGATAATTTGAATTTGAATACTGTATCAGAAAGCGCCAATGCCACTCAAAAGTGAGATCAACGATCACCAAAAAGGGATGAGCCAAGCCTGGCATAGGCATGGGGAGGGGGAATTCCAACCGCGATATTGCCTGGAGGCTTGGGATTTTGGAGGGTACCGTGAGGTACAATTTGCGGAAATTGCAAGATAATAATTCTGTGAAAACAAGGCAAGATCTGAAGACCACCTCCTGCGGAGTTCGGGCCGAAACTTCGCACGAAACCATTGAACGAACTTTTTGAGAACACCTCGGCGTTTCACATATGATTGGCCCAATTACGGGTTCACGGCTAGATATTTGTCCGGTTCGCTCGTGGCCCCCGCCCGCCTTGCAAACAGGACGCTGGCAAGGGCTGATCTCTTTGAGCTCTCATTGGACAGATTTTGCATGACCTGTGACGTAGCATGCAGAGCACAAACTCGATTGCTACAGCTGTTTACCGTATAGCGCGCGCTAGCTGCATGCAAAGGTCATAAGTTACCCATAATGCCATCCGTACTTCCTTCACAAGATTCTGTGAAGCGACATCAGCCCTTCCCTGCCCAGCGCCCTGTTTGCAGGGCGGGGGGTACAAGCGAATTTGTCTGGACGGTGCGCAGGAAGTCGATTTCTCCGCAATCAACCATTTAAGAGTAGGTCCTATAGATAAAATAATCAGTGAGGCCGTGGTAAGTCAAGCCATACGTTGTTTTTTTTAATCGAGTATTGCTATTCGAGTACGAGTACCTTGATGATCGAGTACCTTTGCTGGCCGAGTACGAGTACCGTCAGTTGGAGTACGAGTACTTTGACATTCGAGTACAAGTACGAGTACGAGTACTCTAAAAACGGAAATCCGAAGAAATTGCGAAGAAACGTGGGACTTTCCTTCGCTTAATACTACATTATATCAGGTTATTACCCCATACTCTTACCACTGGAACATATTTCACCTTTAAAAAATTACTAAAGCAACATCTACTGGACCAACTATAGCGTATTTATATTAGTACATCTGCAGTATTATTATCATTTTCATATCTATATTTTCTTATTTAATCTTCTATCATGTAATTAGTCATTTGTTATAAGTGGAACTGGCCATTGGTCTCGCACAAGCCTTTGGCTTCTACCGAGGACCTGCCATGCTTTTCGGTTATAACACATAAATAAATGTGTAAGTTCTTGTTAATTCTACGAAGGTATAAGTATAATTGTTGTAATATACATATATAGGCTCTACTATAAATGAATGTAAATACATATCATCATATCATTCCTCCGTGATTATACACACGCGTATGTATATAATGTGCTTATCGTGTTGCAACGTTGTGCTGATTCGCATTCGCGATGTGATATGAATATTCATATTCTCTCTATTCTTAACCAATCAAACTGCACTATAAATAAATATTCATATTTTCTTGATTCTTAGCCAATCAGAGTGCTCCGTCCAAATTCGGGAGCAGGCATGGTGTCTTGTGCAATTAGATGACAGTCGACGCACACGCATCTTGGGGCCGAGGTTGCACAGAACGTTCCCATGTTATTATACCGCGCGCTACACGTAAAGCCCGGTTCATACTTCATGCGAAGGCGTATGCGAAGCGAATTCGTTAAGGTAACGGAGAACGTCACAATGAAACTTCAATTGTTGACGTCATGAAATTCGCTTCGCATTCGCATGCGCATAAAGTATGAACCGGGCTTAACGCCTGGAAAATGCGGTGCAAGTATTATAATACGCGGCGGCGCGGCGCAGGCGGACTAAATCCGACCAATTACCGACTTGATTTCAAGTCTACATGAACAAAGGCTGAATTGACTTCCTTGAAGTTTATGTGTACGATGTGTATTTGTCCGACAGGGCAATCTGCTTAAAGGTAGTATACATCATTTGCAAACATACAAACAAATAGATACTGAATTATTACAAAATACCTCACTAGACTATAAGTAAATAGCAGTCTCAAGCATCCTTGTGAAATCATGGCCACTGGTGTGCTGACGTTTTCAAGAAAAGTGGAAATTTATATCCCCCAACCTGATGATTCCCTGACGTCTATATAAGTTGCTCCGTTTTGTCTAAAGTATGGTGAGGGATCCAGACTACTAGAACACAATTATTTTTCTGTCTACGCCGACTACGGTTTTCCCAGCATCTATTACACACAAAGCAAAAGCCAATGGTGTAGTATATTATATTTAAACTTGATCTAACACCATTCTTAGAGTGTGTAATAGGCAACATATTATAAAAAACGGCTAATACATCTGGAGGCCATCTTTACAAAATAGAAACCTATTTTTTTGCACCCGGTTACTGTTTCCATGATTGGAATATTTTGTTCTCGTCAACTTTACGAGGCTAATAATATGCGCGTCGATGTCTGCAGTATGTAGAAATTTGCCCGTCTTATCAGTTCTCTTAAAGCAATTTTCTTTAATTCAGTGTTCTTATAATCTTTCAAGATTTATAGTCCAAAATTGCATTACTTACTAGTAAGATGTGGGATTTTATACTCAGTTCATTGCTGATATTATGTAACTGTAATGGATACAGCAGACACGTCGCAAACATTTGTAATGAGTTCATCCATGAAAATAATTGCTCGCCTTCAATTACAAATGTAAACTATAATCATCCAGACTGACATAGCCCTAATCCGGAAATCGTTTGATTAAAATCTTTTGGATCGTAATCTCACACTCGAAAAACATTTAATATTCTTATAGTATTATTGTGTATAACCTCTTTAAGTCTTGTAATTGATTATTTAAAATCTTAGAGGAGTCCTTGGAATCTGCGGAAAAGTACATTTAAGGTATATATCCCAATTAATGTTGGACGCATTTTAGTGAGTTAATCACACGCAGTTTTCTACCTTGTCCTGAATGTCCGTAACAAAAATGTGGAAACGAGCACAGATGGCCTACTTTTCCCCCACCTTATTGCTTACTGTATAATGCACCTTTTAAATTTGGAGTGAATAAAACTTTAATGTAAAAACCTGACAAAATGAAAAAATGGTGTCCGATATACAGGAAGATTGGAATGAAATGTTCTTTCATGGACTTCGCACGCAAACTCTACAAGTCGTGTGTAATTCGGACGGGTCGCATGCCCGTGCGAGTTTTCATTTCCATACGGTCCATTGGTCATGGCAGTCGCACGGCAGTCTGATAGGTCACACGAGAGTCTGAAGAGAGTCGCAAGGCTCGGCCGTGCGACTCCCAGCAGACCCCGTGCGACTCCCGTGCGACATCCATCAGACTGCCGTGCAACTGCCGAGCAACATTTGCGAATCTCATGAGAGCCCGGTGCGACTGCCATCAGACTGCTGTACAAGCTGTAGGAATCTCATGCAAGTGCGGTGCGACCCCATGCGAGCGCGGCGCTACTGCCGTCCAACCTGGCCTTGTCGTTCTTGCTGTCTGCCTGCTTGCCATCACTCTTCTTCGGTGGCATCGTTGTGTTGTGTTGTGTTGTGTTGAATACTTGTTGACTGTCGAACATCAAGTGCGGTTTTGAAGATCGACGCCAAAAGGCCCTGCTTTTATGCGATTCGCGCGGATCGAACGGCGCTTGTACGGCGGTCGCACGGCGCTTTGATTGGTTGTACGGCGGTTGTATACCGCATGCACACATGTCGCACGCGAGTTGAACAACAATCGCACGGCGCTTGCGCGGGACTCGTACAGTTTGTACGGCAGTCGCACGGAGCTTGAACCGTTATCAGATGTTTCGGGAGGAAAAGTCACACGAGAGTTGAACGGCAGTCGCACGGCAGTTGTACAAGTGAGACTGCGCGGAAAAGAAACAGGGAAAGTCGTACGAAAATCGCACGGCTGTACGATTTTTTAGTCGCACCGCAGTTGTACAAAAAATCGTTCAAGTGAGAACGGAATACCCGATCATCAAGTACAACACTTTAATTGGGTTTGGTGTTTTTCTATTAACCCGGCCCAGTTCCCGGCGATTTTGACTTTAGTTGAATGATTCATTGCTTTATACCGGAATGCAAATATTTTCGTTTTCTACTTTTTGTTGATGGTCTATATAGCTGCCAGATCTATTCAATTTCTCATCAAAAAGAAGCACTGCTGTACATGGGCAAACTCTACAAACGCTAGGGCTTTGTCGGTTATAATTGAATTGTTTTGTTAGTGTTAACTCTGTCTGACCTGTGTTCGTTGGGGCGGAAATCATATGGCTGGGAAAAACATGCTTCACACGCTAGATCTATTTGCCGTCAACAACTTCATGCAAACGCTAAATAAATCTAGCGTCTGAAGCACGTTTTTCCCAGCCATGTGATTTCCCCCCAACGAACAGCGCGTAGACAATCGTTCAAGTGAGAACGGGGCCTAACCGAGACGTCGTCAGCCGTTTAAGAAACGTTTTTCCCAGCCATGTGATTTTCCTCTAACGAATGTTCTTATAATCTTTCAAGATTTATAGTCCAAAATTGCATTACTTACTAGTAAGATGTGGGATTTTATACTCAGTTCATTGCTGATATTATGTAACTGTAATGGATACAGCAGACACGTCGCAAACATTTGTAATGAGTTCATCCATGAAAAGAATTGCTCGCCTTCAATTACAAATGTAAACTATAATCATCCAGACTGACATAGCCCTAATCCGGAAATCATTTGATTAAAATCTTTTGGATCGTAATCTCACACTCGAAAAACATTTAATATTCTTATAGTATTATTGTGTATAACCTCTTTAAGTCTTGTAATTGATTATTTAAAATCTTAGAGGAGTCCTTGGAATCTGCGGAAAAGTACATTTAAGGTATATATCCCAATTAATGTTGGACGCATTTTAGTGAGTTAATCACACGCAGTTTTCTACCTTGTCCTGAATGTCCGTAACAAAAATGTGGAAACGAGCACAGATGGCCTACTTTTCCCCCACCTTATTGCTTACTGTATAATGCACCTTTTAAATTTGGAGTGAATACAACTTTTGTGTAAAACCTGACAAAATGAATTAATGGTGTCCGATATACAGGAAGATTGGAATGAAATGTTCTTTCATGGACTTCGCACGCAAACTCTACAAACGCTACGGCTTTGTCGGTTATAATTGGTTTTTTTGTTAGCGTTAACTCTAACTGAGCGCGAATGCCTTGCGACTACTAAATCGCACAGGGCGTACGGGAGTCGCACGGCAGTATGTTGATGATTCGCACAGGTTGTAGGGGTGTCGTGTGTAATTCGGACGGGTCGCATGCCCGTGCGAGTTTTCATTTCCATACGGTCTATTGGTCATGGCAGTCGCACGGCAGTCTGATAGGTCGCACGGGAGTCTGAAGAGAGTCGCAAGGCTCGGCCGTGCGACTCCCAGCAGACCCCGTACGACTCCCGTGCGACATCCATCAGACTGCCGTGCAACTGCCGAGCAACATTTGCGAATCTCATGAGAGCCCGGTGCGACTGCCATCAGACTGCTGTACAAGCTGTAGGATTCTCATGCAAGTGCGGTGCGACCCCATGCGAGCGCTGCGCTACTGCCGTCCAACCTGGCCTTGTCGATCGTTCTTGCTGTCTGCCTGCTTGAATTGCCATCACTCTTCTTCGATGGCATCGTTGTGTTGTGTTGAATACTTGTTGACTGTCGAACATCAAGTGCGGTTTTGAAGATCGACGCCAAAAGGCCCTGCTTTTATGCGATTCGCGCGGATCGAACGGCGCTTGTACGGCGGTCGCACGGCGCTTTGATTGGTTGTACGGCGGTTGTACCGCATGCACAGGTCGCACGCGAGTTGAACAACAATCGCACGGCGCTTGCGCGGGACTCGTACAGTTTGTACGGCAGTCGCACGGAGCTTGAACCGTTATCAGATGTTTCGGGAGGAAAAGTCACACGAGAGTTGAACGGCAGTCGCACGGCAGTTGTACAAGTGAGACTGCGCGGAAAAGAAACAGGGAAAGTCGTACGGAAATCGCACGGCTGTACGATTTTTTAGTCGCACCGCAGTTTAGACCGTGGGGCATCCGTTCGTATCGTTCAGCCTTGTTCTCTTCGGCAGAGGGGGGACACAATATAACTCTCTAAAGCAAGTTAACAATACAATAGTTATTATTTGTGTTGATCCCGCATTCATAGGTCTCGCATGTTATGTAATTTTGATGATAAAAAAGTATCTATTTTGTGCGGAATAATATCATACAGAATCAGTCGTGCGTGTGTTTGTCCAATGAAATCGGGTTTCTCGTACCTCGCGATCTTTGTCACTTTTGGCTTGGCGTTCATCATTGGATACTAAATTTCATGCGCAAATAGAAAGCGATTTTGTAGCCAATGAAAATGGCTGTTATGGCCACACGCGGGACGTCAAAACCAGTGGCAACGTACGTAAACAAAACGACCGCCATGACGGTTTTCATCGCAAATGCTCATCCAGTACCAAATTCCAACGATTCTACAAACAGAAACGGGCTCTCCTTACTTGGAAAGCAGAAACAAGAAGGAAACCTAAACCTTGTCAGCTGCGGGTAAGCATTGAGTTTATTTATTTTTTATTTTCAAACGAGTACTAGCCCCACATTAGTCATGTTGGTGGTTTTCCCTAACGTCGTGGACGTGGCGCACAGTACGTAGGCCTAACGTTAGCGTTAGGCCCTTGCAATCCGTACCCTAACTTTACTCATGCAATGTTGCCAAACTTCTTTGTTGACAAAAACATCAAATTCATTCAGTGAAATACTGGTACTTTTACCTTATATTGCTTGCTATTTAACCTCTGTGAACAACTTCGGTGTCATGAAATTTATTCCGAAATTAAAAAACGGCGGTGTCCGGAAATTGGGCACAAAATCTGCCGAGTCGCCTAAACCATCATGCCGACCTACTTCCAGAACTGTAAGGTTTTTACAAACCTTACAGAAAGACACATTGAACCTGCTGTGGACGATTTTCTTCCATAGTTTTGACCCTCAATAACTTTCTAGTCACGAAATGTTGTGCCCCAAGATTTCACATGCCTTCACTTGATATGGCCATGTACACATAGGCTAGGTTCACTTCCTTGAAATGTAACCCAAAAAGTTAAATTTTACGGATATTTCGCTTACCAAGACCACATCAATCGCCAATCCGCAGTTTCGCATCCGTTTTTGTCGACTGAGGGCGCCCCAATGCTCTTGACCAACCACAGCGCGGCTTTCATATCAACGCGTGAGGCAAAAAAACACACAAAATTGCTGCATTGTTTTCGCAGGAAACAGTCATCTAAAAAAACTAAAAGAGGCGTTTCCGCATGCCTCGCGGCGCAGTAACGCGGCTGCTAGCATGCCGTATGAATCTGAAACAAATATTCATGACTGTTTCCTGCGAAAACAATGCATCAATTTTGTGTGTTTTTTTGCCTCACGCGTTGATATGAAAGCCGCGCTGTGGTTGGTCAAGAGCATTGGGGCGCCCTCAGTCGACAAAAACGGATGCGAAACTGCGGATTGGCGATTGATGTGGTCTTGGTAAGCGAAATATCCGTAAAATTTAACTTTTTGGGTTACATTTCAAGGAAGTGAACCTAGCCTATGTGTACATGGCCATATCAAGTGAAGGCATGTGAAATCTTGGGGCACAACATTTCGTGACTAGAAAGTTATTGAGGGTCAAAACTATGGAAGAAAATCGTCCACAGCAGGTTCAATGTGTCTTTCTGTAAGGTTTGTAAAAACCTTACAGTTCTGGAAGTAATGCCGACCTAGCCCAGGTTGGACGTCCTTATTTCATTGCATTACACAGTAGTAGTAGTAGTGCAATGTAATGAAGATACTGAGGAGTCCAACCTGGTCTACATGCCGACCATGCTAACGTGGCGCACTTGAATACATCTCGGAAAATTCCAATTTAACATTGAAGAATTTCTTTAAAGGGGTGTGGGTATTTTGCGGAACTTGCAGAACGTGCGGAACTCTGCGGAACTCTGCGGAACTCTGCAGAACAAGAAAGTTTAGACCGAATACATTCAAAATATCGACTTCAAAGACAGAATAACGTCCAAACCTGACTAATGAGTACTGAAATCGTCATGCATTTTCCCTTGGATTAAAGACATTTCAACATTTAAAGCATTTTGTTCCGTGCATCACAGAACTCTCGTCCTGACAATAATCTATATTACGTGCAGAACACATGCTGTAAAGGGATATATCATTTACAAACCAAGTGTTCAGATACAGCCATGTAGGGCAATACGGGTCCGATTCCTCAATGCGAAATGTCGGGGGCATGTTTGTGTGGCAGGGCCAAATTATATTGCCTTGTTATTTTTAGAGAGTTGCTCCCCTGCTTATATTTTTAACATGTACTGTGGTTTATTTAGTTGTGTGTCCCCCTGGCCCCAGTACCAGCACCCCCCCCCCCCCCCCCCCTTCCCTTGACCACAGTTATACTTGTGTACAAAGTTTTAGCTTGCCTTCACTTAGCAGACCGGCGGAGAAGAGTGCAACATGTGCCTCTTTCACACTCCTTTGAGTTGTGCGACCTGCCGTAGCCTTGTCTTTCGTCTGCTACAGTGCCCTGGTAAGTTTTATCGTCCAATTGGTGTTCTTTTTATATTGTATAATCTTATTTCGAGTATCATTACAGTTTTTGATAGGTTTTATTTGGTTTAAAGCGAGGTTTTATCTTTGGAAAGTTATAGTTTCTTTTTGAGAAAGCTTTGAGATTTTGCTTTATCATGATGGGTCGAGTGCATTTGCATTTTGTATTATTGTGATTTTCTTGCCTTTGTGATTTGAAATAAGCAAAGGAGTACTGTTTTGCCAATGGGATGACTTGAGTTTTCTTTGACTAGTTTTATGTTAAATTATATATATTTTTTGTACAAGTTATCAATTTCTACTTTAGAACTTTTCTTGTTTCTCTTAGGATGGTTTAATTGCCATGGAGAATTTCTTTTTGTGGAGAAAGACTTTATTTTTACCCCTAGAACATGTAGATTGAATGACTTTAGAGTGTATCTCTACCATTGTTTCAAGTAGGAGATCTGGTTTTCCCACAGAGATTTAAGTGTGCAAATTCCTTTCTGAGTTTATCATTTGAATGTTTATTCATGATAGATTAGACTTTCTTCAGCCCCATTTTCGCCTGTATTATATGACCACCTGTTTGTAACTTTATTGCTCTTTTCAAGTCTTAGACTTCATGGACTTGAGGAAGTCTACTTTAAGTTAATTGCTTGGCCATGTGCTGCTGTGGTTTCAGAGCCCTAATCCCTTATGTAAACTCATTAGATATTCACAAGAAAGTTCTTTGTTTCCAGCATATGTATACTTTACTGTATACAGTGTATAGGCAACATGTACATGTATAGCAGATTTAACCTTGGTTTCGATTTATCATGAGCACTTTGTTTTGATGTATTTCTTAATTGTATTCTTTCTTTTCTCTTTTCTTTTGATTCTTATAGGTTTCAATCAGAGTGTACCTAAGGTCCATTATTTGATACTCTGTGTTGGTTTAAGCATACCTTGCTCTTTGGTTTAAGCTGTTTTATTTTTGTTGGTTTAAACTGTGTTATTTTTTGTTGGTTTAAAGAGTTTTGAATAAGTTTATAATTGTGTCTGGTTTTATTTTTCCAAGGTTTGAGTCACAAGTTCACTTCATTCTTAAATCCTTTTCCTAATAAAATAGTTCGCGACTTGTTCTTTAGATCCTGGTATTGCTTTGTCTTTTTTTGTGTCGAGTAAAGTCCCCATGATGTGTCATTTTTCCAGGTTACATTTTTAAATTTTTGGTGGAAGATCCGGGTGGGACTATCGTTTTTTAACGTAGCCAACTATTTTTTAGGATTAGGGTTTATTTTTTTGAGAGTGTTTATTTTGTTTTTGGTGGTCAGTCCTTAATTTGTTTCGGTCAAACCAACACAGAGTTGATTTTTAGTGGATCTTGACTGTGCATGATGGCTGAACCAGCAGTGCTGACACCCCTTCAGGTTTGTGGGTTTGACCCAGTGCCGTCAAGCCCACCCCTTGTCAATTTGGAGTTGCCACCCAGTGCAGAGCGTCAGCCAAGCCTGCTGGATCTCCTTCACCACCAGGCGTACATGCAAGAGGTTGTCCTGCAGCAGTCCAGACAGATTGACGTGCTGAAGTCAATAGTTAGCAAAGTTGTTGGGGAACAGCAGCAACAGAGGCGGTACATCATATGCCTAGAGAGTGCCTTGTTAGAGAAGAAGACCCATCGTTCCCGACAAGCTTCCTCTATCCCCACATCATCGCCAGACCAGAAGGATAGTCCGATCCCCCTGCCCGTTTCAGCTCCCCTCAAGTGGAAGTTGGTTTCCAAGAGTAGTGGTAGTCGCCAAGCCCACATGATGAGTAGCCCTGATGAGGTGCCTGCATCTGCGGCCAAGTTCCAGGGTACCTGCCATGGGGCGACACCTGCCACTCTCGTTGAGGCGCAGCAGAGCGACCCAGCTATCCGCAGAGTGGTGGAGTTGAAGGCGGCAAATCCGACAAGGATGGGCAGGAGGAAGATGGCGGAGGAGTCGAGGGTCGTCAGAAGGCTACTTGATTCATGGGACCAGCTTGAGGTGAAGGGCGGTCTACTCCTACATAGAGAGGGCGGAGACAGGGTTCGCTACCTAGCTGTTCTCCCTCAGTGCTTGAGACGGGCCGTTTTAGCGAGTCTCCACAACACCATGGAAACGCGTGGCTACGGCAAGGTGTTGAAGCTTGTGAGGCAGCGGTACTTCTGGCCAGGCCTCCACGACGAGACCATGACGTACATGAGGCGGCATGTGAAGTCCGTGCAGCAGGAGAAGAGGAAGACGCTGACCCCTGTGGCGATGACTGACACCTGCAGCATTCCACCACCTAGTGAGTATCGAGACGACACCTCAACATCGTCACCATCGTGCACGACTCAAGTCAGCCGGCAGACTTCCTCAAGTTCTATGCCGGACACCAGTAGTTTGTGTGAGTTGATAGTCCAACCACCACACGGATTCGATTAGATCATTGATTATTTAAATTGTATTATTTTGTTATGTTCGTTTAAGACCGGTTTAAAGATTCCCTTATATATTTATGGCTTCGCATTTCAGAGATTTTGGATAGGTATTTTATTTTGGGTTCTGATCTATTTTTGTTGTAAATTTGAAGATCATTTTAGAATTTATTTTATTTTAGACCTTGCTGAGGACAGCAATGGATTTAACAGGGCGTGAGTGTGGCAGGGCCAAATTATATTGCCTTGTTATTTTTAGAGAGTTGCTCCCCTGCTTATATTTTTAACATGTACTGTGGTTTATTTAGTTGTGTGTCCCCCTGGCCCCAGTACCAGCACCACCCCCCCCCCCCCCCCCCCTTCCCTTGACCACAGTTATACTTGTGTACAAAGTTTTAGCTTGCCTTCACTTAGCAGACCGGCGGAGAAGAGTGCAACATGTGCCTCTTTCACACTCCTTTGAGTTGTGCGACCTGCCGTAGCCTTGTCTTTCGTCTGCTACAGTGCCCTGGTAAGTTTTATCGTCCAATTGGTGTTCTTTTTATATTGTATAATCTTATTTCGAGTATCATTACAGTTTTTGATAGGTTTTATTTGGTTTAAAGCGAGGTTTTATCTTTGGAAAGTTATAGTTTCTTTTTGAGAAAGCTTTGAGATTTTGCTTTATCATGATGGGTCGAGCGCATTTGCATTTTGTATTATTGTGATTTTCTTGCCTTTGTGATTTGAAATAAGCAAAGGAGTACTGTTTTGCCAATGGGATGACTTGAGTTTTCTTTGACTAGTTTTATGTTAAATTATATATATTTTTTGTACAAGTTATCAATTTCTACTTTAGAACTTTTCTTGTTTCTCTTAGGATGGTTTAATTGCCATGGAGAATTTCTTTTTGTGGAGAAAGACTTTATTTTTACCCCTAGAACATGTAGATTGAATGACTTTAGAGTGTATCTCTACCATTGTTTCAAGTAGGAGATCTGGTTTTCCCACAGAGATTTAAGTGTGCAAATTCCTTTCTGAGTTTATCATTTGAATGTTTATTCATGATAGATTAGACTTTCTTCAGCCCCATTTTCGCCTGTATTATATGACCACCTGTTTGTAACTTTATTGCTCTTTTCAAGTCTTAGACTTCATGGACTTGAGGAAGTCTACTTTAAGTTAATTGCTTGGCCATGTGCTGCTGTGGTTTCAGAGCCCTAATCCCTTATGTAAACTCATTAGATATTCACAAGAAAGTTCTTTGTTTCCAGCATATGTATACTTTACTGTATACAGTGTATAGGCAACATGTACATGTATAGCAGATTTAACCTTGGTTTCGATTTATCATGAGCACTTTGTTTTGATGTATTTCTTAATTGTATTCTTTCTTTTCTCTTTTCTTTTGATTCTTATAGGTTTCAATCAGAGTGTACCTAAGGTCCATTATTTGATACTCTGTGTTGGTTTAAGCATACCTTGCTCTTTGGTTTAAGCTGTTTTATTTTTGTTGGTTTAAACTGTGTTATTTTTTGTTGGTTTAAAGAGTTTTGAATAAGTTTATAATTGTGTCTGGTTTTATTTTTCCAAGGTTTGAGTCACAAGTTCACTTCATTCTTAAATCCTTTTCCTAATAAAATAGTTCGCGACTTGTTCTTTAGATCCTGGTATTGCTTTGTCTTTTTTTGTGTCGAGTAAAGTCCCCATGATGTGTCATTTTTCCAGGTTACATTTGCCGCTGCAGAACGAACATTAAAACTGATCGCAATGATGTAATTTTACCAGGGACAAGTTTATTATATCCTCAATACCTTCTCTCTGTATTTTCTCTGCAAAATTCAGTCGGGAAGGCATTTAATTATAAGAGTTCCGCGTTTTACCCAGGCAGGTTTTTCAGCGGAATTTGCTGCGTGCGCTATAATGTACGGCCGCATGCTGTATACACGGTATACAAATTGCAATCGTCCAAGGCTGGGGAGGGGGCATGTTTGCCGCTGCGGAACCAACATTAAAAATGATCGCAATGATGTAATTTTACCACGGACAAGTGTATTATATCCTCAATAACTTCTCTCTGTATTTTCTCTGCAAAATTCAGTCAGGAAGGCATTTAATTATAAGAGTTCCGGGTTTTACCCAGGCAGGTTTTTCAGCGGAATTTGCTGCGTGCGTTATAATGTACGGCCGCATGCTGTAATATACACGGTACAAAATACAATCGTCCATGGCTGGGGGAGGGGTCATGTTTGCCGCTGCGGAACGTACATTAAATCTGATCGCAATGAGGTAATTTTACCACGGACAAGTGTATTATATCCTCAATAACTTCTCTCTGTATTATCTCTGCAAAATTCAGTCGGGAAGGCATTTAATTATAAGAGTTCCTCGTTTTACCCAGGCAGGTTTTTCAGCGGAATTTGCTGCGTGCGCTATAATGTACGGCCGCATGCTGTATACACGGTATACAAATTGCAATCGTCCAAGGCTGGGGAGGGGGCATGTTTGCCGCTGCGGAACCAACATTAAAAATGATCGCAATGATGTAATTTTACCTCGGACAAGTGTATTATATCCTCAATAACTTCTCTCTGTATTTTCTCTGCAAAATTCAGTCGCGAAGGCATTTAATTATAAGAGTTCCGCGTTTTACCCAGGCAGGTTTTTCAGCGGAATTTGCTGCGTGCGCTATAATGTACGGCCGCATGCTGTATACACGGTATACAAATTGCAATCGTCCAAAATTACATCATTGCGATCATTTTTAATGTTGGTTCCGCAGCGGCAAACACGCCCCCTCCCCAGCCTTGGACGATTGTAATTTATATACCGTGTATACAGCATGCGGCCGTACGTTACAACGCATGCAGAAAATCACACTCAAAAACCTGACTTGGTAAAACGCGGAACTCTTATAAATAAATGCCTTCCCGACTGATTTTTGCAGAGAAAATACAGAGAGAAGTTATTGAGGATATAATACACTTGTCCGTGGTAAAATTACATCATTGCGATCAGATTTAATGTACGTTCCGCAGCGGCAAACATGACCCCTCCCCAGCCTTGGACGACAGGGTATGCGGCCGTGCATAATAATAATGCACGCAACAAATTCCGCTGAAAAACCTGCCTGGGTAAAACGCGGAACTCTTATAATTAAATGCCTTCCCGACAAAATACTGAGAGAAGTTATTGGGGATATAAGACAAGGTCTGTGTCTGTGGTAAAATTACATCATTGCGGTCATTTTTAATGTTGGTTCCGCAACAGCAAACATGCCCCCTCCCCACAACATTAGGAATAGGACCTGTGCATTTAACCCACATGGCAGTATCTAAACACTTGGTTTGTAAATGATATATCCCTTTACAGCATGTGTTCTGGACATAATAGAGATTATTGTCACGACCAGCGCTGCAGAAGTGTTTTAACGTTAAATGTTGAAATTTCTTTAATTCAAGGGAAAATGCATGAAGATTTAAGTACTTATTAGTGAAGTTTGAACGTTATTCTGTCTTTGAAGTCGATATTTTGAATTTATTCGGTCTAATCTTCCCTGTTCTGCAGAGTTCCGCAGAGTTCCGCACGTTCTGCAAGTTCCGCAAAATACCTATTGCCCTTTAAAGTTGATAAATTCTGATAAACCATTATAGGCCTATTAATCTCTAGTCTCTACTTACAATGTTACATAGGCTACCCATTACCCAGCTGCAAGTTTGTCAGAAAATTGTTTTCTTATAATATTTTGCTGGGGGGCATTTTCAAAGGGTTCATTGTGCACTTCAAAATAAAATCGGAAAATCACGCTGAAATAAATTTCTCTTCTAACTTTGTAACGGGTAGGCCCCTAGATAAACTCGTAATTTATGAACGGGAGTGTTTAGAACTTGAAGTTTCACTTTCTGTGAAATTAAATTTTCAGTTAAAACGTTTGCTCCAGCAAAAAGCGCTTGTAGCGAACAAGCGCTTTTTGCAATACAATTTTTTTTTTTTTTTTTTAAATATGAAGCTTGACTGCAGGCATTCATTTTGGTTGCACTAATTATTCACATTTTGTTATGAATAAGATAATTTATATCTTAATTATCATATTCATGCAAACTGTTTTATTGGGTTCACCACCCATAGGGAAACCCCTGGCCAATTTTTGAACTGACAAATGCACAAAGTTCCGAAAACTGAATTTATTCCACAACCTGTCTGGGTGTTTTTTTTCAGTATACATGTATACATGTATACTGCAAACAGATCCTTCGGGGGGGGGGGGGGGGGGGGGGGCTGAACAAAACAGCTTTGTTGAAAATCAGCTTTGTTGGGAATAGAATGTTGAAAAGAATTTACACACTAATGTTATTATATTGTCTTGCATCGGTGTTATGTTTATTTAAATAAGGGTTTGCATTTCTATTAATTTACCCTTCAGATAATAATAACGGTTGACTTGGTGGCTGATATTTTTGGGCCGAAATATACATTGAATAAACATTTCAGTTTTAATGTGTTGTGTGTATTTCCTTTGTTTTACAGATCAACGCCGGTGCACGGACAAGAGAGCGCTTCAGACACTGAGCCTGCTGAACAAACAGATTTTGTAGCTGATGAACATGGCTGTTATTACCACATGTGGGACGTCGAAACCAGTGGCAACGTCAAAACAATGAACATAGCTGTTTTAATACTACCCATGGGACGTCCAAACCAGTGGCAACGTCAAAAAAATCGTCTTAAGTCAATATGGCCGATACTCTTAACGAAAATGAAACAAGAGTCCACCAAATTAAAATGCTATGCACATTTATCTGAAGTTTATGAAGACATCAAACCAATAACTGAGACATCGTGGACAAAGTTTTTAGAAAGTGTACAAATTTGGAAGGATTTGGGTGGGAAATCGTCTGACATAACGAGGTGTTTCGTAGCAGATTATGATGGCAGTGACGGTATACTACCTGGTTCCAGACTCGCGATGCCTAAGAAATACGCCTTAAACTGCACACAAGAAACAAACGTTGAGGTACACATTTTTCGGTGGGAAAACTTTAATTATGTTAATAGTCCAATCCAGGATAGCAATCCACAATGTAACAAACTTTGTTGAGAACAAGTTGGAAACTCTGGCTTTTTCATATTTTCAAGATTACGGTACATGTAGCTCGATTACCATATTTTCAAGTTACATTTTTAAAGGTGTAATGGCAGATGTGTATTGCCTGAGAGATTTGGTTTTTAAATTGTTTAGATAACAATTTTAAGCTTAAAAATAAAAGCAAAATAGGCACTTTGAAAAAACAATCTTGAAATAAGGTAATGTTACAATTCGGATGTGTTGATAGAATTTGTTCAATCAAATCCGCCTTACAAAATACTTTTTAAACTGTCAACAAGAAACAAACGTTGAGGTACGCATTTTATCAGTGGATAATAAAACATTGATCCTGTTAATAGTCCAGTCCAGGATAGCAATCCACATTCAACAATGTAACAAACTTTGTAGAGAACAAGTTGCTAACTGTGGCTTTATATAATTATAAATCAGCTATAAATAATGGATAGACATGAAGAGAATATGCTATTGGAATGAAAAGAAAATTAAGGTATTTGCACCTAATGAGAAATTGTTGTGATTTGCGTCATTGTAATATTAACTCAAATATAAGGGTTAGCCCTTCCAGCTGACTGCATGCGATATAGCCTAGGGATCAAATTTGCCAGTGATCCCATCTGCACAAGAGTGGAAGGTTGTGGGTTCGAATTCCACCCAAATAGTATGTGATTTTTTATACCTCACATAGACTGGAAAGCACTGAGCATGCAGTGCTAATTGTAATGCAAGTCGGGAAGGGCAAACCCTTATTTGAAATTAAAATAGCAGAATGATATTAGGACACACAGGGCTCTGTTTTTTCATCAGATTGGAAATGTTTGATTTCCAAAATGCCAAAGGAATGCTTCTTACAAAGACTACTTGTAAACTACAAAAGCTGCACGTACATGTATATTGTTTATACAATGTAATTATTCTTTTGTGTCCGGTTGAAACATGACAAGTAATGCAACTGAGGTAATGTTACCACTGATGTCGTTCACCTTTTTGAGGGTTGTGTTGATTTCTTTAGACCTTATAAGAAATTTTTCATAAATTGCAAATAAATATTATCCATGCTTTTTGAAAAAAATAGCATTTTTTTCAATGAACACATTTTCTTCAACAGATAACAAAATGTTTTTATGAATGTTTGCAACCCTCTATTTTTTTTACCTAAAAATGTTCGCACACTTGGAGAATTGTGTGGATCAAACTTTTAGACATGGCATTTGCCATGAAGTCTAAAACTTGTAATAAGTGATCCTATTGATTTATCTTAACAGGTAATTCTATATAATTGTCAATCAAGTGGCATGTTTGAATTAATTCTGTTCATAGTGAATTTTACTGAAAGCATGGATAACACAAGGAAACGCATGGAAATACTTGAAGGAAATACTTTAATAATACATGTGCATGCACATGTTTTGAAATTCCTAATCTACTTATTGGCAAATGTTGAGGATCCCCCTCGAGATGTGTTATCTTTTTTAGTTCAATGCAAACAAATAGTTTCTACATGCGTTAAGCCAAAAATATTTCATTTTACATTAACCTCAGTGAACTTAAAAATGACCTAATAAAAAATATGAAGCAAAATCACATATTACACTTTTTCAAACCCACGTACATGTAGTTTGTGTACTCCAGCTTTATCGGCGAAAAAATGTGGGGAATATAATGCCTCAACAAAACATTTTCATTAAATTTCAATAACAATAAGTCGAACCATATTTGACGAAAATTAATCTGGTAAAAATAATAGAATACCTATAAAATCTTTGAAAATAACAATTCACATAGCTGTGTTTACTATATAAAACAAATTAATAATTTCCTTGAACATGAAAAAGAAATTCCCATCGTATCATAATATTTGAGGCACAATATACTGAGCTTGATATATTTTTTCAATATATTTTTGGTCAAGCGAGGGCGCTGTTTTTCTTATGTTTTTCTTCAAAGTGAAAAATGTGAAGATTATTTCGGGAATTACACATTAATGTGCAATTTTTGAGCGTGGGATCAAGTGAATCCTTGATTATACACATGCTATCTACCATTTGAGCCATATTGTGTGTCCCCCCCAAACGTTGGAGAACAAAAATCGCTTTCTGAAAGGATTTCAGGCCCATGCCCTACAGTCTAGTTGTACAAAAAATCGTTCAAGTGAGAACGGGGTATTAGACGATCATCAAGTACAACACTTTAATTGGGTTTGGTGTTTTTCTATTAACCCGGCCCAGTTCCCGGCGATTTTGACTTTAGTTGAATGATTCATTGCTTTATACCGGAATGCAAATTTTTCGTTTTCTACTTTTTGTTGATGGTCTATATAGCTGCCAGATCTATTCAATTTCTCATCAAAAAGAAGCACTGCTGTACGTGGGCAAACTCTACAAACGCTAGGGCTTTGTCGGTTATAATTGAATTGTTTTGTTAGTGTTAACTCTGTCTGACCTGTGTTCGTTGGGGCGGAAATCATATGGCTGGGAAAAACATGCTTCACACGCTAGATGTATTTGCCGTCAACAACTTCATGCAAACGCTAAATAAATCTAGCGTCTGAAGCACGAACAGCGCGTAGACAATCGTTCAAGTGAGAACGGGGCCTAACCGAGACGTCGTCAGCCGTTTAAGAAACGTTTTTCCCAGCCATGTGATTTTCCCCTAACGAATGTGCATGCGCATGTGCATGCGCATGTGCATGCGCATGTGCATGCGCATGTGCATGCGCATGTGCATGCGCATGTGCATGCGCATGTGCATGCGCATGTGCATGCGCATGTGCATGCGCATGTGCATGCGCATGTGCATGCGCATGTGCATGCGCATGTGCATGCGCATGTGCATGCGCATGTGCATGCGCATGTGCATGCGCATGTGCATGCGCATGTGCATGCGCATGTGCATGTGCGTCTTATCAGTTCTCTTAAAGCAATTTTCTTTAATTCAGTGTTTCTATAATCTTTCAAGATTTATAGTCCAAAATTGCATTACTTACTAGTAAGATGTGGGATTTAATACTCAGTTCATTGCTGATATTATGTAACTGTAATTGATACAGCAGACACGTCGCAAACATTTGTCATGAGTTCATCCATGAAAAGAATTGCTCGCCTTTAATTACAAATGTAAACTATAATCATCCAGACTGACATAGCCCTAATCCGGAAATCATTTGATTAAAATCTTTTGGATCGTAATCTCACACTTGAAAAACATTTAATATTCTTATAGTATTAGTGTGTATAACCTCTTTAAGTCTTGTAATTGATTATTTAAAATCTTAGAGGAGTGTCCTTGGAATCTGCGGAAAAGTACATTTAAGGTATATATCCCAATTAATGTTGGACGCATTTTAGTGAGTTAATCACACGCAGTTTTTTACCTTGTCCTGAATGTCCGTAACAAAAATGTGGAAACGAGCACAGATGGCCTACTTTTCCCCCACCTTATTGCTTACTGTATAATGCACCTTTTAAATTTGGAGTGAATAAAACTTTAATGTAAAAACCTGACAAAATGAATTAATGGTGTCCGATATACAGGAAGATTGGAATGAAATGTTCTTTCATGGACTTCGCACGCAAACTCTATAAACGCTACGGCTTTGTCGGTTATAATTTGTGTTTTTGTTAGCGTTAATCCTAACTGAGCGCGAATGCCGTGCGACTACCAAATCGCACAGGGCGTACAGGAGTCGCACGGCAGTCTGTTGATGATTCGCACAGGTTGTAGGGGTGTCGTGTGTAATTCGGACGGGTCGCATGCCCGTGCGAGTTTTCATTTCCATACGGCTGTCGCACGGTTCGCATGGCATTGTTCGCATGGCAGTCGCACGGCAGTCTGATAGGTCGCACGGGAGTCTGAAGAGAGTCGCAAGGCTCGGCCGTGCGACTCCCAGCAGACCCCGTGCGACTCCCGTGCGACATCCATCAGACTGCCGTGCAACTGCCGTGCAACATTTGCGAATCTCATGAGAGCCCGGTGCGACTGCCATCAGACTGCTGTACAAGCTGTAGGAATCTCATGCATGTGCATGTGCTGTGCATGTGGGTGGGTGGGTGGGTGTGTGTGAGTTTGTATATGCCGGCAATCGTGGACCTAGGACAAAAGAATTCGAGCGTAGACAAAGGGTCCACGTTTGACCTAACGTCCACGATTGAAAATCGTGTACAGAACCAATGGGAGGCCTTCCGAAAAAGTTAGAGTATAAACAAAAGAGGAACAATGGGAGGTCCACGATTGCACCCGTTTACATGACTGTGTGTGTGTGTGCATGTGTACGTGCACTGTATATATCTCCGAGGACAAGAGAAAAAGGAAACACAAAGAAACCTTTCAGTCCTCGAACGTAGAGTCTTTTGTTGAAATCGGTCCTCGAACGTAAGGATACGTGCTTAGTCTATGGGGGTTGGTTATATTAAAGGAACAATAGGAAACACAAAGCATTGTCCTCGGACGTATTGGGGAAGTACGACTGTGTGCATGTGGGAATTGGGCACGTCTGGGGAATGGTTACTGTACGTACTGTTTTCGGATGTGTTTGTGGAGCGTAAAGGACACGGGATCGTTGAGGCTTGTGCGCGGCGCGCGCTGGGCGCTGGGCGCCCTGCCGTGGCAAGAACAGTACAACGAGTACCGGACAAATCAGCTGTACGGTAGCGGCCGCTCACTCGTTCATCAGAGAACAAGCTTGACAGCCTTTGTAACCCTGCAGGCAAAACTAATCGAGAGCACTTTAATTTCGGGTCACCCCTAGCCCTACACACTAACCGCCTCCACTAATATTGTTGAATACTTGTATCCGCCTTTCCATGAAGAGGGCTTAATCACAATAACGCTACTTGGACTTTCAGCTGTGACGTCGTTTAAGTGACCTTGCTCTTGAAGTGACGCACACTACGCTGGAATATCAATTCGTAATACTGGAAAGCGAGAACTAGTATAAAACAAGGTGAACTTCAAGAATTTTTCAAATGTAAACTGGAGCAGTTAGAGCTTAACACTTGAAGTTGGTAAATAAAGTTACCTCGTCACGTGTTTGTAAGGCCAATTTTTTTTACCAGAATTGAATATTCGTGGCCGATTAGGACCTATACTTTATTATATTTTCTCATGTTAAACTGTTTATGATTGTTTAATGACCACGTTTCTGATTGAATATCCAGATTTATATCGACGGTTATTTTTTTGTTCTGTCTGCTTGTTGGATGAACACGAGCCTCGTGTTTAGTTTACCTTGGTTTCTTTACAAAAGCAAAAAAGGGTGTGGCTACCTCGTTTGATTGAGTATAGTCCAGTCACAGCACAGCACAGCACAGCACCGTGTCTGAGCCATTGTTTGCCCAATCCGGAATATCCTGATGTACTTCGTGTGACTATACGCAGCCTTCTTGTTATCATCATAATTTGACATCAGAATCACAGATCGATCGAGATTCCTTTGGTAGCTGGAGTAACAAGCTGAGCCCGCTGTCGTCAATTGGTGTATGTAAGTACACATCGAGATTTTTTGTTTAACTATGCCTCGGAACTGACGTGTTAAACTTCATTGCGTTTGAGGTTTTGCATCATGGAGAGTGTACGGCAACTAAAGCGAATTTAAAGAATAATTTTGCCCTGGCCGTCATCAGAAGAATGCCTCAACAGATCTTCTGATGACGGCCGGAGCATACTGACCGAAACGTTGCGTTAATGCCATCTAGCTGCGCTAAGAACCACACTTGTATATGTGTTTTTTTTTTTTTTTTTTTTTTTTTGTAAAGAGATTTGCAGATGTTCAAACTCAAAGATGTTTTTTGCCTTTTCCAACATGGTGTATGGCAAGTGTTTAGAGGGAGAAAAAAGAACGGCCTTCTTAGCAGGACTCGAACTCACGACCTCCTGCTTACTACTGCGGATATCTTAACTGGTCGCAGGGCGGACCCTTGCGCCGCTTTACTCAGACCAAAAATCAAGGAATAACTCAAAAGAACAGCTAGAGGACTGACGCATGATTACCAATCAGATAATGGAATTATTTGTTACGAAAAGGAAATACACCAAAAATTCAATTACACACTGTAATATATGTTTGTTTCCCTCACGATATTTGAATGTCCCGTTGCATTGCTGAGTTACATTCAAATTAGCTGTATTAGCTAATTAAACATAATAACCAGCTCTATTAATACAATATAAGTATGCGGCCTGGGCGTGTGTGGGACAATTTTCCCTTGGAACAATGAGAACTGGAGAGTCTCGTCCGCTGCTTACTGGGGTTCGTTGGTCGGTTATACGAATACCGCACAATCTGTGACAGATGGTGAAACACAAAGTTGGTATTTGACAATATTCTCCGCGGAAAACCGATCATCTGACAATCAAAATATTTATGTAAAGCCATTTGAAGATTTGTATGGTTGCCAGGGTAGAAGTATAAATTGGCGACGTCATGTGCAGTAACTAAATGTTAAAAAGTTTAGCACGGCTCTGAACAAAAATCCCAAAGACGTTTTAACTCCGTTTCAGTTATGCGCTAACCATAACCAAAAGCATGGCTGAACTCTACACATGGTATCCCAGATGTGTAGGCAAAAGATTTACTAAATTCCCTTTTTCAGTGTTTAGGCATTATCCTGATAACTAGACCCAATCGCTAATCCCCTTTCATTTATTTTTTTGGCAGGGGAACAATTATATTGGCCATGGACTAGTTTTTGAGAACCGAAAGTTTAGAAAAATACTTTGAAATCTTTCATTTCTTGGTCAAACGTCCTTAATATCCGTTTTCTACTAAAAGAAAGAGGCGAATTGATGTATGTACTTGTTTATTTGTTCATCTATTCAGTTGTATAAAGTGTGTACTTTTGTGGGGGGGAGAGCTTAACGGTCTTTTGGGGAAGGGGACTGCAAGTCCCTACATACCCCACGCTTACGGTCAAATAATGACTTGATACTCCGGGCTTCTGCTCATTCTCTTCTTTTCTGAGTTCAAATGGTATTGCCTCAAACTTCGCTATATTTTTTTGTAAACTTATTAAATATGCTTCTTTTACATTGTTATTCGTTCGTTTGCTTCAAATCAGTGACACCTCCAAACGATCTGAGAGGCCAAACAAAACAAAAAATCAGGAAATTGAGATAAAACTCAAGTTGATTTATACTAGTTAAAGGCTGGTCTTAGTTTTACTAAATCATATAAACGATACAACAAAGTTATATATTAGGCGGTAGCAAAGCACGTCAAGAGCCGCCTTAGCCGCCATTTATTCGCCTCGATATAACATATATACAACTGAGCAGAAATATAATATTCGAAAAAATAGTAACAATGAACGCAGAAAACATAGGCCTACTCATGGTCTGGGGGAACAAGCCTCACAGTATAATCATTGTTTGTAAACGTGCTGTAAAACGAGCCATTCTGAAACCGTGAAAATCACTTTTTATACAATAAATGCCCGTTGTAGCTTCTATAAAATCAGAACTATACTATTACTTTGATTCTCACAGGTTGTAGCTAAGCAATCAATACATCCAATTAACAGCCAATATTCAGTTTTCGATATAGATAATGTATGTTATCATCTGCACAAACAAGGATTCCTTTTGTATCATACAATTTGTGAGCATAAAATATATGACTTCACTTCATCGGAGAAACACGACGTCCAGGAAAAAACAGAGATAAATTGTTTTAAAATGCTCTGAAAACCTGTGCCCAAAAACAATCAGTGTTCTCCTCCGTGGGGGTGTGGGCTTCACCTGAGATATCTAAGTGATCAATTGAAATCAAATTTCACAAACTAACGAGGTAGCTCTTGTGAAGTGCTTGCTAGAACTGGCTTTCTTTTATCCCTCCTCCTTATTTATACTACTCACTGAACTCATTACGTAACACCTTTCTTTGCTAAACACCTGCTATACGCATTACATGCGTTGCCCGAATTCCAAAGACAATTATTTCCCGCTATACTGCGAACCGCGGGAAATGAATGTTACTGTTAGTAGCACCAGTTCAAACCCCTAAGGGTTACCCCTCTTGTCCCTATACCCTATACACACTCCAGACTATTGTTGCCTAATAAGACACCCCCAAATATCTGAAAGGAATTCCTGAGATTCCGGGAACACAATGACCAACACAAAAGAGGGTCCCTTTTCCCCCCCATATCTGCTTCATAATTATGGGGGAGGCTATTTTTTTTAGATGAAGCATTTAAATGCAAATCACCATTGTGTATTTATCGACACGCAGGTGGGCTGTGACTGGTTTCAAGGATAAGTTTTGTCGATTGAATAGAGTAGAATGCCTGCTGGAGACAAAGACTTGGAGGCCGCCGCCTCGACTAACGCAGCATTCACGGTGAGTATCCCATTGCGGCGGGGTGGGGGTGTCAAAGTCCCAGTGGAGTGCGCACCCCCCTCCGCCTCTAAATTTGAAGACTGGTCCACCTTTTCGATTTAGCTTTTCTCTTGAAACCAAAGAAAATAGCCCCTCGTTCCTAGTGCTTTGACATGCATGCGTTGGAGATTTTTTTTTCTAGCATTGCCCCTCGCCTATGGAACTCGCTTCCCGATTACCTTGGACAAGAACATGACATCACAAGCTTTTCAACGGCATCTCAAAACGACATTTTTCTCTCTTTTTTTCATCCCAAACACAAAATTGAGTTTTTCTTTTCTCCACCCAGACCGGCGCCTTTTAATGTTCTCAGATAAAGTGCGCCTTATAACTTAAGTGTTGTTTATTATTATGTATTATATTGATTAGAAGCACACAATTCACTGACAAAAAACAGGGTACATACATTTTAGCCACCTTTAATTTCCATGGAATGTCATACGGGCTAGCATGATTTGTTTATCGGTTTCCTGAAAGCAAAACTCGGAAAACTGACGGAAGAAATGTGCCACGTTTTCCGCCGTTTCACAATGCATCTCAAGCTTCAAAATGAACAATTCACACTTAGGCCTAAGCCTAACTATTTTTTAATCTGCAACTTAAGCGCGTCTATCTTTCCGTGGGGTTAGCTATAGGTTTCAATGTTGTCATGACTCTAACTTGACTTATAATTTGAGGATTTTCTGTCGGAGGCTTCTTAATAATATTAATAATGTTGACCTTGACTATTTGCAGTCTTCAAGAATTTCATGACTACATCATGTGAGTTAGCTCAAAAAATAAAATGATAGATCACCGAATGTGCATAAAGGCTACAAAATAGGCCTAATGTAATTAAAAGCGCAAATACTTTATAACGCCCCAAATATATGTATATATTTGGAATCCTCTTTTCAGAAAAAAAGTCTTATCTCAAATCGTCCTTCCTTAGATTGATGGCGGTTCTATCGTGAAACCCGATGACGTGCCTCCTCCATCCTCCTTAAAGAATGGTACTCCCATATGCACGGATGGAGATGAGGCAGCAAGAGGCAATTGGAGTAGCAAGTTTGACTTCATGTTGTCTTGTATCGGATTCGCTGTTGGTTTGGGCAATGTGTGGCGCTTTCCCTATCTGTGCTACATCAACGGGGGAGGTAGGTCAATACTACTGATAATTCAGTTGAAACAATAGAGAGGTTGAGATTTCCAACTTGTACTTGTACGTTTACGTGTACGCATACCATCAGCTTACCAACAAAAGTTTTCAGTTTTTTATTATTTTATGCGCATATACGGTTGATTTCATGTGTTTAAAACTAAGTTTGTTTTAAATGTTGACAAAAGTTCAAGACGGTTGTCTTGAAATAGGCCTATACCAACAGTTGTATGACATCATCAGTTTTCCCCAGGCGCAGTCCTTCATTTTAAACCCTACACGTAACGTATCCTAGTGATACAAAACCAGTGCCCTCTAACGCCGCCTTAACGCATAAGGTCTACTGATATTTTTAATTAATGGGAAGGGTGGGCATATAGATATTATATATATATCGATCGACAAATAGCTAATAGGGCGACCGTCCCATAGACTTGTGCACACAATTTTGTCAACTTTAATGTAACCTAACCCAAATATTCCCTGTTCAAACCCCACGAAATTTGGTACATTTGGTACATCTCAATATTTAAGGGGGTTGTGCGTTAAGGCGACCGTGAAACGGTCGCCCTAATGCCACTGGTCTCCCTAAGGTCTCATGTTGCATCTGATCTTCTTGTTAGATAATCAGTCTGCTCCCGCTATAGACTGGTTCCTGGTCCACCACTCGGCCCTGAACGAGTGAACGTTAAAGCGATAATCATAATGGCCGGCAGTGAAGTTAAGGGAACCAACCTGTTATTCACGCGTGCTCGCGCAACGCAAAGCCTGTCGCATGTCTACTAGTCTATGTACCCATCACTGCATGCCCTTGCAAAGACTGTCCTCTCTATTCCAGCTAGTCTTGGTTCCAAGACGTTACTATTGTACTTTTTTACTTTCGCAGTTGCAATGCACAGGCATTGCGATTAGGTAGTTGCAATAATAGGCCGACAGCGCGATAAGATTTTGGATCTGTCTGAAGTAAAGTCTTGGATAAGTTGGCATTTCGGGGGCACGACCAGACTGTGGTAACTACAACTGTTTTTATGCAGTATTCATATCACGTGATAATGATGGAGGTTATGCAATCAGCGACCGAGTTTGAGCACAATAGACCGTGTAAGTCTCGCGCATAAAGGTCACGATTGAACTTCCGGGCACCTCCGAGCACCTCCGAGCCGCCGGTTATAGGACTTTTACGTGTGGTTGATTTAGTTTTCTATAATACTTTGTTTTTACGAAGATCTGAACCATGAAACGGCCCTAAATATGGATAAATTCAAAATTACAATATATGAAAACATGCATGACTGTCCAAAAGTTTAAGAAAAGTAGGAAAAAATGTTTGACCTGAGCATCATGTTGCAACGTGATTGGCTCATTGTCGGGAAGAGAAAGCCCGGCCCCCAAAACCCCTGCACTGCATGCGCCCGCTGCGGACGTAAGTGAACGTGCGTACATATGCGACGACCGCCTATACTGCATATGGTCTACGCTATTAGGACTGGCGTGTAAACCACCAGAACAATGGCGAATGACGTATGTATGACGTACTAGACTTTTCCGTTCTCCTTTTCCCTAAATTGATATATCGTTCAGATTTTTTAAATTGAAATGAAAATTAATATTTTGCTAAAAGTTTTTATCTATACCTTTCAGTAAAAAGAACAGCGTCAAAACAAAGTATTTCAAGAAAACTACTCGCTTTACACGTTAAAGCTCCTATTCGAGGTGCTCCGAAGTTCGGTTTCTCGTAAACTCTCGTACGTTCTCGAGGTCAACTTACACGCTCTATAGAACGATCTAGTGAGCGTCGCCGCATGGTGTTCTGACCAATCACATTCGTGGTTTATGTCCAACATGCGTGCACGCGCATGTGACGCCCGCGGCTGGAGATCAATGATCATGATGCCTTGTCATGTCCTATGTATTTGCGTGTAATGAATAATTTATGATAAGGCACAAACTCGGTCGCTGATTGGATCCCTCGGAAAAGCGGGGGGGGGGGGGGGGGGGGGGGGGAATCGTCGAAAAGTCAAGAAAAAGTTAAGAATTGCTTGCCAACTTATCCAAGACCCTTGTGGCGCGCGCGCGATCCAAAATCATGCACGTTTGACAAACACCGGCTGCGGATCCGGCTGCATTTGTAAACTACGCATGCGTGAGGCCAGAACGCACGTAATGAAGCCGGGATTTCAAAAAGACACAACGTTAGATAATTTGGCGCGCGGGCGCCTCTGAAATAACAACAAACACGTTCATATTTACCTGTTGATTTTCATGTTTGCCTTTCAAAGATATCAGATCAAAATGTGGCTACTTTTCCATAAAAATGAAAAGTCTTGGCTAAAAATGGATATCAGGCAATGTAGCCTCAAATTTGGCCCCAAATAGGACATGCATGCAAAACCACGACTAACCTAACAAATGCTCCAGTGGAGCGCATTTTTAGCAGAGGAGGGATTATTATGAGGCCCCACCGTGCAAATCTATCCCAAAAGATGCTGGAGACCCTTATGTTCTTGAAATGCATGAACATATCCTTTGAGGAACCTGCCGTTGATTTAAAAATTTAAAAAATCCAACAAAATCTTAACCTTGATTGAGTGGATTAATAGTTTATTACGTGTTTAGTAGCTGGCCACTAGCCACGACCCCCCCCCCCCCCCCCCCCCCCCCCTCCTCGTAGGTCATTGGTGTCTCTGGGCGGTGACGTGTGCACTTTGTCCTTAAGATTCCCCAGCAAAAAGAAGTTACAGGGCGTGAGGTCCGGGGACCTTGTTGGCCACTCAATCTCATGGTTCGAAGCAATTACTCTCATGTTAAATAGACCTGTGGTGCATCTGGTGCAAAGCCATTTCTGACATGGTCCGTTCTACAGCTTTGTGCTCAGTCATCCGTGATGGTAGCATGGATTTCTTGGTGTCATAAGAAAGAGGACATCATTAAGTAATAGATGGTGGTTACCATTTTAAACAAAATTGAGCAGTATCTGAGAAATAAACAGATTAATCTCGGTTTCCTTTTTTTTAAGACACCCTGTATGTATGTATGTATATATATATATATATATATATTCAGGATACGAGTTAAATCAACTTTGGCATATATATTTCTAGACAGACTGTTTCGTACCGTGTGGCACTCATAAGCAGAATGAGTCATTCTGCTGATGGATGCCACACGGTACGAAAAGAGTCTGTCCAGAAATATATATGCCAAAGTTGATTTAACTCGTATCCTGAATATATTTCATAATTATAGCTCTACAGAGATGTATCGAGCACTTTGGATGCACACTGTCATTAACTGATATTAGAGTCAACAATAATTATAACAAAGAAGTTGGCAGGAAACAGGACTTTGGGCGACAGTCACTATACTGGTTTATTTTATTGATCACTTCTTGACAACTTTTGTGGGGATTCCGTTCAACCCGAGGCCTTTCCTTGGTAGCGTAAGTTTAGTCAGGCTGAAGTCTCCAATACAATAACTGCGCGAAACCAAGCGAACCAATGATTATGTGTGGACCAAAGTGTGCATGTTATGTGGCGTATCTAAGGTCGGTCGGGGGCACTGTGCACCATTGGATAATAATGTTATGACAGGACCGTGTGTCCTACTAGCTTATCTGAACCATGGTTGAACGGTACGGGTGAATGGCTATCGGGAGCCTGGCGGGCCGCAGCGGGAACGTACCGCTACGGTAACGGGGCGGGTACTAGCTCTGGACGGGGCTAGTACACCGGGCAACCGCACTGTAGGTTCAGGCCAACATGAGCATTTATTTAGAAATGAGCCAATAGTAATCTTCCATGTCGAAGGATCACATGACTAGTCACATGACTTAATGAGAGTGTCTCGTGCAAAGAGGCTGGTAACGTGTGCAAATACATAAAGGAAAATATAGAGAGAGACGTGTGCAATTACAAAGAGACGTGTGCAATCGTCAGATCTGGGTGCAAAAAGTGCTTACACAAACTTCGTGAACAGCCTTGATAGAATGAGTGACAACCTAAGGGTCACAGTGTCACTGGTCATAACATTACAGGGTACGTTACCACGCCAACCCACGCGAACACGCAAGGGTGACATTATTCCCTCAAATTAAGTACGGGACTGAAGAAATCTGGACCCGTGGGTATGCTGGGAAAGGAACTTAGTTCGCTGGGGCGAGGGGAGGTGTGGTCAGCCGCGCATATCAATCGCTGCATGAATAATAAATGCTACAGCGCGTGGTATTGCACCATGTACTGTGCTTGGTAAGAGACCATGGGAACAAATGTGCTAGCTGTCAATTTACAATACATGGGTAAAATAAGGGAAATGTAAAATAAGTGAACTATAAAAAGACAACAAGAGTCGTGTACTCCGTGGACGGTGTAAAACCAGAGGGCGCTAGATTCTAGGTTCGCAACAATATATTACTTTTAGGGCATGCATACATATTTCAAACATTGGTGATTTTGCATAACCGACCCTGTGAGAACTAATAGCCCGTAAAATTACACATTTAAAATTTGGCATGCAATTGTGATATTGACACAATTAAAGGAAACTTTCAAAGCCGTAATTAATTTATTAATTAAATCGTATTTTATTATTTCTGGTTTATTTCACATTAAGAATTGAAACTGGTGGCCCAAAGGCCAAAAAGGTTTCAATATACAGTGGCAGTCATATACAATTTCAAATAAAAATGGTTAACTATTTATATCATAAAACATTTACATTAAACCTCCTATACAACATTAAATAAAAAACCATTAAGACAATTAACAAACTCACAATTTAAATTTCGTAAGCATCATAGTAGATAGAACAGCCATTTATATCATTCCATTCAATATGTGTGTTATCTGTGGTATAGCTGATCGTTTGTATCTTTCAGTATTGCACCGTGGTTGAACTAAGCAAGACCTACTGTCTAATCTAAGGTTTCGATTATAAGTTTTAACTGGCGAGAGCATATTTCGATGTCTTTCCGATCTGAACATTCTTTCCCCAAACTTACATAGTAATATGTGTCGTCGATGTTGAAGAGTTGATAAATGCAAACATTCCAGAGCCTCGACATATGTTGTGTATTGAGAAGCAAGAGCAATACGACATGCCCGTTTTTGAATGAGGATTTTGTGATGAGGACATCGAGAAATTAGACACAAAATGAATTTGAGAAATATACAAAAAAACTGTTATTTAAATAACTTTTCCCCGTAACAAATTGGCTGTCCGCTTCCAATAGTTAGCCAATGTTTCTGTACAGAATTTGGTCGCATCATGCATGACTTCACTTCCACACGTACACGTACCCAGTCGTGTATCGACCTCCAAACGTGGACGTCCTATTGTACGTGCACTGTATATATCTCCGAGGACAAGAGAAGAAAGGAAACACAAGAAAACCTTTCAGTCCTCGAACGTGGAGTCTTTTGTTGAAATCGGTCCTCGAACGGAAGGATACGTGCTTAGTCTTTGGAGGTTGGTTAATATTAAAGGAACAATAGGAAACACAAAGCCTTGTTCTCGGACGTATTGGGGAAGTACGACTTGGTGTTCCTCTTTTGTTTGTACTTTCATAGGTTTTGTACACATTCCCAATCGCGGACGTATGCAGGGAATCGCAGAAAATATTGTTCTCTTTTGTTCTCCGGCATTTTTCGTCCACGGTTTGAATACCCCAACACGCCCACATCCGCGTTTTTGCATCCCTGTGGAGACATGGCATTGTTCTCCCCTTTGTCCCTGTACTTAAGCAAACCCCCATAGACTTTGTACAGACCATTCCTTGTGGAGACAATTACCTAACCCATAGAATTGCCCTGTGGAGACCTATTCAGTCCCTTTGTCTCTATTGTTTTCATGTCTCCACAGGGTACAGTATATCTCTCCACATACACATGCACTTTTTGGCAAGGGCCCTCATTGGTTTTGTACACGATTTTCAAACGGGACCTTTCTCAATCGGGGACCCTATCGTCCTCTATCGTCCTCTAAAGGTCGCCAAACTCACACACACACACGTTGTAAAATCTCAACCTCTCCAATGATGCGTTTATGGCTGTAGGTTTATGGCTAGGCAGAGTGCCGAGTATTTGTCATTCGAAAACGTGATCAAATTTGTTTTGTAACATGGATGAGTTTGACAGCTTAGGAGTTGAAACACCTATATAGGAACCCTACGATAAAAAATATTTGTAAAAATACTATAAAATGTGTGATAATAATTCGTCCACGGCTTTTGTTAGTGTTGTGTTTCTTCTTGGAGGTTCTAGCCAGATCATGTCCATTCTGTAGAAACGTGTTCCGTATTTATAAGTTACCCTTGTTTTAGAATAAATAGATAAATTGTTTGTTGCAATCTAGTCTTTACTATATAATATGTCATGTTGCCTTAATCCGGTTCATGTAACTTAAATGGCAAAGCCACGGCAGGAGAATGTAAAATTTGGAGTAATCCCAGGAAAGGGTGCCTCCTTCCTGATTTAGAGAAAGGAGCGTGGAGAGATTCCAAAACGTTGATATACCTACCAGAAAGGACGAGGGGGTCGGGGGTGGGGGGAGGTCGGGGTATGCGATTTCTTGGACTAGACAAGGCTCACACCCTTTGAATGGACCTCGGTAATTTATTTTGAAATTGTAGTGCTACACTCTTGGTAATGTGTCGATTTAAGGGTTACAATAAGTGGCGTTATACGAGATTGTTTAAATATTTTGAATTTCAAATGTTCTGATTTTTGGGCCGCAGGGTAGGGAAATGGATTAATCCTATTTATCCCCGGATGGGCCGTTGCGATTTTTGTTCTATGAATATATTAAATTGTGAGTATTGACTGAATTTCTTGTTTCCCTGTTGGCTTAGGTGCTTTTCTGGTGCCTTATTTAATCATGTTGATGGTAGCTGGTCTACCACTGTTTGTCATGGAGTTGGGTTTTGGTCAGTTTGCCAGCAGAGGCTGTATCACTATCTGGACTATCTCTCCAATATTCAAAGGTAAGAAATCAAGACCCGATTCTACCAGAGAGCTTTATGTAATATACGATACAAGGAGGCGGTAAACCCCCCCCCCCCCCCCCCCCACCACCAGTTATATTGTGGTGTCCCATACTCCTCAAATGAACTACCTCAAGCGAAATACAGAATTCAGTTAAATATCTAAATAAATTAAATTCAATTTCATTTTAGTTAAAAATGGTTTATCATCAATTCTATCCTGCAGTGACTGATGAAAAACAATTCAAAACGTAATTTGAAAAAGAAACATTAAAGTTGTTCAGATGCAAAGGCTCCCGCAAAGTTGTTAAGCTTCCAAAAGAGTTGATGTCGTCCTCCGCAACAAAAATAGAGCAAAACCAAAACTAAGAGGGATGGGGTTAGTGACGATATCTGGCTTAAGGATCTGTGTTTCTGTGCTAATGTTTCGTTTTGTCCACATTTTTCCACATACAGGATTAGGTTATGCAATGTGTATCATCACTGCAATGGTAGCCATCTACTACAATGTTGTCATATGTTATACACTGTTCTTCCTGTTTGCGTCATTCACCAGCGTCTTACCCTGGAGTGATTGTAACAGAGACTGGAATACTGCAAACTGTGTGGTCAATAAAGCCAATAATACAAACATGACAGTGTTCCTCAATACCTCGACCAGACCATCCTTGGAGTTCTGGGAGTAAGCTTTTTTTATTAAAATATTTTTGTCTGAATTGTCCTATCACAAATGAAGTCAAGTCCAAATGCATAAATTCATAGCGTGTTGCGTTTTTAAAACTAAATTTTGAATGAGCTTATCAAGTACTTTACATGCAGGCAACAACTCTGGTACTCGACACAAACAATGCAGTAGACATAAACAGCTTGCGGATATCGAAGTTTTATAGTTGACGATACTTGTAGCTTACAAAATGTATTTAAGAAGATCTACAAAAGCAGTAATCAGAACTTAACTTTCAAGTGTGTTGTGTTATATCAAAATAATACGAAATTTGACGAGTTTATTTTTTGCCGATCTTTTAGCCGCTATGTTTTGGATCGTAGTGATGGGCTAGAGGACATGGGTCCAATCAGATGGCAGGTGGCACTGTGTCTGCTTCTAGCTTGGATTGTTGTATTTCTGTGTATCGCGCGAGGAGTCAAGTCCTCGGGAAAGGTCAGTGGTTTGACTTTATTAGAAATCACAACGAATACTTTTATACTTTTTTTTCCGTTGCCAGCGTACATTTGTTTTACCGATCGGGTTATGTTCTCAAGATGGTACACTACTATCTCCATTGACATTTTTGTATTCCGGTTGTCAATATTTGTTACAAAACCTACATCGCCCACTTTTCTGTTTCCAGCGATAAGCTTGGTGAAAATAAATGTGTGTGTTATAGGTGGTGTATTTTACATCGCCTTTCCACTTTTCCCTTATGTTTCCTGTATATAGAAGACTTGACAAAAGGCTTGGGAGTTGCGGGTGATGTACGTAACAGACACCTTGCCACATTATGTCCACTTCTCTCTGATATGTTTCCAGCTATAGACTTGTTGATAATACACGATCCTTTGTTACAGGTGGTGTATTTTACAGCCACATTCCCTTACATCGTTCTTCTGATTCTGCTGGTACGCGGAGCAACTTTGCCTGGTTCTCTACAAGGAGTCATCTTCTATATCAAGCCAGAGTTTCATAAACTTCTCAATGCTAAGGTATGCAAAGACTCGCAAAGAAACGTATCAATTAAAAGGGCACAGATTGGGTTGGGTTTTTACCCATTAGTCCAGTAAGAATTGACGAGGAACCTGACATTTTCTTTAACAGGCAAATTTTAGTGGCAATGTATTTATTGGGACTTTAGCTACCTCCCATGAAAATTCAACCAAAATCAACCTTGGGGAAATATGTTAATTAATTGAAAAACAAAAGGGATGCACAATCTATATTGGAAGGCATGTATTTCCGACACCTAAGCTAAATCATACCCTTTGGAAGATTGGGAAAAGGTCGTCGCAAATGTTCAACTGAAATTAATACAAAATGGCAAATGCGAAAACTTAATGTAGATTATGACCAAAATTATCATGAGAAAAGAGTATTTTAAGGACGTCGTCGTCGTCATCGTCATTACATAATCATTGTCATCATCATCAAAGTACCAAACGGTTTCTGCCCTCAAAATTCTTCAAGATTTTCGGGAAGAGATGGCCCTAATAGATATTGGAAAAAATTATTTCAATTACTCATCCTAATACCGTTTTAGAGTGGTGTAATGGGTACGGGGGAAATGTGACACGCCCCCCTTCGCCATTGAGGCTTTTCCCCCTCCACCACTTGTGCTCCCCATCCAACCCCTATCCCCATTAGAACTTTGGGAGAAAGAAATACGTTTTTTTGTTAACACTCATTAATTGCTTCCACAGCAGCAAAGAATCGGGGTAAACCTTTATGGAATTAGCCGTATTAAGGGTAATTTTGTAATTTCTTTTTAAAGAAATGTAAACTTTTCAAAAAAATCGCACAAAACCCGAAAATCAGACATCAACTGAGGAAAAATTTTGTCGGCAAGTTATTTTATGTGGCTGCAAAATAATATCAATCCGGTTAATAACATCAGTTCGGTTTAAATATGGCAATAACTGAGTCTGTGATAGATTTTTAAAAAAGTAACAACTTGGCTACAACGTTTTACTTGACATGCTTTATTGCCCATAATTGGAACCATATTGAGCCTGTATTGGCTAATCATTGTTCCAATTTGGGCATCAGTAATTAGGTAATAGCACATTCGCATGTAGAAATCGGCATTTTTAAGAGCTTAAAAATCACATTTCCCCAAGTAAAATAATAGTTGAATTTTGTGTGTGTGTTCAGGGCAACGATATAAAGGTTTCTGAGTAGAAATTCGGTTGTTAACTAAAATGTCAGGGTTGGGCATTTTTCATGTCGATTCTTACTGGACTATATTGTGAAGCCTCGAAACACTATTTTAAGCGAGAATAAAAAATGATCGATTTGGGGGACAATAGTGTATATTTTGGGCAACTACTTGTAATTGTATATTTTACAATTATACGTTATGTTTCACGATTTTTAAAAGACGAATTTCTTGCATTTTAATCAACAGGTGTGGAAGGATGCTGCGGTTCAGATCTTTTATTCTCTGGGTCCGGCTTGGGGAGGTCTTCATACACTTGCTAGCTACAATAAATTCGACAATAACTTCAAACGGTAAGTACTAATAAACCAATCAAATGAAATATCCAGCGATAATTAGGGTTTTTGTGAAGGTCATGCAGAACGTTAAAAAGTACATTTACAACTGAGTGTGATCAAGAGGAAATCTGGAAAGACCCAGTTCAATTAATGAGGTTGTAGATCTGCCGAACTTTGTACGAATAAAATCTATACTGGAGGACGCATTGCTAAATGTTTGGTTCCATGGACTTAAATCGTGTAGGATGGGGAGGGGGTATTTAATCCCCGACCTTTTGAACGGGGGATGGTCCGTAGGGATCATAACCCAGAAATTTCACTCCCGGAAGAAAAATGTAAGCCTATTCCAAACGAAAACTTGACACCAGAACGTAGTGCGTACATGTTCCTAATGTACCTGTTTTGAACAGCGCCATCGCGTTCTTTATCCAATCATCGCCCACCCACGCTAGTGTCTAGTGCATAAATTCATTTGAGACCAAAACAAAAATACACTGCTGGTTTCTTGAAATGGTCAAAATATTAAGACATATAGTAAAATATATCAGATATTAAGTTTCAGTTTCTTCGTTTGATTATATTTCTTAGAAATCATAGATATACACCAAACACCACAATGGTACATTAAAAATTGGTATCTTAAAAGTCTGATAAAAAGTTTGGTCGGGCCTGACGTCTGTGGTCATTCCAGTTAGCAAACGGTTTGTAGCAGTTATATTGCGATTTCATTTGATCTTAAAGGTCTGGTATCAATTATTTACTTAAAATTTACTTTTTGTATTTTACAGTGATGGCATCATCATTGCGTTTATTAACTGTGGCACAAGTGTGTTTGCTGGTTTTGCTATCTTCTCTGTGATTGGTTTCATGTCTTATGATTCTGGTCTTCCTATCGATACAGTCGCCGACACAGGTTGGTACTTCATTGAATTCCCATAAATAAGAATCTAATACAGTCCTAGAAATCTGCATGATTAAAATTTACCAGAAAGACTTTATGATATGCAGCATATTACTTGTCTAAAGTCAACTGAGGTACGGTAGTTTATAGTATTCATTAAAATAGTTAATTTAAAGTATATTTGAGAAAAAAAGTTAACCCATTCTAATCAGTAATTTCAGAAGGCGCACTCCCCCCCCCCCCCCCCCTACATGTTGCGGTCTAGAATCTATTGCCTACCCCGAAGTCTTGGCTGTAGAATGCCTTTCTGAATAACTTTTAATGATACTGCCTTACAGGTCCTGGTCTCGCATTCGTTGCCTATCCCGAAGCCTTGGCTAGGATGCCGGTTGCTCCTCTGTGGTCGATCCTCTTCTTCTTTATGCTCTTTACTCTCGGCCTAGACAGCCAGGTTAGCTCAGTTATCTTCTGACGTATTCACACAAACTATTAAAAGCATAGTAAACAATCGGAGTATAGTAAACAATCGGATTGAAGCCGCGTGCGGTTCTATAGGGCTAAAAGGTGCGAGTTGTTAATGCTAATCAACTTAAAACAGATTTTTCCTATGACAGTATCATACAGGGTTCGTAGATTTTGCGGTACACACTCCACTTAAAGGTAGTGTACACGATTAGTAATCCTCCCATTTTTTTTACTGAATTATTACAAAATACCTTACTAGACGGTAAGCTAATTGTAGTCTCAATCATCCTTTGAAATTATAGCACTAGGTTTGCTGTCGTTGTCAAGAAAAGTGGAAATATATATCGTTTTCCAACGATTTCCAGCTAGAAATCGTTGGAAAACTGCCCTGTAGCCTTTAGTCGAGGCGCGCGTGGCTACCTGGACAAGTGGCGCGCCCCGGACATGCTAGCATTTGGGGCGCGTCACGCGCCCAGATAGCCACGCGCGCCTTGACTAAAGGCTACCAATCCGCCCGACGGTTGAAAACGAGCGCCATTTTTCTCTCCTTTTTCTTCGCCACCCAACAACGCAAAACTTTTAACAGGTCAGTGGAACGATATTTCCTCTAAAATACTGTGGCGAATTACTTTATTGAAATATTTCGCAAGCGGACAACTCGGATCTGCAGGTTAGGGGCTATCGTCTACTAACGACGATCTCCCAAACTACAAACCAAAATTCTGCCTTAGCCATTGGAAATTGTCACGAGCAGTCTCCAGGCCCAGGGGATGAGTCCGTTTTGGAGGAAATATATACCGCCGAATTGGAGTTGATCTTTGCTAAACCATGGGAAATTAGGACAGACACAAAACACACTCGATGGACACTTCTGATTTGGCCACTGGACGATAATCTGCTCATTTATTCAATTACTTTAATTGTCAGGGACTAATTAAATTGGGAGATCTTTAATGGAGGGATCTTATACTTCTTTTAATTAAGGGATCCTTTATTTATTTATTGTTTATGGATAGGGACTATCCTGAATAGCGCGCAGCTGTATGCTCTGCCCCGGCACTGCTCATTGTACAATGGCATTCACCATTCACTCCGTACACAATCTCTAGCAGTCCCACTATAGCGCGCCCTCACTCGATCCTGGCAACGGCTATTTGCTCGGCAATCCCTTGCGCAAATTGATCTCTTGCGCAGATTGATCGCGCGCACCGACTGTACACCGTCTGTGGTGAATCTAAGTCGGCCCTGGTTTTCTGATACCCTGACTTGGTTAAGGCATGGAGAAAAAGGGAATGTCGTGTCACTACACGAGTCTCTATTTCCCACTCCTCTCTGTGTAGAGTTTATCTGAACTAAGTCGGGTTACGACCAGACACATTCCCACAAAATGCAACGAGCCAGCACGCTCGTCAGCCTAGCGTAATGCACAGGAGCTGCGGTATACCACTACTCAGCCACGCTGCAAATTGTCACACACACGCACAAAACGCCTAACGCCTAGCTAGCTAGCTGCACTCACCCGGGGCTCAACGGTCGGCTGCTGGTACTGGCTGACTCAAACTGGTCTCGCCCGGCGAAAGTTCAACGCAAACTCGTGGCATTAACCAACTCGAAATTCATCGGGGAAAGCTAAGCACACAACTAAACTTGCGCGGTGCGGCAGCACTGCCGGCCATATATGCCGCTACAGTGCTTCCACAATCAAAATGAAAATGTCCTTATCCTGAGAGCTAAATTTCCTTATTTTCCCCCCGATTTCCTTATTTTTATTTAAACCACCAGAAGCCTAATATTAGTGCTTTCCTTGTGTTTTAGAGGGTAAGCAGAGGTTAGTACAAAGCTCAAAATATCCGGTCTCTTTTGAAGAAAGCAGTGGCGCGTCCGCGTATTTTACGTGCTGACGAATGAACTCCGGATAGTCTTATTTCAAGTAACTCTGAAACTGATAGGGCAATGAAACAGCTAATTTAGAGGATGTTGTAGAATTTGCCACAAATTTTGGGAGAATATTGTAGAATTTGCGCATATTTTAATAATTTCCTTAGGATTTCCTTAGATTTGGGGGATTTCCTCAAAATTTCCTTAGTTTTTTTCATTTTCTTAAAAATTCCTTCGAAAGGAAACATTTTCTTAAAATAAGGAAATGTCCTTGAAAGTGGAAGCACTGTGCCGCTGTGCCACACCATACCACGACTGTCCCGCTCAGAGACAGCGTGATCGCCTTGCCATTGGCTGCTCGCACTGAGCTGGTAGCTGCAACTTGCTACCAGTCCTCATGTTTATTACACTTGACTACATGGAAATGCATGGACATGACGCGCCGCCTATGGAAATTGCTAGTCGCTCCACTTACTAATTCAAGGTAAAGACATAACAATTACGTCATTACGTTGGTGACCCTTCCAGGGAATAGACTGGTGTCCAGCCCACCACTCCATCTCGTCACAATACTAACCCCCAAATCTGCCCATTTCTGAAAATTGCAACAATGACCAATCGTGTACACTGCCTTTAATATTAAGGGATTTGTAGGACTTACAGGTTGCTTTTAAAGGGGCAGCCCCAACGTATAGCGTTACGATCCTTATTTCAATTATAACGTCATAGTTCCAATCCAATTTATCTTTGATTGATCCTCAGTTTGTAATGACAGAGACATTGATTACTGCAGTGTCTGATGAGCTGAAGGGCCGCTTTAAAGACATCGCCAAGTGGAAGACGTTGATCACTTTCATTGTCTGTTGTACGTTCTTCCTTCTTGGCCTACCCATGACAACAAGGGTAAGTATTGCCTGAAGTATTCTATGAAAGGAAATGAGAACAAGCTGTATGTAGTATCTTCTTTGGACCACGTGTTTAAAAAGTTTTATGCAAAACAGCTGGTAAATGTTGTCCACTTCGTATTTTATCAGGGAGGAATCTACTTGTTGACCTTGATGGACAACTACTCGGCCGGATTCTCACTTCTCTTGGTTGCCTTGGTTGAATGTCTCGCGATCTCCTATGCTTACGGTAGGATTACTTCAAAATTTGACAAGTGAAGTGTATTTGGAAATGTGCGTTGAGTAATATCAGCATTCGTTTGATTTAGTCTAGACTTGGCGAGATTAGACGAGATTATCTCTTTGAGTGATATTATCCGCTCTCTGTTTACTGGATTCATCGGGTTTTTTTCAGACGAAACAATGTACTGTTTCAAACTGTTTGCTGAAATTTGAACTGTAGGAAAAGACCTAAAACGTTTAGCATCGACAGAAACGAGCGGGGAGGGGGGGACTTCCCCGGCAACATTTTACTTTGTTTAAGACTCGAAAGCTACTCCCCGCAGCTTTAGACATTCGGGTAAAAAAAATACAATTTTGCGGATACTGTGCATTATTTTTCCCTGTCCAATCATCGCCCTTATCATCCTGATTTGCATTAGATATTTTACAAACTTGTTGTTAATTGTTTTCAGGAATCAACAAGTTCTTTAAGGACATGGCTGTGATGGTTCCGTCAGGAATGGGTCTATACTGGAAGATTTGCTTGATGGGTTTGGCTCCCCTTATACTGTCTGTAAGTATCATTATTCAATCAACCTCTACAGTAGAACATTCCTTGAAATGTTCTAACGATTTCATTTCAGTGGAATCCACAGGTGTAAATCTCGGGGGTGGGACTCGCCCCACTAAGTAAGTGTTTGGCCCAGGATAGTACAAAGGGGGTCATCTTTTCCCTCCATCACACATCCTCGCCTCGAATGTATTACGCAGTGAGTAATTGAAATATATCAAATCTTACGTTCAAGGAAATAGATTCTGGGGGATGGGTAGGATATATCTCCCCACCCTTTGACCGGGAGATGGGCCTTAGAATCACCCCCCCCCCCCTCCTCCAATTAAGAAAAATGAGACAAAAAAGACGGAAGCCAAAAAGACGGAAAAGGAACATTAAAATGGGCCATGTGCCCATACAGAAATTGCACGTAAAATGGCCAGTGTAATTGTCAGAAAGAGTGTTAAAATTCGGGCATGTACGTGTATATGCAGAACGTGTAAATCCCCACGCTTTTCGAAATTTCTACGGTCGGTGAGTTTCAGGAATCTACGCCATTGTTAAAAACCAAGTTTTAAAACTTCTGGATTTATTAGCATTTGGAACTTAAATAACAGTGTATGTTGTTTATAAAACAACTCCTTACGTTCCTTATCACTCTACAATCCCATGCTTTTTAAAATACATTTTTTGCGTAAATTATACACGGAAATATGAACAAACTCTTCCCTACGTTTGGACACGAACTTGTGGAAGAGAGTGCAATTAGAGAATGTTTTTCTTAATGACGGTCAGAGCATACCAGTACTGATCGAAACGTCGAGCGGGCCCATTCTATGCCACAAAGGAAGTACTTCCCCAAAAGCTGTTGTTGGTGGTGTTGATATGCACGCATGTTTGATTTATGAAAGCGTCACCATTGTTTCGTTTTCGTAATCCTGGAATAAATCCCGATGGAAGATCCTCGTAATACAAAATTACGTTTGGACAGGGATATAACGGCTCTTCAAAGTTTGAGCTCTTCTGTGCTAAGAATAGTCCCGTATTAGTGTGATCCGGAATCTTCTCAGGATTCCTTTTTGTTCTTTTCTGTATGATTTTTATAGGCCATTTTTGTCTTCTTCTGTGCGACCTACACCAACCTGAGCTATGGTAACTACATCTACCCACCGTTTGGTGAAGCTCTGGGTTGGTTGATGGTGCTGGCTGCGGCACTAGCAATCCCAGGTTACGCGATCTACTTCTTCATCAGGCACGCTAAGGGACACACACTGCTGGAGGTAAATCTCTCACAAAGACACAATAAAAATATATCATAAGGCCACAAAAAACTTGTGTTGCCCTTAAAAATGAGAAATCGGGAAGGAGGGTCGATTTCTTTTTACCATCCATGAAAACAGTACTTAATTTTTGTACATGTCGTGTACTCGGAAAACGGGAGGCAAAAAGTAAGCTTATTTAAAAGTGAGAAGCCTAAATTCACGATTGTGCAGTCGTAGCTGTATTTAAAGACAATGATTTTTAATAACACTTGTTCATTTTGTGAGGCAAAAGGTGAGATTTAAAAAAATACTTTAAAAAGAAGATGTTTGCAGCAAAGAGATGATTTCCAATTAAAATAAACCTTTATAAAATTAATAAGATGCTAAAAATGTTCATTATTAATTTGTGAAATCATCTATAAGAAAGTTTGTGTTAGGCCATTCAGTAATGCATGCGTCATGATATGATACAGTACTAAAGAAAAACTTTAACGGCAATCTGAACAAGATATTAACGTTCCACCTGCAACATTTGACCGTTTATTATTTGTTTCTTGCAGCGTTTGTCATTTTCCATCAAACCAGGTGCAGAGTGGGGACCTGCTACAAATAGTAACCGTCTACGGGCGGGTTACCCACCATTACCTGGTACCACTTGGGATGTAAGCGTCAAATATGAGCCAAGCTTGGAGACCTCACCGCCTACTTACACCAGCATCTATCCAGCACCACTGCAAGAAGGAGGGGTGGTTCTCCAAGAAAAATAGATTCTTAATCTAACATTAAGATATGATATGCTTGTACATAGGCATCCCGGGGCAGAAAGGTAGCTGTATTGTAGCTGTATTGTAAGGCAAAGTATTCACTGAAATGATCATGATGTTTTTATAGTCCGAGTGAAAAATGCATCCCACTACATTAATGCTGGCTACAACCTGATATCCTCAAAAGAAACAAAATACCTCGTCATAAATTGTCAACATTAGGAACTGGTTTATGTAACACGTTCATATTTAACTGTTGATTTTCATTTTTGCCTTTTTAAAGATATAAGATCATAATGTGGCTACTTTTCCGTAAAAATGAGAAGTCTTGGCTTAAATTCGATATCAGGCAATGTAGCCTCAAATTTGGCCCCAAATAAGACATGCATGCAAAACCACGAGTAACCTTAGAAAACGACAGTTAAATGTAAACGTGTTATGTATATATTGCAGAATACCAATTCATAATCATTTGTTTTTATAAGATTGTTACACGCTTATCAAATTTTATAGAGTATGAAAATGACCACTTGCAAATTCCTAAAACAAAAAGTGGAAGTCCCTGTACAACATAGGAGCAACTTTTAATCTATACATAATTTTTGGCGCATATTGAAATACGCGTACCAACATAAGGATGCTAGACTGAACGATTTCCAATGTCTTGAGCTTAATTCTGGTGACATCCAATTACCCCGATAGAATTCTTGCAATTATCGAACGAGTTTCTAACTATTGACCGAGGATATAAAATAATTATTGACTATGGACGCATGGGTTTTACGCTGCTTGGTGATAGGGCAGCGATACAGGATTAGTTCAAGGTTTTAAATCAACTCACTATTTTGGTTCATTTTTTGGTAATGGATATTTCTCTTGTTCGCCATTTTCGATTTGTATACCTATCTCTTTTAAATGGAAGGAACCATATTAATTTCAACTGTTTTCATACATCTAATCATGTCTAAAAGCAATTATGCAAGAATGATCTGAATGATTCTTTTCATTTGGAGCAAACAAAGAAGTGTTCAACAATTTCTTGGAATTCCTTGTCAAAGAGCAAAACAGCACAAAAACTTTACTCCAGAATAGCCCATCGATTCTGAAGAAATGTTGATCAGAAACGGATTCCGAACGTACTGTTTAATATGGAAGTCGCCTATAATTGCAAAATATTTGGTTTTTATCTTTATACAAACGAGTCAAAATATCAAACATAAGCTTTGGTGAAGCTTATTGTGCAACATTGGACCTGGACTTATTCATGTCATAAAAAATGGTCTCTTTAATTACAGGACACGCTGTACGTCATAAACCATCATGTCAAAGTTGTCTCCGTAGAATTTGATAGAGTTCCGTTGAGTGTTATTTTACTATTTTTTATAAACTGTATACTAGGTATTGCCGGGTCATATTGACCTACATAAGGTTCATTTTTAATCCACATTTAACCTTAGCCTACAATTGAGTTATGTTTTTGTATAATGTTTCTATTTTCAAATTTCAACTATTTTTTAGCGCGTCCGATTACCTTCCCCGAGCTTACTCGCGCTGGCGCGACACCGTTCGAAAGTTATGTTGACGTCATCATTCGTGCTTACTCGCGCCAGGCCCAAGTGAGCAGGGGCGGATCCAGGATTTTTTTGCAGGGGGGGGGGGGGGGGGGGGTTCTGAAATTTTCCCAGAAAGTCGACTCCTAAAATGTCCCGTCTGCGAATTATTTTTTACAAGCGGGGGGGGGGGGGGGGGGGGGGCTGACGCACCTTCTTACCATTGGTGGCGCCATTTAACCTCTTTGTTTTGTTCTTACCTATAGGCAAAATAAGACATGTAGGGTTTCTGGTTTGCAACTTTAGGCGTAGGCCCCTACACGCAAAAAAATAAAAAATAAAAATTGAATGGCAACGAAGAGGTTCGACCCCCCCCCCCCCCCCCACCCTCCCCTGGATCCGCGCCTGGTGAGCGACCCGCTGAGCCGGTTACTTCGGGAAGTATCCCACAGTGCACTGCAACATCTGCAGTAGCACAACGCACTCAGCGTTATTCTCAAAGCGTGGTACTTTTGCACGCCAGTGTCACATGAATATCCGACTCCATTAAAGTATAGTCTCTGTAATCACGGTTACCTTCCATCAAAACTAGGGCAAGCATCGTCAGCTTTCTCCGTCTTTCTTCTAAAAGGTCAATGATTTCGCACATTTCACCCTTGAATAATTAATTTCTGTATGTCGCAATGCGTCAAAGTTCACATAACTTTCCCAGAGTTTGCGCGAAACCTTTCGTTGATTCTGCTCCATTGCGCATGTCTGACATCGCACGCAGGGGCAAGCGCGAGTAAGCTCGGGAAAAGTAATCGAACACGCTATTAAAATTGATCAGTCTGATCAAAAAATGTTCAATGAAAATATCGAATATATATTAATTTTGTCTTTCATTTCTTTCATTATTTACATATTTGTATTGTTTTCTTGCGACACTTTTTAAACGGAATGCTTAATTTTGATTAATATAATCGTGGTTGTAATACACTAAAGCCTGGTTTCCGTATAGTCGTTATAATCGCCAAAAGCGTCGCCGAAGAGTCCCCGATGCAACGCCGATAAATGTAAACGCTTCATCGGGGACTTTCCCAACATGGACGGCGACAGTCGGCAAAGATCAACCAAGTTCAACTTTGCCGACTGTCGCGTCGTGAGAGTAGGCCCATTCAAATACACGTACTGGCATGCCGTGAATTCAACGATGTCTCTCACCGCTTGAGTTCCACAAATTTGACCCATTTTATCCTTTGACCAAGAAATATGAGCATCAATGTCAGTAAAATAGCTGCCCGTAATTGAAATCTATCGAAATGAAATATCAGTTCAGCTTTCAGAAAAGTGTGAAGTACCAAAAAACGCCGTTTTAGTGAGATATTTTCAAGCATTCGGACGCCATTTTGTTGATTTTTTTTGCCGAATGACGTCAGAACCGTCTCTGCCCCGACGTCTGCGACTTGCCATCTTGCGTGCTGTCGGCGTTCATTGCGATTATATGGAAACCAGGCTTCACTTGTGATGGGATTGCTAATATATAGAAAAATGTGACAAATATTTTATGTACTTTAAGAAATGAATTAAATTCGAATATTTCACTTGAAGGGCTGCACTTAGTGTCATACAAGGGTCATGCATATATACACTGCCTTGGATTTGGAAAACGATTACAAGATGAAATTACTAAAGACAAATATTAAGTAGTATGATTTTGTTTTCGCTTACGTTTTCTGATTTGGCAAAAATATCAATACGAAAAGTCTGTAAAAGGCGTTATGTCTTAAAATGTCTTACTGATATGACGCTATTATTATTATTATTACTATTTTTTTTTTAATAATCCCAAATGAAAATCTTATAAATTGGTTCAAACCTGTTTGGGTCAAATGTAGGAACTTTACCCACTTTTACCCAAGACACGGGGAGGGAAGGAATATTTTACTTACCATGGTAATTTGACTTGAAAGCAACATGTTTCAACGTGCCATTTATTTCTTTGTAAATTTTGCATGTTTTCTGATCAAGTACATTCCGGGCTCGTTGTGTGATAATATTGCAGTCGACGTTTGCATGATTGTTTTATTAATATTAATGTAGATGTTGCGAATTTGTAATTTTGTTGTTTTGGATTTATTCTTTATCTGTTAAGATTGTTTTTACGGTTTCAATAACTGCAAATGAATTATCCTGTTCAGTTGTCCTATTTGGTGTTTTGTAAAACATGTTTGTATCATTGTGGGAAGGTTTAAGGAGCTCTTTTAATTTAGAAAAATCACGTGCTCATGCATCGCATTTCCGTCAGCTTTCTTTGGCAGAAGGGTTTATCTTCACTAATTAAATAAACATGCATTACAAGGCGGAACATGCTAGACGATGACATTCACCTGTTATCCAGAAAAATAATATCCTTTAACTTATTTGCATCAGAATGACGTCTACAGGTATATCATTTTTGCTAAATTGACATGGGTTTCTTTTCCCCCTTTACTATGCAACACAACGAGAAAATGTGCCGTTGGAAAAATGCCTGGGTGGCAAACCCAAACTATATTGCGACTAAAGGGTGCGTTCTAATAGCTTACCCGGATCGACTCGGGTGAAGGCAGACGAGTTAGCCACGAGAGCTGGGCTAATAGAACGTTCAAATGCCCTCTCCTGTTGATGTCGCCTGGCGCTTGAGTCGGCGATAGTGTATTTACGGACCCCTCTTTATATGGTTGCACACCAGTAAATCAACTTCCATCGATCCCAATGATAAGTACCCGGTACGCCAACTTCCAAATTCAGGAAAAATACTTGGGAATCTCCAATGTGTTTGAGACACCCGTCAAATTACAGCTTATATTATCATTTTTCAGTTTCTGTTCAATTTTATGGGGATGATGACTTTAGGGAGAAATGTCCATCCAAAGATGAACCCCCCCCCCCCCCCCCCAAAAGAACGTAGTCTCATCGCCAGCTTGAAAGATGATGCCTACACTCCATTGCAAAATAGAGCACTTTGGGGGCCAAATTTCATCCGAATTTCACAGTGATACAAGCTGACAGTCATGTGCACCGCTTTCAACCTCCTCTTTTACAAACCCTGAAGTTCATGGCCCACAAAATGCTGTAACGGCAGAGAATGTCAGGGCTCATAAATCGTGATTTGGCCGGCGTAGGCAATTTTCGGCATATTTACTGGACTGTACCCATATTTGAGACCTTTCGAGTCAAGGTTGTTTTTATCATTCTGAAATGAATTTATCGACCTACAGTATAGTTCTCTCAATTCTAATGACATCATTTTTATGTAACTTTTATGTAATTTTGAACAGTATCTTGCGGTAGAAAATGCGAAACGTGTTTTGCGGTTGGTGTCTTATGAATCGGTGCGGTTTTCGCCATCTCTATTTTCGTTGTTTTACCCCAAAATTTCCCACAAAAATATTAAAAACTATGCCCTCTATCTACGACATACCTGTTGGTTTTTAATGTCGCAATCTAGTTTGCTAAGTCATTAACACACACTCGCCCTTGAAGTTAGCCGTTTTTAATTCCCCGCTCCAGTAAAATATGTGGGTAATCGGACTTAACTACGCATGCGTGTGACGTAAGTCCATCAGTGACTCTGCTCCGCGAGTGGTGGCTGACCCGAGTGAGCCCCGAGTATGACGTCGGAGCTAATCGAACGGCACGGGGCTAACCCGAGTCGACCCGGGGGAGCTATTCGAACGCACACAAAGCTTATGCAAAGGGCTGGAAATTACAGCAAAAGCAAATGGTGTATACTACATTTAAAACCCAAATAATGAAATTTGGAATGAACTCGGAGTATTATGTGTGAAATTATACTGGGAACATGTTGTAAGAGAGCATAAAATTAAGAATACATTGTATCTTCGGGTGAGAATGCTCCTTTTCAGCGGCGGCGATTTCTCGTCGAGGTTGGTCGAACGGGAAAAAACACACAATCAACAATAATTATTAAGCATTTTGTACTCGGTGTCTATTTTTAATTTTTTTTTTTAAACATGTGCTGATTTTTGTGTATTCTGTGCATACTGGTGCATGTAAAAGCCAGTGACCAAAAAATGTATGTGACAAGGGGAAAAATCTTCTTTTTGGGTGGGGGGGGGGGAGGGGGAGACTGCCATATACAGTCCCCTCCCCCAAAAAAGGAGGGACGTATATTCCCCATCCCCCCCCCCCGCCCCCCCCCCCCCCCCCCCGGATCGCCGCCCATGCTCTAGACTTGATTTCAAGTCGGACTTGACCCTTACGTGTATATGGGATATTCATGTATTCGTAACTAAATTTACATAATAAAACGGAGGCCCATAGAGATAGCCAATCAGAAGGACACAAAAACCGTGTAGGCCGCACCATTACCAATAGGTTACAATACAGTGTTATGTTACACTGTTCAGTCTCAAATTTGTATGATACTTGGCACAATGGCACGTAATGGTATTTAAAACCTATAGCTAAATTATATTAGATCTTATATTAGTAGAAAAAATACCAAATTAAATACGTAATTGTTAGTTTTTGTTACTAGACGAAAAACGCGTTACCTACCTATAGAATAATGCGACGAACAAAATTTAACATTAGAAGCAATCTTTATGTACCCAATCAAACGGTACCATACACGCGCGCTCGTTATACGCGCGCACACATTGTGCCTTTGACCAATAGGTGAAAAGTAAACACGCTCCGAAGTAAACACGCGCCTTATAATTTTGTACTAGTAAGCACGCCTATAAGCGCGCGCGCCCGCTGCCACCGCCCGATTGGGTGGCTTCTAACGGTTCGTCGGATTAGTGGAATCGCCCAGTAATTCTCCTGGTTTGAATATTCATGTTCAATCAGCTTGTTCCGTCCACTTCTGGACTAATTCGCCATAGGGTGTGTAAAAACTGATAACGACATTCCCAAGTCTGTGATCGTGATCCAAGGTTAACTCACAAGAGGACGCAAGAGGACGCTATTTCCGGCACTATTCTGTGATTGTATTGGCTATCATGTCAGGCCGACAAAAACCACGATCACAGACTTGGAACCAAGTCTACCCATGCTCCTTTTGGAATAAGAATTTCTCAGCTCCCAGAGGTTTACCAAAATTAAGATATATAGACGAACACTTAAAGAGGAACTAAAGCGGCAATTTTGTTGTCGACTTTTTTGACTTATCTGATAGTTTATGCCTCTCCAAAACTAATGTAACAAGTTTCATGATTCTGAAAAATCAAAAAAAATGTTTTTGAGCCTTTTCTTTCTGAGCCACTTTGACTCGATTCAGAAAAGGCCGAGGTCAACTGCGTGCCGTATCGCGCGAGTATTGACGTATACGTGTAGAAACATATGACGTCACTGTATTATACGACAATGTTTTACGTATAGAGTCTGTACGTATTTTTTTGTCTAAGGCTAGTATTACTTGCTGTGCTTTTTGCTCATGATTCAGGAGTAACACTACGATAAACATATTTTAAAGTGTTGACATCTTTGTGAGACACATTTAGAATTGGGGTTGTAGGCTTGTTCTTGCTGAAAAGCTAGTTATGAGTCATACTTTTCCAAGGCGTGGAAACATGCTTCGGTTGTACCTATTCATAAAGGGGGCGATAGGTGCAACGCATGTAATTACCGACCAATATCAATCTTGCCAATTATCTCTAAAGTCTTAGAAAGATGGATACATTTAAATATGTACTCGTACCTTGATGAAAACAACTTGATTCCCACTTGTCAATCTGATTTCGGCCTTTGCATTCAACCGAAAGTACTCTAAACGATTTGACAAATGAGTGTCTTCAAGCTATGGATCACGGGAAAATGATCAGGACAGTTTTCCTAGATCTTAGTAAGGCATTTGACTGCGTAGACCATACAATTATTTTGGAAAAACTGAAAAAGCTTAACATGTCGGCTTCAGTTATTAAAGGAAACATGATATAGGATTTATATTGCATTATTCCTGCTTAAAACAATAAAGTATTATCTTGACAATGATATTTTGTGTCCAGAGACAATTATTTCCCAGATTAAATATGAGAAAACAATTTTTGAAAATGTTTGTCCAAGCTACTCCGCCCCCTGAGTGGGACCCTCATTAACATAAGTGTGTGACGTAGATCGAGGCACATTACCCATTCATCACGGGTATGCATTGTGTGTACATTGTACGGCGAAAATTCTTCGTCCAAAATCTAAGCAAAATATAGTGGTTTTTCGGCCATGCCGACAAGGTGTGTGGCTGCTGGGTGCAGCAAAACAACGACGGGTGGAGTAAGCCTTCATTTATTTCCAACTGAAGCGAAATATCGGAGAATTCGGACGGCGAAAGTGAAGGTGACAAGAGCAAAGAGGTCCGGACCAGCAGCTTTTCAGCGTTATGTAGCGACCACTTTGAGCCGTCGTGTTTCGATACTGGTATTTTCAAATCCTTTGGGATGACCATTAAATATATGCTCAAGTCCACTGCCATCCCAACAAAGTTCCCAGATGTGAGTAAGATAAAGGCGAAAGCAGTTAAACGGCCCATTCCCCGAGGAGCCTTCGCTAAAAGGGAGAAAATCAGGGTAAGTTCGATGTTAGTTGTTGTTGCAACTTACGAAATTGCACGTGTAGATCTAGTGTGTGTATACGGGCCGGGTCCAGACTATCGAGTCGATCCATGAATTTCGGTGCCTCGGTCTCCGTCACGAACAGCGCCCTCAATTTGAGTCTCAACAAATTTCAAAAAGAGGGGGTAAATTTTTGAGCGGCAAATAATCACACTAAAACTTCGCTTAAACCAGTTTGGCTTTTAATTCACATTTAATACATATAAATGAATTTATTTATGAAATAAAATGTGATCCGGTCAATTTGAGAAGCATGGTTCCTTTAACTGGTTTAAGTCATATCTTAGTGATCGCAGTCAAATTGTTAATATTGATAAACATATGTCTAAACCGTTGTATGTAAATGTCGGTGTACCACAAGGATCAATTCTGGGCCCATTATTGTTTATTATATATACGTACGATCTGCCTCTTTATGTATCCGATGAGTGTAAGTTATATATGTATGCTGACGACTCCACGCTAATCTGCAGTTCCGAAAGCATTGCCGAAATTGAAAACGGCCTTAATATGTCATTAGAAATGCTTCATCGGTGGTCTGTCAAAAACAAAATCAAAGTTAATGCAAGTAAAACTAAGTGTATGCTTATTGGTTCAAAGAAAAAAATTAGCGCGCATGAACTCAGCGTTCACATCGATAATAATCTAGTACATAACGTTACATCATTTAAATGCTTGGGTGTTATTATTGATGAAACTTTAAGTTGGAACCAACACATCGAATATGTAAAGAAGACAGTTTCTTCGAAATTAGCTATGTTAAAAAGAATACGGCACTGTGTTACTCAAAAGTGCATGCAAACCCTTATTTTAAGCTTAGTTATGCCTAGTTTAGATTATTGTTGCACAGTATGGGGTGACCGTTACGCATCGCATAACACTGTCTTGAATAAATGTCTCAAACGTGCAGCTAGAATAATACTGAAATGCGATTTTTTTACTCCGTCAGCTGACATGTTCAAAAAGCTCGACTGGCTTGTCTATCCAGAGAGAGAGTTAAATACAAAAAAGCTGTTCTTGTTTTCAAAAGTATCAATTCCTTAGCCCCACAGTATATGGCAAGCCTATTTACCTCACACGTACAAATTCGAGTAACTCGTCAATCTGCCGAAAAGACATTGAAAATTCCCTTTGCACGAAAAGAGTCTTATGCATCTAGTTTTGCTGTAACTGGTGCTAAAATCTGGAACAACCTTAGTGCACACCTTAGAACTATGTCTTCTCTGAGCTTATTCAAATCGGCACTTCGTCAAACATATGTACATTTATCCACATGATAGATTTAGGGCTTAACGCTAATTTACGGAGTCATGTGACTTTGCTGCCTTAAAATTATAGTTTTTTATCCAGGAACCGGGAGAGAATTTTCCCTTTTTCATGTCACGTACATGTACATGTATATTATTTTGTGCTGTTCCTTTTTTTGTTTTACTTTTTATGGTGTGTGGATGTTTTGTGAACTTTGTTATAGTTGATGTAACTTTTGTAATAGTTGTATTTTGTTTCAGTTTGTGTTTGCTAATACGATTGTGATTGTTATATATTTTATAAATACTATTTTATAGTTTTAATTAGTGTTTGCAGGGCCCCAATGGAAACCAGTTCTAGTTAACTGTTTGGGCACACCCTGGGTAAATAAATGGAATAAATAAATAAATAAAATAAATAGTGTTTGGCTGTAGCATCAACCGACTCTACACGTGTACGTCACGGGGTCACGTACATACATTTAACATACATAATGAGCTTTCGCGAAACAGGATAAATGGTTCAGAATAACAACCCTTTTTTTAAAATTAAAACATTTCTCTCGTCTGCAAACTAATCTCCATCAGTTAAAAGAGTATTTAAACTGTCGGAAAAGTCCAAAAAGTCAAAAGAAGAATTGCCGTTTTAGTTCCTCTTTAAACTATACTTATTTAGTTGCTGCGTTTTACTGGAATTTGTTACCTTTCTTTTCTTTAGTAAATTTCCTTATTTGGCTCTATACCTGACTTACAAAAGCATGTTGTGAAAAGGTTATGTAACACCACACTCTGCTTGCAACCACGGCTCTATCTCCCTCGGGGTACATGGTGCTTACGTGGATCTCGGAGATTTTTACCTGGCTGAGAAACAACAAAATCGAGTAACAAACCAGTTTCACAGCCAGTTCTATCAAGTACTCCAGAACCAAAAACTTATACTTTTTAAGCCCCAAAAACTGCAAATTTAAGTTATAGGCCTAAGCAATTTTTAAAACGTCTCAATGCATATGTTTTTTACATTGGAATACATTCCTGCTGTAGCTTATTAGTATGGACACATATTAATTCAGCACATGTGCAGAAGCGTAATTGCCCATATTGGAACGTGCGTATTTTGAATACGCCCTTAATGTTCGTGGAGGTAAGTGGGAAATAAACTAACCTGAAGTCCAATATAGTAAAGCCCGGTTCAGAATTCATGCGATTACGTAAGGTAACGGAAAACGTCACAATGAAACTTCAATTGGTGACGTCATGAAATTCGCTTCGCATTCGCATTCGCATTCGCATGAAGTATGAACCGGGCTTAACTATAAGTAAATTACATTTGGTTACCTAAAGATAGCGTGATGCTAACCTGTAAGAGGTTGAATATCCCTCGGTGCATGTTGTGCGGATAGGAGGTTTACTAGTTTGCATAAAGTTATTGAAGTAACCCTCAGCTGCTGAGCCAGCACAAATAGAGGTTTGCATGATCGGTATAAAGTATGCGAAGTAAACCTCAACATTGCATTACATTGCTGTTGTGTATACAGACTACCATTGCGATGAATAGAGGTTGAAGAGAGCCTCATCATGCTCATATTAAGAATAACCCAGTTGTGTCTTCTTCGCTCACCCGAACAAAGATACTGACAATTTGGGAGACCGCCAACATAGGGCAAGATAGCTCAGTTGGTAAAGCGCCGGTACGGTAACCCGGAGGTCGCAGGTTCGAACCCCGCTCCTGCCAGTTTCTTTGTTCACTTTGAAAATGTTCTTTAAAACTTGGTGTCTTGTTTCCTCTAACGGTGAAGTATAATCAATTACTTGCTCGTTGGTAATATTTCCAACAAACGGACAGGCCCAGCAGTTCTCCGTTCGTGACAGTTCCCCCTTTATGTAATATATTCCGCTCATGCATTTTGGAGGATAATAACAATTTGTCTTGGAATATCTGTGTTACACACCCGAAGGGTGGTGCTCTGTTAAACTACACACAAACCGCCGCACTATACAACACACGCACATATTTCACAATATTTCCATGACCAAGAAAATGTCAATATCAAAAGTAGTTTTTTTGAGGCAAATAGTGTACCTTTTCTTTCTTTTTGAAAATTATGAGCTTGATTGAGGCATGGAATTTCGCAGAATTTGATTTTAAGAGATGCACAAATAAACATGGCTGCGCTGTTTTATTTTTCTTCTGTTTTATTTTCACATTTGCATTTAATTCATACCGCCATTGACTGATTTACAATTAGAAAGATGTCGGGATAAGGCAAAAGAGAATTTGTTTGTTCTAATTTACATCATCTCCTACGCATATTCCATCTTCTGATTGAAACATGCAGACATACTGGTATATATACAAACGACATGAACCCCCCCCCCCCCCACCCCTGGGTGCCTACACAAGGTATAACCTTTCTCTCTTAATTATCAACTGCAAAAATTGGTTCCTCCTGCAAATTGGACCTCCTGTGGCTGTATGCTTCTGCTTCCTCAACGAGTCGATAGCCGTTGTCAAACTATTTTCAATTTAGAGCTTTAAAACCCCTTGCGTACGGGTATTATATGGGGGCGCCGGGGCGCCATGCCGGCTTGTGCAGGCAAGCGAAACGGAAACAATACCCTAATAATTGTTGAAAATGCAGAGTTTGGCGTGTATAGACTTCAACCGGCAAGGTGGCAATTTTCAATCCGTGTCATCCGTACGCAAGGGGTTTTAGACGGGATTCACCCGATCTTCCCCAGTCCCTAAAGCCCGTTTCACACTATGCTCTTACCCGGGTAATTGCCGGGTTAACGAAAAATTTAACCCGGCAATTACCCGGGTTCCCACTACAATTCTCCGGGTTAGAAATTCTCCGAGTTAACTGCCCCAAAACCCCACTTACCCGGGTAATTTCTAACCCTGCTCGCGAGGTGGGTTAACACACTAATCTCGGGGTTAACGACGACCTTGAGACGATTCTCTGGGTTACCATCAGTAGTGTGAATGCTCGCCGGGTTTTCTTCTACCCGGGTAAGTGGGTGGGTGTGCTTCGTCGTGTTTTATCGGCAGCTTTGCGAAGGTGACGTACCGGTATTTATTAGTACGGCCGCCGTGGCTGGTACTTCGCCTTAAATAAGTATATTTTTACGTATACTTAATGAAAATGTTCCCCAGTCCGATGTTCCCTAATCCTACGGTTAGAGTTAGGGTTATAGGGTTAGGGTTAGTGATGGGAAATATAGGGATGGGGGAACATATGGTTTAGGGTTAGGGAGTGGGGAACATAGGGATTGTGGAACTAGGTACGCCCATCGGCGGCGAAACGATTTTGAAAGTGTAGGGGGGGGGGGGGGAGATATGAGACCATTTCGAGCGAAGCTCAAATTCAAACACCAGTTGAAGCCATTTGGTGGCATGCGTTTTAACCACTGGTTATTATTGGCTTCGTGTGCCAAAAAGAGGTTTTTTTAGAGAGCCCCGTGACGGGGCTGGCGCTTTATACAAATGCAGGCGCGGATCTAGGAAATTTTGTAGACGGGGGGGGGGGGGGGGGGGGGGGGTGGGGGGCACACCCAAAACCGACAAATGCGAGAGTGCGAAGCGCTTACGGCGTGGAAAAAGTTTGGATTCTAGATGCTCCGTGGTGCAATCTGAGGCGTTTCCTGGCCACTTTCACCTGACTATTTTTAACAAAAGTTGTTAAGATTTTATGGAGAATATATATATATCAATCATGATTTAGCCATTATTTTTAGCCATAATTTTAGGCATGTCATGACTACAAAAATCTAGACGGGGGAACACCCAAAATGGACAAATGCGAGCGCGAAGCCCTGTAGTACGGCGTGGGGTCCGGGGCCCACCTAAGGGCCCCGGACAATTTTGGATTCTGGATGCTCCGTGACTTTTTTAAACAACGGTTAAGATTATGGAGAATATATATATATATATATATAATTATTTTTAGCCATTATTTTAGCCATGTCATGACTAAACAAATCTAAGTTTCTCCCTCCCCCATTTTTGGCGTATAATTTGCAGTTTTTACCCTCTATTTTTAATTTATCCGGAATTTTTCTTGGTTTTAATTCAGTCCAGTTGAAATTTTCATAGTGCCATGATGAAAATCGGTCTCCTATGAAGTCTGGCCCTGCAAAATTATTGAGTTGTACGCTTTTGTTGATTACAAGTTTGTTGCAACTTGCAAGCAGTGGATGACTGAAAACTCCAGAGATAAAATAAAATAAAATGTTTGACCATGTTTCCTACCATGACCGAGCGTACACTATTTTGGGAACTAATAAAAGTGAGCATGCCCCCCCCCCCAGTGAAAAAAATGGGGGACCAGTGACCCCTCCCCCCCCCCCCCCCCCCCCCCGGTTCCGCCGCCACTGGCACGCACCCGTTTTAACCCGCGCCCCAAACAAAGATGCCACATTTTAACCTCAACCCTAAACAAAAAATAGTCAGCTTGAGTTCATTCAGCTTTTGTTGGCTTTTGAAAAGAGCCCGTCCGACCATGGAGGAAGGAAGACGAATTTCCTGCTATTTCATAAAGTAATTTGCATATAAATAGTGCATTCTTGGTCACATCAACAGGAGCGGACAGGTACGTAAACGTACATATTAAAGACAGGTTGGCCTACAGGTAGCTAGCACGTATGAACATATCCCGTCACGACTGAATGGATTTTGCTGTTTGCTTGCAGGACATGTACAAGAACACCAGTTGTGGTTGTTTAGTGAGTAGACATAATTACTCTCGGTGCTACAGCGCTTCATTTTGTTGCTGTGTCAGTCTGCTCAGGTAAGGACTCCTTTTGTACATGACGAATCATTTCACACCACTTACAGTGATTCGTGAAACAAGGCAATCAGCCCACATGTTACTGAAAGTTCCTTTAAGCAAAACAGGAATGCTACGCCACAAGTTTTTTCGAACCATGAACTTCAGGTACACTTAAATCGGAGCTACAGGTAAAGCCACCATTAGTATTATTTCTGCCCTTTGCGCTGATCTACGGAGTTATAATTTTTTTGCTTGCGACAATAATTTGGAGCCGCAAGGGGAATTTCCTCTTGTTTTCCCACAAAAGGGTTCTTGTTGGGTTTTTTCACCCATCCCGTATATCAGCAATAGGCTTATATTGGAGAGTTGAAAACTTAACCATAAATAGATGTATTTGTCTAAATATTCGTGTATTTGTGTAAATATGTCTGTATGTGTGTAGATACTAATTTTCATTTAAAATGTATTTATAGGCCCAATGGAAGCCAGTTTTGAACTGTTTGGGCACACCCTGGGTAAAGAAATGTAATGAATAAATATTATTCGTAAAACAATCCACAAGGGAAACAGAGTAGGTAAATTCGAATACATTTTCAAAGTGAACAAAGAAACTGGCAGGAGCGGGATTCGAACCTGCGACCTCCGGGCCACCGCACCGGCGCCCCACCATCGTAAGATTGGGTGTGATCCCTGGCTATACGGCATTCTGGGTTTATGACTTCTGACTAGCGCCCACCCGAACAAAGATACTGACAATTTGGGAGACCGCCAACATAGGGCAAGATAGCTCAGTGGAAGGATTTTACTTTAATACCCCCCCACCAAAATCGGTTAGAAACAGCAAATCTTGGAAAATAGCCATCCATTTGTGTTCATAATTGTATAAACACTTGGCACAATCTTTAATTTTGAGAATTTTGTTGGGACATTTTAGTGCAATATAGGGGAAGAAAGTTTGTGTTTTCTGTGTTAGAAGTTCTTGGCAGTTGGCACCATCACTCCAAAGTGTGCACATACATGTTGATTTCTTCCAAATTTGTTACAGATTTTGCTGAAATATATCTTGAAATAACAGGTTGTGCCACATGTTTAGACAGTTATCAAGGAGGGTTGGTTATTTTCCAAGATTTTGCTGTTCTTGACCGATTTTGGTGGTGGGTATTAAAGTAAAATCTTTCCAAAATACGTATTTGGAGAATTTGAAATGCGAAAAAAGTGCACCAAATATTACCCTACAACAATAAGCCAGTTCGGTATCTCAAAGGTCAAAGGTTATTCAGGATAAAATGTCATTGTGCACATGCGCAGTTGAAATATCGAACTGGCTTATTTACAAAGACAGAATCGGAAATTGGTGAAAATAGCCCTAATTCGGCTAATGAGAGATTTAAAGTTTTCTTGATTAGAGTACCGAACTCTGACGTCAGTTGGCATGACAACTGGTTCCAAACGAATGTAAATTTCGACTGTTCCTTTGTTAACAGCCAGTCATGCAAACACATAACAAAACTAGTATTCTGATTCCAAACAATTGCATTGACGTCATCACTTCAGTGCTCTATTTGAAGGTCAACTTATTCCAACTTAAGTCGTCGCAGTTGAGTATGATTTTAGTGGGGCTACAGAGAGCAGAGATGATATGTATGTGGTTTGTTTCTCAAGCAAACTTGTTATCACTTCTTTTATAGGCAAAAAGGCATTATGGCGGCTAATATGAAGGACGCACCTCGAGTTCTCAAGAAGCTGTTCACGGTAGGTACAAATGTCTGGCGGTTGAGTAGGGGCGGATCCAGGATTTTTTTCACTGAGATTGTGGGAGTTAAAACAGCAAAAAGACTTCTGTGAACTCTGAGTCTTAACTTGAAAGAAAGAAAAATTGAACAGACAGCGGGGTGGGGTGGGATCAGTAACGTATCCAGCTTTTTGTGCCAGGGAGGGCAAACAACGTCTGAACTGTCTTAAAACCGTCGCAAAAACACTATTTCCTTTTGTTTTTTATGGCGACTCAAATGCCGCCAGGGGGAAAAGTCGCCCCCCCCCCTCCCCCGCTGGATACGCCACTGGGTGGGATCGTGTCCGAGACCATAAGCCCCCCGCTGTATCCGGCGCTGTTGAAATACATGAAGCTTACTGTCAGAGAATGCAATCATAAAACAGTTAAATTATATCCAACATCACCTTGAAAATCCATAATGTACAATCTCCCCAGGAAAGTGCTTCGTTTCGGCCTGAATTCAATCGTTGACACCCTACTAGTCAATTGTATCTCTGTCTATGGGGAAGGTCAATCAACGATAAATGGTCTCTTTGTTCATCCAAAGAAAACCTTTTACACGTACTCAATTTTTGCCAAGTAATGCTTCATCGGGGACGTTATACACCGCCACAATAATGTCCGCATAGATATATGTGCGGTGTTCGATGACTTGCTATCAGGAAAACCCGACTACTCATTATATTGTGATCAAGAAGGCAAACACGCCCTTGGTGGCAACATAATCCCTCCAGAAAATCTTTCCTACAACCCCCAAACCGGACCTGGTTATACATGTAACAAAATAATACAATCGTGAAATCACCATTGTAGAACTTAACCATACCGTTTGAGCCCAACATAGCCTATAGAAGCCACCTTTTTCAAATACCGCAAGTACACCAATCCTGTGAAGGATTTCACACAGTTAGGTTTAAAGTGTAATTCCACTGCCATTGAAATAGATAGTCGGGGTCTCATCACGCCTGTAACAAACTGCATCAAATCACTCTTTAAATGTCCGCCTATAGAAAAATTTAAAACGCGGCCTGGGATGGGGAACGCGGGGGGCTATTTAGCTACCATTTTGTTTCTCAATAACAAGCACGAATTCGTGCAGGTGCCGCGTCGTCCGCCTATAGTAAATGTTGTAGCGCCCTTTTTTGTTGAGCCGTGTCGCGAAAACGAATTTGGCACAAGAACAACGCTAACCGTTTAAAGAGCCCCGTCTGCGATGCGACGCGGCTAAAAATGGCATCTGAACCAGTAGGGTACTATATACTTCACCCCACCCTTTTCCTGTTGAAACCTGTTCAGAAGATTTTTGCCTTTCCCAAATTGAAAACCTGAATACTCCTTTCAGGACATGGCAGGCTTTAATGAGTTGCTGAAGGCCTGAATTGTGGAAACAAATACAAATTGTTTTAATTGGTTGGATTATGGCTGATTATGTCCATCAACATTCCTCTCAGACGTGGAGTTCACGTTTGAAAACGGTTTTAATGTGTTTTTAATATGTGTGCGTGCGTGTGTGTGCGCGTTATGTTTTGTTTTTGTTACTGTAACAGTTCTGACAAAGGGCCGGTCACACTGGCCACGATAACGGCGACGATACGAACTAACGGCATTGATTGGTGAAATTGTCGCGCGTGGAATACGCGCGAGTTCAACCCACCAATAGAGAGAGCGTTTATTTGCATCGTTTTCGTTGTCGTTATCGTGACCAGGGCCCAATTTCATGGCTCTGCTAACCACAGCTTTCCGCGCTTACGATCACCATTTTGCGCTAATATCGCTAGCGGAAAAATTCTGCGCTAACCCTGTTAGCACAGAATCCTTAGTTACGGGATGTACGCATGCTCAGTAGCCAAAATTCCCCGCTAATGCGTAAAATACGCTTGCCGTAAGCACAACATTTTCTGCTACAGTAAGCGGATTTTTCTCTAACGGTAAGCAGAGCCATGAAATTGGGCCCGGTACAATTCAATTCATTCAATTCATATTTTATTAGTCATGTAAGTTAAAACAGACATGAAATTCTTTTTCTGGTGTAAAAGCGATACAATAAAACAGTAAAAACAGCAATCAGCACAATGAAAACCTTACAAATAACAATAGCTTAAAATAGAAACTTACATTATATAAATTACATAACTTAAATAATACAAAAAATGGCAATGAAAAAGGATAAAACATTTCTAAATGACGGCAAAAAGAGACTGACAACAAAAAGGATACGAGAGACTGGTACAAGGTACTTAAACCCCCCCCCCCCCCCCCTCCTTGGCTATGAACGACTTATGAATTATCTTACAAACTGTTTGTTAAAAAGGTGGATTGCACTGGGTAGAAATGAAAACATGTGGCGGTTTGTTTTCTTCAAAGAAGGGACAATCCTCCCGGACCTGTTGAAAATCACATGTGAATGCAAAGGATGAGTATTATCCGTGTAAATAGTCTCAAGTTTGGTCAACAGAGCTTTCTCATAAATTACATAAAGCTCTTTTACACTGATACCCATAGCTTTACTGGCAGTTTTAGTGATTCGTTGAAGTCTACTCATGTTTTTACTAGTCAGACTATTAAACCACACAATGCAGCAAAACGTAATCACCGATTGAATTGCACTCTGATAGAACAAAAACATTATGTCTCTGTCTACACTGAAGGACCTAAGTTTACGAAGGAAATGTAACCGTTGATTTGCCTTCCCACACATTTTATCCGTATTTGTATTCCAGTTTAATTTCTCATCAATGTAAATTCCAAGGTATTTGTATTGCGTAACAATTTCAACATCTTCATTTTTAATCCTCAAAGGTATAATTTCATTCTTGATCTTACGAAAATCGAAAATCATCTCCTTTGTCTTACGAACATTGATCACCAAGTGATTATCTTCACACCATTTGACAAAATGATTTACCTCATCCCTGTATGCAGTTTCATCATTATGTGAAATAAACCCTGATAATGAGGTATCATCTGCATATTTAACAATACAGCAGGAATTACTACTAATTCTAAGATCACTTGTGTATAATGCAAAAAGCAATGGGGATAATACACAACCCTGAGGGGCTCCAGTGTTGGAGTCCACCCAGTTTGAGAGGGATTGCATAACCTTCACTCTCTGTAATCTGTTAGATAAGAAATCACTTATCCATAATGACAAATTAGGATGAATATTCATGTCCATTAATTTGCTAATCAAAAACATGAGGCTGCATGGTATTAAATGCTGAGGAGAAATCAATGAACAAAGTTCTGACATAGGTTCTAGGTTTATCTAAGTGCTCATAAATTCCATGTAACATTGTAATGATTGCATCTTCAACTCCTCTTTTTGCACAATAAGCAAACTGAAAATGATCAATAAAAAGTTTTGTTTGGTCAACCAAAAGATCCTTAACAATATACTCAAGCATTTCATTACAATGGAGGTAAGAGCCACTGGCCGGTAATCATTTAATGTACAAGGTCTAGGTACGTTAGGCACTGGAATAAGAACCGACCTTTTCCAAATTTTCGGAACAGTACAACATCGAAGTGACCATTCAAACAATTTATGAAAAACTGGAGCCAGCTCTTTTGAACAGGCTTTCAGGATATACCCTGAAAGACGATCCGGTCCTACAGCCTTATTAGTCTTGAATCCTTTTAACAACTTTGCTACGGTTGATATATCCAATTCAAAACTAGTGCTATTGGATTCACAGTCAGTTTTGTTGAGAGTCTCTCTTATTATATTCAGTTCTCCACTAAAGTCATGGACATCGAAGCGAGCGAAGAACGTGTTGAGGTCGTTTGCAAAAACTGTCGGGTTAACTCCAGCAGAAACATTCACTGCTTTTTTCTTCTTTTCGCATCCTGTAACTGTACGAATTCCTTGCCATGCCTTTTTAGGGTCACCACACTTGAAATTGTTTTTGATTTTATCACCATAATCTTGCTTGCTGCGTTGAATACGTTTCTTTATTTCCTTCTGGAGTCTCCGCTTCTCATCTGGCTCATTGTTCAGAAAAGCTTGCTGTTTCTGTTTCAAGAGTTCACGAATATCCTTGGTAATCCAGGGCTTACTGTTTGGGTAGACTTTAACCTGTCTCTCTGGTATGAGTGTGTTTTCACAAAAACTGATGTAATCGCTAATGGCCTCTGCAGCATCACTCAGGTTGTTGGAAGATGTGAACGTATCCCAGTCAGTACAGTCAAAGCAGCTTTGAAGGGTTTCAGTGTTCTCCTTTGTCCAGCTTCGAACTCTCTGCACAATAGGCTTTTCTTGTTTCAGTTTCTGCTTATATTCAGGAACGAGTTGAATCATGTCATGGTCAGACAATCCCAAGCCCGCTTTCCTATGTGCCTTGTATGCATGCGGAATGTTACCGTAGCATTTGTCTAATGTCCGGTTTCCTCTAGTATTTACATTAATGTATTGATGGTAATGTGGGAGTACAGGTGCCAGCTCGCATGAATTGAAGTCACCAACAATAAGTTTGAATGCATCCGGTGATTTAGTTTCAAATTGCTGGATTATTTCATGGATCTTTGCAGATGCAGCGTGGACATCAGCTCTGGGGTGTATGTACACCACAGTGACAAAGAGTGGCAGGTAAAAAGGCCGAAGCCCAACTGACAATAATTCAATGTCTGGTGTACAAAGCCGATGTTTCACCGACATATTAGAACACCAACGATTATTGATGTACATACAAACACCGCCACCAGATGATTTCCCCGATTCTTGAGTCCTGTCTGAACGCTCACATGTGAATCCATCAATCCTAGTGTCTTGGGCAGTATCAGAGTCCTTAAACCATGTCTCAGTAAAACACAGACTACTTTCACGATATTCGTGAAGGTACCAAGAACATGCTTTTAGTTCGTCCAGTTTATTTCTCAGTGATTGGGCGTTTCCAGTCATCAATGATGGTACAGACTTCTTCGCAAATATAAATACCGCCTGGTTGAGACGTACCTACGTCACAATGGTCAAAAGGGATTGTGTGAAGAAATGAGACTGCTTTTTCCTTCCCGCAATGCCTTTTGACCGTTGTGACATCGAAACCAGGCGGTATTTGCGATATTGTCAATGACCGGCCCTAAGCAGTCCTGTATCTCGAAGGTCAAAGGTTATTAGGGATAAAATTGCTGACGTAATGTCACGCGATGTTACGCGAACGCCCATTTTAATTTATTTTAATTTAATTTAACACGTGCGCGTTGTGCGACCACCTTGCGCGTTCATACCCGTGCGTTAGATCACGGGTCATTCGGGATAACTATGCTTATTGTTCACTATGCTATTGTTCACGAACTGGCTTATTCAGCCTGGTTCTGTGAAGAGACCTGAAATCAAACGAAGTTAAATGAAGATGTCTCTCAAATCTACCAAACATGTCTCTAATGTCATCCACTTAAACTTGGTAAAAACATTTTACTCACCAATACAACTATGCAATTGACGAAGTAGTTGTATATCCTTCGAGCAGGTCACTGGTGCAAAATGGATGCCGTTCACTCAGCAGCTGAACCCGTCAACATCTTCTGCCCCTGATGTACCCTCTCCCCAGCCCAGAGATACTTTGGATGAGGAGGAGGGAGAACAGAGGGGTAGTTGGGGAAACAAGTTTGATTTCATCCTGTCTTCTGTTGGCTATGCTGTTGGTTTGGGCAATGTGTGGCGTTTCCCGTACTTGTGTTACATCAACGGAGGAGGTGAGATTGGGATTGCAAAGATGTGAAACATAATTGAAACCCCAGTAGGGAAAGTTTTTTTTGTTTTTGTTTTGATTTCACTAAGTTGTAGAATTGGCAGGAAACTCTTGTTTTTATATTCTGCGACAGTTTCTAAAAAAATGTTTACGATTTATACAGCATTTAACTCATGTAATGTTTGACAATTTTGTTGGACACCAAGCTACATTGGAACTAGTGTAATCAGTGTAATTAACCTTTTTTCTGTAAAATATGATTTGATTCGGTTAAATATGATTTGATTCGGTTAAATATGATTTGATTCTGTTTTTACCCCCCATTCCTGACCATGCAGGTGCCTTCCTTATACCTTATTGTTTCATGTTAGTTGCTGCTGGGCTACCGATGTTCGTGATCGAGTTGGGCTTTGGTCAGTTTGCTAGCAGAGGATGTATCTCTGTATGGACCATCTCACCCTTGTTTAAAGGTATTTTTATAACAGTTGTTGATTTAATTAGAAGTTGGATTTTATAACAAATATACTGCCTTCTATCCATTGGCCTTTAATTTAGTTTGAAATGTCAATTCTGTAGAGTTATGGGTCGATACTGTACGTCTGTTTACATGTCCAAATTAATCCACCATTGCTTAAATTTGTAGTATGTCATGAGGATGCCGTATTCCTAACTTTTATTATCACAAACTATTATTCTTTACTGTACTCGCCCCCATGGCGTAGCCAGGCTCTGTTGGGCGACGTGGCCATTTTAACAGGGGCAAGTGAATTTTTGCCCCAGATTTTCATGACCAAATTGTTAACATTTTCATAAAATGTTTCCAGATTTATTAGGGGTGGGTGGCCACAAGTGGGGCGAGGGGTAGGGCCTATAGTGTTTAATGGGCGGCGCCTTCATTATGTTCAAACTGAACGCCTATTAACACACACTATACACATGACATCATGTCAGTCCCTTAAACAGATTTTTTTAAAATGAACAATTTCCGGGGCTTTAGGTGCAAGAGTTCCGGGGGGGGGGGGGGAGTTGCCTCCCTTGCCCCGGCCTCTGGCCACATCACTGATTTCGCCCTTTGAAAGGTTTCGCTATATTGGCACAAAACCAAGCTACCAAAGACTTTCGCGTGGTTATTATGCAGGTTAAGCTTTTACGTAAGAATTCGTCCAACTAACTAAAGCTTGTCTGCACAGCCTCTTTTTAAAGCAAGCCGTACAAACGTCGACCAATACCACATGAAATACCCACGTTTTCTGTATTACTTAGAATGAATTGATTTTGGTAGATGCCAAAAAAATATCTTTATATTAACGGATTGATTTTGCGTGATTTACTTTGCACAGGATTGGGCTTCTCCATGTGTATCCTATCTGGAATGGTTGCTATATACTACAATGTCGTCATCGCCTACACGGTCTTTTATTTCTTCTCATCCTTTACAAGTGTGTTGCCTTGGAGTGATTGCAACCGTTCTTGGAATACCCCAAACTGCACCGTTAGCAGAGCTAATGGAACTAATATAACAACTGTGTATCTGAACACATCCACTAGACCATCACTTGAATATTGGGAGTAAGTCAGATAATGTTTGCAAACTATCGCGGCGTGTTTTTTATTCCACAAATTCAAGCTCACCATCATTTTGTTAAACCAATTTACCAGCATTCACGATAGAAACATTTGTGTGTATATTCATGTACAAGGGCAAAAACCAGAAAGAACAAAATACGCTTTTTTTAGTTCTTGATGATCAAGCTAACAAAACAGTTGCAGGTAGTGTACATGCTGAGAATGATTCATCCTATACATGAGATAAACTTGTGAAGTTGTAGCTCAATCCATCATCTGATCACGAGTCATCAGAAAGTGAAAAATCGTTCTGTTATTCGAACTTATTTCGAATAAGCCACCGCGTGTTTGGAGGCCTTCACACAATGTTGTCAAAGATGGCATCATTGCATATACGGAAATATTTCTCTTTATAAACGGCAAACTTTCGGATTGAAAGTAATCATTTCGGTTTCGATCGTTACCAAAGCTGTATAGTACCTTTTTAAAGAAGCGCCCACCTGAACAAAGATACTGACAATTTGGGAGACCGCCAACATAGGGCAAGATAGCTCAGTTGGTAGAGCGCCGGTACGGTAACCCGGAGGTCGCAGGTTCGAATCCCGCTCCTGCCAGTTTCTTTGTTCACTTTTAAAAATTATTATTTTGAATAATTGTGATATTTTCATCCATATTCCAGTCACCAATGCCTTGGTCGTACCGAAGGACTTGAAAATATGGGTCCTGTGAGATGGCAGCTTGCTCTGTGTCTGCTCTTTGCTTGGACAGTAGTATTTCTCTGTATCATTCGAGGCGTCAAATCATCTGGCAAGGTGAGCTCTAGATGGAGAAACCTGTCTTTCTTCACACTTAAGAACAAAAGAAAAGGAGTTGCATTATTCCTCAAAGAAGGCAAATATTTAGGCAAAATTGCCACGACAACTTTATTTATTTACGTCCAAATCAGGGGTGTTACTTCGACGTTCATAGCTATATAGGTGGCTTGTGCGTAAAGCGCTCGCCTCTCACCAATGTGGCCCGGGTTCGATTCCCGGCTCAGACCATAATATTATGTGAGTAGAGTTGTGCGTTGGTTCTCTCCTGTGCCACGAGGGTTTTTGTCCGGGTCCTCCGGCTTTCCTCTCTCCAGAAAAATCAAACACTTTCGATCTCTGGCTGTGCTCCGTAGTCATTATATGGGTCGATGTGGCCGGCCGCCAGAGGCGCCTTTACGTGCCAACGACTCGACCAGTTGTAGCCGCGTCCTTTGCAATTCAGCATCCCAGCTGCGAGTAAGGATGATTAGCCTCCCAAAATATTATTTTATTAAAGCATTGGGTGTTCCCCACAATGTCGCTTCCCAGGTTGTATTGTAAAGTTGGGGCGTGATGCCTGGTTATATACGGCATTATGGGTTTATAACTTATGACTAGCGGCCCCCCCCCCCCCCCCTCCCACTTTTAAAATTCATTTTAAATTACCTATTCAGTTTCCCTTGTTTTGTTTGTTTGAATTCATAGTTTTTGTGATAATTGATGTGATGGCACGACACGTATTCGGTATCGTCTGTTATTGAGTTAGTGTTTTGAATGAATATAATCTTTTATGATCAGGTGGTGTACTTCACAGCTACTTTCCCTTACATCGTTCTCTTCATTCTACTTATCCGTGGAGCAACTTTGCCAGGTTCTTTGAAAGGAGTCGTCTTCTACCTCAAGCCTGAGTTTGGCAAACTGTTGAATGCGAAGGTATGCTACCTAGTACAGTACATTTGATTTTGCTGTAATTTTCAGAAATGAATGGATATGGGGTTAGTATTTTATAGCAAATACTGTAAGAATGACCGGTTTAATGTTGTGTGTGCATAAATGCTGGGAAAACAAAGAGAAATGATGTTCGTGGTCTGGTTCCCAGATCCTACTTTAAACAAAACGAGCAATTTATAGACGTCGGGGAATTGTCAGGTCGGGGACTAGACTATTCCCAACTATGGTCGGCCGACCATCGCTAGAAATTGATACAAAAAATTCCACTTTTCTTGAAAATGACAGCACACCAGGTGCCATGATTTTACATGATGCTTGACATTTACTTAGTCAAGTAAGGTATTTCACAATAATTCAGTAGTTTTGTTTTTGTTTCCAAATGTTGTATACAGTATTACCTTTAACTTGAATAATCAACTATCAACAATTGCACTTTGCATAATTACTTGTCTTTTTCTTAGGATGTTTCTCTTTTCTCATTCAAATTGACTTTTTCGATAGGTATGGAAGGATGCAGCTGTTCAGATCTTTTATTCTCTGGGTCCGGCTTGGGGAGGTCTTCATACACTTGCTAGCTACAATAAGTTCGACAATAACTTTAAACGGTAAGATTATGGATAAGGGTCATCACCAATGTCGTTTTTAACATCTTGCAAATTCTTTTAAAAGACTTTGTGATATCAGGAAACTGAAGAAATCGATGATTCAGTCGACTTTTATGCTGTAAATGTTAAATGAGGGTAACTAACCCCAACCCCCTAATGGTTCACCAGGACTACCCTACTAAATCCAACAGTCCAACGGTGACTCATGTGAGTTTCCTGCTTAATCCAACGCAGTCCAACATGCCAAGTTGATGGGTAACTAAAAATAAAAATATAATTACTTGCCTGCTAAATCCAACAGAATCCAATTGTGCTATTTTTTTTGGTTGCCTGCTAGATACAACAGGATTGTAACACTGAGTTAGCTGCTCAATCCAACATGGCCCATCAGGAATATGAAATTGTTGGATCATATTGGATTCAGAAGGGTTGGGGTTTTAAAAATCGGCAATTTGTCAAACCTGTTTATTTTCAACAATTGTGGTCTGTGTTGCAGTGATGGCATCATCATTGCCTTCATCAACTGTGGTACCAGTGTGTTTGCTGGATTTGTCATCTTCTCAGTCATTGGCTTCATGTCTTATGATTCAGGCCTACCCATCAGTGTAGTCGCCGACACAGGTAAGTGTCCAATACCATACTGGAGAGCTGTACATTATTTAGATCGCTTTCTCAGATGTTTTTTTTTTTCAACAACCGTTACTCGGAAGATGGAACCACCAAATAGTTTCTTGTATTTTGCATTTATGGTCGTTTGATTCAAATGCGAAATAAAACGCTATTGGCTGTCCCATTTTGGAGACCACACGTGCATTGGAGTGTTTACAGTCGCCGCTGTTTGCAACTGCCAAATACATCAAGTCAACCGCGATATTCAACTATAACCTCTTTGATTCTGTCTGTTGTCTTGATATTGTCCCCTGACAGGCCCTGGTCTTGCATTCGTTGCCTACCCAGAAGCCCTTGCGAGAATGCCAGGAGCTCCTGTCTGGTCAGTTCTGTTTTTCTTCATGTTATTTACACTGGGACTGGACAGTGAGGTAAAACCTTCTTTATCAAAACTTCCTATCCTACTATTAATAAATCTGCTGCTTATTAATGAGTATCCACGAGGTGTTTTGGTAAAGACACACAGAGTGAATAATAAACATATCTATCCTGGTTTGGTGAAATCTGGAAATCCTGTCTACTAAAAATCAATGTCGGTTCCCCTTCTTTTTCCGTTTAGTTTGTAACCCTGGAGACTGTTATATCAGCTTTCTGTGACGAGATGAAATTCTACTACAAAAACATCTACAAATGGAAGGTTCTCATTACATTTACTTTCTGCTGTGTCTTCTTCCTTCTGGGACTTCCGTTAACTACTGGAGTAAGTATTAATATTCAAGATGGTGCTAAACATTCAAAACAATTATATACAGAACTATAAATGAAAGAATATGCAATCTTGAAGGACAAAACAAGACGAAATTCTAAAAAGTATCGTAAATAGTTACCGCACCTCGTGTACGTCCCAGAACAAGACCACTTAATGCATATCGGGTATACATGAGCAAACTAGAATTAATAGGATGTTATCCGCAAGTTATATCAGGCTCATGAGGCAACAGTCATATCGGGTTGACAAATCCCCTCATGTGTCTCGAGTACATGAGGTATTTCCGACCCTCACATGAGGTTTATACATGAGGTATTTCCGACCCTCACATGAGGTTTATACATTAGCTATTTCCGACCTTCACACGAGGTATATACATTGCCATACCAAAATTGCCTGAGGCACATTATGCACTTTACCATAGCCCACACACGTGCATGACATGCGCGTACTTTTTTCAAAGGGGGAAGTATGGTCTTTGCCATATAAATCTTTACAAAAGCACATGCGGTTTCTGACCTCTTTTATGTGAGAGGGAAGGGATAATTACATCACTATTATGTTCTCATGTTTGTTCATGATACAGGGTGGTATCTACCTGCTAACGTTGATGGATGAATACTGCGCTGGCTTCTCTCTGCTGATTATTGCATTCACAGAATGCATCGTCATCAGCTATGTTTACGGTTGGTATTCTTGCTAATAATGCTCATTCCTCAACATTCCGTAAATTATGACTATTTAACGAGAAATAATTTGATGTTAAAATAGGCCATTAGATTCCATTTATTCATTAATTTATTTCTAAACGTTTAACAAGACGATGTTTGCGAATCATCCCGGGATTAAATATGCAGATGCCTTGCTTAATTTGAATAAAATATGTTTGTAGAATGGTGCATTTGCATTCATGGAGATTGGATAAGTCATATCTCGAGCTATAACCCGAGGACATCGGAATAGTTTTTATTGAACAAAACGATGACGACATTATGAACAAAATGTTCTTAAATTCACGCGCTTTATCATTCATCACCCCCCCCCCCCCCCCCCCATCTATGAGAGTTAGATAATCAAAGTTTTCCGAGGGTAGGGACTTTGGTCTTAAAAATGCGCAAGTATAGTGGAACTTTACGTTGGGGAATGTGCACTTCAGCGGTATCTAACATTCGGGAAATTGGACAATTTCAAAATTACATTTACCCCACAGCGACGGTCGAACTGCTCTGGTGGTGGTTGGTGATGTATATGCGCATGAATAAAGAACATGCTATTATAATCCAAGATCTCTGGAGATGTTTAGCATGTTTTGTTTTTTTCTGATGTAATTAAAGGTCTAAATCGATTCTTTAAGGACATGACGGTAATGGTGCCTTCAGGTATGGGGATCTACTGGAAGATTTGTCTGATGATTCTGACTCCATTTATACTTCTGGTAAGCTCAATTATATTAATTTTAATGCTCGCATCGTTAGGTTTATTTTTATATTTTATCATGATCAGCCGAGTCGTTTATCTGTTTTGTAATTTCTTTAAGAAACTCAACAATTCAACATAGTTGCCAGTACAGTGAATGACTGCTTAAAAGTGTATTTTGTCACTTAAAATTAGTTTTATCATTTCTTTTTGACGATCCTCATTCAAACTTGTCAATTTAAAAACAAATCTTGTTCTGCACTCTAACAATTTGTCCAATTGTTTGTATGTATGTATGTATGTATATATATATATATATGCGCAAATTTTTATTAAAATGGAGGCATACGTACAGTGCATTTGAAATTGTCTCATTTAAATATTAAGTGTTTCGGGTGCCAGTACAAAATATCGCAATTTGTTTGTACAGTGTTTAAGATTTCCACTTTCCTCTTACTGCAGTTGGTCTTCATCTCCTTCTGTGTGACATATACCACTCTTGAGTATTCAGGCTACGTGTACCCCCCAGGGGGTGAGGCTTTAGGATGGTTGATGGTCATTGCCGGTATTATCACAGTTCCTGGATACGCCATCTTCTTTCTGATCAGAAGCCCTCAAGGAATCAGCTTTTCGGTTGGTACTTTGTTTCTTTTCGACTAGTTTCTTGTTTATTTAGCTCAACACAAACGCCACGAGGGGCCATCCGTATAAGGGAGCCAAAATCAGACTTTGGTTGGAAGTGTTCTCCTTTGTGCACCTGTCAGTAGACACATGGAATAGACGCGGCCCATCCTCACACTTATCTTTGCAGCACCTGGTGTAAAGTCCTTTTAATGCTAGATTGTACAAGTCATGCTCTTTCACTGTCACAAGAAGAAATTTTAAAGGTCCGCTACCCAAAACCCTTAACATGTTGGCGTGAATCCCCAACTCCACCCACACGCACACGTGATTTCAGCTAATGATTGTATAAAAGCGGCATATTGAGCAGTTCCTGGGTTTAGAGGGGAGGCTTTAAATTGTGCCCAGTTCTCACAAAATAACGCTTCATTGGTGTGATTGTAAACTTCTCAACAATATCTAAACACTTCTAGAAAATGAACCATAAAGGAATTGTGTTATAAGCTGTTTAATTTTTTGTAGAGTCTGATTATGGCTTTGCGGCCGGGTACAGAGTGGGGACCAGCGTCTAATAAGAACCGCATAAGAGCCGGGTACCAGCCAATCGAAGCAGTCAAGAACTTGGAGTGTCTTGGAGTTCAACCATGTCAAACCACGCCCACTTCACCTCCACCAGATTACACGAATGTATACCATCAACCAGGCATGCAACATAGTTTTATCTACCATGAAACATCAATCTAAACGGTATACAGTGAAACGCCGCTATAACGAACATCGCGGGATCCACAGATTTTGTAAGGTATAGCGATCGTTCGGTATAGCGATTTTCAGCCGCCGGTTACTTAAGGACGACTTTAAACATGTGCCGGCCATTGAATTATGTAATTACATGTTCATACTTTCTAAGCTTAACGAATTCTAAAGCAACAGTTGGCTTTTCCCTTCTATTCCTTGGGGAAATAATAGCCACCTGTCACTCAATAGTTTGGCTGAGGTACCCGCCGCTATATCAGATTTGAACCAGCCAACCGACTCCGACAAGCTCGGTGGTCGAATAGTAAGACATCTGCACTAGAAAGCAGGAAGTCGTAGGTTCGAGTCCCACCCGAGTGATTTTTTCCAAATAATCTATCTGGACAACACCGAGTATACAGTGTTTATAGAATACGTCGGTGAAGGGCAAAACCCAATATTGAATGTATATCACCCGACGCAAATTCCATCTTATGAATAATTACAAACTACCCAAATGCCCAGTAAGTTTTGTACACAGAATTTGGGAGCCAAGGATGGTGTTCGGTGTAGCGGCGTTCCACTGTATTTGCATCGTAGCACATGAACTATGAACTTAGCAGTTTGTGAAATGTTGTAAAGACTGCCACGGGAAACGTACCCATACGTCAAGCTTATATTTTGGTCTTCCAAGAATTACTCCGCCTTGTCAAAGTACATTCTACATCTTCCATCCACCAATCAATTCTTCCGTTCTTATAAGAACCAGGTGCTAACAAATGAACTTTGGTTTCTGTCGAGTTTTTATTCTAAAGCATTTGTTTCCACCATCAAAGTCTGCTTATATGTTGTATTACTCTGCACGTAGAAAAAAGATAGTCATATATCCACAGTGGATACATGTAGTAGTTGATGTTATAATGGGAAAGCAGTTTGGGAGGTGATTCTTGTACATAATTTCTGCGAAAGAAAATCTTTTAATATTTGAATTCGTTTTCAAACAAGTAAAATGGTACGAAAGGGCAAGTGCAATCTTGCTCGGTTAAAACTAACAATTCATGTTAGTGTAGATTTCAGATTTCACTTTTCACTGTTTTTCGAAAAAAAAGGCCTTTTATAGCAGAAGTGGCAAGAATGTTAGTCGGTTGACAAATCAGATACTTACTAAAGTAAGCATATTGTTTATTCAAATATAGATTGGTTATGTAAGATATTTTTTCTTTTGTCACTTTTTAAATTGTTTTATTTTAAGAAATTTCTCATCGAATCGGATTGAAAAATTTAATTTACCTTTTTGTCTACCTTAAGTAAAAGAAAGAAGTAAACTCGTGGTCAATACTGAATTAGGGCAGCAGTGTTTAATGTACGCCGCTCTATGTATGGATTAATGTTATATACTATTAAAGTTGCTATTTGTCACGGCAAAGCCATTTCAGACATTAAGTTTAACTTTGCCATGTCGGAAATAGCAGCCCATGCTGAATTCTACCAGATCCCAGTAAAACGATCAAAAAGCAAATCAAACATATTAAATAATGCGAAGAAAGTGTTTGCGCGAACACACCCTGATTTTTAGAAAGCTTTTCAATATGTAAATTTGAACCATGCATATTGCAAGCTTTGTATTTTGTAAATGAATGTACCTTTGATTTCTGCTTTTAGACATTTTTGACATAATTACATAGTGTTTTAAACTTTGATGTCTCTTGATTAGAAATAAAACTAAATTGTACCCCGAAGCCAAAGGTTTACACGTTTTGGATATGTTTTGCTTTCTAAATTACAATTGTTTGGCAACTTCTTAAGAGAAACCACTTAACGCCTCCGAATACATGTATATACACCTGTGTATATAGCAAGAGGTATCCTTTGCCATTTTTTTCTTCAATTTGGCCCAACAATTTCATGAAATTCATTCGTTTAACCATTGCTTTTGTTTACACTTGAACGCACTTCAATATTCGCGCCCCCCCCCCCCCCCCCCCCCCCCCCAATGCATATACCAATGACTGTCACATTATTTGAATGGGGAGTCCTTGTACACTCCAAGGAATGCCAAAGAAAACTGGAGGATAACTTGGTCATGCCGTGAGTAAACAGTGTATTGCACTGATAAGCAAAGCCACATGCCATAATCCTCTGCAGTGAGATAGAGGGTGTCTGTCGCAATTTGATTCGAAAAGCTGAGACTATTTGATTGGTACTTAGTTTTTTTCTTTGTAGTGGTTTTCAAAGAGACCCTAACCTAAATTGTAACTCTTTGTGATTATATAAAAGGGGAGACCCGACCTGAATTTTTGGGGTTCTAGAAGTTAAAGTTGGAATTAGGTTAATCTTTAAGGTATAAGCTGTAAATCCTTCTAGAAGGATTTTTTTTTTCCTTCCGCTAAAATAACAAGGGCGCCGTTTCTCAGTAAATCGACTCGGCAATATATTCGATTCTAAAATGTTTTATATTACGCGCTCTGATAAAAATCGATTCTACTGTTCTTTGCTCGGTTCTTCACTTCTACATCCGTGATTGATCGCAAGCACGCCTGCCGGTGACAGCCTGTAAATTGCGCCCTCTGTTGATGACAAGTATCAGACGGTAACGTCTTGAACCAAGACTAAATGTACTCCAGCAGGAGCTTTGAAATCAATTGTCTGGTAAAGCAAAGAATCCTCCAATGCACTGCAGCTGGAGTGCATTGGCATGTACCACTGACTTGCAATACACAACACTCATAGGGCAAGGGTTAATAGGCATGTGCAAGAAAATAGTTGTTTTCAAATCATGGCCGCAGAAAATTGGAATATTTCAATTTCTTAAGAAAAATGAAATATTACGAAATTCATACAAATACATTTATTGTTGATCCCAGTCATCTCAAATTGTAGGGCTGAAATCTCCATTTCATGCTGTACATTTCATGTAATTTTAAGGCAACTATCAATTGGTATAATATTTCAAAATATTCTGAAAAACAATGAAATTCATAAGAGTCATTGTTGATCCCAAATATTTGAAATTGTAGGCTGATGGCTCTATTCAATACTGAAATTTTTAAGAAACGTCGTTTCCAAAAACACAAGCAAGGGGTAAACCTTGCCGTTTTTGTCGATTATGGTCTAAACCATGACGTTTCGAAAAAAAATTGTTGATTCTTAAGACACGAGGGAGTACTATAAGCCAATTTGGAGCCTTATTAAAGTATGTCTGGTGGAAACATTGCAATAACTCAGAAATAATACAGAAACAAATTTATTAAAAAACATCAACAAATTAATTGTTGATACATGTATCTTAAATTGTAGGATTAAATCTCATTTCCATGCTGTATCCCTGCTGTAATTTTAAGACAACTTTTTTCCTGATCGGGAAAGAAAATAGCGAGGGGTAACTCTCTCTATTTTTCCTAAAGTCTCCATTCAATGTATTACTCTCATTTAAAGCATTCTTATTTGGTCGAAAAGTGGCAAGGGATAAACCTACCCTTGTCATTTTTTATTTTGGCCCCAAATTGATCTTTTCATTTTTGTCTGAAATTAATTCCTTAGACACATGGAGATGCCAGAAAACGGTTTGGGTGTTTTCAAAGCATATCTGGCAGAAATATATATTTTTAAAATAACATTCATGTCACAGCATTCACACTACCTATTCACCATGCATACTAGCCCACAGCGCCACCACAAAACTAATACGTATCGCTGATTAGCCAGGAATTAAAATCTACACGATGACGTGTCAAATCCAGCTGGCTCCCTACAGCTTCCCTCCGCCGTTGGAAGGCGTGCTAAAAATCGTGAAAAAATACTGTTTCGCATTGTCAGTATATTACGGTTTGACAAATCGGAAGGGTTGATCTGAACAGTTCAAGAGACGGCAAAACCTGGACAACTTAAAAAAATAGCGTGGATTGTATAGTTTTTCTCAGTGGCGAGTTGAAGTGCGGTTTCACGAAAGGGAAGAAAATATTGCATGCTTTTTCACCACTTTCACTCAAATTGGTAATTAATGAAATTTTGTCTTTGAAGCTTATTTATTCAGGATTATTTCGGTACATAACTTATCTAAACACATTACAAAAAGTAAGTCCCCCCCCCCCCCTAAATAACTTCTCACAATTTCTAAAGTAACAATTTCTTACAGATTACACCTAGCATGGGAAAATGGTGTTAATAGGAAAATGTGTGAAGATTGGAGGCATCCATGACTTTATGGTTGACTAAGCACAAATTGAAGACGAAAGTATACTATAGAAATTGCCTTGGTTCTCGTTAAAGGTTAAAGTAAGAGCCCCTTCTTAAAGAAACAAAATGTACAAGCAGTACAAAAAAGGAAATTTTTTTTTTGCAACTGCCACCTTTAGAAATTCATGAAAAAATGTTACTGTTGATACCAAAGATAGGGGCTGAAATCTCCTTAACGTGCTGCATTCCTGTTCCAATTTTAAGGCATTATTTTCTAGTCGTAAAAAATGGCAAGGGGTGCTATTTTTGTCGCTTTGGGGTCAAAACGGCACTTTAGAAAACTGCCTAAAATTGATTCTTTTAACACGAGAATATTATGACCGCAGGAACATATCTGGTGGCAGAAATATTGTAATATTTTAAATCATTTTTAAAGAAATGAAAAATAAAAGTTAGTTGGCCCAGAAATTGTAGGGCTGAAGTCTCCATTCCATGCGGTATCTATAATGCAATTTTACTGCAATTTTGTTTTCTGTTTTAGTTTTGGGATTTTTATTTATTTATATATTTAACGGAAATCTCCCCAAATGGGTCAACGAAATATAGTGGAAATCAAAAGACATGACATAAAAGACAAGCTTCTTCAAAATAGGCAACGTACCCAGGGTTTTTGAATGGGTGGGATGCGCATCTAAGTTTTCCGAACCAAATCCTAATTTTGTTTTTTAAGTGAGCCTGTTTTTCCTATATATGTACATGATTTAACTTCACACAACGTCCAAAACTAAATACGGGCCATCCACCTTGACGAGTCAAAGTCTAAGAACACAAAACATAAATATATAAGTGGACCTTTTTGGGGGGCCTGAAAATTGTGCCAGAAACCATACCCCTATATTAGGAAAAATATCTTACCAACTTTGACATGCATACTTTTACAGCTGTTGTCTTTTGCGATCATGACACTTTTCAAAGTACAATGTAGTATTTAACTTAAACTGCAGGGACGTCTGTATGTTCGATGAGTATATCATTCACTGCTACACCGCTAGGTTGAGTTACAGCGTATAAAACTGCTCTGCCAATGTCGTCTGCACACAAATACTTGTCGAACTCGGTGTTCAAATATTTGTCAATCGCCTAAAGAAAATTGAAGAAAAATGATCAAATAAATGACAACAAATTTTAGTAACCGTATTTATATCAAACATTTTGTTTCAATAACCAAACCAACTCCATTGCACGGTTGTACGAATTCATGTTCGTGTTGATTTACTAGAAGATGATCGAGTTTAAAATCAGTTCAAATAAATATTTGGAATTGTTTGTTTGTTTGTTTGTTTCAAATGTTAAAATATTTAGAATTGTTTGTTTTTTCAAATGATAAAATAAATAACAATTCGAGTCTAAAATCAGTTCAAATGCATATTTGAAATGGTTTGTTATTTCAAATGATAAAATAAATAACAACAAATTTCAGTAAAAGCATTTATATCAAACAAATGAGTTCAAATGAAAAAAATCAGTTCAAATGAATATTGGAATTGTTTGTTGTTTCAATTATTTTAATTTAATTCTAACCTTTCGTTCAATTCATTCTAGTATGAAGATTTTTATTCCAATAAGAAGCATAGCCTATAGAGAGGTTCCGTATCTTGCAAAATAGACATGTGCAGTAGCGTATCCAGCTTTTGTCTGAACCGTCTTAAAACCGTCCGAAAAACACTATTTCTTTGTTTTTTATGACGCCTCAAATCCCGCCTGGGGAACTTCCCCCCCCCCCCCCCCCCCCCCCCCCCCCCCCCCGCTGAATACGCCACTGGACATGTGGCGGAGTGTTTTGCCAAGAAAGTAACTATAAAACAAAATCAGTCAACACAATAATTCAATTATCTCTTTGATTTTAAATTTATCCTGGGGTGACATATTTTCACTTAGTTAATCAGAGGCGTTTTCAGTTTTAACAAAAAAAGGTTTATGAGGGAGTAGGCCCCCTAATCATATTTTTTGGAAAAGTCTTTAAACTGGCAAGCAAGTGACATGTTTTTACTGTCCATCTTGAAAAAAAAACAAAGATTCAACTATAGAAAACAATATTTCCACCTGCAAGTGAAATTAATTACCGGTGGTTAGCATGCACGGTAAAAAAGACAATTAGTTTCATCAAACGTTTGATTATTACTGTTTTAACAAGGAGAGACCTACTTCTTGATCAACCACTTTGTCCTCGTTGAATCCAGTCGTGACGTCACCAGGCTGAATGTTAGTCACCCGTACGCCGGTTCCAACCAGTTCCTTCCTCATGGAAGACGTCATTCCTTCTATAAAAAACTTGGTTCCAGCGTAGACAGCCAATCCTGGAAAGGACTTTAATCGATCACAAGAAAATAATGAATTAGATAAATGGTCTATTACAAACAGCCTCCTGGCCACCATAGGCGGAATTGTGTAAGCTGTTACAATCTTTAAAAAGTAAAAAATTACATTAAACATACCAAAGTAATCATTATAAGTAAAAACTACTATAATTTAAACTGTATATAAAAAAATACATAAAATACAACATTAAAAGTAGAACATATACACAATGGGGTCAAAGATCGAGGAGGTAGGTTGACAAAGGTAGGTTAGAAGGATAATAATATAATGAAGTAGGTAGGGGAGGGGGGTGGGTAAGGGGGAGGGGGTGAGGGGGGGGGGTGGGGGGGTAGGTTAGGGGTAAAAGGATAGGTTAGAGGGGTAGATTGGGGAAGTAGGTTGGGGGGGGATGTTAGGGGAATAGGTTGGGGTAGGTTATAACAAAGTGGAAAAAAGAGACCAAGTAATAGGGAAGGAAGGTGGTAAAATTAATGAATAGGATAAAGTATAAGACAAAGGATGAAACTGCTACCCGCAAGTAATACCAAACAATTTAAACCATTGAATTAATTATATGAATTAAATGAGGTATTGCACTGTTTCTGAACCTATTTGTTTTGCATCTTGGTTCAGATAATAATTTTGATCGGCGTAATACTTGGTTACTTTGAGATTGTGGTAAAAGATGTGACATATACTCATTAGTCATCAAATCCCTAGCAAATCTAGAGCACAGTGTCTTGCGACGGTCAGTCAATGTTTCTAATTTAAACAAATCTAATGCACTTTTATAGTTATTATATTCAACACCCAAGATTAATCTAAGGACACGCTTTTGTATTTTTTCCAATTTATCTTTTTGTTGATTTGTTATTGCACCATTCCAAACAGGGACTGCATATTCCAAGAGGGGACGAAGGTACTAAGATCTTCAACTGGTAAGCCTGGTAATTATCATTGCTTATGATAGCAAGGAAAGTAATAATGATCGAAAGAGTGTACATGTATATAAGAACCGTCCCAAGTAAATTGGAATGAAGGAGGAAACTCGCCCTGGCAATTTGTTTTTCTCGGTAAATTCTTATTTTCATGACAGATACCCGGAGTGTAGTCAAAATGCAATAATCAGGAAAGAAGCATGGCATTCATGCTCGCTGAAACTGGGGCATGCTTTCCTTCATCTTACAATCTGCTCTCTTTCAATAACACCTTATTACTGCGATTTAGAATTCCACGTTTCTGGCTAGCCCAGAATTACCCAGCCCTTTATGCTTTACAAAGTGTGGGATGCTTTAAACGTTCTTACAAACAATTTCTGATTTGCCAATATGTGACATAGCTTCTTATTCTTTTCACAACGTCTTATTCCTACTTTTCTGTTTTCGTCTACACTTTGAATTGTCTTCCTACGTATTGCGTCTTCGTTTGTCCACGCCTGGAGGTTGGTTTGTGTGTCTAGACATACTGCTGGCGTTTCGTCCTTTAATATTTTTATTTCATTTTTAAAGTAAACAAAGAAATTTGCAGGAGCGGGATTCGAGCCTGCGACCTCCGGGTTACCGTACCGGCGCTCTACCAACTGAGCTATCTTGCCCTATGTTGGCGGTCTCCCAAATTGTCAGTATCTTTATTCGGGTGGGCGCTAGTCAGAAGTCATAAACCCAGAATGCCGTATAGCCAGGGATCACCTTATTTTTAGTTAAATTTACTTCATTTGTAAATCTGTTGGTATTTTAATCACTTTTTTAAATAATGTCGTTTTCCTTTTTTCTGAGTGTATATTACTTTTTCTACAAGCACTGTCTGTTTCTTTTCAGGCCTTCCAAAACAAATTTTGGTGCAACGGAATTGGCCTCTACTCTAGTTTTAATATTTTATTTTACCTATTTTTACTGTTTGCTTACACTGCTGCAATAAGGTAAGGAAATAAATGTTTCTTAAATAGCAATGCAACCAACAAAAATAATACACAAATACATTAAACTGACTACTTACAGCTCGGCCTGCGTCTGATGACAAATTCACGATGTGGCCTTTTCCTCTGGCTATCATTCCGGTAAGAACAGCCCCAATGCCATTCAAGACTCCCTGAAACATAAATGTCGACAGTAGAATACATGTACTTGTTCTTTGATACTAAAGTAAGACTTTGATGCAAAAGATATTTTAAAGACACATAACTATTTCGTAAAGTCAGTATAACCATCGATCAAAATAATCTATCAATATAACCACCTTGATATTGACATCCACAGTTCTCTCCCACTCATCTTCCTTAATGTTTTTCATCAATGTGTAGTAACCGATGCCTGCATTATTGACGAAAATGTCCACAGGGCCGAGTTCAGCTTCAGCCTTAGCCACCAAATCTTTCACCTGTGACAATTATCGGATCAAATAGGTACTGTAAATGAAAGGTACTTTGGCGGTCGCGCCGACAGTGACCCGGAGTTGTGTTGTTCCTTGGCGGATGCCAGCGAGCGGTGACAAGGCCTAGGGAGCAGGCTCGTTTTGGGTAAGTCTACCGCCAGGTGCAGCAGAAGAAGCAACGCAGTAGCAGGCGGGTAAAGCGTCCGCAGCAACCGAACAGCACTTGCGCTCGGGCAGGGGACAGGGTTGGGAACAGGCGGGGCACCTTGAATCACAGACTATAGACTGACACACCTGTCTAGGTTGGCACTCTTTTATTAACTTAACACCTCAACAGGCGCTACTCTCAACAATCACCTCTACAGGTTCTGGATGGTTCTCTACAGAACACATACACAGGTAGTGGTTCCTATACAGGTGTTTACACTGCTAGTGGTAGGAATACTTCTCTGCCAACATCAGCATGTTGGGTGACTCTCCGGTTGATTATTGTAGTGTCGCTCTGTAGGCGAACGTTGCAAAAGCTAACTTTTCGTCCCAGTCCCGCTGCCGCTTGTGGGGGTCAATCATCACAGAAACTATTCATAGCAAGGTCCGGTTAAACCGCTCTATCATCCCGTCAGACTTCGGGTTGTACGGAGTAGTGCGCGTCTTTCGAATCCGCAGGATGTTACACACCTCACCAAAGACTCAGGACTCGAAGTTGCGCCCTTGGTCTGAATGCAACTCGACGGGCACGCCGAACTTGCAGACGAACTCTGACAACATCCTGGCCACAGTCTCTGCCTTCTCGTTGGGTATGGGGTATGCCTCGACCCATTTGCTAAAATAGTCCACCACAACTAGCACATACTTATTGCCTCGGTTGGTCTCTGGAAGAGGACCAAGTATGTCCAAAGCTACTCGCTGCATAGGCGCACCAACAGAATACTGCTGCGGTGGAGCTCTCCGCGCCTTGACAGGTGACTTTCTGGAGGCGCATACATCACATTGTCTGACGTACGACCTCACGTCTGCACTCATTACATACCAGTAAAACCTTTGGCGTACTTTCGCCAACGTTTTTGTCTGGCCAAGATGTCCTCCGGTAGGCCCTCCATGTATATCCTCCACTACCTCTTTCCGTTAGGGTTGGGGCACGATAACTTGGTACCTCACGGGCCGGCCATCATCCGACTCCCACCTCTTGCAAAGGAGTTCATCTTTTATCTCAAACTGGTCCCACAACATCAAGTACTTCTTAACCGCAGGTGCGGCAGTTGTCATAGCAGACCACTCTGGTCCTGTACCACCGTCTGTCTTCGCCATAAGGACCCATTTCATCGTTGAATCAGCCTCCTGTGCTTTCCTCCACGTCTTGCGTGCATCTGTCATTCCCACTGCAACAATCCTCGCCGCAGGCGATTCATCTTCGTCTGCCTCTGCCTTCTCACCGACAGTCTTGTTGCCTGCAGAGGTGACTTTCATCACAATGCCCAACAGCTCTCTCCGAGACACGCAGTAATTGCGTTCCGGTTTACTGAGCCCTATACTGCCGTACACAATAGCTCGCTCCTGTCCATCAATCACCTGGGAGAGTACTGCTCCCACTCCAACGTCACTAGCGTCCGTGTCTAATATGTACTCGGAATCTGGCTCTGGAAATGCCAAAACAGGCGCCTCTTGCAACCTCTGTTTCAACTCTTGGAAGGCGGCCTCACAGTCTCCGCTCCACTCGAATTCTTGCCCCTTCTCAGTTAGGCGGTGCAACATTCTTCGGCGTAGGCCACTCCCGCACGGCTTGAACTTTCCCCGGATCCGTCGCTATGCCATCACCCGATAGCATATGCCCCAGGTATACCACACTTCTCTTGAATAGGTGACAATTTTTAGGCTTCAGCTTCAACCCCGCCTGTCGTAGGCGCTGCACGACGACTTCTAGGTGCTGAAGTTCGTCCTCAACTGTCTGTGCAAAGACAATGACGTCGTCTAGGTAGACCAGAATCGTTTCCCATTGTAGGCCCGCCAATACACGCTCCATTAGTCGCTCGAATATTAAAGGGGCGTTGCACAAACCGAACGGCATAACACGCCAACAGTACAGACCACCCCGCACAACAAAAGCGGACTTCTGTTTAGCTTCGTAGTCCAACTCGACCTGCCAGTACCCCGACGATAAATCCAAAGTCGAAAACCATTTCGAGCCTGTCATGTGTCTAGCGAGTCATCGATCCTGGGGATCGGATATGCGTCCTTCAACGTCAAGGCATTGAGGCGACGGTAGTCCACGCAAAATCGTTTCGACCCGTCCTTCTTCTTTACAAGAACTACGTTGGCCGCTCATGGGCGGTCGGACGGTTCAATCCTGCCATCCCTCAGAAGGTTCTGCACCTGTCGATTTATCTCTTCTTGTTCACTCTGAGGAAACCGTCTCGGTCTCTCTTTAATAGCTCTCGCTTCCCCAATGTTGATGCTGTGTTTCACCCAATTAGTCGGCCCGATGTCACTATCACTCTGGGAAAATACATCGCTGTAGTCACCAAGCAATTTTGCTATATTGGCATGGTACTAGGGTGGAACCCCTTCCTTGATCCGCCTGAAAAGGTCTGCAAGGTGTTCTGAAACCTCCACTCGCCGCTGTGTTGACGAAGATGGCTGCTGGACTTCTTCAACGTCGCAATCACTTACACTGGTCACTTTTCCGGCCATGGTTCCCTCCCGAACAACACATGTTCGCTTCCCCGGGTTAAAAACCCTGATTGGTAGAACGTCGTCGTCGACCTCACTCCTGTCAACTGGCTCTAGGATTCCATACCCCTTCATAGGCGTACCTCGCACCACGTGTCCTGGCACCTGGTGGTATTCTGGTTGTGCGGTCTACCACACTCTGGCACAGAATGTTTCGTCTCCCGTGTCAGTACAATGCACTCTCTCTCCGGTAATCACTAGCTCCATCACCTGGAAGTTCAGGGTTCCGCCTGTGGGAAGTAAAAAGTCCATCCCCAATATTCCTTCCAAGGTGTCAAGCTTATTAAATGTTGCTGCTACCGGATATGTAGTTCTACCCACGCGTATTTCGACCCACGCACTACCAAGGCTCTCCAGCGGACTCCCGTCTGCACTCCTAACCTTCATTCCCGTGTTGCTCAAAGGTGGTCTATCCTCAGGTGCTATCTTGTAGAATAAAGTGGATGAGATGAACGTACTTGTCGCCCCCGTTGTCTCCTCACGCTCTAGTGTTGTAAACATTAGCAGAAATATAGAAGAAAACATAAAGACCAGTGCAAACTATCACAAGGCTATAGCGAAAGATTTTGTTTTCATTTCAAACTTATCACCATAACTTGTTAAACTTTACTTAACAGTCTTCTAGATACAGGGTACAGGCTTTAACTTTAATCATGGGGTAACAAAGCAAAAGGAACAATTATTGCAATTAAGACAAAACACATGCATATGACGGAAATGAAATGCAAATACAGAAACGCATCTAACAAAGAAAAACTCAAGTGCCAGTAAAAGAGCTATTGTCAGCTTCCTCGAATAAACAAGCCATAACTCATGTTTAATTTAAACGCACAGAATTTAAAATTCATTGCCCATAAACGAAAAAGAAAACAAAAACTAGCAACACATTCATTTGCGCTTCGATGAGTCTTAATTTGATTTTATGAATTATAGATAGGTAGTAGAAATTCAACTGAAGATTGGTGAAAATGTAGTCTTGAATGCCTCTAAACGAAATAGAATGACTAAAACGAACCTGAATGAAAAGAACGAAATCATGTGTGCACAAACACGAATGCAATAGTAGCTAAAAAGAAACCCTGGGTTTGATTGAATTAGGGGAAATGCGTGAATTTGAATGCATGTTAATGAAATTAAATTAATTTGTGATGAAATTGGCCGGGAAAACCTATATTAAAGGAAACATGATTTAGGATTTATATTGCATTATTCCTGCTTAAAACAATAAAGTTTTATCTTGACAATGATATTTTGTGTCCAGAGACAATTATTTCCCAGATTAAATATGAAAATAAAAATTGAAAATGTTTGTCCAAGCTACTCCGCCCCCTGAGTGGGACCCTCATTAACATAAGTGTGTGACGTAGACCGAGGCACATTACAGATTCTGATCACGCGTAATTAACTGTTTGTACATGTACGTGTGTGTGCAGAACAGCGAACATTCTTCGTCCAAAATCCAAGCAAATTATAGTGTTTTTCGGCCATGCCGAAAAGGTGTGTGGCTGCTGGGTGCAGCAAAACAACGAAGGATGGAGGAAGTCTTCATTTATTTCCAACTGATGCGAAATATCGGAGAATTTGGACGGCGAAAGTGAAGGTGACAAGAGCGAAGTGGTCCGGCCCCAGCAGCTTCTCAGCGTTATGTATAGCGACCATTTTGAGCCGTCGTGATTCGATACTGGTATTTTCAAATAATGGGATGACCATTAAAAATATTCCAGATGTGAGTAAGGTACAGGCGAAAGCAGTGAAACGGCCCATTCCCCGAGGAGCCTTCGCTAAAAGGGAGAAAATAAGGTCAGTTCGATGTTAGTTGTTGCAACTTACGAAATTGCACGTGTAGGGCCTAGACCTAGTGTGTATACGATGTACATGCGTCATTTAGGGGTCCAGACTATCGAGTCGATCCATGAATTTCGGCGCCTCGGTCTACGTCACGAACAGCGCCCTCAATTTGAGTCTCAACAAATTCCAAAAGGGGGGGGGGGGGGGGTCAATTTTTGGGCGGCAAATAATAACACTAAAACTTCACTTGAACCAGTTTGGCTTTTAATTCACATTTAATACATATAGATGAAATTATTTATGAAATAAAATGTGATCCGGCCAGTTTGAGAAGCATGTTTCCTCTAACTTAACACCTGAACAGTCGCTACTCTCAACAATCACCTCTACAGGTTCTGGATGGTTCTCTATAGGACACCTAAACAGGTAGTGGTTCCTATACAGGTGTTTACACTGCAACCCCGTATTCTTGCTAGTTTTACATCCACTAAACAATCGGCAACAATCTTAACGCCCCGTGGATGGAGTTCCTCCCTATAACTTATCTCAAGTTATAACTAACCCCTATAACTTGTAAGCAGAACAATCGCCCAGTAAGCCGCTTTACTTACGGGTACAGCTGCCCACTAAAACTCTCCGTACACTGCTCGGACAAGGGACTGCAAACTGCACGGCAACAGCAACTGTGTGCAACTAGCAATGTACTGGCGAGGAACTGGCCCGCTTGGCACGCGCTCCCGCTTTTATAGGACGCGTGTAAATAATCTGGCGCTACATAGCGCAACGCACATCGGCGCCTGGCCGACGTCTAGGTAAACGCTTTAAATCTAACTACGGTAGCCCTGGCTAACAAAGCACACTGCTATTGCGCTACAGTACTGTAAATGAAAAGTAATGAAAATGACAGGTGGCATCTATTTTGCCGAGTTTTTATCAACCTGAGCCAAGTTCGTTTGCCATCCGCAAAAAACGAGCTATCCAATTTATTAACAGTTGAGCCTATTCTTGCCGAGTGTAAAAAAATCCATTCACAAAAAAACAGCCGAGGACCACAGATCACTTAGGTTTACTTCAGTTTATTTTCTCAAAGCGACAAATGCCAAATTTCACCCGAGCCCAGTCCCCCCCCCCCCCCCTCCCGGAATCGCCACTGAAAACCCGATGCAAGTAGGCCTAACTCCTCGAAAATATATAAGTTGTAGACCCCAAATTTGTGTTTAACTCATGATACAATACAAATTTTCGGTTATCTAATTTTCGAATATCACGGAAAATAATTCAGATTTGTTTGCTTATAAATATTTTCCAAATGTTTCAAAAACATTCTCATTCACGGGGGGGGGGGGGGGGGGGGCTCATAAATGTAATCTGATTTTTGATGGTGCGGGAGGGGTAAGTTTAATTGTCGCTTAAGTCTCGCTTCTAACAAAAAGCTTCCGGATGGTAACAGGTTGCTATACCCACCCGCCTTCAGAAATATTGACCTTACCTGTTGTCGTACACACACATCCGTTTTGACTGCTATGACTTTTCCTCCAATTTCTGCAATCTTCAGCCTTGCTTGTTCTAGTTTACCTTCTCCTCTTGCTGCTAGTGCAATCGATGCACCGGCTTCAGCTAGACACTTTGCGATGCCCAGGCCAATACCGTATGAACCTCCAGTGATCACGACCACCTTGGCTTGAAGCGGTTTTGGGTCTGTCCGGTGGTTTAAAATTTGTTTTTAATTTGTGTTACTTAAACAATTCATTTAATGGATCCTTGGACAAATAAGGTCACGGTTTTTAACTACTTTGGGGGGGGGGGGGGGGGGGGGGGTTATCTGTAGACCCTACAAAGTACATGTGCTTCTGACTGCTGCTACAAACTAACAACGGATTTTATTTGTTTTTCCAATGCAGGATATTTTACGATGTTGCAAACGGTTTATTTATTTATTTATTGAAATAAATAGAACTGTATAGTTCAGAAAACCAGGTAACAAAATTATGAAACGGTCAGTAAGATTTTCTTTAAGTTTGATTATTTTTGCTATACAATGCTGTAGTGCGTCTGGCATCATGCTTTGGCGAATGAGTAAGACAATTTGCAAAAAATAAAATTAAATGCAAAAAATAAAATTGCTCCCTAGTAAATTGGTACAAAGGACCCGGAATCTTATAGTAAAATGAAACTAATGCTTCATGCTGTTTATGTATTCATGCCACAAGATCAATTTTTGTGAAGGTGCCCCGAAAAATTGTGCGTCCGCAAAATAATGTTGATAGTCGGGGAGGGGGTGGACGCAATCGTTTTTGGCGTTTTGAAATATTACTACTAAACAGGCATGGCTCCCGTTTCCGTTTCCCCTTCCCAGGATCCACCATTCCCTAGAGCCTGCATAACCGACCAGGCCGAGATGGTAGGGCATGCATGCTATAGCACATTCGTTGGACCTCCATCGGTCCAAGTACCACCAAAGATACTAGAAGGGGAAGATTGGACACTCCGCTGAAAAAGTTAAACAGGAAGTAGTTGCTCATGGGGAAGGGCGCCCTCATACCTTTGATAGGTAAAACTTGCCACCAACCGAAGTGTTTTTTCTGTAGTTCACAAAAGAGAAAAAACGAAGACTTGGTGCTCCGCACTGAATTCAATTAATTGCACTACAAGTGACACCTCCAACAAAATTTGGCAAGGATTGGTCTTAACATGACAAACTTAATTTGTCTCCCTCCTTTTTTCTTTCTTTCTTTCGTTATTTATTTATTAATTCTTAACTTCTGATATTCAATTGTGGAGAGCCACCTTTTGCAAATATAATTAAAAACAAATATAATTGTACATATGGCACAAAACTAAATTATTTCTCAGAGAAATTGATCATTAAAAAGTATTTCAAAAAAAAAACATTAAGAAAAATGTATTTACTATAATATTTATTTATTGCAATTTTATTCATCTTCAATGATATAATAAAAAGAAACAGATTTTGTTTTCAAAATTATATTAATGGGCGTGTCTTATTTTGGTACTGACTGTCTGAAGTAGCAGTTAGGAGAATTACTAGTGAGCCATTGACAGAAATTAACACTTCTCGAGTGGAGCAAAGTTTGATTTTATTTTTCTTTCGGATGCTTTATTTAGCTTCATTAAATCGTTTAAGTACAACATGACTTTATAATTAAAAAACAACTGAACTATGGATACTTCCCGTTCTTTCATACATAGACAAATTCTACCCATAAGGAATGAATAACATCTGATACCTGCCAACTTGAAATCAATATCTCAACATTTTAGTCTGGTTTTCACGTGTGAAAAAACTTCAGTCCTTAATTGACTTGCATGTATTGGCCGATCTCATCGCCTCAATAACTAAATGACATTGTACAAATGTATTCTCTGATTTATAGAAATCACTATCACTGAAACACGTAACTACATGTATTATAATGGTGGTACCTCCTAGATATTATTGATCCATTTACTTATTCCTTTTATTTGTCTCTTCATGTTGTCATCTTTGTGAAGTTTTTTCTTCATCAATGAAAACCCCACTTGCATTTTACAACCGATGCTGTACTTCTCGTTGGGATTCACCATAGCCGCAAGCACGCGTTTACCTATCAAACGCTAGGGGCGCCCTTCCCCCTAGTCGAAAAAATTGACGTCATAGGGTTTTTTCGAAACGCTGGCTTCGGCTTGGCTTCGGCTTCGTCTCCGATTTCTGAATATCTGAGAAGCAAACAAAATGTAAGTATTCTAATTTTTGCTTTCATAATCAACCGAACGAATGTTCCTGAAGCAGAACATGTACCAAAATTTAGAATATTTCCATTTGGTTTGCTTCTCAGTTATTCAGAAGTCGGAGACGAAGCCGAAGCCAAGCCGAAGCCAGCGTTTCGAAAAAAACCCTAGTGTTTCATCGGGCGCTGTACAAAAAGTAGTCTGGTTCCCAGACCAAAATATTCTGACTATTTCTGATGAATATTAGGTCCGGTAGCCGCCAATGTCACGTGACGAAAAGTGGCAGAATTCTGCCACTTTTCGAAAATTTCAGAAGTTTTCCGAACTTGTTTTTGGTAACATTCGGCTGTTTACGTTGATGTTCAAATAGCAAAATGTCTGTCATACCCGTTACAGATCGTGGAATTTGAATTCTCAATTATACATAAAAACTGAAAAATCAATGCCACACTCTTGCAGTATTTTGCCGACTGGATTTTGCAAGAATATTAAATTTGAATGATGCCACTGACGTCACTCGGACTAACACTGTACGTCACGATCTATTTTAAACCGCGGTGCGGCTGGCTGCCCTAAGATTTAGACTTCAGGGAATCTTCAGGTCAGGGAACCAGACTATACAAAAAAGATACCTCGTGACCTATACCCAGCATGGGGCAGAGGGGTACTCCCCTTTTGTCCCTATACCCTATACACTCTCCAGACTATTGTTACCTAACACATCGACATAGAGATCTGGAAAGAATTCCTGAGATTCCGGAAACACAATGACCAACACAAAATGGGGGGGGGGGGGGGGGGGGGGTCTATCTGCCCCATATCGTGCATCATATGCAGTGACCGATCTTCCCCTTCTAGGATCTTTGGTACCATTCAGGACCATGTATAGCCACATACAGCTAGCAACGAATAGCCTATGGGATTACTCATTCGTAGTCACGCACAACTTCGTGCAAATTTGGCAGTAGAACTGACTGTTTATCAGTTTCTCATGTGCGACCTCGTTATAATATCCAAGGTGGCCTGGGCACGTAGGCCAAAATGGGAGGTGTGGGGAATAGGCTACTTGCAATATGCCACATGATTATTATAATAAGACTTACCCATAACGCTGTTTTTGCAACGATCTCTATTCGCTTATTCAGTATGGTGTTGCACGCACTATATATATCCTACATGTACATGTACATGTACATATAAGTGCAATGATGCATGTTGGGGAGGTATTTGCAAGCTTTGTTGCGTTGTGTATGCATAGTTTGTATTCGTTGTGCAAAGGACTGGTTCCCTTGCTTTTTGTGAGGGTCATTGACTTACTGCGCGCCAAGAACACTTTGAACTCGCTGTTCAAATATGATAACAGTAAAGCAGAACAAGGCGTACAAATATGAAGTCTGGAAGATGTTTGTTATTCTTCAGCTTTCTGTACCCAACAATCTGTAGCTATTTTAATATAAGTTGAATCAACAAATTAAACAAAGTTATACAGATAAAAAATATACAGACAATGCCCGTTAGGTTTTCGCCTTGACATGGGCCGCGGCGTAATCCGCCCACCTTGCAGGATGATGGGAGCGCATGATCGGTGCGAAAATCTTAAAGAATCTTTTGGCGGAGCATGTTTTTTTTCCCCACGAGGTGTTGTTGACCTTCATGGCAGAGGTGGTGGCAATCCTGACCCATATCGCTCCGATTCAGCCCTGACATCCAACAAGACGCATCCGGGAAGCCATCGAGATCCGGAAGCACAACACGTACAGTCCCACAAGATATCGGCTTTCACCTCAATGATATGTGGCTTCGACTCCTCCAGAACCACAGATATCAGTGATGGTTCCTCTATACCCTAGGTCCTCTCTCTATCGTTGCCCTGTTCCACCTCAGTTCTTGGCACACCAGGCACCAAGCTTGCTAAGGATTCTAGTGCCTTTGGCATCCTCACTAGGATGCAACTTCCCCGCCTTCACACGCTATCGCCCACTCATTAAACTACTCAGTTAAGGTTCACTTTCTTAGAGTTTAGGACGTCGAGTTTATACCTCTGGGGTTCTCTTAATTTGAGAAATATTTCCACATGGTTTTTCCGCAAACCTTTCATTTATTAGTATCTCCGCCATGCAAAGCTTCAAATCTTGCTTTAAATAATGTGTTTTAAGACGGTTCTAAAACGGTCCAGACGTTGTTTTCCCCCCTCCCTGGCACAACTTAGTTGGATACGCTATGCCCACACGACCACCTGCTTACTATAGAGTAGACGTCATGACCACTCGACCTCCGAGCTATAGTCTATGGAATAGCCGCTCGTGCAATATGCATGCAACTTCTGATACTCAGTCTACCATGCACCGAGCTTGCTCAGAGGCTGGGGTCACTGAGCTGGCCGGTTCGAATAAAAATGTAGCAGTGGGTACAGCCAAAGATACTAGAAGGGGAAGATAGGTCACTGTGTATCTTTTTGTACAGCGCCCGATGAAACACGATGACGTCATTATTTTCGACTCTGGGGAAGGGCGCCCCTAGCGAATGATAGGTAAACGCGTGCTTGCGGCTACAGTGAATCAATACGAGAAGTACAGCATCGTGTGTAAAATGCAACCGGGATTTTCATTGATGAAGAAAAAACTTCACACAAAAAAAGAATGAAGAGACAAATAAGGGAATAAGTAAATGAATAAATAATATCACGGAGGTACCTCCATTATAATACATGTAGTTACGTGTTTTAGTTATTATAGTGATTTCTATAAATCAGGGAATACATTTGTACAATGTCATTTAGTTATTGAGGCGATGAGACCGCGACCGGCCAATACATGCAAGCCAATTAAGGACTGAAGTTTTTTTCACAAGTGAAAACCAGACTGAAATGTTGAGATATTGGTTTTAAGTTGGCAGTTATCAGATTTTTTTCATTTCTTTAGGCCCCCTATGGGGGGAATTTTTTATGTATAAATAACATCTTTGTTGTAACGGGAAGTAACCATAGTTGAGTTGTTTTCTAATTATAGAGTCATGTTGTACTTGAACGATTTATTGAAGCTATAAATGGAGCATCCGAAAAATATATGAAATCAAACTTTGCTCCACTCGAGAAGTGTTAATTTATGTCAATGGTTTACTAATAACTCTCATAACTGCTACTTCAGACAGTCAGTAACAAAATAAGACACACCCAGTACTATAATTTTGAAAACAAAATCTGTTTTTTATTATATCATTGAAGATGAATAAAATTGCAATAAATATTATAGTAAATAGCAAAATTGTGTTATTTCTTTTATTTGGAAATACTTTTTAAGGATCAATTTCTCTGAGAAATAATTTAGTTTTGTGCCATATGTACAATTATATTTGTTTTTAATGATATTTGCAAAAGGTGGCTCTCCACAATTGAATATCAGAAGTTAAGAATTAATAAATAAATAACGAAAGAAAGAAAGAAAAAAGGAGGGAGAAAAGTCTTGGTTTTTTCTCCATTGTGAACTACAGGGAACACATCGGTTGGTCGCAAGTTTGACCTATCATTGGTATGAGGGCGCCCTTCCACATAAGCAACTACTTCCTGTTTCACTTTTCTGACGGAGTGTCCCATATCTTCCCCTTCTAGGATCTTTGGTACAGCGTACCACATTCTCACTGTCCGGATGATGAAATCTTGGTCACTTAGTGGAGTCCTGCCGTTTGTAATCGGCGCTCCCCGGCACTTGGGTCCTACAGGCTAACAGGTCCACTCGGGTATAGTCTGCCACCATACATCAAAGGCTCCGGTTATCGGGAGTTTGGACTTTGACCCATGCAGTCAACCACACTAGACCGTCGGCTACGGCCGAAAACTTGGCCTACGAACCATGCATCTGTAATTATTTACAAAACATATCTCTCTATACTTCGAAACTAAATTTACCTGGAAATATCTTATCTAATCAATAAATCCTAATCAATTTCCTTTGAACCAAAACGACGTCAAATCAAAATGTCTAATGTATTCTAAAGAGTTCAAAATACCACTCTAAATCGTTACTTCTCAAATGTACAAAAAAAATACAATTCAAGTAATTCCAATGAACTAAACAGTGGAACAATGAATAAGTCAATTAATCGGAAACAACTGATCATTAGCAAATACGTCAAACCAAAATTCAAATGTTCACATCGATCAAAAATCACATTTAAATCTTAAGAAATTCCATTAATGGTTAAAATATTTGATATCTATCTAGGATTCTACAAAATAATTATAATTATTCTACAAAATAATTATAATGACAATACGGTACTCAAGGCATAAGCAGGCAAATCTTGCCGCAAAATCAAATTTTCGCAGCATGCGGAATCTGACGGTTGGTCTTGCAACAGCTCAAAGGGATTTGGATCAAGCGAGTATTTCCCATCAACCAACGCGACCTGCTCATGATTCGCTAAGCACAACATACGTCACCCACCCTCACTCTCACAGCTTGTACAGACAGTCGTGTTTTCCTATACTACTGAGGACACTGCTTTGTGTTTCCTATTGTTCCTTTAATTAATATAACACAACCCCATAGAGGGCGCTGTGGCGGCTCTGTTTTTCAGGTTTGTGTCCGAACTACGTGTTGATCTTAGCTGTTTTTAATGTTTGTGACGTTGTATTATAAACGCTAACAGTGTAGGTTTTATTTTTCTTAAAATAGGTTTTTCGTTTATGTACTTTTGTATGTGTCTTAATTTATGTATATTGTTTTTATGTGCACATTTAGGAAGATGAATTTCACTTTTAAAGTTTTTAATTCTGATGAAATAAAACTGAACTGAACTGAACTGAACTGAACTGAACTGAACTGAACTGAACTGAACTGACTAAGCGGGTATTTTTACGTCGGAGGACCGATTTTAACAAAAGACCGACTCCCGAGGACAAGAAAGATTCCTTTGTATTTTCTTTCTCCTCTCACTATGAATATCTAACAAAAGAAAAACAGTGCACTAACAATGAACATCCATTGTTCCTTGGCACGAAATCCATTGTTAGGCCTACTTGTTCACAATGTCTGGTCCTCGAACGTATATACAGTACATCATGAGAACATGTACACCATGGCTCAAGGAACAAGAAAGGAGACTGTGTTAAAATACAAAAGTACACCTTTTTCAGTTTGAGCAAACAGATCAAAGAAACAACAATTAAGTAACAATTTCAAGGATAAAGAAATATGGTAATAAACAAATTATTTACAACGTGACATCAGCCCTGACAATCGCCATTAATCCAGTACCACTCCTTTAGCATAATTATAATTACAATTACCATCGTTAGCACAACTTCGTACAGTCACTATCGACTAATAGTTGCGTTCATTAATATAAATGCTACTTGTCATTTTCTTCTTTGAATATTATTACGATTCTACACTTTCGGTCATCTTTATAAGCACAACCCTTTCAACTCTGTCACGTGCCTTTTTAAAACTCTGCCACGCTGTTTATGGCCGAAACAAATTCATGCCTCAGCTGTTTGGCCTTGCAAGAAGCATGAATAAAATATGAAAAGCGTTGCAGTTCCTCTTGGAGTCGTGATGCAGTTCGCGACCATCCCTAGCTATCTTGGCGATGTCAACTCATCTAATGCAAATCACGCGCGCTGTGGCCTCGGCGCAATCAAGCATGTATTATGCTTTTGGATTGGGTGTGACTGGAGCAGCATGAGACAGCCGTACGGCGAATTGTACAGACTGCATCAGCCAAAACACAAATATTGGCCTCATAGTGTTGATATTTATAAGTAATGGTAAACACGTTGTCCATGCTTTGGTGTGTCAGCTTATGATATTCTACTGCGGGTTTTTCCTTGAATTACATCCATACATTGTCAGTAGTGAACACATACTCTCCACAAGTGGAAACCGGAGTCCAACGTTTGGCAGTTATGGCAGGTAAGGTATTTTTCTTATTCAATGAACAATCCTGCCATATACATAGATGAAAGAACATTTTATGATATGCTGGTCGGATTTTGTTGATCTAACCAGCCCTTGTTATTGTTCACACAAAATGCACTGCAGGGTTTAAATTGATCGATACAATGTCTGAAAGCCTGTGTGAATCGTTCGATATGAATGAATAGATAGCACATCGCCTCCATATTTATAGCACACACCAACCTTACACCTTTGATCTGTTCAAAACATGTCCGACGTTCAATGTATTAGTTGGAGCGTATTATGTATATACTAGTGAAAATGAGCATCGTGTCATCAGGGTCTTTCTGTGTGACACCAACTGAGTGTGACGAAATTTGCAGAATTATTTTAAACCGCATAGCAGAAATTGAGAAACATGTGGGGCTATAATGTTTCACAATCGACGCATAATTTCCTTGTACATGTTTTTGGTTATTGATGGCTGCACAATTTTCCAGTTAATAAAAATAAACACTTCGGGTCAATCAAACTGACGTCAATTATTATGACAGTAAATACATCTTCAGGACATTGAAAGACGGTGTAATTCCTGTAAATTATTTTCAATACAAATGGCGACATCAATGACATGTTAATATTGTATGATGTTGTATTGGACTCTTATAAAGCTCTTCCTATTATCCAGTATATAGTCTGAGCTCTGTTTAATGGAATTATTGATCTCAGTACAAATTCTCACACTCGTGTTAACTCCCAGATAAGCATCATACAGTGTGTGCATTAATAATTTCACATTGTTTCTCTTTTGTGAGCACGGCTATCGTATTTTATATTTATATTTATTAGGGAGAGTAGCAGTTGGACTTGTCAATGTCATGTAGTTGGTAGGCGGTGGTAAACCTAAAGACATATTTCACATAACTTAACCCGTGGTAGGTGCATTAAATAAATTATAATAATAATAAGCATTAAATAATGCGCCAAATCCATAAATGAGCTCTAAGAAGTTGTACAAGTGAAACTGTAAAATATCAAGCAAAATAATTTAATATACACAATGTCTAAAAAATAGATCCTGAACATTACCGCATCATAAAAAGGCGAAAACCCGCTTTGTAAATGATTTTTTAAAAGCCTGCATGTTTAAAAAGATGGGTCTTTAATCCGGTTTTAAAACTGGTTACACTCCAATATTCCAGCGACCAGGACCGACTACGGACAACATTGCCAGCAGTCGAATCCAATCTGATATTTGGGCGGATTCTTGTGGTGATCGAGTGACTCTATAGTCGCAACCCTTGTTTATTAGATATTAGGGAATGACTGCACAAACATTTAAAACCAAACTTATGCATGTACCAGAAGATGACTAACTGTGGATAAATATACTTGAACGAGGAATTGGAGCCGGTTGACGGGAAAATTGTAACGTTACATATTAGGCCTACAGGATAAATTGCAGCATTGTTTCAGAAGTTGAGTGCTCAGTGAAATTGGCTTTGGTTTGATGGCTGAATTCCCGTTACCGGGCATATTTTTTTCCCAAACCACCCTTATAACCCAGCATATCAAAGCGTTTGTTTTTACAGAAATAGGATCAAACTATATACGAGTTACCTAGTCCTATAAAAATGTCCCTGCCATTGTCCGCGAGCAGTGATTAACCAAATACCAGTACTAATTTCATTTTTCGTATTAAGCATCCATGAGATTTAATGTGATTTAATGTGGTCCTTGCTAAAACAGAAAGAGCGGGCTCATTTTGAACTTAAAATTGGTACTTAGTCTCACAACACATACACCATATAATTGACTATATAAATTAATTCTTTAAATTCCTAACCACCCCCCCCCCCCCCCCCCCCGCCCCACCCCCCAAAAACATGGTTCCGCCAAATACTGGATGCACTTTTGTTGGAAAGGTTATGACAGAACTACACTGTTCGTAATGACCGGGTACACTGTTAGAAAGTTTGTACAAAGTTGGTACAATAGTCAGCTTGTTCAACCTTTGGGTAATTTCTCACGTAACAACATTTTGGGTAAAAAAAAGTTGGGCAGTACCATTTCAACCCAACTTTAACCAACAATTGGTTTGTGCACAGCTGTGGTTATACAAAAAATACCCAAAGGTTGAACAAGCTGACTGTTGTACCAACGTTGGGTAATCTGTTTGCACAACTTTCTAACAGTGTACAAGCGTCCCTGAACCTTACAGACTGCACAAATAATTAGGATAGGATATGCATGACTGGCGACCAATGTTGTACGTGTTTATTTTGCCGTATTTGTATATCGACCACGTGCATTTCCACAAGCAATGTGAACAATGTCAGGAAACATAGCAAGAACCAATGTAGGAAACGGAAATGATACGGAAACCGGATAGTGCCACTGAAAAAGGGATAAATATATTGTTTGCAAATGCGCGAGAATATTTTTTGTACCGTTTATCTGGCGGCCGCCACTTAATTATCTGGCGGCCGCCACTTAATTATCTGGCGGCCGCTACTTAAATTATCTGACGGTCGCTACATGTTTGGTGACAGCTACATAATGATGGAATTGTAATTCAGGCCACAGTCAGAACGACAGAATCAGAACGACGTGATATCAGAACGACAGGAAATATGAATCCCAAAAAATGGACAACCCTATTTTCCCAATTTTCTGTAAGCAGACTTTCTGACTTTTTAAGTCGCGGAAACCGTTTCAAAAGTGGAAATCCCAAATTCCCACGAGCTGATGCCCCAAAAATGGACAACCCAATGTTCCCATTTGCTAGATAATTAAGTGGCGGCCGCCAGATATTATGTGGCGGCCGCCAGATAATTAGGCCTAAGTGGCGACCGCTACATAATTAAGTGGCGGCCGCCAGATAAACGGTACACAAATATATTCCCGTGCGTTTGCAAAAATATATATTCATCCCTTTTCAGTGGCAGTGGCAGTGGCGGCCGTAAAATAATCATTACACTTTAACACATATAAACCAACCGAAGGAAAATATATAGAAAAGCAGTGAGGGTGGATCTTCGTTGTATTTGCTCTTGACAGTTCATTTGGAAAAGCTCACCATACTGATTCAAATAAGCAATTATATCAAATCTTCATCTCATAAACAACAAAAATTGAACACTCATGTTCATCAGGTGCTTTGCCTGAAATAGAAAACAAAGGCGTATGTGTATTGTAAAATACAGGCTGGCACCGTACTAACGTTGAATACAGACAAGCGGAGAAATAACCTTGTGAACTTTTGTTTACATTGTTGCATTTTCGCCCAAACTATGCAAACACTTCGCAATTGCCACATGCGATACTCAGTACAGACCTCATGTTAATGCACAAGCAGTTTGTAATTAAACTTTTCATAAATGTATGGAATTGATATAACTGTTCATTTTTTTCTGGTCGTTTTGAATACCAAGTATACACCGAGCACAATCATCTCGTGCATAACATTTTATGTACATGTATCGGAAGAAAAGACACACGACGTCCAATACATGTACACACAGACACTTACATACATAACAGGAGACACGACTATTCGTCCGTTTTATATTGTATCAACGTGGCGACCATCTGTACACGGATTTCCTTTTCTAATAGGATAAATAATACACAGAGACATAGTACCCCAGTACTAGTCTTATAAGTCTCCAAATCCTATAAGAACTATTACTGGGATATTAGGCCAAATATATATTCCAAGGTGTAAAGTTACCTGCATCACCATAATTTAGTTACAAGACTATACATTCCATGATTAAACCTATAGGCTTTCCCCGGTTAGTTCCACAACATCGAGGGGCTTAATATTTTCAGTGTCTGGTTCAAAATTAATTTGCAAAAAAGATTTCACTATGGGTGCAGCCTAACTTACAACTGTTACACTGCGATTCGTCTTATTAAAGGTTTGACTTCTTAAAGTTTATAAATGATAATTATTTTCGAAATAATTTCTACAGTTCTGATCAAGGATTATGAATATTTTTGTTGTGTTTCTAAAACTGTATCTCATTAGATGAATATGTAAATCAAGTAGGAACATTTGATTTTCTTGTTCATTTCGACAAAGGGCCAACGTATGTAATTTCTTCGTTTGTCGATCCGTTTCATTATAACCAGACTGGAAATTAGGCAAGAACATGAAGTCCAGTTACATAACTCATTATGCATGATTTTTCTGTTATATTTGGATTCCATTATGCTGTGAAACGAAATCGAATTTGTATGACACGAGCTAAATTAACCAGGAAAACCTATATTAGCATAGGGAAATAAGAAAGGATGCATGTAAAACAAGAATGCATTGATCAACAAAAATTAAGAATTTTGTTTTAAGAAACACCATGAAAATTTATTTACCAGAAATGTGCGTGCAGGTCTTAGTATTATTGGAGGGCGTTGCGCAAGTTGTTGATTAGGTTGTTATACGATGGTTAGACTGCCCTCTATCTAAGGCAAGATGGACAACTTTGACCACGGCGCATGCACGGAAAGTGAAGTTTGAAGTTATGCTTATTACAAAACCATTCAATTAAGCAAACAAAAACTAATAATAATCATCATCAGTACTTCCACACTTCTTTTGATAGCACTGTATACCGAATTTGTTTTTAATATGTTGTATGTGTGTAAATATTCAGTTTTAAGTATGCAGGGCCCAAATGGAAAGGATACAAATCTTTTGGGCCATTTTTGGTCATCCCTAGCTTCTTATACATGTAATTATTTCTTCATAGTAATTTCTTCCCATTTAATTTTATACCTTTCATCCCTGCAGATCCCATTCCATTTCATGCCATTGAATAAAAACTCATAATAATAATAATAATTAGAAATCTCCTGGATGCGGCAAATGGGCGACTCTTCCCGAAATAACCTTATTGGGGCGACACGAGTGTCGCCCTTTTAGAGCACTTTCCCCACGCGCCTTACTAAAAAACACTCCAAAGGGGCGACTTTTACAATAGGGCGACACCAAATTGTCGCCCTATTCGACCAGGTCACCCTAACCCACTCTTTTCCAGGATTATGTGTCGCCCTAACCGGCAATTGAGGAAAATTATAATAACAATAATAATAATAATAATAATAATAATAATAATAATAATATAGTTCTTTCGTTCTTTTTCATTTTATGATGTGAACGCTTGTTATTGATAATCTTGCCAGTGGGTTTTATTTGTGATTAATGTATGATTTAGACATTCGGGACATTAATTAACACTTCAGCAAAATTTATGTGAAAAGAAAGAATATGAGTTTTTAAAATTAAAAATAAATGACAGTAAGATACATTCTCGTGTCAAGACTTATTATAATAGTCCTAGTTATTACAACGGCTTTAATCACAAAACTTATCCGAAAATTCACTAGACAATTATACCAGTTGCGTTATATATCTGACAGGAAAGTCATTTCACATAATGCAGGGAAAAGAATAGTCCCCTAAATTTCCTTTTAACCAAACAAGCAATTCGTAAATTGGTTAACCGCGATCCCAACCCTGCTGTAGATGCTTTGCTGAATACAGACTGTATCCACATTATGCGGACCCAGCAACAAATGCGTCTGCATATTAAATGACACGGCGTGCCGTGCAACGTGAGGTATGACTAATAGCAAACGATGGCCGACTTGCTTCAAGGAGCAAATGACATATCTATTTTCCCCGTAAGTGCTTTTCCTATTAAGATGCATGTCAACCACCCATCACCACATCAAAAGAGGGCGCTAGTGTACATACAGCTTGTAAGACATCAGTTTCAAAATTCGCGTGGAGTCCTAATCTATAGCATGCACATGACAGAGATAAACCTACTCATAGTCTCGCTACAACCAGTACGCACGCACGATCTGAAATACAAATTCATTTTGTTTATTCAAAAATGAATTAATAAGGATCCGATGCCGTGGAGCACCTCTTCCATCAGCTGTAGCGATGAGGGCGCTCACACTGCAACACCAGCAGACATCTGGGGATCGTAAATCAAGAACTGTGTTCAAGCAGTGATGTCTGTGGTCTCGTGAAAAGCTAACACAATCAGTTAAGAACAATGGAGGGTAGAGAAAGAATAGTTTCACTAAATGCACCATTTCCATGGTTTTTCATTACGATAGAAGAAATATCTGTTCTCTGAAATGAACAAAGTTAAGTAGTCATTTATTGTGAGTTTGCTTCAAACTGCGTCAGCAATGTAACCTTTCACACGACTTCCCTGGGAACACCACCAGAAGGGAAATTGGGATCGGAAATAGGGTTCCTTCCGCTGTGATAAATCCAGGGGTATCCTGGCAATGGATAGCAGTATACTGCAATGTGGCATGGCTTTGGTATTTGCCGACATTCGGGTCCATACAAAACGTTATGATCAGGTTATATAGATAAGTTCCAGGTTTCAGAAGTGGTTACTTGTAAACTGAACGCGAAAAGACCTATCAGTGTTTCGTGTGAGACGGTTCTACAGACGAGTCGTATAACATTCCTTCAACAAGACTTCTAAAGGGAAAACTTAGAACCACCGTGTGGAGTCTAGTCCAAACATGGACTGCAATGTACAATCTTCACAATATACTGCCATACCGAAAAAGTGGTTTCCTTTCGGAAATGTTGTCATTGAGATACCACAGTTTCTGGAACATGTACGTATATTTCTTCTGACACACTTCAGGATTCTAAGGGGTAAAATGGGTGAGTACGTTTTGAGAAAGTAGTTTTTCAACTGGTTCAAACTGTTCGGAAATCAGGTATTTTTTGTGAAGTAATTTTTAATATTAGCGTCCCCATTTTTGCTGCTCACACCCTGAACTGTCACACTGGTTGGTACTCCTGTAGGGTTTCGGGGGTGGGGTGAGGGGGGGGGGGGGGGGGGGGCTCTCCTCTCTTTTTAATAGATGTTTCCGGGTGCAGAACTGGGGGCCATTTTTTCAGACAAATTTGCAATCAGTCAACACTGTCAGTTGTAGAAACTGAAACCTGTAAAGATCCTGGCTCCTTAATATTAAGAAAGCTATTGGCTAAGTAATTCTTTTTTTGGGGGGGGGGGGGGGGGGGGGGTTTGCTGGCATAGTGCATTGAGGCGCATAATATTTAAAGAAATTGTCAAAACGACTTTAATCTGTAATGTCCAAAATGAAGTTTGTGACACGTGCTCTTCTGACATGACACACCTTCTAATAATGAAATGTGCTCCTAATTCATATTTAAAGCTTATTAAATATGTTACTTAAAGGTAGTATACAACATTTGCAAACATCAAAAACAAAACTAATGAATTATTACGAAATACCATACTAAACTGTAAGTAAATATCAGTAGCAGCCTGGTGCCGTCGTTTTCAAGAAAAGTGCAGTGGAAATTTATATCGTTTTTCAACGATTGTCGGCCGACAATCGTTAGAAATAGTCAAACTCCCCAACCTGATAATTCCCTGAATCAATAAATTGCTCCGTTTTGTCGAAAGTAGGGTCAGGGAACCAGACTACTGGAACATATTTGTTTCTGTCTGTTTTCCCAGCATCTATGTACACAAAACTTAACAGTGTTACAGTATTTGCTAGCACGCTATAAAATACTAAGCCCTAAATCCATTCATTTCTGAAAATTGCAGCAAAAGCAAATGTTGTATACTACCCTTCGTCGGTCGACTTTTTGTGGTATGTCTCATAGGAAATTTCATCACTTATCGAATGCTAACAAATGAGTATTCATTTTCAAAGTGAACAAAGAAACTGGCAGGAGCGGGATTCGAACCAGCGACCTCCGGGTTACCGTACCGGCGCTCTACCAACTGAGCTATCTTGCCCTATGTTGGCGGTCTCCCAAATTGTCAGTATCTTTGTTCGGGTGGGTATTCAATTTGAAACTTTTGTTTGTGATACATCCCCAGTAGCACGTACACAGCAGCCTTTAGCGAAGGAAGTGCATTGATGGCTTTTGGTGGCCGATATACCCATTACAGTGAATTTAATTTTTTTTAGCAAATTTTTTTTAAAATACCATCAGGATTTTGCCATCCATTTTTTAAGTGGTCCGTTTTGGTGCTGTCTGTAGTGAATATTATCTTCAACTTTTAGGGTGACATCTTTTATTTGGTGAGAATGTAGTTAGTAAAGATGATAAAAGATAAATTATTTCAAGGGCGGACAACTGTGTAAACGCCTGCAATCGGGGACCTCCTATTGTCCTTCTATTGTTCATACTTTAACTTTTTGGCAAGGGCCCTCATTGGTTTTGAAAACGATTTTCAAACGGGGACCTTTCTCAATCGTGGACCCTATTGTCCTCTATTGGTAAAGGTCCCCTATTGAATGCAAAAACAAACTCACACACCCACCCACACACACACAGTCATGTAAACGGGTGCAATCGTGGACCTCCCATTGTTCCTCTTTTGTTTATACTCTAACTTTTTCGGAAGGCCTCCCATTGGTTTTGTACACGATTTTCAATCGTGGACGTTAGGTCAAACGTGGACCCCTTTGTCTACGCTCGAATTCTTTTGTCCCAGGTCCACGATTGCCGGCATATACAAACTCACATATCCGCATTTTTGCATCCCTGTGGAGACATGGCATTGTTCTCCCCTTTGTCCCTGTACTTAAACACCCCCATAGACTGTTGTACACAAAATTCCTTGTGGAGACAACCTAACCCATAGAATTGCCTAGTGGAGACCTATTCAGTCCCTTTGTCTCTATTTTTTCATGTCTCCACAGGGTATGGTATATCTCTCCACACAAACAAGTGTGTATATACAGGCAATCGCGGACCCCTATTGTCCCTCTTTTGTTTTCCTTCAACTTTTTCGGAAGGCCTCCCATATGTTTTGTGCACGAATTTTAATCGTGGACGTTCGGTCAATCGTGGACCCTTTGTCTATGCCCTAACCACGACTGCCGGTATTTACTCATATGTACTCATACGGGGTACGTCTATTGTAGACTTTACTTTCCTTCTTTTATTCTCCTTTGTCAACCTTTGAAATCTCAAAACCCATAGCGTTAACTTTGTGGGGTAGGTCGATTTCTAAAGACCCAATTGCGGGGTAGCATTGTCCCAATTGTTACCCTTTCTTCCATGTACCCCGCAAGGAGACTAATGTACAAACACAAACAAATAAATACCTTGTGTTTTTGTAAGATTTGTGTATTTTTTTAGCTACAAAACGGAACTTGTAAGAATCTCTTTTTGCGCTTTTAAGAAGGAGAATCACAAATGAAAATAGTTCACGAAGCCAAATGTATGAATGATTTTAACATAAAAATCTTCCGTGGGGCTGATTGGTGGATTGAACACTATACGTCATAATATCAGACTACTGCACGACATCCCAGTCATTATAATAATATAAGCACCCTTTGGCAAGAAACGGCATGGCCTTTACCAATTTGCCGTAATATAATTTCCCATTTCCTAGGCAAGTGAGGCAACCTTTAATTGTAATTTGTGCGCTGATGTCTGGCCACGCCGACTGAAGCAAGTCAAGCTTATAGAGGTGCTGTGTTTGATGCAGCTGAGTACAGTAGCGGCGCAACCAATCGAGTGCACATCAGTTCTGCACATCCTAAATGCTTTATTATTATGTGATCGTGAAATCTGATACATGCACACAGTCTCCACCTAATACACCTTGCACCAACAAGCTTGTCGTAACTCCAGTTTATTCCCTTTGCACAAAATGTTTCTGGCGCATCGCTATTTCACGTCGGGCAATCTTTCTCTTAACCCGTGTCCATCACTGGGCCAGTCAAGAGATGCAAGAGAATCTGATGACAGTTTGGACTCTTACGAAGCTGTTAGGGCGGAAGAGAAAAGGCAGCAAAAGAAGAGGCAAAAATCCGACAAAAAGCGGGAGTTCGAGGCTCAAAGACAACCAGAAAGGCAAAAGCAAGGCATGATGAATAATCGATTAGTTAACATCGTGATCGCGTTGATGGAAGCGGTTCACAGTGTGTTAGTGAGAAAGGTGACGATGAAGTGGAGTTGATTATAATGCTGGTTACCATAGCAATAGTGAGATTTCTGATGGTGACCGGTGCATGATGGTGAGGATGGCGAGGATATCGAGGACGGTAAAAGTGATGACATTGGTGTAGGTGATGGAGGTAGTAGTGATGGAGGTGATGATGGTGATGCAGCTAGTGGTGGTGATGAAGGTGATGGAGCTGATGATGGTGATAGGGGTGATGGAGGGGATGGAGGTGATGGTGGTGATGAAGGTGATAGCGCGGATGATGGTTATAGAGGTGATAGAGGTGATGGTGCCAGACGTGGTGACGATAAAGGTGATGATGGTGATGAAACTAGTGGTGGTGATGAAACTAGTGGTGGTGATGAAGGTGATGGAGCTGATGATGGTGATTGAGGTGATGGTTGTTGATGGAGCTGATGATGGTGATAGAGGTGATGGTGGTGATGGAGCTGATGATGGTAATAGAGGTGATGGTTGTGATGGAGTTGATGATGGTGATAGAGGTGATGGAGCTGATGATGGTGATAGAGGTGATGATGGTGATAGAGGTGATGGTGGTGATAGAGGAGATGATGGTGATAGAGGTGATGATGGTGATAGAGGTGATGGTGGTGATGGTGGTGATGGAGCTGATGATGGTTATAGAGGTGATGGTGCCAGACGTGGTGACGATAAAGGTGATGATGGTGATGACACTAGTGGTGGTGATGAAGGGGATGGAGCTGATGATGGTGATAGGGGTGATGGAGGGGATGGAGGTGATGGTGGTGATGAAGGTGATAGCGCGGATGATGGTTATAGAGGTGATAGAGGTGATGGTGCCAGACGTGGTGACGATAAAGGTGATGATGGTGATGAAACTAGTGGTGGTGATGAAACTAGTGGTGGTGATGAAGGTGATGGAGCTGATGATGGTGATTGAGGTGATGGTGGTGATGGAGGTGATGGTGGTGATAGAGGAGATGATGGTTATAGAGGTGATGATGGTGATAGAGGTGATGGTGGTGATGGTGGTGATGAAGGTGATGGAGCTGATGATGGTTATAGAGGTGATGGTGCCAGACGTGGTGACGATAAAGGTGATGATGGCGATATGACACTAGTGGTGGTGATGAAGGGGATGGAGCTGATGATGGTGATAGGGGTGATGGAGGGGATGGAGGTGATGGTGGTGATGAAGGTGATAGCGCGGATGATGGTTATAGAGGTGATAGAGGTGATGGTGCCAGACGTGGTGACGATAAAGGTGATGATGGTGATGAAACTAGTGGTGGTGATGAAACTAGTGGTGGTGATGAAGGTGATGGAGCTGATGATGGTGATTGAGGTGATGGTGGTGATGGAGGTGATAGAGGAGATGATGGTTATATAGGTGATGATGGTGATAGAGGTGATGGTGGTGATGGTGGTGATGAAGGTGATGGAGCTGATGATGGTTATAGAGGTGATGGTGCCAGACGTGGTGACGATAAAGGTGATGATGGTGATGACACTAGTGGTGGTGATGAAGGGGATGGAGCTGATGATGGTGATAGGGGTGATGGAGGGGATGGAGGTGATGGTGGTGATGAAGGTGATAGCGCGGATGATGGTTATAGAGGTGATAGAGGTGATGGTGCCAAACGTGGTGACGATAAAGGTGATGATGGTGATGAAACTAGTGGTGGTGATGAAACTAGTGGTGGTGATGAAGGTGATGGAGCTGATGATGGTGATAGAGGTGATGGTGGTGATGGAGCTGATGATGGTGATAGAGGTGATGGAGCTGATGATGGTGATAGAGGTGATGATGGTGATAGAGGTGATGGTGGTGATAGAGGAGATGATGGTGATAGAGGTGATGGAGCTGATGATGGTGATAGAGGTGATGATGGTGATAGAGGTGATGGTGCCAGACGTGGTGACGATAAAGGTGATGATGGCGATATGACACTAGTGGTGGTGATGAAGGGGATGGAGCTGATGATGGTGATAGAGGTGATGGTGGTGATGGAGCTGATGATGGTGATAGAGGTGATGGAGCTGATGATGGTGATAGAGGTGATGATGGTGATAGAGGTGATGGTGGTGATAGAGGAGATGATGGTGATAGAGGTGATGGAGCTGATGATGGTGATAGAGGTGATGATGGTGATAGAGGTGATGGTGCCAGACGTGGTGACGATAAAGGTGATGATGGCGATATGACACTAGTGGTGGTGATGAAGGGGATGGAGCTGATGATGGTGATAGGGGTGATGGAGGGGATGGAGGTGATGGTGGTGATGAAGGTGATAGCGCGGATGATGGTTATAGAGGTGATAGAGGTGATGGTGCCAGACGTGGTGACGATAAAGGTGATGATGGTGATGAAACTAGTGGTGGTGATGAAACTAGTGGTGGTGATGAAGGTGATGGAGCTGATGATGGTGATTGAGGTGATGGTGGTGATGGAGGTGATAGAGGAGATGATGGTTATATAGGTGATGATGGTGATAGAGGTGATGGTGGTGATGGTGGTGATGAAGGTGATGGAGCTGATGATGGTTATAGAGGTGATGGTGCCAGACGTGGTGACGATAAAGGTGATGATGGTGATGACACTAGTGGTGGTGATGAAGGGGATGGAGCTGATGATGGTGATAGGGGTGATGGAGGGGATGGAGGTGATGGTGGTGATGAAGGTGATAGCGCGGATGATGGTTATAGAGGCGATAGAGGTGATGGTGCCAGACGTGGTGACGATAAAGGTGATGATGGTGATGAAACTAGTGGTGGTGATGAAACTAGTGGTGGTGATGAAGGTGATGGAGCTGATGATGGTGATAGAGGTGATGGTGGTGATGGAGCTGATGATGGTGATAGAGGTGATGGAGCTGATGATGGTGATAGAGGTGATGATGGTGATAGAGGTGATGGTGGTGATAGAGGTGATGGTGGTGATAGAGGAGATGATGGTGATAGAGGTGATGGAGCTGATGATGGTGATAGAGGTGATGATGGTGATAGAGGTGATGGTGGTGATAGAGGAGATGATGGTGATAGAGGTGATGATGGTAATAGAGGTGATGGTGGTGATGGTGGTGATGAAGGTGATGGAGCTGATGATGGTTATAGAGGTGATGGTGCCAGACGTGGTGACGATAAAGGTGATGATGGTGATGACACTAGTGGTGGTGATGAAGGGGATGGAGCTGATGATGGTGATAGGGGTGATGGAGGGGATAGAGGTGATGAAGGTGATAGCGCGGATGATGGTTATAGAGGTGATAGAGGTGATGGTGCCAGACGTGGTGACGATAAAGGTGATGATGGTGATGAAACTAGTGGTGGTGATGAAACTAGTGGTGGTGATGAAGGTGATGGAGCTGATGATGGTGATTGAGGTGATGGTGGTGATGGAGCTGATGATGGTGATAGAGGTGATGGAGGTGATGATGGTGCTAGAGGTGATGATGGTGATAGATGTGGTGGTGGTGATAGAGGAGATGATGGTGATGGAGGTGATGGTAATGATGGTGTGATTGAGCTGATGGAGCTGGTGGTGGTGGGGAAATCGTGGTGATGTGGTGATAGAGTTAATTGTGATGATGGTGGCAGTATAGCGATGGTGGCAGTAGGATAGTGATGGTGCCAATAGGGTCGTGATAATAGTGATGACGAAAGTTATGGTTATGGGGATTATGTTGATGGCGATGATGGTGGAGATGGCAGTCTGCTTCATTGTGGTAACTTTAAGTTGAAAACTTAACCTTATATAGATTAATTTGTGTAAATATTCTAGTATTTCTGGAAATATTTTTGTAGGTGTGTAAATATTCATTTTTTGTATGTGTGTAAATATTAATTCTTAATTAAAAATGTATGCAGGGCCTAATGGAATCCAGTTGTAAACTGTTGGATACACCCTGGATAAAGAAATGTAATGTAGAAATTAACGAGGAAGATACAAAAAGTGTTTATGGGTCATGATAATGCTGGCTATCATGGCGATGTTGCCTTGTGTAAGCAATGACAGTAGTATGGTGGTGTGCATGATGCTGATGATGGCGTCCATAATGGTGATGATGAATACAAAAGTATTTCTATAGCAAGACTATGAGTTTACTTGTCGACGAACTTTACCTTTAAGTGATTTTTGAAGGGATCACTAAAAATACTGAACTCAGATTTTTTTTTGCGCACGGAAAACCTTAAAAATTGCCACCCCGGGGATAAACACGTGGCCACAATGGACATATAATGGAAGTGAAGGTGGGTACATGCGTGTTTGGCGTATGCAATATACATGTTTGTTTGGCACATCGTAGGCTGGCCTTTTTTTAATCAAGGTGGCCACAGTATAGCAGGTTTGACGATTAATTAATGAGGCATCGACAACTTCGATACGATCAATCTTGTAGTCTTTGAACAGCAAGAAAATAAATTTAGTTGTAGGCCTATTTTTGACAAACTCAAACGGCGACCAAGGATTTGCCGAAAGAAAATAAGCTGACTTAATTGTTATCTATGTTTTCAAAGAATAACCTGTGAGTCGTAGAAACAAATGCCTTACGCGCGTTGATTACATTAACTACAATTTACAAACCTTTTTAGGGGCCGCCTGGATTTCTTTTAATTTTTACCAGTGGAAAATGAGGTGAACCTCCCCCTCCCCCATGGCAACCGATCCATTGGAAAATAGAATCCAAGTTTACTAATACTATCAAAACCCACTGTAAACATGTCTCTTTCATTTTTGTGTCATTGAACAGTTGAAAAACCTACGGTTGTCGGAAAAAAGGTTGGCGGCCATCTTGAAAATATAAAAGAAATAAAAAGCTCCTCAAACCCCACCCCCCAAAAAGAAAACTTGCCCTAATTCAAATTTGATCAGCATTGCTATTCCTTAAAATTCTGAATAGATACTTAATTTTCTACCAAGAATTGATACTTAGCGATGCCATTATTTTCATTGTTAAAGATTATTGACTGTACACTAAAAAACAAACCACCCAAACTAATGATGGAACTCTACAAATCTGCATTGAAAGGAATGAGTAAAGAGAATGGGAAATCGGTATACTGAGTTCAAGTACTAACGGAATTGGAACTTCTGATTTTATTTAATGTTATGACTGATTTCCGTTTTTGATTTTAGTATTTAATTATACAATAACTAGGACAACATATATTACCAAAAAGGTAAACAATGTACGAATCTAATATTTTAAACCAACTAATCACTTCACATATTCGTTTATTATCATAAGCAAACGTACTTGGAATTTTCTCAACCATTCTGGAAAAGCTACCATTAAACACAAATCTTGAACGAATTTTAACAACAGGCTAAACGGTTGTAATTGTAAATGATGAGAGAAACCCTTCAATTCAATACACTGCTACCATTTTTCAATTTTATTAGTAGCATATTGGCTTGTAGAAACTCAGGATTATTAATTGATTCAGGTAAAGCAGTGCGGTTATTTTGTCTTCTTGATTTTTCTTTTACAGAGGGAGGGTGTTGTGACTGTGCATTATGCCGCTGTCTCAAGCGAGTACCCTACGGTACTTTGTTCGCTATCCTGCTACTCGCTGGTGGCTTAGCTTTGTTAACCTACGAAATACTCGATATTCGATATGTGGCGGACACGATGTTCCGAGCTGACGCCAATTTCAATAACAACAGTGTACTGATTGAAGGGTAAGTTATCTTTTTGATCTCGTTTATATATTTTTTTTTCACCCAGAAGGCGCGTCCAGGTTTCCCCGCTGGATACGGCACTGTTAAAACTTAACCGGGATCGGGATTTGCATGTTTTTGTTATTTCTCAGAACCAGTGGCACTCCTGCGTATAATTTCCGTTCTTCAGCTGATTTAAAATTATTTGCTATACACAAGGTAACCCGATCAAGAACGCTATACCTCATTTTCACATGGCAAAACAATGATCTGTTGAGATTTTGGCCCAAATTTGTGGAATAAATCTACATGAAAATTGTATTGGAGAATACCGGGTTATTCTTTTGACATGAAAAAATAATACAAAAACCAAGCGCCCAACACAGGAAACGGTGCAAACATTAACAAAGTTTAAAAACAAGTAGAAGGGATGGTGGCCGTATTGAATTAATACAATACATCGCAACCGCACATGACAGTTTGTGTACAGGATGCAAATATATGTTTATGACTTTAAATGGCATTATCACTGTATTTAGAAACATGGACATGAAAGTGATATTGAAATATCGGTGGAGACCACATATGTTGTGCATGTCTGAACCATGAAAGGTCACACATATCAGTGGCGGATCTACGTGGGGGTTGGGGTTTAAACCCCCCCTTGGGCTGTACGGGTTTAATGCCCCGGACACCCCCCCCCCCCCCCCCCCCCCCCCTAGCAAGGCGTGCCTATGGCACGCTGGGGTGTGTAGGCCAATCACCTCAGGTAAACCCCCCCTTAGTTAAAACCTAGATCCGTCCCTGCATATACGCACCCGTGAAGCGATACCCTGGGTTTTGCCTCTACATATTGATGCACACAGCGACTTGGGCAACCTGACCTTTCAGTTCAAAGCGAATGGAATTAATCCCCAAACCAAGTTCTCTGCTGTCACTTTATCAGGAAATGACTCATGGAAAATATCCTTTTGGTGAACAGAGTTTCTTTCCAAGTTTTAAACCCGAGTTAAGGAACGATAGGCTACACTGAAATTAATAAAAACAAGCCTCAAAGGTTCAAGACGTGCGCCCATTCTTTAATAACGGATAATCTTCAGTTGGAGTTGGTATCGTACTTATAATTATGCTTTAAAGAGGATGTTGATTACTGAGAGAAGTTTGCGTCTTTTTGTAGTTTTTATGTAGATTGTAAAATAATTGTAAAATAAATAACACAAACTCCTCTTTGTGCCTAATGCTAGACACAAAAGGGGAGTTCGTGTTATGACGTCAGATTTGTTTGCTGCCCGCAGCGACGACTTTTAGACTAATGGCACGAGCGGGCTGAGGGGGATTGATAAAACATAGCTCTCAAAAGTCACTTTTTATTTCATGGCAGAAATAAATTGCTGTTTTATTTTATGAAACTACAAAATGACGCAGACTTCTCTCAGAAATCAACATCCTCTTTAATGCATAATCAGACACGTCTGAAGGGGAATCAATAGCGTTTGTGTGAATTAGATGACATTATAATAATGCAATGAACTACATTAAATTCTGGACAGCTGCTATAGTGCTAAACACGTGACATGGTAGGACTATTTGATGCTATTTGGACGGATGTGTGAAATTAAACTGGAGCCTTATTGGATGAAGATCTACTATTTTTCATTATCTACTCTCAAATTGGATCAAGATAAATCTCATTTGCGGATTGCCGTCACAGTAGAGAGAGGGGAATTTGATCTCGTCTTTGAGGATGAATATGATAGTCTACTTGAGACTTTATATTTAAAGTTAAAACTTTATCAAGATATCGAAATCTAAGATTTACACTTCTGCACTGCACAGTGAGTCTGATTTACCGCTTGAAAAAAAAAAGAAACACTTAAACGTGTGTTGATTTCAAACCCGAATTAGCCTCCATACAAGACTTGCCGTGTGTGGCATACTACTCATTACATTCAAGATGTATGATGTTTCTTTATTTCAGCCATGGCACCTTATTCTGGGTTTTGATTGGTGCTGTTGCTGTGATGGGTCTGTATGGTATCTTGCTGTTAGTGATTGCTTGCCTTTCTTCTGGCCCATCTGGACAGAATACATGCGGGCTTGAAAACATCAGATGCATAGGTCTCTGCAGCACTGACATAGTAAGTCGCCAAATATGTTTACGCTCACCTTTTCAGGAGTACTATAAAATGCCTCAAAGAGTGAGCCTATAAAATTTACTCATCAGAGAACGATTTTCAAATCTTCAGAAGCTTCAAAAATAACGTTTTCTTTGGTGTATACACATCTTAGTATTACGCCGTCACAAATTGAGCTTTTTTTGGTGCCTGTCATACAACAAGAGTTTTATGAATTATAAATTGAATGTTTCCATTCAGTTCAACTGTCTATAGATATTTTCTGATCTGGAACTTGTATTAGTTTGTCAGGATGAACCCTCCTATCAATACACGCAAGTGGAATCCAATTAGTGATTAGCTCACTGTACTAAATGCACATCGCATCGCACTGATTAATAACTATGAAGCCGAGACTCACTAGGAATATAACAAGATGTCAGAAATGAATTTACGCTTCCAGGCAAATAACTGTGCCCGGGGGTGGAAATGAAAATTTAAAGAATTAAATTTGAAATACGCTTTACCATACGTGGTGTTTCTGTACTAGTTTAAATGAAACGTTTTGATGTTTATATGGAAACGAGCATAATAATTTCCGAGTACAGAATTTCCCGACGTATTACATATCATCCACATGGTGATGGTGTGCATAATAATAAACAGGTTAATTTGGTTCCTGCATACTTGTTTTTAATACTATAGGCCTTTTAACACTTGTTTGTTTTGACTGCATGATAAACTTAAAATAATAACCAGCGGTAATGATGATAACTGAGCCATGGCGACGGCAGTAGTTCTAGAAGAAAAAAGCCTGGCACGTGAAAGATGGAAAGATCAGGGCCATGAATTCTGCCGCAGGCATAGACTGTGAGATCGTGTTGAGGAAATTATTTCTCCTCCTGTAATGCAGTGATAGGAATACAAACAGGCCATTTGTCATGTTGAATCTGTTATGACAACGAGTCATCTGACATGCCATAAAGATTAAACCAGCTATGAAATATAGGCCTAAACCTAACATAGATTGTAATCATGAAATATTAACACAGATCTTTATTTGATAATTATTTTTGTTCTTGTGTCTTGATGAAAAATACTTGGGCTTACATAGACATATGTTAAATATTGGAAAGAGAGGATAATAATTGTATTACTGCTTGGGGATTTAAATGAATTTTCGGGGTGAAGGATTCTAAAACCATATGGATCCCTTTCCGTCAGAGTTCACCATTTTGGTAAGTATTGCTGCAACATTCAATCCAGATTTTATTTGCTTTCCTGCAACTTTGAATTTTCGGTCTTGCTGTATTAACATGACACTTCATTTAGAATTCGTTCAATCGGTTGGACATTATGCTTCGTATTAATGTAATCTTTTTTTTAGGAATAGGATGTTGCTGTAATCTAACCATTAAAGTAATATTTGATACCTTTCTACTTTAGCTAATAATGGTAACGTATTTGGTGTGTGGTGTGTGGATTGCGTTGACTGTAGTGCTGGCCATGCCGTTTACATTCATGTTGATGGTTCGCTCCTACTGCAAAACAAAGACAGCATCTTCTTGCCTGGATCTCACTCACTATGGTAAGATTATCATGATTGTGTAACAGCAACTTATATTGATGAAGATACATCTACGCTTTTATCTTGTATCATGAACATCATGCTAAAGAACGCACGACAGGTAACCAACATGTCTTCAAATCATTTTGTATTTCATTCATTCAGTGATATTGAAATAAAGAATTTATATTTTTTCTCGACGCATTTTTATCAGCGCCAAGACTCACTGCTTTTCGAGAGCCTGTGAGAATAAGAAAACAACAGTTGCTTACAACTCAACAAAATAGACACTTCACACAACCGGTGGCGTGAAATTTTGTCACCATGAAATATTATAGTATTGTACATGCCTTAATTGATCGATTATTGGGAGAGTGGCCGGTGTCATATGAATATCCAACTCCATGAATATCCGACTCCTCTTCCCTGTTATTGGTTAAACCCTCTCATGTGACCGGCCACTCTCCCAATTATCGATATTATCGATCACTTTCCATGTGCAATACTACCGTATTTCATAGTGACAATATTTCACGCTACAGCCTCACTTAAATTCTAACCCTAATTCTAACAGGCCAAAAAAACAATGTCGCCGGGGAGGTGGAAGTTTCCCCTGATAGAAAGTCACAATGTGGTAAAATAGGATGCATGGAATTATTCATATGAAATGTACGACACTATGTAGTACAATGGAACTTGATACAAAGTGAAGTCATGTTTGAGTGCATCCTGCCTAGCTGTGTGTTTTGATTTATACATGGGATTCCCATAGGATCCTTCAGCCTACAGAAGGATGAAGATTCCTGCGTGGTTTGCTTCGCAGCAGGAGTGCGAATGGTGGATACGGCTCATTTTGTATTCTCATCGTTGCTGTATCCTCAGGCAGACTATCCGTCAAACACTAGGTCCAGAAGGTTACCAGCCAACGACATGATAGTAATTGGATGACCTTTGACAGCGTTAATGTCAGCCAGAGATACAAGCTACGTAAATCATATAGCTACTGGCTAGAAAATAGGTCAAAGGCAGGTTGACGGCAGTTATACGAATATATCAAACCTCGGAACAAACAAAATCAAACATTAATTATTCTTTCAATAAGAACTACAAAAATGCTGACATAAGTTTAATTCTACTTGTTAATGAAATGTTGTGTATGTTCATACAGGTCTTGCCGAGAGTGCAGATATGTCCTCGTCTGCCCCAAACAACGCCAGTTCATCCGAACTGATTTGCGGAAGTTCACTTGAGAACTTTTGTAACAGGGTAAACGACAATCTCCTTATCTACTAATATTTTTTTGTAATCATCTTATATTTATGGCACAACACATTCTCCCTCGATTGCATAGCTGCTTTGTAAATAACTGCTTGCTAAATCCAGCAACATCTTACATTGTAAGATGTACAAGGAAGCTATCCCTTTATTATTCTTATCGTAAAGCTTTTCATTCAAATTATTTCTAATAACAAAACAAAATATCAGTTTTTGTCTTTTAAAAAAGTAAGATGTTCTTTTGAATGATTTGCTTGTAATAGCAACAATCTCAGCACATATAATAATGTGTGGCGCCGGCCAAAAGCAACCAAGTATGAACCTTATTCAGTGGAAATGAATGATTTGTAACAATAAATGATTCCTTATTAGATCTTAAGATTTGTCTTAAGATCGATCCTCTGCTGTATAGCAATTTTTTTATTCATTTTGATGTAATCATTGAATAAGTGATCGTCCATGAACTTGCAAACACCGTGACAGGCAGAAGGAAAAACAAGCGTAAACCGTGAGCAGTGCCAGCACACAGTTAACTTGATTCAGCAAAAAATGGCCCATATACTACGGTAAATGAACCATGTTAATTCCGGTGGAAATGTTTGCACAAGGCTCCATGTATTGAGAGGCATGATTTGTCCAGCACTGTAGCCCAGGGGCCAAGCTTACAGACGGTTAATACCGGTACTTTCAACAAGAGTTCACGTACATGTATTGGGGTTCAATGTGCTTAACTTGCATCCTCCATTTGGGTTCAGTAAAAGCTCAGTTCAGATTTATATCATTGACGGTTTATAAATGAAGAATTTCATACAAGTACAGGAATGTTTCTTCCGCAGAAATGCCAAAGGTATATTAACTTGAAAACAGGTGCTGCAATTAACAGCATATGTGATAAAACAGGGCATGTAGCGTGATGAAAACAGAAACAATAACTGCAAATCAACAACCGAGCTGGACGAATGCCTGATCTCGTTGTCGTTAAATAACTCGCTTGAATTGGCGTGATATTAAGATAACAACTGAAGGCTTGATGATGTGTCAGGTGTTTCACGACCCAGGCATGCGTGGTCATTATATTAATGTCATAAAATGTCAGCTCATTATCATGACTCCAAATGGAACATGATCCTCCCGAGAAGGCCCATGTGTTGAAGAATTGAACATGCATAAACGAAAATGATGGATGTCATGCCTCGGGACTAGATGTGGTCACACCCAGATACTTCAATCTCTGGAATGCACTTTCTTTAAGCTCAGCATAAGGCTTATTGAGTGTCTGTGATTGTTTTTTTCCGTAGGCCTACTCGTCCTATATCATTCATGCAGTTGTCTCTTAGGGTGAGAATCTTACCCGTCACTGAATATTTAGGAAGCAGCCAGATACAAATAGTTCCCAAGTTAAGGCTGTTTTGTTATTTTCTCATACTTTTCAAGAGAATTTCCTACATATTGAAAGATCTGGCTGAAATTTGTTTCCCATGATGGATTTGTATTACTGCAAGCACAGCGTTAAAGCAAGAATCTTGTCACCTCGATCAACGTGCAATATTCAGCATCGAGTGGAAGTAATTTGCAATGACCTGCTTCAAAATTAGATTTTGCGGTTGCAATCTTTACTGCTGTGCCAAATTAAAAGCAGTCGTTTTGAAACTCACAGTCCGTCTGGTCGATATCTAAACATGCAGGCTGAAAGCTAAATTTAATTTCAAATCAAATTTAAAAACAGCCAATCTATCCACTTCATTCCAGAGGAGTAGCGTTGTAGGGATATACATGTAAAGCTTACACGATATGAAGGCCAATCATCTTGCACTATGCAGCTGTGCTAACGGGAATGTTGAAGCTGACGGACGAAGATCCAAATAAGAAAATAAACACGATTTTTATTTTTATTAACAGAATGAAACTATTTGGCTGTCGTCGTTCCTGGCCATGGCTGCAAGTATTATGATCGTCATTGCATTGGTAGGAATCATTTTATTTTATAAGCAATTAATTTCTTTCTAATGGTGTATTTATTGCCTAACCATAAACCGAACGTTCCACTTGATTATGACAAGTGATGAAGAAACGGATTAAAAAATACACAAGAACTGAATTCGGTTGATTATGCATTAAATTCACGCCGTACGAAGGTTAAAACTTAATGGCGACATTCAATTGAAAGCAAGAAATTGGCATTGTGCACATAAATGTGCCTTATGTCCGTATGGTTTTTGATGTAACATTTATCGCTGCTATGTGCTTATTTTACATTTTCAAAAATATGTAATATATATTTCTTCATGTGTTATTTTAACTAAAGTTGCATGTTTTATTATTTTAATGTGCAGACCCTCACTAGTAGTAGTTGTTAATAACTGACACTGTTTAAATAAAACAGCTAATAAGAATAGAGACAAATGTACAATTTTAAACAATTTTATTTCATTAGCTACACTGTAAAAACCAACGGATAACGCTTTTTGAACACTTCAACGCGTAAATATTAATAACTTTACACGTAAAGGTATAGGAGGCGTTGCACGCGACTAACACTAAAACACATTTAAATAGGCGTTGGTGTTAATGATTATAAACATTCTAAAGTGTTAATATCTACCTAAATTAACACTTCAAGCGTTGATAATCATCAACAACAACGCCTATTTTAACGTGTTTTTTACAAAATTAATGTACCTTTAATGTGTGTGGAGATTTTATGAGAAGAATTCTGTTGGACGATAAACTTTATTTAACTCCATTAATTTGTGGTACAGATTCACTTCTTGATGGCTCTGTCTGCTAACCACACGTATCAGAAGATGTTGAGCGGCGATCAACCAACTCGTAGTAAGTATGGTAACGACTATAGACGGGCTTATGGAGATACCGACATACCACTTCAAGAACCTCTGAATATTCATGATGAAAGCACACGCTTCTGAAGTGAGGCCAGGAGACCAAGGATTGACGTGGTTCGGATGGGAACTTCATCATCTGGATCAGAAAATCAAGGCCAAGATACTTGGTAAATGCAAGATACAATCCAGCGGAATTGAAGTCCATTTGTCCGGGTGGCTAAAGGGGTGTTTTATACAAATGGAGATTGTTAAATGGCACGAGTTTAGGAGAACAGTCACCGTTCTTCTAATTGCAGAATGATTTTATCTTCGTCGACAGACAGTTCTTAAATGTCTTTGAACAGGTCCAGTGCTTGAATACTGGCATGGTGCACACAGACACCAAGAAAATAGTCAGAATTCAGGCGACGTAAGATTTCTCAGGCTATATGTTGAGAAGTTAAAGGATGGGTGTATGTTCCATTACGATAAACTGAGTATGGTTGCAAGTCACCATGTATCTCTGGCCTTGATAACACAGACCACAGTGTTGACTGACACTCTGCGAAGTGCAAAGTGTATAGCCTTATTGGAACGACAGCCTTATTTATATCAAAGTACGGAACATTTGTACGGATTGAAACAAATTGGATTGAAAATACAGGCCCCCTTAAGTCTGTCAAGATTTGGTCTCCATTGGTTAGATGAATAGATGTAGTAACTGACTGAAAAAGTCAGAATTTTAATGACACTGTTAATTATAATTGCTATGAAAAAATGCACCCGAGCTTTCAGTTTCTATGGATGTTAAATTACTATGACGTGTAATTATCTATTAAATATATGTATATTAGACAACATGAATTATTACTTGTTGTGAATGTTTGGCTTGTGCTGACATTTATCGTCACTTTGAAGTGTCCTTTTTGCATCATTACCGGGTATCATATAATTATGTGCTTTTAAGTATGTATTCAAAGTTATCTGAGCATGCCCCAGCCGGTTACAATTGTCATGATTCAAGGTTGCCGGCCTCTTCACTGAATCCGACGACTAGCAATGTAGGAAAAACTCGTGATGTTTACATCCATACACACCACATTAAATCCGATCAATAATCTGCCATGTGTCAAAATGTAACCTGAATTTCTTACACACATAAATCTCGACAATCATGTTTCGCAGAGAACGATATTGAGATTATTCGGAAATTATCGTGTTAGTTTCAAGGTTCATGACTTTATCGAACGCCATAATGACAGTCTGTGCAGTATCACAATACAGAAATGTCGTACTTGTAATGTTTATGTAATGATGCTATTGTTTCTATGAAGCTCATGAAGCTTCCGTGTTTCAACAATTTGATGTGCTTACATAGTCTGTATCATGAATTGTAATCCTTCAAAGCAAAAGTGTTGTAAACTGTTTGAATATCACATTTTAAACTTTGTATAGCTTTATACTGATGACATCCTGATGAGAGCCAAACGTAATTTTGAAGCAGTTTCAGCCCAAAATAGCACATTTCGATTTGGACCATGTTTTCAATCATGGATAAATTACAATGGCTAATGGAAGTTGATAATGGAAGTATTTATAACAAAAGAAGCAGTTGCTACCATCCAATTAGCCTTGAGTTCAGACTGTGCGTGCTGCCTAGCAGCCGGCGGTCACCCGGCCCGCACGGCGAACGCCGATCCGATCCGTTACACGCACGATCTGCCCGCAATGCATGTTCGCCGGTATGTATGTACGTGTTTTTATGTGGAGCTTGATTGCTTGCTGCACTGGCCAGGGCAGGGACATGCAGGCCAAGACAGCGCTCACAGCCTTAATTCAAGGCTACCATCCAATGAATAACCAAAATGATGATCAAAGTTAGGTGGGCCTGACGTTTAGATGCTGTAGCATAATCCTTCTCAACGGCTAAATGACACAAAACAGAAACTATAAGTCTGGAAACACTGGCATGGTTGAAAGGATGACAAAGGGGCAAGGAGAGGGTTTGAGAAGGAGAGTAATCTAATAACTAAAATACTTAAAAACATGCGAAATGCTACACAAGTATTAATTTGTCTGGTCTATCACTTTTAATTCTAAACCACAGTATTTGCCTCCTCAGATATGTATAAAAAGGAGCAACAAGCATTTGCTAGTCATTTTTCAAGGTAGGGCTAGCTACCTTGAATTGGAATACGGAAAGACAACTGATGATGGTTGGTTTTGTGAATAGATCATGCTTGGAGGCAAAGGGTTTACATGCCTAGGAGGCAAAGTAGGAACGGGAATACAAGCAGTTAATATCGACTGGTGGAGGAAATGCAGGTTGGATGGACAACTGTTTCTGGAAGTATTTAGGGGAAACACGTACTTTGCATCACTGTTTAAACCTTTAAAAAGCAATGTTACTTAACACTGGATCACAGCGTTACAAAGAGGGAAGGCCCATCGTCTGCCCGGGGAAGATGAATATATCCATTCTAAATGTTTACAACAAGATGGAATTAAAATACTTCCACAAAACACTTTAAGAAAGCTGTGTAATAGCCAGAAATTGGGCACCGTTCGTTTAGCGTCAGTTCCTTAGAATGATGTAACTACTAAAGATACATTTTGTGACATTGGTTACACGGGGTAATTAAGTGTAAGTGTAAAATAAATGTACCTGTACATGTGGTTGTTCAACGTGCTTGTCCATAACATAAGTACAAGTACAGTATTGAAAACGTAATAGTTAGTGTCGTGCAATGATGGTGCTTTCGATCCGCGTGTTAACATACAATATGAAGATCTAAATTATTTGACGTTAAATTTGAAATAAGTAGGTAGCTATTACAAGAGCATCACCTTGTGACCTGGGCCAATGTCTTGGGAAACAAAGCTACAAAGCTTAAGATTGCAGTAATTGTATGTCGGTTTTCATTTACGATAACAACTCAGTTGCATTCATAATAAGTGCATTTAATTCTTGCACAAACATAAACTTGACGTTTAATGCTGCCATTTCTGCAAAATTTCAATACTATTTATCATGTAAGTTATAATTCTTATTTTATCTGAAATAAAACCTGAAAGATAATGATGATCGGACAACAAAATAAAACAATTTTTTCATTTTGATGGAAATGTTGAAGTCTGTTTCAACATATAAAGGAAAAGAACAACACACTGAGCATCTAAGTGCGATCTTTGGACATACAACTGAAGCACTGCTTTGAACATCACTTCAACAGTGTCACTCTAACCGTGCGCTATATACTGCATATATATTTTATTTTACTTATACATGTAAAACTGCAACTATGTAACATTTATATTCAAATTGCATTGTTTTTTTTTTTAAGTTGCATTAATACTGTATAAATGAGTTTGCATTCATTCTTATGCTATTTACAAATAAATGTCTTCTAAAATCCACACATTCATGTTACTGTCTTACTAATTATGTCTTGTATTCACGGCAAACAAAGTAATTAATTAACACATAATATCGTTGGTGGAGGGTTGAACTTTCTTCACATCAAGCACATCGGTGGTGAATTATCTTAAACGACATTCAGATGAAAAATCAGCTTCAGTATGTAGGCCAAACCCAACCATCCTAACAATATAAGCCAACGCAACGGAAATCAATTTAGATTATGAACGTTCTCACCCACATTATGTCGACGTTCATCAGGATGTAACACTTAGTGATCAAAACGAAGAGCTGGATAAGATATTCCTACGGCATACCAGACAGACAAGCAAGAAAACGTCCTTCACACAAATAAATAAACAAACCTGTGTAGAAACACTCACAAGCACAATTGGACATTTCAAAGTTAATGAGCCAAACAAAAGCAACATTATGTAAAAATTCGCACAAAGATATCTTTTATTTGAAATGGAGTTATCTTGAGCGGTCAATATTGACAGACTGGTTACCCACACTGAAACATGGGGACAGTTGCTAGTACGGAGGTTGTACAATTGACTGACACTTGACTTCTGAAAGCTTCGTCTTTTTTTTGTTTATTTATTTTATTTTAAGAGTTACATGCTAGTTTCATTCTTGTACATGTACATGTAAATGCTTTTGAATCATGAAGATGTCAAGTTTTTGTGATGATGTGTTTTGAACTTTTTTGCAAAAGCCAATCACATTGCATGGAAATTATTAAAACCAATAATTTGCAGAATTGTGCTGAGAATAATTCTGTCCAGTACCAAAAGATGTGGAGAGACCAGGCACAAGTCTACCCAATGCATGATGATTGCATGAATCATCTCGTCCTACAGCATGGTGTGGTTGACATGTATTTTTATATCCCGGTCTTGTTGAGGGAGGTAGCACAAGTTACTCGGGGGGGGCGTAAAGGAGGGGCAAAGCTATTTGTACTGAGGATGTGGAAACATCAACAAATTTCAACCAAAACTTAAAATGTTTCTCTTAAAAAAAGTGTGCCTGATTTTTTGGGCCCAGCAAAATATTTTGAATAAGATGGGTGGGTGGTGGGGGTGGGGGTGGTGGTGGGGGTGGGGGTGGGGGTGGGGGATAGGTAGGGGATAGGTGAGGTTAAGTTCAAAATGTTAGGCCAGCTATTTTGATTGATTTGTATATTTCAGGTCAATCCAGTCAGCAGTTTGCAGCAGTTTCATTCATTTAAATAAAAACAAAATATACCCACAAACCCCCAAAAAGGTTAACATAACACTGAACTATTTTAGCGAGATGGGTGTTGGCATGTACAGGTAATACAAGTGCAGAAAAAATAACTTTAAAAGAAAAACAGCAAAGTTTGACGCTTTCCAATGACACATAAACCCACAAGAAAGAATTGATTAATATATTTGGTCAATCCGCTTGGTTGATCAGTCAGCAATATACCAATCAATATCTTGCTTAATTAACATCTCCAGGTTTATACTGGTCACGAGATCTATGGTTCAATATTCCAATATTCCTCATAGCATTTCCGCCCACTCATGGAAAGCAATAAGTGAGCAATATTTTTTTTTTGAATTTCTCCAAGTAAGTTAGCACTGAGAGGAACATTGTTTCAAATATTGTAGATGGTATCTTTTATGACAATATTTCTGAATAGCAAGGTAACAAAAAGAAAACCGTTCCAAGCATGCAAGTGTTCATAACTGTTCAGCAGAGTGATGACTTCACCAGAATTATGCTGCTATCTTGAAATATTCATTTATTAATTTACATTTGCTAGGGCTGTTCATTTTCGAATAATTTAGTATTTGAATATTCGAAACTGGGTTTGACCGATTATTAATATTCGATACTCGCCGATCAAGTTTTTCTGTGCATGCCGCACCAGTAAAAAAAAAAAAATTGCACGTAAAAGCACGCCGGTGTTTTACGTATAGGGATTGATATTATGGACCTTTCAAACGGCATTTTTTTGCATGCCCCTGTTGTATCAAGGGTTTTACGGACGGGAACAATTAACCTCTGTCCACAAAAAGTTACGATTGACAAAAATGTGGCATTTGACACTGCTAAGTGCCGTAACTTTTCTATTAAAATAGTATCAGAGTCGTATCTGTATGTGCATATATATCTTTCCGAATATTCAAACTGGCAAAATGGTATTCGAATATTTGCTTGACGATCGAATATCGAATATTCGGTATATTCGGGACAGCCCTAGCATTTGCAGAAATACAGAAATACCTACTTGAAGGTAATCAAGTGAAGAAAACTACCAGTCATCAAATGTATCCTCAGAATCATCAGAAACATGCCCCCTACTGTTGAGAGATGAATAAGAAATGTAAAAACAATTAGAACATTGGATTACCTGAAGATCTACAGTGGTATTAAAGTCAGCCACACATTAAAGGCACATATTGCACTGAAACCCCAACCCCCACAAAAACAAATAATAATAACAATAATTTTAATAATACACACAAAATAATCTCTCTGGTTAACTACTTCTAAGCTCTGATTAAAAAAATTATACCATAACGTGTAATATCTACAGAGAAATAACGAAAAAAAAACAAGCATTACATCCCGACATTCAGACTTTTTGTAGCCAAATTGGGTGCCTTTGAAGTCCTAGTCCACAAGTCCTTAATTTCAAGCCAATTCCTCCCCACAACAAAAAAAGACCTGTTGTTCATTTCATCTACAACTGTTCTTATTATTCTCTCTGACGAGTGACGATAATGATCAATAAAATGTAGAGTTGAAATAATGACCTGTTTGGTTCATCAGCACCCTCTACTTCAAATGCCATATTGAATCCTTCAGAGTGGGAACTGACTGCCGATGTCTGCAAAACATAATTATCAATTACTGCAATGATTACAACTATCATGACTTCAAACAGGGATGCTAATGAATTTAGTGTTCAGAACTTGGAAATAATTCAAGGGAAGACTGAATATCCATATTGAGGCCTAAAATGTTCCCATTTTCTTGTACATAAAAAAACTTGAATCAGACATTTGCCTGAAACCTGCCATCATGATCAAACGGACAGTATACATATTGGCTGCAGAGCAAACCATTCATTCAATGAACCTAGAGATGGTTGGGGAGGGAAAGGGGGGCTACATGTAGTGCAAGAGATAGCATTTTTAATACCTTTACATGTAAATGTAGGTCCAAGCATATTGCATACATATCCACACACACAACCACCAGAATCGGGATATTATCGTTCCATGCTTGTACACAAGGTACACACTTTGCATCACCACCAACACTCATTTAAATTGTAGTGTACATGATTGGTCATTGTTACAATTTTTCAAAAATGTGCGGATAAGGGGGTTTAGTATTTTATAGGAAATATCGTTCCACTGACCTGTTCAAAGTTTTGCGTTCTTGGATGGCGAAAAAAAACCAGAGAAAAACGGCGTTTGTTTTCAACTGTCGGGCGGCATTTGTAATAGCGCCCTCTTGTAAAATAAGCCCAATTTTTGTAAATGGGATTGTTTTCAATTGGTCACATAACATGTATAGAGGCCGAGCAGAACGTCCAAGATCCACTGCATGCACTGGTTACAATGCGTTGCTACGGTACACTACGCGTACGACACGTGCGATAATTGCAACCTTGCGCCCGTTTTCGGATTGTTAACCCATTTTAGACACGACGCGGACTAACATTGGGTCAATAGAGGGCAGTTTTCCAACGATTGTCCAGCCGAACAATTGTTGGAAAACGATATAAATTTCCATTTTTCTTGTAATCGACAGCACAACAGGTGCCATCATTTCACAGGATGATTGAGACTACTACTAACTTACAGTCTAGCAAGGTATTTTGTAATAATTCAGTAAAAAATATTTTTGAGGATTACCAATCGCGTACACTACATTTAATGAAACTATATGAGCTTCACTGGTTATACGTATACACTGCAGTGACAGCGACATATATTTTGTAGTCAGTGCAAATACAGCTAGGAAGCATAAGAACTGTGTAATAGTTGGGTTGCTAACTGCTGTAGCAACTGGGCAAGCAAAGAACAGATTGTGTTTCTTGGTAATTGCAAAAGCAAAAATAGGCAAACATTTTCAAAGTGAACAAAGAAAACTGGCAGGAACAGGTTTTGAATCCGTGGCCTCCGGAATACCGCACCGGTGCACTACCAACTGAGCTTGTGGTTTGTTTGATGAACATCAAAAAAGATAAAATTGTGCGTTTCACAACATCGCAAGCAGAAAAGGAAAAATGCCATTCGACAAATCTAAAGAATTTTCATACAGAATCTTGTTTGCACTGGAATTAAGAGACCGAAGTTCTTCAGATCTTTCTTTTATCCTTACCTTTCTTTGTGGAGTGTCTTCCTGTTTCTTTGCTTGTATCATCTGCATGTATCTCTGCATAAGAGGGTCAATCTGTAAACCATCCTCTTCCGTCTTATCTTCTTGAACTGTATCCTGCGGATGTTCTTTATCCTCTAGTTCTGAGTCAGTCTTTTTGTCAGATTCTGCCTCTTGTGATGTGGGCTGAGGTGGATTATGTTCCTAGTATCAAGCATGAAGTAAAATATATTACAAAGCTTCCAAAACATCAAATGTTCATACATCTGACAGAAGCTTGGAATCAACAAGAAGTTGTCTGTCCAGACGGGAGTACTTTTTATCATTGACACTCAGGCAAGATTTAGCACATCTGACTCATCACATATCTCTCCAGCTCCATTAAAATCACAAACTCCCTCTCTGTTGGTTCTGGAGAGGGAGGGGGGTGGGGAAGCGGTCCCTGTCCCAAAGGTAGACTTTATTACAGCTTGCTACTCACCTGTATCTTGATTTATCTCTATAATTTCCTGCGTGAGAGAAGGGGAAGGGTGATCCCCACCCCTTGGGCAAGCTACTCACAGGTCTCTGTAGCTCCATTAAAATCGCTTGCTCCCCCTCTCATACTTCTTGCTCCCCCCTCATACCTCTTCCTCCTATGCGACCCAGCCCTAAGACAAACTCCATTAAAGCTGGCTACATGTTCTCACCTGTCTCTGTAGCTCCACTAACTCACTTGTTCCCTCCTCATACTTCTTGCTCCCATGCGACAGAGCTTTTAGACAAAGTTCATAAACCCTAACCCCCTAGTATAATTTACTAGGAACCATAAGAATCCTTGCAAATTGCAACACCATATGGTCAACTGTACGCACAAATTGTTAGACTCTGATTCTGGTTTGGGGCCCAGTACCCATCCTAACAGATTCCAACCAAACATGCTGTTGGGTTTTGGTGGGTTAAAAAGCTGGCTATTCACCTGTCTCTGCAGCTCCATTAACATGGCTTGCTCCCTCTCCCTTGCTTCTTGCTTCCGTAGTCTTCTTTCCTCCTCTTGTTTCTTGTGTTTCTCTTCCCACTCACGTTCCTCCCTTTCTTCTTCCTCCCTTTGGAGCCATAACGTTTCCTCTGTAACTCAACAATATTAAAAATGTCAATTACATGTAGCTTGTACTAATATAGGATTGTCTGTTCACTTTCAAAGGGTAGGCCAGGAATGTAAAATGAATGTAAAATTTTAGCATCTTTCACCAACAAGAACTTTTTACCCCTGGTTCACTGCGAAAGAGAAAAAGAGTTTATCAAAATTATGAAAGAGTAATTTAGAGTTCTATGATAAAATTAATAGCTCTTTAAGGATTTCTTTAAAAAAGAAAAGAAAATATGCAAATACATCCTTAAGGAAATTATCTTAAAAGCACTGATTTTATGGACATGTAAGTGTATTAGTTGGTGATAATTCCTATGCAATTGCAGAATATAATGAATACTGAATGCTCTGCTTGGTGAGTTTTAATGACCCATGCACGCAAATTTTAGTTGAGTTTTCAAAATTTCCTGTACAGATCATAGGTTACGAAACAGTTGTGTTTGGGTCACTCTCATTCAAAAATAAATATATTTAAGGAGTAATACACAGGAAGTCACACTTTTACAAAATTTGTTGGTTGTTTTCTGGGGAAATTGTTTGGGAACAAGTCAAGGTCTAACTGCAGGGTATCTGCACATTTTAGAAAGTCAAATGTAAGACTTTTTAAAACCCCTTTTAATGCTACTCTAAACAAAATTTAAGACCCAAAAATAAGCCGACAATAGCTTTTGGGGAGCTGACAATGACAAGACAATGTCCTCATCAGAATTTGTGACCATTTTACTGAGCTGGAGCTGCAATCAAAAAAGGAACGCAGGACTACTGAAAGATTAATATGTAGGTGGAGGAGTTGGGGTGATGGATCCAGAATGGCAGTGCAAGGGAAAGACAAACCTTGCTGAACCAGGTAGAATTGGTAAAAGAACGCAGCAATTGATTGTGGAGGGAAGAGGGCCGGAGTTCTTACCAGAGCCACTGCTCCTCTGATGCGACAAGAACAAGAACAATAGCTATACATGTAGCTAATGAAGTTCCTGGAACTATTAATCGTAACCCCTAGCGTACTGTTCATGACCGACGCTATATGTAGGGATGGATTTGGAATCCTGGGGATAGAACGCTCGGTAAATACAATGTGTGGTGTCTGCCAAGTGCGGTCAGTTTTACAAACAAATTGTGATTTATTTTTTACACTGTGTGATCCTTATTTATGAGCTGAAAAGAAAAGTCAGTACTTTAATACGTTCATTTTTTTAAGACCTTGGAGAACTCAATGTAATGCTTTTTAAGACCTTAAATTTAGAAAAGTAAATTTAAGACTTTTAAAGACCCACAGATACCCTGAACCCAAAATCTTGAGATTTTTGTTCCGAGACAGAGTGAGACAAATTTTTTTCAAGTCCAGACCTTGAAACTGTCAAGACATTAACAAAATTGGTCTGAAAACCTGTCTTAATATTGAGACCGGTCTTGAGACCTACATCACTGATTGATGTTTTCCTCTCAAGAGTCACCTTTTCTTGAACCTTCCTTGAATCCATATTCATTACCTTCTGCTTTTACATTTGCTGCTGATCTTGTTTCACTATCTCCACTTTTTAATGACACTAATTCTGCCAAGGATTCGCCATCTACAGAACTGGTAAGCTTTGGGCTTGCCAATGGTGGAAGTAATGAAGCAAGCACATCATCACTTAATGCTGCCACTGATGGGTTAGGTTTCGGCTCCCTTAAAGAGTTATGGGTTGAGAAGTGCGGAGAACCTCCTGGTGATGAAGCAACTGAAGATGAATCTTTTGTATTTGAGGATCTGTGAATTAAAAGAGGCACACATGTACATGTATGTTCACATATCTTGAAGAAGATATAACCTTCTTAAAAGAAATGGCAGAGGAAATATCTCCTTGGCATCCATCCTCCAGCAATCACTGAATTCTGGTGAAATCCCTCATGACTGGTGGATTGCAAACATAGTACCTATATATAGGAAAGGTGATCACAGTGTAGCTGCCAACTCCCGACCAGTATCACTCACATTAATATCATGCACAATCCTTGAGCATATCTTTAGCCATGTTATGGGCCATAATTGAAAATCAACATGGTTTCCGTCCCGGTCGCTCTTGTGAATCACAGCTTAGTATTACAACCCATGATTTTGCTAAAGCCAGGCGCATATCCAGAGGGGGGTTTTAGGGGTCGAAACCCCACCCCCTGCTCGTTGCCAATTTGTATTATTTTTTTTTCCTTGTAAAAGAAAAGCAAAACCCCCGTAAAGGTCTTATTTTGCGTGTACAGGTAAGAACAAAAGAAAGAGGTTAAATGGCGCCACCAACGTTGAGAAATTTTTTGTGGATCCGCCCCTGAAAGCCCTGGATGACAGAAAGCAAACAGACTCCATCATCTTCGACCTCTCCAAGACTTTTGACCGAGTAACCACCACAGATTTCTCCTTAAACTACATCACTACGGAGTTCGTGGCTCTCTTTTGAAGTGGTTCAACAACTTCCTTAGCAAAAGAACCCAACGAGTTGTGGTGGATGGCGAAGCCTCAGAGTGGACAGATGTTCTTTCTGGAGTGCCCCGAGGCACAGTGCTAGGGCCACCACGGCTGACAAAAAAAGAGCTTAAATCTCTATCTGGTAAGGCCACATCTAGAATATTGCTCCAGTGTTTGGACTCCCCATCATCAGACTACTATCAACCAAGTAGAAGCCATCCAGAAGAGAGCAGCTAGATTTGTGCTGAACATCTACCAAGGCACTGAAAGTGTAACTACAATGCTACAAAACCAGCAGTGGCCTTCACTTCAATCCAGAAGGGAAGCAGCCATTAGAATCATGTTATACAAGATCTCCGACAATCTCATTGCTGTTAACAAAGAACACTACATGACCCCAGTGACAGATACCAGACGAAGAAATTACCATGTGGCCAGATACCAGCTTCTCAAAACCCACTCCTCCAAAAATATCTGTTTTCCTTTATGCCTACAGCAGTAAGGCTTTGGAATGCCCTCCCTGTAGATGTCATCCAAGCTCCATCAGTGGTAGACTTGAAGACAAGACATTATACAGTTGTGTTTTGCCTGCAGGCGCCGTTATTATCATATTACCAGCGCGGTACAGTTTGTTAACCCCTTGAGCACGGTATTTTACGGGAGACGTCGGGGTGTTGCAGCAGTTCTGGCAGCCAAATCCAACCGCTACAATGTGTTTGTGCAGTCAAGCATGACACACAATAATCCAACAATGGATTGAAACTGCACAAACAGCGGCCAATGGCGTCATCTGGCCTGGTGGCACTGTTTTTTTGCGCCATATGGCGTCATCCGTACGCAAGTGGTTAATACGCCCACCGGTCGTGAAGTTACAACATGTCTAACGACTTGCCTAACATGTCTCCGGGGATATTCAACTATGCAACCAGGCATGCATCATAAAGCAGCCAATGGTAGCCTATCTGACATAATAAGAAGCATCCATTAAAGGTATGGGGATTTGTTTGCTTTTTCTAGGTCAGTGTAAGTTTTTTTCTTCGAAAAAGTGAAAACTGAACTACAAGGAGTTATCGCAAACCCCTTCAATGAATGAGGGCGGGCCAGTTAATGCAAACCTACATTTACCCCAGTTAATGCAAACCTGCATTTATCCCAGTTAATGCAAACCTACATTTACCCCAGTTAATGCAAACCTACATTTACCCCAGTTAATGCAAACCTACATTTACCCCAGTTAATGCCAACCTACATGTACATTTACCCCAGTTAATGCAAACCTACATGTACATTTACCCCAGTTAATGCAAACCTACATTTACCCCAGTTAATGCCAACCTACATTTACCCCAGTTAATGTCAACCTACATTTACCCCAGTTAATGTCAACCTACATTTACCCCAGTTAATGTCAACCTACATGTACATGCATCCATTTGCAAAACGCTGAGAAGCCTAAGTTGGTGGATGGTTGTTTTCACATGACAGTAACTTGGAACAACTCTAAACATTGCTCTTGGACTTAAATTGCAATGACAACTGCAGTTCATTTTAAATGAGAAAAAAATCATCAATAAAAAAAAAATAAAAAAAATGTGAAATAACAATGAAAATGTGTGTTGCCAGACGAGACTGAACCAGACTCTACAGCTACCAGACACGAACCATCTGAAATGTAGAATTGCTTACTTAATTGATAGGTTGCTATGTTTTTGTTGGTCAACACCTGTTGTTTGGCCTGGTGGTCCTGAAAATCCCTTTTGGCTTGGAGAAATGTGCACATCCCTTGTTGATGCCAGAAGTGTCCCCTTGTCTTCTACCTGATTGGATGTCTGATTGGTTGTTCCATTGATCAAAGGGTGTGGCTTGATGGATTGGTTTTGTACAGGCCTGTTATCAGTACAAACTGGAATGAATACAAAATCACAAACAAGACTAAATAAATGAATGGCACTAATATTGATAAATCAAACTTGTTCCTTCAGTCTCCTTTTTTAACACAACAGGTGCATACACCCAGTCATCAATCACAACAGAAACATGAATATACAAGCATTTGTCACAACTTGGATAAGTACTTTACACAATAAAGTTCTCCATTCGAAAGATGACCCAGATGTTGAATACGTGAACATTCGGACACATGATCCCAAAACCAGATCATAAACTCCTAATAGAGTAAATGTTAGCAGTGGCACCATGTGACATTGTATGTCCCTTATGAAGAGTTTGAACAGTGTCCTCTGTTCGTTGTCAGAACACTGCCAGATTCCAACTGGGGGGGGGGGGGGGGGGGGGGTTGCGGTGCTATGCAGATTTCTGCGCTGGGGATTAGTTCACTGAACTGTGAAAAACCACCAGTTCCTAAATATAACTCAAAAGAGAGATAAATTCTGTCACATGGTGTCAATGCAAACCTTCCAAACCTAATCCCCAACTAAAGTAAATGCAGAGGCAGAGGGATACACTGAAATAACACTTGTTTTACAAACTGAATTATTCTCTCAAATACATGCAATCGACTGACCTTGCTTACTCTGAGAGGATAAATTAGGTAATCCGCTGCCAGAAGATCTACCCCTGCTCTCTTTCAACAGGTGTGTGTTTAGTGGAGGACTAATTGGCAGAGCATGGACATTGGTTACACGATGCTGGAAATTCTGATAGTTCTGCTCAAGAGTCTGTAGCAAAGAAATATATACACAAACTAAAAATATGTACAGGTTCTGTATATACTTCTGAGGACAAGAGGAGAAAGAAAATACAAAGAAACCTTTCAGTCCTCGCAAGTCAAGTCTTTTGTTGAAATGAGTCCTTGCAAGTAGAAATACATGCTTAGTCTATGGGGTTGGGTTATTAAAGGAACAATAGGAAACACAAAGCATTGTCCTCGGAAGTATTGGGAAAGTACGACTGTATGCACGTTCTTGTCTTCAAAAATAACACTCTGTGGTATGGATATCAATGAGGGGAAACAAACACCCATTGTGACATACAAAATACAGATGTTTCACTTTTGAATTTTGCAAGAACTAAAATCTTAGAGGAATTTAACATGAACGAAAATAGCACTTAGCTGTGCACTTCTAGCTTTGAAAGTGAGGCTCAGTGCTAATTAAACAAAATATGTCACATTCATTTATGTGTAATTTATACATGGTAAAATCTTTTGAATTTTCTGAAGTCGCTGATTGAGATATCCAAAAACAATTGTAGGTAAGTTTATTTGAGAATCATTGTTCTTTGAAATAATTGAACATCGTGTTGATTAAGAATACATTTGGATGATTTTTGTTGTGATGAACCGGTACCACTTGACATCATCGTGCAGTATGCTACCATTTTGGAGTAATGTATGCATACACAAATGAACCTGTTGAATAGGACTGTTTGTTTAGCACTGAGAGCCTCGCTTTCAACCCGGGAGTAGGCAGATGGGGCAAATATGAAATTCGTCTATTACAACAAAACAAATTTCAAATAATGTAAACTTTGTTGCACATGCAAATATAAATGCAGTACATGAAAAGCAATGAAATTGCTGCAGAATGAAAGTCAAGACCATTAACCCTAACCCCCTAAACATTTGTACAAGAAAGTGTAACAATCCTGTAAAGAATCCAACAGAAACCTGTAAAAATCCAACACTGTGCAGTATACCTATGGCACATTCTTTGGACAAATTGGGGCATCATAGCTCTATGTAAAGTAATGGTGCCAAGGCATCAAAATTAGACAAAACCTGCTGTTGGAGTTTGTAAGGCTTGAGGTAGTTAGGGTTAATGATGGTTTTCTGTACATTATTTTGTTTTGGCAATTGTTTGTGTTAACTGGCAAGACATATAATCCCTGCTCCAAAAACACTTATTAAATATCAACACATTACCTCAGCCTCTCTTTCAAGCTGCTGAAATCTTGACTTGGTGTCTTCTAGAAATGCTAATGAAGTGCTAGGTGAAAGGTTACTGCCATCACTATCAATGCCTGTGATTCGTCCATAACCATCTTGATTGGCTAATAGGAGATTCTGTTCTATGTGTGTTTGGTGAAGTGCTATGTCATTGTAATGATCTTCTGGTTCCGTGCTGTCATGCACAGGATATTCAAAATATGCTCTTGGAGATCTAGATATTGAAGAAAAAATTCCATTGAAAGATGTTAAACAGTTCTAAAACAGATTTACTTGCAAATCTGGACATTGAAAAAAAACATACTAAAAACAACTTGAAAGATATTTTAAAATAGTCTGACATTCTAGAAATATAAGGAAATTTGCTCTTTGATTGGCAATTCTTTACAATGAATTTCCATTTCTTCTGGTCATAATTTTAACACAGACATGCAACTTGGAATAAAAAAAAATAAAAAAAATTCCAATCTCTACAAGACTTTGTACAGTGTTTTTCAATTTTCAATGGCATAAGTGTGAAGTGAAAAACAAGGAAATCAGTTGATCCGAGGAAAAGTTGCATGCCTGTTAACAACACAAGTTATAACAAACACTAGTTAGGATTACCTTGGAGAGTGAGATGCAGCTTCACCGGTTGGCTTGCGATATATTTCATTACTCAAAGCCATCTGTGTTTGTCGAAGTGTCTGTCTAAGATCTGCTATCTGAATATTCAGCTCTCTCATCTGATTACCTTGGTCTGTTAACTGCCTCCTCAACTCACTGTTACAATCACGCTGCAAGGCCAACACAAATTATTACATATAAATGTATAAGTACATGTATATATTCACTTGCCAAAGACGTATGAAAAGTAAATTTTCTTATGTACTCTGCAACTGTGAAAGAACATAAAAATTCACCGTAGAATTGTTGGAAAGAGGGTTAAAATGCAGTTACGTGTGTATACATGTATATGGACACTAATTGATATACAATCTGTAATAGACAGCATCCGTTACAATTGTAACCTGGCCCGATACTTGGCTTCTCTATGCTGTGGTAAGTTTCTCTCATCCAAAGTGGCAGTTCCTGCTATCATATACAACATACCTCTTCTTGTAATGTGGATCGATACTGAGCCTCTTTATGCTGCAGTAAGTTTCTCTCTTGCTCTAACTGACTCTTTGCTCTTTGAAGCTCTCCTTGTAATGTTATAATCTGAGGTGATGGTTGAGAGATTTTCTCATTGATGGTTGCTAAGGCCTCCTCGTAACCTGAATGAATAATTATCAAACAAACATCTTACAATGTGACTGAGCAGTAACCATTACAGGGTTTGTTTCTAGCTGTCCAACAAGAGATGGACAGGTTGCATCATTCTAGTTGACAAATTGACAAACTGAAAAATGACATTGAAACATAAAAGATTGAAAGATGACAGAGTGACCATGACAGATTAACAGATGACATGACAGACTGCAAGATGACAGACTGAAAGATGACAGAGTGAAACATGAGAGTGAAAGCTGACAGACTAAAATATGACAGAGTGAAAGACTGCAGATTGAACGTGACGGAGTGAAAGGTGACAGAATGAAATATGACAGAGTGAAACATGAAAGTGAAAGATGACGGACTGAAAAATGACAGAGGGAAACATGAGTGAAAGATGACAGACTGAAAAATGACAGAGTGAAAAATGACGACTGAAAAATGACAGAGTGAAACATGAGAATGAAAGACACAATGTTGAAACCTCCTTTGCATCAAGTCACACATATTTACTACCTCTTTAACACATTTTGAATGAAAAATGGTATCAAAACTTTCAACAAATGTTGCCCCACTGCCGAAATGTGCAAGAATCAAGAGAAAGTAATACCCAAACACACGTGAAACATAAAATCTCCTTTAACTTTTTCCAGTTTAAGTATCTGAACCATTTCTACAGTGTCAACCAAAACAAATCTGATAGCTGTTTGATTAAAACACAGAGTGACACACACAGTTGTGTTTTACTATACTACTGAGGACTTGGGTGTTTTCTTCCATGTTCCCTTTGTTTGTACATGACTTCTACCGAGGACTTGGGCTCGGGTCTTCAGTTGTATTGCTGTCACTAATCCCCCATTGTCCCAAGTCGTAATGGATAACCTGTACACATGAATCACGCACACACAAACTGAAAAAATAAACCTAAAAAAAGGGGGAATTTTCAAATCTAAAAAATAAAGTGTTTACATTTAAACAAAGTTAAAAGTGAAGTAAAATTATGTCAAGAGCTTATTTGTGATGCTGATACACTGACAAACATGTATGCAGTGTGGCCAGACAATCTGTGGAACAATCTACATGACAATATAACAGGGGTAGTTGATCCTATACAAAGAAATGTATAGAGGACAAATGGTTACACAATGAAGGTTATATGAGCTGCAATCAAAAAGTTCAGAGACTGTTCCTGTTGTGAACGAACGGAGCGCAGCACAGTAATGTGCATGTATAGCAGGTGTAAGCAATAACTTTCGTGAGTAAGTATTCCAAGTTACATTGCTTGATCAACATCAGCACTTGTGTTACACGCATTTTGGTGACCACTGGTACGTGCGCGCATTTGCGATTTCACCATGGACCTTTAACTTGAGCAGAAGCAGCACCGTGTCGAAGTCTGCGAGGATCTCTGTCAACAGGTCCGGGATGACCCAAACTTCATGTCGCAGATCATCAGCGGTGACGAGAGTTGGGTCTATGGCTACGACCCAGAGACCAAACAGCAGTCTTCGCAGTGGAAGAGCCCGCAGTTTCCAAGACCGAAGAAGGCATGTCAGGTCAGGAGCGCAACCAAGAGCATGCTCATCGTTTTCCTTGACATTCGCGGGGTTGTGCAGCGTGAATTCCTCCCCAGGGTCAGACTGTCAACGCTGAGTTCTACTGCACTGTTCTGAGGCGTCTGAGGGAGAACATTTGGCGCAAACGGCCTGAACATGTGGCGCGTTGGCAATTGGGTGCTCAAACATGACAACACGCCCGCTCACAGCGCGTTAAAAACGCGCAAGTTTCTTGCCCACAACAACACAATCGTCGCTCCCCACCCCCTCTATTCGCCGGATTTGGCTCCCTGCGACTTCTTTCTGTTCTCAAAAATGAAGTTCAAGCTGAAGGGTCGCCGTTTTGACACCGTTGAGGAGATCCAGCGAGAATCGCAGATGGTGCTTGACGCACTTACGGAACAGTGAGCGTTCCAAGCATGGCAGGAGTGCTGGGAGCGGCGTATCGCTGCACAAGGGGACTACTTTGAAGAGGATGGCGGCCAAATTTAAATCACGTACGGTTTTTGCTCGTTATAGGCAGAGTCTCAGAACTTTTTGATCGCACCTCGTACTTCCCAGGGTTCCCAATGCTTTATGAGATTTCCACGATATTTCCCGAGAAATTTCCAAAATTCCAAGAGAAATATTTTCACTTGAACAAGGTTACTGGGAAGTGAACATGTGGGCCTTTTACTGTACAAGTCTGTGTTTTAGACTGTACATGTATAGCAGAGCCAATTGTTATTTTCAGGAGGGGTGTCGTGTGTAATATTCACACTGCATAAACACTTAAAAGCCACTGTAGCCAACCAATGGACAAAACAAATGGCACAAGAAGCACATCTGCCAAAATTGTGAAAACCTTTCCCTTCTGGGTTATTGTCAAACTCCCAGATTGTTGGCTAGTTTTTGGTGTTTTCCCAATTTCTTTGAGTTTTCCCGGACTGGAAAATGAAATCTCATTTGCAAGGTTTTCCCTGATTTCCAGAGTGGCTGTGAACCCTGTCCCCAAATACGTGGTGCTTCAGGTGCAAGCATGTGAATCAAACAGTGAAGCTTTCATTTATCTGTATAACAGGATAACAATTAGCACAAAATACTCTACAAAATAAACAAAGTTACAAGTAAACGAACAGACAGACTGACAAACATCCCCACCAACTGGACTGCCTGACTACACCTCGCATCGTGACTCACAGACAAACAATGTGAAAATGTTACTCACGTGTCCGTTCAATTTTATGCTCATTGACAACTTCTGCAAGTCTCCTGTTAGTAGAGGTGGATAATTACATTCCAAGTGAAAGCTGTTTCATTCTCAGAAGCAAACATTAATTGGGACTGCATTTATTCTGCATCTAGTGTACAGGTACATGTAATACATGTACTATTATTTATCTGTATAGAAATGTGCGTCAACTCCATCAAATTTGCTTGAATTTACTACTAGAGCAATACGTCCTGGGATCGTCAAGTTGATGGAACTTTGTCTAAATGTAGTCGAATCATTGGTCTTATCAGACCGGTCACAAGCGTTGTACCTGTATAAGACTTTGGTAGTCCCTTTGTTGGATTCTGACTCTCCATCCTGGTGGGTGTATCGCACAAAGTACATATACATGTACATGTGTATGTCAATAAACTTGAATCAGTGCAACATAGGGCAACAACGATGATCCTTGGGCAGAGATACCAACAATCTTAAGAAGATCATCTTAAGTCTTCAGACAATAGAAGATAATATCTTAACATCCTTTTTTGCCAACCTAGGTTCTTGTCAATCCGTCCATGTCCAATTCATTATCGTCATTCGGAGAAACTAACATTTCACCAGGTCTTCACCAGAGTTGATGCTTTCCAATATTGTGGTCTTTCCCGAAGTTTATTTTCGGAGTTGGATGTAGAGTTAAGAAATTGTCTTGTTACTGAATGTTTTAAATGTACTTCACATGACCATTTTAGTTCTTTTAGCTCTATTTTTAGTCTTTCAAAGTCATTTTATGGACTATCCACCTAAAACTGCAGGGGTTTTGGGGTTTCTGTTCCATTTGTTGCGATTTCTTTTCTGTTTGGGTTGTTTTATCAACTTTCAAGCTTGTTTCATAGTCCATATTTTATCTATTGTATGTATATTATTTTTTTAAATAATTTACAATGTACATTGGCAGTGGTTTTGGGGGGCACATCTTTTGATGACAGTTTTTTTCTAACTTTTGCCTTTCCCTCGTTAGCCCCTGCGGATGTCATTTTTTGTTTTTATCGTCTAGATTCAAAATAATATTTTTTTTTAATGCTGCTTTGTAAACCACACAACAGCACCACTACAGGCAGAAGTTTAATTGGTGTGACTGACGAGAAACCACTGATGTAATCGATAGTGATTTAACATTGACCCTGTTTGACATTTCACGTGTGTATGCCTTCTAAAATTGTAACGAGTCATAATTTGTAAACAAAAACAAAAATACTTTAGATCCGATGACAAGGCCTATACCCTTACCGTTTCTCATTATGTAACTCTCGTTTCAGTACAGCATTTTCTTCCTTGATTGAGTGGTAATCTATCATGTCCTTCAACCTTTCAGCTAAGACTTCATTCCGTTTGCTTACGGCTACACCTTCATATCTCAATTGTTGATACAACAGCTGTAACATAACACAAATTCCATACTTAAATAGTGGAAAGACATTTCACTGACATTTTCTGGTGTTTGCTTCCATGACAGACTATTGGTTTGGAAGAGTTACTGCATGAAGTAGTATATCAGAATGAGAACTGCACTGAAGCCTTAGGTTAAGCCATTGTAGTTAAAAGCTGATCAGACATCGTCAGATCTAACAGGTTGAAGTGGAGTTGAAGGGATGTGGGAGGGGGAACAGGAGGGGGAATGGGAGGGGAACGGGAGGGAACCGGGAGGGGAACGGGAGGGGAACGGGAGGGGGAACGGGAGGGGGACGGGAGGGGAACGGGAGGGGAACGGGAGGGGAACGGGAGGGGAACGGGAGGGGAACGGGAGGGGAACGGGAGGGGAACGGGAGGGGAACAGGAGGGGAACGGGAGGGGGAGGATGATAACCAGAATTATGGTTGTAAACATAATTGTACATGGTAAATTCCCTTTGTTCCTGTACTTAAGCAAACCCCCATAGACTTTGTACACAACATTCCTTGTGGAGACAACCTAACCCATAGAATTGCCTAATGGAGACCTATTCAGTCCCTTTGTCTCTATTGTGTTCATGTCTCCATCGGGTAGTAAATATATAGGGGGAAGTGTGTAAATACCGGCAATCACAGACCTCCTATTGTCCCTCATTTTTGGAAGGCCTCCCATATGTTTTGTACACAATTTTCAATCGTGGGCGTTAGGTCAAACGTGGACCCTTTGTCTCCACCCTAACCCTTATGTCCCTAGTCCACGATTGCCGGTATTTACAAACGCACACAAGTGTGTAAACACCTTCAATTGGGGACCTCCTATTGTCCTCCTACATGTATTGTTCATACTTTTTGGCGGGGACCTTTCTCAAATGAGGACCCTATTGTCCTCTATTGTTAAAGGTCCCCTATTGAATGCAAAAACAAACCCACACACTATTACAATTGAATGGACGGTGCATTTGTCACAAATAATTTTCAGTGAAATTAAAAGGGGAGGGAGGAATATTATAAGTCGATAAGTCCAGTGCGGACAGTGCGAGTTGGTAAAAGCGGCTCAGGAAAGCGTACATCCGGCCAGAGCGCAAGGTCATGCTTCACAGGGAAACCACGCATGCGCTTTACATTGTTTCACCGCGGTGCGGTGCACGTGGCAAGTTTCCAAATTCCAGTGCGTTGTTCCTCTTTTGGTCGCAATCATGGTAGATTTTATTATTGATAAAAAAGTCTGAAGTTTGATTGGTGCTAAAGACGTAGGCCTGCGTGTACACATCGGCCGGAAAAATGAAAAGGCACGCGTGATTTGGGCCGGGGATTTAGGTCAATCGTGTCAATGTAGAAAGGTCACGCAAAGCGCCCTCATGAGTCGTTATATTGACAGCTCAGTTACTTCTCCCACGGTCTCGGTAAAATTTTCCCGTGTCGAAAGTCCAAGTGCGGACAGTGGTAACATTTGACCATTTTTCATTTTACCATCGTCTCAGTAAAACCTTCCCAAAAAAAAGTCCAGTGCGGACACGGCTTTAGTTTCACTCAAAACCTTACATCTTCCATGAAGACATTTTATATTAAACGGTATTACCCAAAAACCTATTTTGTATTTTTTATCCTTTCCACAAAGCAAAGCTTCAAATCACACGAGATACTTACATGTAATTATATGAACAAATAGTTTTTAAAAGACGTTTATTTTTGTTTATTAACCATAACCTTCCCAAAGCCTGTTATGGAAGTTAAAGCATTGGAGGATTTTGTAGGATTATGAGGGCATTATAGGTTTTTTGCCTCTGGAGGAAAATGGAGGATCCAGGTCATCATCAGGCCTAATCCGGTGCTAATCCGATTGACGTTACTGGGGTGTTTATCCAAAACCCACTGGAGGATTTTGCAGGGATTCAGACAGTGGTCCCCAGTAACAAACATTGGAAGATTTTGGAATGGATATTGGAGAATTGATCAGGATACATGTATGAAAAATGATGTAGGGAGTTAGGGTTAATGTTATTTTAACTTGAATGATTATAATTATCATTTTTGAGGCCTACCAATACATGTACCTTTTTGGGGAACACCTTTTGAGTTTTACTGAAAAGTGAATTTCACAAAGCATGTTTATTATATGTAAGCTATGAAAGTATGAATCAACCTGCACACATGTGTAGTCCACAACGGATGCCTTCCTTTTTGGGAATTTTGTACACAATAATAAACCTACACATGTACAGTTCTGACTGGACTCATACAGCAAACTAAATAGATCATGGTTGTGGAACAGTTTCAAGCACATTGCACAGAGTTGATTTTACATTATTCACACAACACAGATGTAATTTTGGAAACATTAGCCTGACATTTAACTGTGGTATTTCATATTACTATTGGTACATCATCAGACTTCAGGTCTGCTAAATGTGCTAGTCAGGTTGAAAGTGACAATGTTAGTGCTAAACAAAAAAAGGGCTATTCAACACATTCGTTCATGCAGGAATGAATCACGCCATAAAAGGCAGCGCAGCGTACGATCATTAGCGTACTAAGTTGTTTACCTGGCATCGAGATCTTCGCTTTCAAACCAAGAAGTGCGCAGATCGGTGTTATTTTTGTCAATTTGGGATTCCTCTATTGTTCCACTGGCAATGGCCGGTTAATTTAAACCCGTTAATTTTGAATTCATCGCTTGGAGACCATAAACACAGTAAGTTTATTAACACAGTAAGTTTATTATAATGCTAGGGGACCTTGCTCCAACGTTGCCAGTCGTCAAACATGTTGATGATACAACAGCATATGAGGTAATTCGAACATCTGAACTTGGCCTGAGTTCTATGCAAAAAACTGTAGATGAAATCGTGAAATGGTCTGATGAAAATGATATGAAGATTAACCCCAGGAAAACAAAAGAAATGGTTATCTGCTTTAGTAAATCCAAACCACTGGTCCCATGCATTACTGTGGATGGCACTAACATTGAGCGAGTACAAACATTTAAATTGCTTGGACTCCACATTTCTGATGATCTTAAATGGGAGACTCATGTTAATGCAGTCTACAGTAAGGCTGCTCAGAGACTGTACCTTCTTGTTCAACTTCGCCGAGCTGGTATTGCTCAGCATGATCTTTGTAAATTTTATTATGCATGTATAAGATCAGTACTAGATTATGCCAGCCAAGTGTACCATGGAGGCCTAACTGTAGCACAATCTAATCTTCTTGAGTCCATTCAGAGACGTGCAATGAAAATTATCTTACCTGATCGATCATATGCTGAAGCTTTGGAAAAATTCAATATCCGATCCCTATCAGTGCGTAGACATTCATTGTGTGAACGGTTATTCAGAGACGTGTGTAACCCTGACCATAGTCTTGGTCATTTCTTGCCTAAACCAAGGGCAGCGACCATGACATATAATTTAAGAAATTCAAATACCCGGTGTCCTCCTTTGTGTAAAACAAATAGAATGAAGAATAGTTTTATACCCTGGTGTTTATATAATTTGCAGTAATTTTAATCAATCACCTTTTTACATGTGTGTATATACTAATTTGTGTAACGATTTTGATGTGTCCTGGTTTTTAATCCAACCACTTCTATTGATGTTTGGTTGCAAGCAAAAAAGAAAAAAAAAACAAAAAACAAAAACAGTTGTATACAGTGTATACACATTTTTTCTATCACTATCATAATCAGCATAACATGTCGGTTAGAATTCCTAGAAAAGAAATATGTATGTTCACATTTTTCTGTTAGTGAAATGAAGTTTAAAAATTCAAAGATGTAACCCTAACCCCAGTTGGATTTCCAAGACTGAGAAAAACCATATAAAACATAACCAGACAGGTTTAGTATTTGTTTTCAAGGAAAAGAGAAACGCTTACCTCCAACTCAGATACCCTGCTTTTTCGATCCTTTAGTTCTTCCTTCAGGTTGCTCAGTGATTCTTTCTCCTGTTCTGTGCGATTCAGTTCCTCTGAAAAAAATATAGGGAAACTTCATCAACAATAACAATGTTGATTTGTATATGTGCTTACTTCAATTCTTCAGAAATCATACTGGTGCTGGAATGGAGTAACTGATAGGAACAGTTCATCACATATTTTCCCTTTTTCAATGGATACTGAAGACTGATTACATTACCTCTGATTCGAACTTCTCTTTTCTCAATGTCTTGCATCCTTTCAGTCAATTTTACTTGCTGCTGTGCATCCTGCCTACAATCAATGAGTAAACAATATTGGGAAAATAAAATGCAGCTGGTATACCCATATTTTCCAGTGAACTGCTCAGTAAATACTAAAATTATGTTACAAAACAGGTCACTGCTGAATATAAAACAATGCATCTAGTCACAGGTTTTAAGTCATAGCTGACGGGATGTTATGTACAATGTAGCCTTGGCTTCTGATAATTAAGAAATCTCCAGGGGTGTGCATATAGTACTTGTTTACCCATAATCACCTCAGTACCACGCATCATAATTCCTAAAACATTGGCAGATATCAAAATGTCAGCTTTTTAGTTTACAAAAAAATGGCAGACCCTGGAATAAAAAACTACGCCTGTTACTCAGTAGTCAACGTGTTGAGATGTTACAGCGGACTTACTGCCGTATGTGTTCTTTAAATCTGTTGTCATATGTCTCTTCAATTGTGGCTAGGGAAGCTTCTCTTGTCTTCACGTTTTCTTCAGCAGCTTTCCTTCTGCTCTCTTCTAAAGTCATAGCTCTGTTACAATGAAAATGTGTATCAGTAATATTCCAAATTCATGTGATTTTGGGATTTCCCATACATTAGGCTCTGTGCCTTGTGCCTACATGTAGGTGGCACCACTGCAGGACGTAGCCTTCTGTCATCCTTGTCCAGGTTCCCCAACCAACAATTTCCTCAGTACTCAATAATGAAGGAAACATTTTTTCTTCGTGTTCAATTATTAGCTAAAGCACAGTTTCTAAATAATGTTCAAATGTGACCCGCTCTGCAAAAATGAGTCGGATGTCACGCATTGCACTTTCATGTACAGGATGGTTTAATGTCTCAGACTTTTTAATATAACTATAAGAAATTCATCAAACAATCCACAAGGGAAACTGACTAGGTAAATTTTGAATACATTTTCAAAGTGAACAAAGAAACTGGCAGATGCGGGATTCAGGTTCGGGATTCGAACCTGCGACCTCCGGGTAACCCGGAGGTCGCAGGTTCGAATCCCACTCCTGCTAGTTTCTTTGTTCACTTTGAAAAAAATAACTATGAAATCGCACACTTAAAAAAATCGTAAAAAAACAAATGCATTACACTACAGAGTTGTGCTATATCTGAAATAAAAGCATATTTCATGCTCTTCAGATTAACTGCAAAGCTTAAAAATTTATTTTCAACACTTATTTTTGTAGAGCGGATCACAAATGTTCTTATTGCTGCATTTGAAACAAATGATGACACTGGGCATTGGATGAGCCACCATCATGTCTAGGTCAGTTCAGATCACGTCAACAGGTCGTGTCACCATGTGCTGGATTGTAGAATGGTGAAACTTGACTCTCAGCCCCCAACACCTCCCCATATAGACCTTTTTACAGATAGCTGACATATGAAATGTTGATGCAAACTGTCCCACAATGCAGTGAAGCATAAAACTTCACCACACATCAATGGGTCTATGGCCTTCATTTCACCTCAAGGAATCTATTTTCAGCTCATTTGGCTGAAAGCAAACAGTGATATTCAAGAACTTCAAGATCTTACATTGCTTCATAAATAATTTCAAAACTACCGTAATAAAGCTTCTTTACCCACTTGATATGGAAGGTGTACTTTACCTTTTATTCAGGTCAGCTTCTCTTTTTAAGTCTGCTTCTTTCTGTTTCAATGTCTGCAATTCATCTAGGAGACTCTGACGCTGAGAGTAAGTTTCACGTTCTACCATCTGCAGGCAAAAAATACAAATAAACCCTTAACAGTGCACATTTAAATCATCCTTTACTTATGTTCTTTAAGTACTTATCTTTATAAAAACATGTAAATCTAAACTATCCCGATTTGAACTTTGATTGCTATAGCCATCTCAAACTGTCCAGATTTACACTCCGACTTCTATACCTCCACCCTACTCTATGCAGATACATGCATACCCAGACTGACCGCTACACCTCAATCCTAACTACCAAAATTTATATCCCGATTGATTGCTATACCTCAACCCAAACTATCTAAATATATATCCCGATTGACTGCTATATCTCTGCCCAAACTATCTAAATATATATCCCGATTGACTGCTATATCTCTGCCCAAACTATCTAAATATATATCCCGATTGACTGCTATATCTCTGCCCAAACTATCTAAATATATATCCCGATTGACTGCTATATCTCTGCCCAAACTATCCAGATTAGAAACCTTCACTGCTTTCTAGACATGTACCTCTTGATGCTGTTGTATTCTCTCCACAGTACTTCGTTCTCTTTCTTGCAATGCTTCTGCCTTAGCTTGATACGTTCTCTCCATCTAAAAATCAATTATTGTGTTAATAATATCTGTAAAACTTGTTAATTTGTCCACACTTGTGACATGCTAAATTTCTTATCAGATTTGGATGAAGAAGTTGCTAAAAAATCACAGTGGGCATGGGAACAAGTTAAAGTTTGGGCTCCCAACTCAATGTCGTTTCTCAGATATGGCCTCTTCAAAACTGTTGCCCTGCTCCGATGTGAACTTAATTACTAGTTTTCATCAGTGAAGATTTGTTGCCATTTTGTTATGTCTTCGAACTATCTTTAAAAACGTTTCAAACTTAGACATTTAATCAGTATACAAATTGAACATGACAATTTCAATACCTCTCTCCTTGCCTTTGAGACCTCTTGTCTGCATTTTTCTCTTTCTTCAAGCTCAATTCTCTTGCCTTCACTTTCCTTAAAGTGGAGGATCTATAAAGCAAAAACAATATGATTATTACAATGGATCTGAAGTACACTGTAACAAATTGGTTCTAAAACCTCAAGGAAAAGAGTGGAATGATTAAACATTCGCACATTGGTTCAATGAAGAAGTTCTAATAAGAAATACTGGGTGTATGGTTTTCTTAAAAGAAAATGCAGCCTAGTAATCACAATTAAAATGATACATGTACCACAATAAGAGTACCAATGAGATATTAAAGACCAACCAACAGATGACTACCACAATAAAGAAACAAATTAGAAAGAAGAAACGACTGTGGAAGAAGGCAATATCTAATGACACGGAAAAGAACTGGCAGGACTTCAAAGACATGCGCAAAGTTGTGAAAAACAGTATGAAAAGAGCATACGAAGCGCAGTACATGTACGTTGGAAGCATACTTGATGACACCATGACCAGAAGTTTTGGCAATTCATAAATAGCCAGAAAAAGGACAGTTGAGGGATACCAACAGAAGGAGGGTTAGACACTAACAGTGTATCCAAGGCTGAAGCTCTGAACAAGCAGTATCAGTCTGTGTTCACAGAGGAGGATACAACACTTCCTGATAAGGGCCCCATACCTACTCTGCCATGCCTACCATCAATTTTACAACAGAAGGCATATAGAAGTTGCTGAGTAACTTGAAACCACGGAAGCCTGTGGTCCTCTGAGAGAGTGCGCCAAACAGAAAGCACCAATTCTGCAAGCCATCTTTACACAGTCATATGAAACAGGATCTTTACGAGAAGATTGGTTATCTGCTAACATCGTACATGTACATGATGTAACCATCTTCAAAAAGGGAAATAGAAGTATACCAGCAAACTACCGCCCAGTGTCACTTATGCATTACCACCAAGATAATGGAACAGATCATTTCTCACTCCATCATGGAACACCTTGAAGAGAATCACATACTGGCTTGGTACCAACATGGATTTCAGCAGAAGCACTCAATTGAATCTCAGCTTATCATGGACGGGATTGCTAGTTCGCTCGACAATAACACCCAAACAGACGATCTGATACTTGACTCTTCCAAATTATTATTATTATTATTATTATTATCTTTGTTTTACCAGGGAGACCCATTCACATAAACTTGTGGTCTTCCATGGGGCCCTGGGAAATATAATTAAAATAAATATAACATAAATATAATTTCAAATATACTATTAAAAATGTACACCAGACATAAAATGGTAAAACAACAAAACACGAACAGAAAGGTTAAAACAATAATATACAGAAATAAAATTAAAATATAAAAAAAAAAATAGGTAAATTACCATCAAAGTACACATGATACATACGGGAATCCGAATAAAACTAATAAAACTAATTTCAAAATCCGTCAAAAATATATAAAGGTTTCGATTTGTAATAGTTAAAATAATACAAATAGAATAAACTGGGTGGGTTTATACAAATAGAAATTAAAACAGCGAAAGATAAAATAATTAAGAGGCAGAAGCTAAAAGACTTGTCTTCAGAAGTGATTTAAAATGAGATAGAGATGGCGCCGAACGAATTTTAGTACTTAGGGTATTCCATATTCTGGTGCAATTAATGATTGGACTGTGTTTGTAGCACTCCGTTTTGTACTTAGGGATAATCAAATTATTAGCAGTAGCTCCTCTAGTATTGTAATCGTGTGCATCTGAAAGATGTGTTACATTATTTGTTAAATACGACGGCGCAAGTCCATGAGTACATTTAAACATAAAAACTGCCTTTAAGTAAAACAATCGTTCATGTAATGGCAACCATCCTAATTCTTTAAAAAGTTCACTTGATGGAGTGTCAAAACCCTTAGACAAGATTAAACGGGCTGCATACTTCTGTAACTTAATTAATTTATCATTGTGCATCTGATACCTATCCGACCATATTTGTGAGCAGTAGTCGAAGTGTGGTAAAACGAAAGCATTATACATTGTTTTTAGTACATTAAATGGAATACATGGTTTTGCGCGTCTCAAGATTGCAAGTTTTGTCCGCACCGTCTTGACAACATGATCGACATGGTCAGTCCATTTTAACTCTTCATCAATTAATACACCAAGGCATTTTATACTCTTGACCCGTTTAATTAAACACTGGTTAACTGACACTGTAATTTCGCTCGAATTCTTCAATTTTGCCTTTGTCCCTATGATCATAACATTCGTTTTATCAAAATTTAGCACAAGTCTATTATTCTCTAACCATCTGCTTATTTGGTCTGTCGCAACAGATAATTTGTTTGCAACTTCATTCGCCGTTTTGCCGCTGACAGTAACAGTAGTGTCATCAGCAAACATGTCTACTATACCATCAGTAACTGCAGACGGCATGGAGTTCACATATATAGAGAATAATAGCGGACCTAGAATTGAGCCTTGTGGAACTCCGCTAACAACCTTTAATCGATCAGATAAAACCTTTTTAAAACAGACCCTTTGAGTCCGGTCTGACAAGTAGCTGGAGAACCAATTCAGTGTACGATTTGAGCAACCAAGTGCTTTTAATTTTATGAGAAGAATATTATGGTCAATTGTATCAAATGCCTTCCTTAGGTCAATAAAAGCCACTCCATTAAGTTGACCGTTTTCAATATTACTACTCCATTGATTGACAAGTTTAGCTAAAATGGTTGTTGTAGAGTGCAAAGGTCGAAAGCCGGATTGATTAGCATGCATAAGTTCATTGTCATTAATATATGCATATAGCTGATCATAGACAGATTTTTCCAAAATTTTACTGATAACTGGGAGGATAGAGATTGGTCGGTAATTGCCTACGTCAGACTTTTCCCCAGTTTTGTATACCGGTATGACCTTTGCACTTTTCATAATTAGAGGTACCAGACCGCATTGAAAAGACCGGTTAACCAGTTTAGTTAATGACTCGAGAATAGCTGGCAGAGCAATTTTTAGAAGGCGACAACTGACATCGTCGTCCCCAGTAGCCTTATTTACACTCATATTGTTTATAACCTCAACAACATGATTTTCCGAAACAGTTTGAATTTCAAAGGCATTTTGAACGCTATCATTCTCGTTTGATGTACCGATATTGTTTTGCTCTGGTAGCTTCTCGGTCACTTTCTTTGCGCAGTTAATAAAATATTCATTAAAGACATTTGCAATATCGTTTGGCTTGTCACATTTATGACCTTCATGGTGAACTGTGTTTGGCAAAGTAGGTTTCTTCTTTGATATTACCTCATTAATACAGTTCCATATTTTCTTGCCGTTTCCTCTGTTAACACAAAGAATACCACGATAATGATCAGACTTCTCTTTTTGTATTGAGTGAGTGACTCTATTTCTCAGCGAGCGATATGCACTCCATAAATCCGTACTATTTGATTTAACAGCAGCTTTGTGCATTTTATCTCGCTCTTTCATTAAGTCCACAATATCACGTGATATCCATGGACAGGCATTTTGCTTTTAATGCAGTGGCCCATTAGCGTCTCCTAAAGAAGCTAGAATTCTATGGCATATCTAAGAAAACCAACGCTTGGATCAGAACATGGCTTACCATCAGGACCCAAAGAGTCATCGTAGATGGAGAAGCTTCATCAACAGTCCATGTACATGTAGATTCTGGAGTACCCCAAGGCACTGTACTTGGGCCTCTAATATTTCTACTCTTCATAAACAACATACATGTAAGTGACAACATAAGTTCTACCATAAAGTTGTTTGCAGACGACTGCCTGTTGTTAGGCACTTTCAAATCCAACAGCGATACTGCCATACTCCAAAAAGATCTTGACAACCTGAAGGAGTGGACTGACCTCTGGCAGATACAATTCAATGCACAGAAATGCCATACTATGATAATCCAGTGAAAGAAAACTGCAATAACCCACACCTACATCATGGGAGGAGAAGAGCTGAATGCTGTTCCAAGCCAGGCATACCTTGAAGTAGAAATGAATGAGAGGCTCAACTGGAAACCCCACACTGAATCTGCAGCATCTAATTCAAGGCAGGAAAGACCCTCGGCTTCTTGAGGAGGAACATTGGCAAGTGTTCATTGGCGATCAAACAACAAGCCTACACCTCTCGCAAGTGCGTTCACAGCAAGAATACACAGCAGTCGTATGGGATCCCCACAAGCAAAACCAGATATATCAATATTCAAGATATATCTGATTCATTTGTTGAAACCACAAAAGAGAAGCAAGCATCACAGCCATACCCACATTAGAAGAAAGACAGAGAAATGCTTGCCTCACCATGTTCTACAAGGTCACAAACAACCTCATTGCCATACCTGATTACATCAAACCAAGAAGCAGAACTATACTCGTAGCAGCCAACATCATCGCTTCGTGTGACTCGGCTCATCATGAGACACGTACAAAAACAGCTTTTTTCCAAGGATGTTGAGAGACTGGGATGAGGTCCCTCAGACCATCATTGAACTGCCCACTATTGAGCAGTTCAAGGGAGCCATCAAAGCCAACTAAGACAAGGGCAGATGTTTACTTGCACCTGTAAATAGAGAAAGCATACGAGCACAAACTGCGTCCACTGTTTGAAGAATCGCACACCAGTTCCTCGTCCAGTATACTGAAAAGGCCTTGACAAGTACAATGTCAGGCCTCGAAATAGTACTAGCCCGGCGTACAAATTCCAGCGAAAAATGCTCCGGGCTACCTAAACTTGGTTCCTTGGTTGCCCGGTGGGCTAGTGAACAATTCAGTAACCTACCATGGAAATAGCTGGATTAGCAGTTTTTGCGAATTAAAATTTCTCATAAGATCATGCAGAACAACGACGGCCGATGCTCGACACAAAACTGTGCAGTGACGACGGAAATTAAACCACCATAACATGCAGATCGTTTTTATCAGATCCGTTCTTTGAGCAAACACGCTGGCGCAATCTTACCCCAGTCAGTCTGCAGTTTCTTTCAATGGTTTTGCGCGATAAGGATAGTTTGGGAAACGAGGTTGCTGCAGTTTTGTGTGGAGATTAGTACGTGTAGTTCGGTACAGTCCCACGTGTGGGCGCAGACGTTCACACACCCCATACACTTTACGGTACATAGATACCGTAGCGCGGCTTCGGCGCGCTACATACAGCACACTGTATTCCGTGTTTGTTATACCGACATGAACTATATGCTCCAGGAATGACACGATCATGTGCTGGTGATGCGTGTACAATGAACAAATGTATGTATAAAATGTCGAAAGTACCGTCGAATTTCACCGTTCGAAAACGGCTGAAACATATGCCATGGTTGAAACAGGAGGATCGGTCGAAGGAGATCATCCTTTTTTGTGCTCTTTGCAGATCACAAGAAGCTAAAATTAAAGCTGTGCGGAATTTGTGTCTACTTTCGTTTCGTTTTTTTTTATTGGCCTCATTGTGTACAAATCTGCAACTGGGAAATTATTTGTTTTTGAATCCAACATACCCTGTGCAAGAACGTTTTGTTTGTTTTTGCTAGTCATTTTTATCATATTGCTAATCAAATAACAATATGATTAGCAAAATTTGTTAATCAATTTTTTTCCTTATTTCCATCACATTACTAATACCTGTAAAATTTTGATCAAAATAATGCTTTCGGTAATAATAAATAAAACTTGACAGTACATGCCATCAGCCTTCTATTTTCCAAAATATCAACTTCTTTATTGGTGAGCTAAACATATAGGGGTTTTCTTATTTTTTATATACGGGCTAGTAAAACTCTAAACGGGCTAGTAAAAGCTTCAGTTAACTAGCCCAGTGGGCTAGCCAGGAAAAAAAGTTAGCGCAAGGCCTGAATGTACTTTCATAGAAGTAGAAGTACACTGTGATATGAAAGCTTTAACATAATTGAAGACAATGTACATGTATTCAGAAAAGTCTATAGAGTACCGAAGTGATGATGTCAATCAATGCAATGTTTGGAACCAGAATACATTCTAAACTGCATGTGTTTAGAACCATTGCCGCGGCAACTGACGTCAGACTTCGGTACTCTATTCAAATAGCCATCAAAATAATGTCAACAAGTTGTTCTGGCTGTCATGAGAATACAAAATGAAAAAAAAATGTGTAAGCAAGGGCAATCATCAACTGATAACAGTGTTGCTCAATATGTTGTTGTGTCGTATTCTTTAGTTTAATATGTTAATTGCTTACCTGATGCTGTACACTTGCCGGACTCGTACACTATTACAAGTTATGTACGTAATTTATAGTTACATAATTTATATGGAGAAAACTTTTGTATGCCCTTCTATATTAGGTCAGAAATATACAAGATATGAATTGGCATTAACTACTCTTGGTCTGGAACCCTTGGACACACGTAGGACATCCCTTTGTGACAAATTTGCAATGAAATCTTTTAATTCAGGTAAATTCGAGGAATGGTTTGTTAAATCTAAACATTCCCATGCTATGAATCTTTGGTCAAAACGAACACTTTATGTTCCTACTTGTAAAACATCTCGTTTTTACAATAGTCCAGTACCATATCTTAGCAGGCTGCTCAATGGCACACTTAGTTCAGTCCCGTTTATCCCATAATATTTGTATTTTAATTTCATATGTTTATGTGTATATATGTGTAATTTTTAATGTTAAGTTCTATCCTCCTTAATTCTTGTCTTGCATTTGTTCGTTAAGTATGATTTTATTAACCTTGTGCAATGTTCATTATATACGATTTCTATTGTTAACTGCCTTGTAATTCAGCCTGTGGGCTGCTATAAGCAGTGTTTGTAATAAACCATAATAATAATAATAATAATAATAATGTTCGAATTGAAACAGATGGATTGAAGCTCAAACCCAGTACCTGTACATGATGGGAAAAGTCAGAATTATTAGAACAAATCCTTCTGAGTCTGAGTGCCTGGCTGAATGCTATGCCTGTCTTGCAATGCCTGGGGTGACAGCTGGAGGAGTGGAGGTACTTTTCCCATCATGTACAGGTACTGAAGAATAACTTGGTTGCCAGGGGCCACAGCTCCCGCCAAGTTCAACGTGCTATCGCCAGAGCCAAATCTATCACCAGAGATTTGGCTCTCAAGGAAAAGACGCCTAGCACTAATGCCGACCCCAAGATTCCCTTGGTCACCACCTTTCATCCCAGTCTCCCTCCCCTTCGTAAAATAACTAACGACAACCATCATATCCTTCATACTTCAGATCGCCTTGCCCGTGCCGCCCCTGACAACCCAGTATTGGCTTATAGGCGCCCCCGCAATCTACGAGACCTGATTGTTCGAGCCGAGGTCCCCACCTTGGCTGCATCCCCTCCCATACAGCATGGTACTTTTAAGTGCAATTCCAGGTGTGTTGTTTGCCAGACTCACATGCAGGAGTCTGACTCCTTTTCTGGCCATTCATCTGGAACTACTCACAGAACCAATGGCAACATCACTTGCAACACCTCTAATGTCATATATCTCATTTCTTGCAGGGTTTGTGGTATCCAGTATGTCGGGGAGACCAAGAACACGCTCAAAAAGCGTTTCTATGGCCATCGGTCGACTGTGAACACCAAGAAAATGGACACCCCTGTTGGTCATCACTTCAACTTGCCTAACCATTCCATTTCTGATATGATTCTACAGGGCATAGAATCACTTTGCCACCGCAAGGACTCAGTTCGCCTCAGCCGAGAGAAAGTTTGGATGAAACGTCTTCGGACTATTCAACCACATGGTCTCAACATCCAGGAAGGGAATGATTAACTTTAAATTTTTTTCCCCCATTGTCATTTGTTTACAGATTATCCTCCTGGCAAAACCCTCTTGGGGTCTCTTGGCCAAATGGTGTTGTCTTTCCATTTCCTGTTTATCCTTGCCACTTCTCTTTGTTCCTTTTCTTGCCCTATTACCACCTTCTATTCAAACCCCCCCCCCTTCCCTGAACCACACTCCCTTGTCCAATTCCCCAGCTTCTACCTTCATCTTAATCCCTCCTTACCCTAATCACACCTCTTTGTTCCTGTCATCCTGGCTGTCCTTGCCTCTCCCTTTGATGTTCACCCACTGCCTATCTGCCAAGCTCCTTTGCATCCCTCTTTTGTGTTTCTCCACCCACCCCGTCATGCATGTGTGTTCCCTACATGTTTGTTTCTTGTACTCTGTCATTCACCTTTGAGAAAGAACTTGCTTAAGTTCGAAACGTCAGGCCAGCTAATTTTTTGATTTGTATATTTCAGGTCCATTCAGTCAGTCAGCAGTTTGCAGCAGTTTAATTCTTTCTCAAGTCAATGAAATGTTAGATTTGGAAGAAAATAATCAACAAGATGATGTCCTTATAAGAGACCAAATTGAGATAAGAACGTTGAAAAAGGTGGAGCGGTTAGAGGCGCGAAATGCACTCCTCGAAAAAAGAAGACCGACCAAATGGCCAATGCAACATTTGGAGGAATAGTTCTGGCAGTAGCAGAAGTTCGTCGGGAAGGAATTAGTGCAAGCTAAGATAGTACAAGACAGAGCTCCTGGTGATGCTGTGATCACGGGCAGCTCACACACACTCATGGAGAAAAAGCTGGGACTGCTTTGATAAACGTCCAGACCGATGCATTTCTTATGTATAGTTTTAGTCTATCCAAGATTTGATAGCACTGAATTCATTTTACAAACAGATGCCAGCAATACTGGTCTAGGCTACATTTAAGCCCAAGCACAAGATGGTACTGAAAAAGTAATTGCTTATAGTGGTAGAACTTTGAATAAGCATGAGAGAAAATAAACAGTACAACGCAAAGGAATATGTAAGATGTAAAGGAGGTGTATAGACTGCACCACACCAGAGAACCAACTGCAATTACAGAAAGGCACAGGGCCTACATGTACTTACATGTATAGGCGAGTGTACATCAGGTGAGTAATTAACATAAATTACGCAACTCATAATAGCGTACGATATCAGGCGAGTGTACAGCATAAGGTAAGCAATTAACATATTAAACTAAAGAATACGACACAACAATGTTATGGGATGAACATACTGTGCATACCATCTGGTGCAAGTACATGTAGTTAACGCCAACAAAATACTTGTGTTGCCCTCCGCGACCGACCACAATAGTAAAAACACAGTCAGGTCACTTTTTTTTTCTATTCTTTTTTACAAATTTTTAAAATCTCATCTTTTCCTGCACAAAATGAACGAGTTTTCTTAAAATAATTGTCTTTAATCAGCAGGGTTCGACCTTAACGCTGGTCCGCTAGACAAATTCTAGTCAAAACAGCGGCGGTCTAGTCAAAACCCTTTTCTAAGTAGTCCGGCGGTCTAGTGAAAAAAATGCCAAGATAAGCTAAGCGCGCGCGTCTTCAGAGCCAGATTGTCAACAGCGATCCCCGATTGCGTGGAGTTTACTCTCAGCTTGTTATAAATGTTTGTAAATACAGAGTACTTGGTCAGTTTATTCCCCCCCCCCCCCCCCCCCCCCGGGCCGTAGTTTATTGTTAACAATGTATCAACAATGTGTCAGTTTATTTTCCCATAGTTAATTGTTTTACAATGTATCAATTTATTAAACCTGGTCGCTTGCGAATTGCATGCGCGAGGTTTTTTAGCTTCACATTTTGCTGCAGTACTTGCTTGAGTACGGAGCGTATCGGACAGAGTGGATCCCGAAAATAAAATTGATGCGATGTGGCGATTTTTCCCGTCCGTTTCAGACCCTGGAGCTGGGAAATCGACAAAACGAGATAGATCTGAGCGCGACAAAGACTACGATCAAAGTAAACGGCACACAAACTGAATCTAGTCCAGTTTCGGAGTATGCCGATACTTCAAGCATCAACACCCCCACCGCAAGATTAAATGTGTGTATTCGTACGTACACACAAATCAGCAGGAGTATGTACATGTACGGCAACGTTTACGTGCAGTCAACTGACTTTCTTTTTCTCAGTACTTGCACGTGTGCGCCTCACAATACACATCGATGTTCGTGTACGAGGAAACGCGCCCTAGGCGGCGCTATGAAGCACGCCTTCGGCGCGCTACATAGTACATACAGTAACTTCATGAACTTTGGGTCACAACACGCGGTATTCCGATTGTCAAAAGTTTCGATGAATAATTAGGCTAAAAAATTCGATAGACAAAGAAGATTTCTGCACGTTAATCTACAGAACTTGATCTATTTTGTCTGTGTATGCATTTTCCGTGTTCATGAATTTATTTCGAGGTTGTACCGCTCGTACATAGCAGCGTGTTTCCCCGACATTTCCTGCCGCAACACGAGGTTCATCGCCCGCCACACAAAGTGCATCACACGCTTACCACCGTACGATAAACAGACAGTGTTGGCCAGTTTCCCATCGTGGTTAGCGTTGTGCATAGTGATGTGTACGACCTAAATTCTCCATGATTTTTAAGAATTATCGACCGTAAATATTTGTGACATTAATTAAGGCAAGTTTTGATCATTTTTTTTGGCAATTTTTTGTTATAGCTTTCGTAGCGTAAACGGAAATAGTTTAGGCTGAAATTCACATTAAATTGAATACCCATGTGATCGGAAGCAGTATGCTTTTGGCCTCATAGTCTTACTCTTACTCTTTAGTTAAATACGTTTTGAACGAAGAAAATCAACAATGCCGCGCCCTCCCTGCAGATATAATTTGGCCTTAGTGCCCTACTTACTGGCCTTGGTGCCCTCCATAATTTTGCTTTATTCAAGGCCTTGCCCTAAAAATTACCAAATTCAAGGCCTGCTCATAATCAAAAAAGTACTTGAAAAAAAAGTGCACCAGTGACAATGCTGGCTGACTAGTTAAAAGTCCAACTAACAAGTCCGGCCGGCCAGTGAAAAATAAAGTTAAGGGGAAACCCTGATCAGGCATGTGAAATTTTCACATTTCAACTGTTTTCTGTGCTTTTCGTTTGCCCTCTCCACTCTTTTGCGCGACTCCGCATTGTAAGTCCGTCTGCACACATTTTGTTCAGTGGCCAGAGCTGCTTGGACAATGCAGAGTTTCACTTGGTATACATGTATATCGTGCATGTCGTGTTTATGTTCGGCCAGGACTACATGTGCATGCGGCAAAGTATGGACTCGTATGGAAGAGAACCTTCCTGAGCGTGCGTATTGTGCAGAGTGAGTCTATTGTTTGGGGGACTTTCCATCATGCAACACCAAAATAAACAGTCGGGTTACGCCATTGTTATTTTGCACGTAGTGAAGAATGCCAGGTCTGGTAGCTAGACACGCATGCTTCCATGCAAACTGGTTTAGCAAAAATGATTCTGGAACTTCATACTTGATATGCATGGTCGCCATTCATAAAAACCCGCCGATAACCAACAAAGAATCGGACCAACAAGGATAGTTACTTATTTCAATCAAAATGTTTGACAAATGCGACAAGAATTAGACCAGTGGTTGATGTATGTGTGATAAACAGCTGTGTGGATTATTCCACGTGCGGCCAACTTGTTACGGAAACACACGGGCATACTGGCGCATTGTACGACATGGAGTACTTTATCGTACCACAGCACAGTGACTCAGTGTGCAAAAAGTGAGTTTCAAATTGTTTTTATTTTTTTTTGCTTTTGCTGACATGTTATTTTAGTATGTTCATTCTTGGTTCTGAATAAAATATGTAATATTGTTTTCAAGGATGGTTTAAAAAAAAAAATATAACAAAAAAAAAACAACAAAACGATCAACTGATTTTTCCATTTACGGCAACACATTTCTTTTTTTTGCCTAATCTAAATATTCATATACAGTAGAATTTTGGCCAATGTGTTGCTTGGCATACAGTTCTGTATACACATATAATTGCTGTTCATGTTTCAAACTGCATGTAGTGTAGATAGTGCACCAATAGCAATGATATGCATACTCCACACATGAAGCATGGCAGTGCAGTGCCCATCCCACCGGTAATGTACAGGGCCATGATTCACACAGTCCACTCTACATTTTTGCCTGGGGCAGATCGACAGCTACATTTGCACCTATGCATGACCAAACAGTGATGTTAATGATTGCACCGACCTCCTTAGTGATTTCTTCTTTGTTTCTGGCTTCCATCTTTCGTTGCAGGGATAAAAGCTTGGCTTGCAGAGCCTGGTTACTGCTGTCATGATACCCATCTGCCTCATGGTCAAACAGTTCATCCACTTCAGTCAGTTTTTTCTCTGGAAGAAAACAGGGAATGTAAAAACATGATTACATCATACCCAATTATAGGCTACAAACTTGAGACTACCTGAGAACAGGACTGAGACCAGGGGTTACATGCATTTAGACCAAACCAGGGGTTACCTAGATTGAGACCAAGACCAAGACGAGGGGTTACCTAGATTGAGATTAAAACTGAGACCAGGGGTTACCTAGATTGAGATTGAGACTAAGACTGAGACTGAGACTGAGACCAGGGGGTTACCTGAATTGAGACCAAGACCAAGACGAGGGGTTACCTAGATTAAGACTAAGACCAAGACGAGGGGTTACCTAGATTGAGATTAAGACTGAGAACAGGGTTTACATGGATTGAGATCAAGACTGAGACCTGGGGTTACCTAGATTGAGACTAAGACTGAGATCAGGGGGTTACCTAGATTGAGACCAAGATGAGGGGTTACCTAGATTGAGATTCTCTGGAAGAAAACAGGGAATGTGAAAACATGATTACATCATACCCAGTTATAGGCTACAAACCCGAGACTACATGAGAACAGGACTGAGACCAGGGATTACATGGATTTAGACCAAGACGAGGGGTTACCTAGATTGAGATTAAGACTGAGACGAGGGGTTACCTAGATTGAGATTAGAACTGAGACCAGGGGGTTACCTAGATTGAGACCAAGACCAAGACGAGGGGTTACCTAGATTGAGATTAAGACTGAGACCAGGGGTTACATGGATTGAGACCAAGACCAAGACGAGGGGTTACCTAGATTGAGATTAAAACTGAGACCAGGGGTTACCTAGATTGAGACCAAGACAAAGACGAGGGGTTACCTAGATTGAGATTAAAACTGAGACCAGGGGGTTACCTAGATTGAGATTAAGACCAAGACGAGGGGTTACCTAGATTGAGATTAAAACTGAGACCAGGGGGTTACCTAGATTGAGACCAAGACAAAGACGAGGGGTTACCTAGATTGAGATTAAAACTGAGACCAGGGGGTTACCTAGATTAAGACCAAGACCAGGGGTTACCTAGATTGAGATTAAAACTGAGACCAGGGGGTTACCTAGATTGAGATCAAGACCAAGACGAGGGGTTACCTAGATTGAGATTAAAACTGAGACCAGGGGGTTACCTAGATTAAGACCAAGAACAAGACCAGGGGTTACCTAGATTGAGATTAAGACTGAGACTGAGACCAGGGGGTTACCTAGATTGAGACCAAGACCAAGACGAGGGGTTACCTAGATTGAGATTAAGACTGAGACCAGGGGTTACATGGATTGAGACCAAGACCAAGACGAGGGGTTACCTAGATTGAGATTAAAACTGAGACCAGGGGTTACCTAGATTGAGACCAAGACAAAGACGAGGGGTTACCTAGATTGAGATTAAAACTGAGACCAGGGGGTTACCTAGATTGAGATTAAGACCAAGACGAGGGGTTACCTAGATTGAGATTAAAACTGAGACCAGGGGGTTACCTAGATTGAGACCAAGACAAAGACGAGGGGTTACCTAGATTGAGATTAAAACTGAGACCAGGGGGTTACCTAGATTAAGACCAAGACCAGGGGTTACCTAGATTGAGATTAAAACTGAGACCAGGGGGTTACCTAGATTGAGATCAAGACCAAGACGAGGGGTTACCTAGATTGAGATTAAAACTGAGACCAGGGGGTTACCTAGATTAAGACCAAGAACAAGACCAGGGGTTACCTAGATTGAGATTAAGACTGAGACTGAGACCAGGGGGTTACCTGGATTGAGACCAAGACGAGGGGTTACCTAGATTGAAATCAAAACTGAGACCAGGGGGTTACCTAGATTGAGACCAAGACCAAGACGAGGGGTTACCTAGATTGAGACCAAGACAAAGACGAGGGGTTACCTAGATTGAGATTAAGACTGAGACTGAGACCAGGGGGTTACCTGGATTGAGACCAAGACGAGGGGTTACCCAGATTGAGATTAAGATTAAGACTGAGACCAACAATAACTGCTTTTAAAAATCTAGACCAAGACCAAAACTAGTCTTGAGACCAACAATACTGCTTTTAAATAATAAAACAACGTAGACAATAACAAGCAATTGAAAACAAGCTACATGTACTCTCTAATTTGCCTTTACCAATTGAGCTGTAATGTGTAGGCAAGTTGTCAACTTGAACAGCTTTCTCAAACAATCTACCGCGAGTGGAAGTCAGCTCACACAGAAGCTGCCAAAGAAGACCTATGATTGAGAAATATATAGCACCTGTGATTAGTGATGAAAATACACATAGACGGTGTACCCTATATAGGATCATGGCTCATGCTGAAATTGACTTTAACAAGTTAACCAAGCCCCTAACTCATCTGAACTCAACTCTATTTTTGTATGTCTCAGATCCTGCATATTCCGTGTCGAATGATACATGTAGCTTATAAATTATATTATGGGCAATATTTCACAAGCTGCAGTCATGTGATTCTACATGTGAATCACTACAACGAACGAATTAAACACAGCGACAAGTAGGACAGACATCAGGCAATGAAGCCAAGATGACAAAACAACCATCAGCGCACAACAACCATACTGAAAACTACCATGCAGACCTTGATAGAATGACAAAACTAAATCGATACAACACATCAAAGACAAAGTGTTTTGTGCAAAATATGATGGAAAAATTAAATATGTACCTTTTGGTTGGTAACTCCTTACATTTGCTGTCTGCAAAGAATTGAAAATAAATAGGTTAATTCATACAGTTTTGAAGAAGAAAAAACATTTCTCTTCTTTTTGTGTAAATGTAGTAGCATAAGGATGATAGCCATGCCTTACATCTACTAAATGTATGTGCTCAACTTAGAATCAGGAATGGGACAAATTTCACATGTGTGCAAAATTCAAACAATTGCCTGATGTTGATTTCAATACATATGATACTTCTGTGGCATTTGCTACATGTAGTTGGATAAATATGCAAACATCACATGCCATCAGTCTCAATGTATAAAGAATCAATATGACTCAAGTAGGTAGAAGCATTAGTTACATGGTCCCTTACCAGACGTCTGAATAACTGTGAATCTGGATGAATAGACAGCATTCCCAATAGCTCTCTGATGGTAAACAGCTGAATAGGGAGAAAACAAAATTTTTGTTAGATGTAATAGTGTCAAAATCCAGCAATACTTGGTCTTGGATCCTGGAGGATTTAGGGTAGCTACCTTTACACGTAGAATTGAAAGAAATACAAAGTACAGTATGTAATTAGGCCAGGATGGGATACTAGTACTGCAACACAAAGTACAGGGGCTCGCTACATGTACCTTATCTTTTGCCGTTTCACTTTCTGGTAGAAAGACGGCCAGACTGTACTCATATTGGCACCTTCTGAGATGGTCTGCTACAAGACTATTAGCTGCTCTATGCATGAGTGTTCCTAAACCTTCATCTGGTAACACGGCTTCTGGTGATGAGGGTGCTGGAGGGCGGCTACTATAGGAGACACGCAGCTCATTCACCAGCTTCGTCCTTAGTTGAGACTGTTGAACAAACACATACAATGTCATTATATGACAACGTTGGTTGAAGCCAAAATTTACTTGTATACATGTACAGTACATGTAAATCAAGGATAGTTTTAAAAAACACAATTACACAAGTTATTGCTAACAAGGCATGAATGCTTATACACGCACCTGTAAATATCCAATGCAAATTACTGATCTCTATGGATGTGCATTATTCATGAGGTCAACGGAATTCATGCCACTATTGACCTTTTGAGAATGATACATGTAGTTTGGCTTTGAGTTCTGATGATCACTGTTACCTTGAGTGAATCCACTAGCCCCTTCTATTTGTGAATGACACAGTTTAGCTTTGAGTTCCACTGTTCTTTACCTTGAGTGAATCCACTAGCCCCTTCTATTTGTGAATGACACAGTTTAGCTTTGAGTTCCACTGTTCTTTACCTTGAGTGAATCCACTAGCCCCTTCTATTTGTGAATGACACAGTTTAGCTTTGAGTTCCACTGTTCTTTACCTTGAGTGAATCCACTAGCCCCTTCTATTTGTGAATGACAAAGTTTAGCTTTGAGTTCCACTGTTCCTTATCTTGAGTGAATCCACTAGCCCCTTCTATTTGTGAATGATACAGTTTGGCTTTGAGTTCCACTGTTCCTTATCTTGAGTGAATCCACTAGCCTCTTCTATTTGTGAATGATACAGTTTGGCTTTGAGTTCCACTGTTCCTTATCCTGAGTAAATCCACTAGCCTCTTCTATTTGTGAATGATACAGTTTGGCTTTGAGTTCCACTGTTCCTTATCTTGAGTAAATCAACTAGCTTAGCCCCTTCTATTTGTGAATGTTACAGTTTGGCTTTGAGTTTTACATGTATGGTGATCAATGTTCCTTACCTTGAGTGAATCCACCAGCCCCTTCTGTCTAAATGAATGATAAAGTTTGGCTTTGAGTTCATCAGCCGTCATACTGCTTACATCCATTTGTATCTTGGCCATTATTCATTGAATGGTCATCGATGATGCTTTACGCCCATGTCACATAACACTCAACAATGCTCTGCAATAAAAAGGTAGGTTTGTTTTTAAGTGTCTAAAGGGAAATTGTCAAGGGGTCATTTTTTGTCATGTTATTTAAGTTTTACTCATGTTTATTGTCAAAGCTTTAACTCATAATTGTTCCCCGTCTTTTAAAAACAGCGAACAATTCTGCAGTATCACACCCGGAGGAAGGGACACTTATAATAAGGTTGTGGAAGGAGGTCGTACTTGTAGTCCGGGTTATGTGCCTATGATTTTTTAATATGAAAAATGCAGAACTTTACAAGTGAGGAGCACATGGTGTGTTTACATCATGGCGAATCCGATCAATGATTATTTTGCAGCATTCATCCCAATTTTGGGTATGCTTACAAACTTGAAACTGCCCTTAAAGGTACACAGCATCTGCTTTCATGGCTTTTGGATTTGGGGGTAGTATATTATAGCGTACTAGTAAATACTGTAACACTGACTTGTTTAAAGTTTTGTGTGCATAGATGCAGGGAAAACAGAGAACAAAAATTATATTCTAGTAGTCTGGTTCCCTGACCACACATTTGACAAAACAGAGCAATTTATAGATTCTGGGAATTATCAGGTCGGCCGACAATCCTTTTCTTGAAAACGACAGCACACCAGGTGCCATGATTTCACAAGATGCTTGAGACTGCTACATAGTACGGTATTCGTAACAATTCAGTAGTTTTGTTTTTTGATGTGCCCTATCGCCCCCCCCCCCCCGTTCTGCCGCCGTTGCCTATCACGATACTTCGCTCAACAGTATCCTTCGTCTTCCAACCTTTCCAGCAAATAAAAAAATAATGGAAAGAAAGAGGAATGACTTTAGAAAAAGAACACAAAGTTCAACAAAATTTTTTAAATCCGTTGGTCAAGGCCCTGAACCAAAAGTTCCATCCCATTGACTCAAACACGTATTAAGGCTGCATGTATACGCCCCACGTGAACAGAGTATGTGCTTTCATTGGCTAGTTCGTTTTTTTGCTCAGCACGTAGCTCAAACATGACAGATATTTGCCTCACGAGGCAGAAAACGAACAAAAAAATTTTCGCACACGGTGAGCTACGTGCTGAGCAAACGACCTTGAATTATTTTTTGAATTATTTTTGGCCGGCCTTGCCGAAAACCTTTCTGTTTCCTGAGCTTGACAACGCATTTACGTATTGCTGTTTGTAGTTGTACCCTCTCTCAGGTTTCTCGAAGGAGGCCTGACAATTCACACACATTGCTTGATAAATCAGACTTGTTGGACCAATATTGTCGCCAATCCACCCAAAATTACAGCGAAGTTTGCAAAAGAAACTGTGCATGGGCGGGTTTTTAAAACTTGACGATCGACTTATAATATCCGTGCACCGTACCAGTAAACGTAACCGCGCCCACGTCTCTCGCGCGCACGCGTACACGACGACTGGTTGCTATGCGGTTCACGCGCGTGCGCGCCCGACTACACACGAACTTGACAGCGATTTCAATACGTTGAGTGACAGCGATTTACGTTGAAGGAGGATTTTATTCTGTAAATATTTTCATCCAAGATGTGATTTGAAATTATCAATCCAGCTGCTGCAATGCTTAGAACTCCAGGACCAGCTGGGACCTTTTGAGGTGCGTTCAGGAACTTCAGTGTCCTCCCACCAGGTAAAAATAGGGGGAAAATCGCTTGTCGTATTTTTCGCATCATACGGGTAATTTTATATCCTGGACGTCTGTGTAATGCAATGAAATAAGGACGTCCAACCTGGGCTAAGTTGACCCATGCCATTAGTTTAGGCCTAGGCCTAGGCCTATGTCATGTGTCCGTAAACTGGGACAATTAACGCCACGGACACGATTGTTTAAATGCATGCCATAGCCTTTGACAAAACTCATAATTTCTCACCTTTTACCGAATAAAATAAATTGTCCGTCAGCTTCACATGAACAGCATGTAATTAGCCGTTTGCTTTTTCCACTAGTGTTCCTTCCTCCATGCAGCGATGCAGCGATGCAGCAACTTCGACATGGACTTTCAAATTTGGTGTATCTTTTCATATCCCGGTTCCATCTGAAGTTGGGCAGGCTCCAACTGTTGCATTATTCCCAGTTGGGCCATCGATCCATATGCTGCTAAAATTAGAGGGCGGGCTTTAACCGAACTCTAGCGATTGATGAGAATGCTTGATGAATGTTCATCTTGTGGGCATGATTGAAAGTCAAAAAGCAATCACTTTTTACTTGTAAGGAAAATGTTATACTTTGGTCCATCAAAAACGAGTATTAATTGTTTCCACATCTGGGCTGGTGCTTCTGCTTGTCACTTACAGACGCGCATTGTTAATTATGGTTGGAGAAGATCGATCTCACCGCTGTTGCTGTTCTCATCCATGCTGTAGTGTATTTTCATCGGAAATGTCGGTTCCCGCCACCGGCCGGCTTGCCCAGCTTGGTTCCCCCAATTATTACTTAGGGTGTTTGACTGAGCGTGAAACTCGATCGATCGCCTGTTTCCACATACTCTAGCTTTATCTAGACGTAGAACAAAAAGCGATGCCAATAGCTCAGTTTTCGTTCTGTATCTCTGTGACTGTGGAACTCTGCTTGAATTGGTGCATGTTTTCCTTCATCTTACGGGGAGTTACGGTCTCTCTTTCTTGCTTCAAGAGCAATATTAATTAATTCCTACCTCTTGCATCTTTGATTTTGTCCCTCCTGTAAAGTGTAAATTTGTAGCTCCATAAAAAAATACCTCAAGTGGCTCTTGCGCACAAAAACCGCTGCAAAGTTTCCCCCAAAATCCATCTGTTACTTGTTAGTATTTACAATCCTTACATAATTGCTTGCAGTTGCACCAAACAAAAGATCGCTAGAATCAGTTTAGGGACGGGTCAGACAAGCTCATGATTATTCATGTAATTTGTAAATCTGAAGTACGAAGTACAACAGCCGGCGGGTCCGCTGGATTTTTTATGCGCAATGTCATTTTACATTGGGCAATGTTGTTTGCCGTACTTCAGTCTCAGATTTCACATGAATAATCATGAGCTTGTCCGACCTGCACCTGACCCGGCCTCATTTTGTATGCTGGGATACCAAACAGCTGATTCGTCTGTGTTAAATTGCTTCAGTACAGAACAGAGATTGTTTTCACTTTTTTCTGAAAATTGGAACCGATTCTAGTGATCTAGGGGTAACCCTAGCCCTACAATTAGAACTACTTGAAAAATTACAGCTCTAGGACGCTCATGACATGTGAGATTCGTGATTTGGCGAATCTCACATGGCATGTTGTCATGAGCCTATAGAGCTGGAATTTTCAAGCTATGTGTAGTGAGGCCCACAGGGCCAGTTTATAACACTTTGTTTCACACAGATCCAAATCTCGATCAGTGATCCAACCGCTGGTTCACCGCATCCATTACGAGATTTCGCGAATGAACCAATGCATGGATTACTGATCGAGATCCGGATCTGTGTGAAACAAACAGGCATACCGCGTAGCCTGTAGGGTGATACTGATGATCACATACTCCCGTGTTTAGACAACTCAACCGTTGATGATCAACTCTGCCTGTGAAACTCTACCGTTAACTGGGCGTAGTACTACTACATTGTATGTACATGTACATGAAGTACAGATGATCTATACTCAATTTTTGAAAAGAGTTCTGTTTCCGGCCATTACAATTTTGGGATTTTATAAACACCAACACGTTTAAAAAGGGCCACCTTTTTATTTTCATTTTTTTTTTCTTTTTTTTTTCCCACAGATTTTGTTGACCCCAAGTTTGAAATAATAGGCCTAACTCAGGTTGTGCCGTACATTAAGTCTTTGTTATCAAGAAGGGTTGATTATTTTCCCAAGATTTTGCTGTCCCAAATATTTGAATACGTTTTCGAATATTTGGAAAAAAATATGTACAGATGCACATACAGATGCGACTCTAGATCTGATGCAAATTTTTGCTACATGTACCACATTTTTGTCAATGGTTACTTTTTTGTGAATGGAGGTTCATTGTTGCCGTCCGTAAAACCCTTGACATTTATAAAATGTTGATGAAAAGCTTGTGTTTCCAGAGTCTTTGATGTGCAATGCTACACAGCGTGCAGTCACATTCCTATTTACTTTTCAATTGCAGATCTACTTGATTGTGATGAGTCGCAGTGAATAGGAGATGCTATGTCCAATCACTCGGGTCCATCATACCTCTCAAGAGGGAGAGGAAAAGGGCGTGGTCGAAGCCAGGGTAGGGGACGCCAACAGAATACATCAACTGATCTCCCAGTGAATCAGTGGACACAGGGACACGGCAAGAAATGGGGAGAATCAAGAGCTCAGAATGAAGATAGACCGGACACATCACAGGCGACTCGATGTACATGTAAGTAACTCTAGCCATAACCTATACAGTAGATAGAAACAGAGGACACATCATACTCACAGCAGATATATAATGCAAGTAACTCTAGCACTAACAGTAACATACATGTAGACATGGTAGAGTGAACAGAGAGGACACATCATACTTACAGCAGATATATAATGCAAGTAACTCTAGCCCTAACAGTAACATACATGTAGAGTGAACAGAGAGGACACATCATACTCGCAGCAGATATATAATGCAAGTAACTCTAGCCCTAACATACATGTAGAATGAACAGAGAGGACACATCATACTCACAGCAGATATATAATGCAAGTAACTCTAGCCCTAACATACATGTAGAGTGAACAGAGAGGACACATCATACTCACAGCAGATATATAATGCAAGTAACTCTAGCCCTAACAGTAACATACATGTAGAGTGAACAGAGAGGACACATCATACTCACAGCAGATATATAATGCAAGTAACTCTAGCACTAACAGTAACATACATGTAGACATGGTAGAGTGAACAGAGAGGACACATCATACTCACAGCAGATATATAATGCAAGTAACTCTAGCCCTAACAGTAACATACATGTAGAGTGAACAGAGAGGACACATCATACTCACAGCAGATATATAATGCAAGTAACTCTAGCCCTAACATACATGTAGAATGAACAGAGAGGACACATCATACTCACAGCAGATATATAATGCAAGTAACTCTAGCCCTAACATACATGTAGAGTGAACAGAGAGGACACATCATACTCACAGCAGATATATAATGCAAGTAACTCTAGCCCTAACAGTAACATACATGTAGAGTGAACAGAGAGGACACATCATACTCACAGCAGATATATAATGCAAGTAACTCTAGCCCTAACAGTAACATACATGTAGAGTGAACAGAGAGGACACATCATACTCACAGCAGATATATAATGCAAGTAACTCTAGCCCTAACATACATGTAGAGTGAACAGAGAGGACACATCATACTCACAGCAGATATATAATGCAAGTAACTCTAGCCCTAACATACATGTAGAGTGAACAGAGAGGACACATCATACTTACAGCAGATATATAATGCAAGTAACTATATAATGCAAGTAACTCTAGCCCTAACAGTAACATACATGTAGAGTAAACAGAGAGGACACATCATACTCACAGCAGATATATAATGCAAGTAACTCTAGCCCTAACAGTAACATACATGTAGAGTGAACAGAGAGGACACATCATACTCACAGCAGATATATAATGCAAGTAACTCTAGCCCTAACAGTAACATACATGTAGAGTGAACAGAGAGGACACATCATACTCACAGCAGATATATAATGCAAGTAACTCTAGCCCTAACAGTAACATACATGTAGAGTGAACAGAGAGGACACATCATACTCACAGCAGATATATAATGCAAGTAACTCTAGCCCTAACAGTAACATACATGTAGAGTGAACAGAGAGGACACATCATACTCACAGCAGATATATAATGCAAGTAACTCTAGCACTAACAGTAACATACATGTAGAGTGAACAGAGAGGACACATCATACTCACAGCAGATATATAATGCAAGTAACTCTAGCCCTAACAGTAACATACATGTAGAGTGAACAGAGAGGACACATCATACTCACAGCAGATATATAATGCAAGTAACTCTAGCCCTAACAGTAACATACATGTAGAGTGAACAGAGAGGACACATCATACTCACAGCAGATATATAATGCAAGTAACTCTAGCCCTAACAGTAACATACATGTAGAGTGAACAGAGAGGACACATCATACTCACAGCAGATATATAATGCAAGTAACTCTAGCCCTAACAGTAACATACATGTAGAGTGAACAGAGAGGACACATCATACTCACAGCAGATATATAATGCAAGTAACTCTAGCCCTAACAGTAACATACATGTAGAGTGAACAGAGAGGACACATCATACTCACAGCAGATATATAATGCAAGTAACTCTAGCCCTAACAGTAACATACATGTAGAGTGAACAGAGAGGACACATCATACTCACAGCAGATATATAATGCAAGTAACTCTAGCCCTAACAGTAACATACATGTAGAGTGAACAGAGAGGACACATCATACTTACAGCAGATATATAATGCAAGTAACTCTAGCCCTAACATACATGTAGAGTGAACAGAGAGGACACATCATACTCACAGCAGATATATAATGCAAGTAACTCTAGCACTAACAGTAACATACATGTAGAGTGAACAGAGAGGACACATCATACTCACAGCAGATATATAATGCAAGTAACTCTAGCACTAACAGTAACATACATGTAGAGTGAACAGAGAGGACACATCATACTCACAGCAGATATATAATGCAAGTAACTCTAGCCCTAACAGTAACATACATGTAGAGTGAACAGAGAGGACACATCATACTCACAGCAGATATATAATGCAAGTAACTCTAGCACTAACAGTATGTAGAGTGAACAGAGAGGACACATCATACTCACAGCAGATATATAATGCAAGTAACTCTAGCCCTAACAGTAACATACATGTAGAGTGAACAGAGAGGACACATCATACTCACAGCAGATATATAATGCAAGTAACTCTAGCCCTAACAGTAACATACATGTAGAGTGAACAGAGAGGACACATCATACTCACAGCAGATATATAATGCAAGTAATTCTAGCACTAACAGTAACATACATGTAGAGTGAACAGAGAGGACACATCATACTCACAGCAGATATATAATGCAAGTAATTCTAGCCCTAACAGTAACATACATGTAGAGTGAACAGAGAGGACACATCATACTCACAGCAGATATATAATGCAAGTAATTCTAGCCCTAACAGTAACATACATGTAGAGTGAACAGAGAGGACACATCATACTCACAGCAGATATATAATGCAAGTAACTCTAGCCCTAACAGTAACATACATGTAGAGTGAACAGAGAGGACACATCATACTCACAGCAGATATATAATGCAAGTAACTCTAGCCCTAACAGTAACATACATGTAGAGTGAACAGAGAGGACACATCATACTCACAGCAGATATATAATGCAAGTAACTCTAGCCCTAACAGTAACATACATGTAGAGTGAACAGAGAGGACACATCATACTCACAGCAGATATATAATGCAAGTAATTCTAGCACTAACAGTAACATACATGTAGAGTGAACAGAGAGGACACATCATACTCACAGCAGATATATAATGCAAGTAATTCTAGCCCTAACAGTAACATACATGTAGAGTGAACAGAGAGGACACATCATACTCACAGCAGATATATAATGCAAGTAACTCTAGCCCTAACAGTAACATACATGTAGAGTGAACAGAGAGGACACATCATACTCACAGCAGATATATAATGCAAGTAACTCTAGCCCTAACAGTAACATACATGTAGAGTGAACAGAGAGGACACATCATACTCACAGCAGATATATAATGCAAGTAATTCTAGCACTAACAGTAACATACATGTAGAGTGAACAGAGAGGACACATCATACTCACAGCAGATATATAATGCAAGTAACTCTAGCCCTAACAGTAACATACATGTAGAGTGAACAGAGAGGACACATCATACTCACAGCAGATATATAATGCAAGTAACTCTAGCCCTAACAGTAACATACATGTAGAGTGAACAGAGAGGACACATCATACTCACAGCAGATATATAATGCAAGTAACTCTAGCCCTAACAGTAACATACATGTAGAGTGAACAGAGAGGACACATCATACTCACAGCAGATATATAATGCAAGTAACTCTAGCCCTAACAGTAACATACATGTAGAGTGAACAGAGAGGACACATCATACTCACAGCAGATATATAATGCAAGTAACTCTAGCCCTAACAGTAACATACATGTAGAGTGAACAGAGAGGACACATCATACTCACAGCAGATATATAATGCAAGTAACTCTAGCCCTAACAGTAACATACATAGAGTGAACAGAGAGGACACATCATACTCACAGCAGATATATAATGCAAGTAACTCTAGCCCTAACAGTAACATACATGTAGAGTGAACAGAGAGGACACATCATACTCACAGCAGATATATAATGCAAGTAACTCTAGCACTAACAGTAACATACATGTAGAGTGAACAGAGAGGACACATCATACTCACAGCAGATATATAATGCAAGTAACTCTAGCCCTAACAGTAACATACATGTAGAGTGAACAGAGAGGACACATCATACTCACAGCAGATATATAATGCAAGTAACTCTAGCCCTAACAGTAACATACATGTAGAGTGAACAGAGAGGACACATCATACTCACAGCAGATATATAATGCAAGTAACTCTAGCCCTAACAGTAACATACATGTAGAGTGAACAGAGAGGACACATCATACTCACAGCAGATATATAATGCAAGTAACTCTAGCCCTAACAGTAACATACATGTAGAGTGAACAGAGAGGACACATCATACTCACAGCAGATATATAATGCAAGTAACTCTAGCACTAACAGTAACATACATGTAGAGTGAACAGAGAGGACACATCATACTCACAGCAGATATATAATGCAAGTAACTCTAGCCCTAACAGTAACATACATGTAGAGTGAACAGAGAGGACACATCATACTCACAGCAGATATATAATGCAAGTAACTCTAGCCCTAACAGTAACATACATGTAGAGTGAACAGAGAGGACACATCATACTCACAGCAGATATATAATGCAAGTAACTCTAGCCCTAACAGTAACATACATGTAGAGTGAACAGAGAGGACACATCATACTCACAGCAGATATATAATGCAAGTAACTCTAGCCCTAACAGTAACATACATGTAGAGTGAACAGAGAGGACACATCATACTCACAGCAGATATATAATGCAAGTAACTCTAGCCCTAACAGTAACATACATGTAGAGTGAACAGAGAGGACACATCATACTCACAGCAGATATATAATGCAAGTAACTCTAGCCCTAACAGTAACATACATGTAGAGTGAACAGAGAGGACACATCATACTCACAGCAGATATATAATGCAAGTAACTCTAGCCCTAACAGTAACATACATGTAGAGTGAACAGAGAGGACACATCATACTTACAGCAGATATATAATGCAAGTAACTCTAGCCCTAACATACATGTAGAGTGAACAGAGAGGACACATCATACTCACAGCAGATATATAATGCAAGTAACTCTAGCACTAACAGTAACATACATGTAGAGTGAACAGAGAGGACACATCATACTCACAGCAGATATATAATGCAAGTAACTCTAGCACTAACAGTAACATACATGTAGAGTGAACAGAGAGGACACATCATACTCACAGCAGATATATAATGCAAGTAACTCTAGCCCTAACAGTAACATACATGTAGAGTGAACAGAGAGGACACATCATACTCACAGCAGATATATAATGCAAGTAACTCTAGCACTAACAGTATGTAGAGTGAACAGAGAGGACACATCATACTCACAGCAGATATATAATGCAAGTAACTCTAGCCCTAACAGTAACATACATGTAGAGTGAACAGAGAGGACACATCATACTCACAGCAGATATATAATGCAAGTAACTCTAGCCCTAACAGTAACATACATGTAGAGTGAACAGAGAGGACACATCATACTCACAGCAGATATATAATGCAAGTAACTCTAGCCCTAACAGTAACATACATGTAGAGTGAACAGAGAGGACACATCATACTCACAGCAGATATATAATGCAAGTAATTCTAGCACTAACAGTAACATACATGTAGAGTGAACAGAGAGGACACATCATACTCACAGCAGATATATAATGCAAGTAATTCTAGCCCTAACAGTAACATACATGTAGAGTGAACAGAGAGGACACATCATACTCACAGCAGATATATAATGCAAGTAATTCTAGCCCTAACAGTAACATACATGTAGAGTGAACAGAGAGGACACATCATACTCACAGCAGATATATAATGCAAGTAACTCTAGCCCTAACAGTAACATACATGTAGAGTGAACAGAGAGGACACATCATACTCACAGCAGATATATAATGCAAGTAACTCTAGCCCTAACAGTAACATACATGTAGAGTGAACAGAGAGGACACATCATACTCACAGCAGATATATAATGCAAGTAACTCTAGCCCTAACAGTAACATACATGTAGAGTGAACAGAGAGGACACATCATACTCACAGCAGATATATAATGCAAGTAATTCTAGCACTAACAGTAACATACATGTAGAGTGAACAGAGAGGACACATCATACTCACAGCAGATATATAATGCAAGTAATTCTAGCCCTAACAGTAACATACATGTAGAGTGAACAGAGAGGACACATCATACTCACAGCAGATATATAATGCAAGTAACTCTAGCCCTAACAGTAACATACATGTAGAGTGAACAGAGAGGACACATCATACTCACAGCAGATATATAATGCAAGTAACTCTAGCCCTAACAGTAACATACATGTAGAGTGAACAGAGAGGACACATCATACTCACAGCAGATATATAATGCAAGTAATTCTAGCACTAACAGTAACATACATGTAGAGTGAACAGAGAGGACACATCATACTCACAGCAGATATATAATGCAAGTAACTCTAGCCCTAACAGTAACATACATGTAGAGTGAACAGAGAGGACACATCATACTCACAGCAGATATATAATGCAAGTAACTCTAGCCCTAACAGTAACATACATGTAGAGTGAACAGAGAGGACACATCATACTCACAGCAGATATATAATGCAAGTAACTCTAGCCCTAACAGTAACATACATGTAGAGTGAACAGAGAGGACACATCATACTCACAGCAGATATATAATGCAAGTAACTCTAGCCCTAACAGTAACATACATGTAGAGTGAACAGAGAGGACACATCATACTCACAGCAGATATATAATGCAAGTAACTCTAGCCCTAACAGTAACATACATGTAGAGTGAACAGAGAGGACACATCATACTCACAGCAGATATATAATGCAAGTAACTCTAGCCCTAACAGTAACATACATAGAGTGAACAGAGAGGACACATCATACTCACAGCAGATATATAATGCAAGTAACTCTAGCCCTAACAGTAACATACATGTAGAGTGAACAGAGAGGACACATCATACTCACAGCAGATATATAATGCAAGTAACTCTAGCACTAACAGTAACATACATGTAGAGTGAACAGAGAGGACACATCATACTCACAGCAGATATATAATGCAAGTAACTCTAGCCCTAACAGTAACATACATGTAGAGTGAACAGAGAGGACACATCATACTCACAGCAGATATATAATGCAAGTAACTCTAGCCCTAACAGTAACATACATGTAGAGTGAACAGAGAGGACACATCATACTCACAGCAGATATATAATGCAAGTAACTCTAGCCCTAACAGTAACATACATGTAGAGTGAACAGAGAGGACACATCATACTCACAGCAGATATATAATGCAAGTAACTCTAGCACTAACAGTAACATACATGTAGAGTGAACAGAGAGGACACATCATACTCACAGCAGATATATAATGCAAGTAACTCTAGCCCTAACAGTAACATACATGTAGAGTGAACAGAGAGGACACATCATACTCACAGCAGATATATAATGCAAGTAACTCTAGCCCTAACAGTAACATACATGTAGAGTGAACAGAGAGGACACATCATACTCACAGCAGATATATAATGCAAGTAACTCTAGCACTAACAGTAACATACATGTAGAGTGAACAGAGAGGACACATCATACTCACAGCAGATATATAATGCAAGTAACTCTAGCCCTAACAGTAACATACATGTAGAGTGAACAGAGAGGACACATCATACTCACAGCAGATATATAATGCAAGTAACTCTAGCCCTAACAGTAACATACATGTAGAGTGAACAGAGAGGACACATCATACTCACAGATATATAATGCAAGTAACTCTAGCCCTAACTAGTCCGAGTAACTTGGACCCTTTATCGCCTTTTTTAACATTTGGACATGATCTGGCGATAGTAGGGTCCAAGGCAAGTGTGCGATAGAGAATGGCTTTTAATTCAATCCAAACAAAAAATTCAAAATTCAACCTTACAACGGCCACCAAAATACTAGATACGCCACCATCTGAACAAGTGGAGTTCCATGATCAGATGAATGTACCAAGGTTTACTTAACATCCAAATAGAAAGTGAAATTTTACCGTTTAATTCCCAGAGACCCCCGCAGAACATGTCTTTTCGCTTTCTTGGAGTTCAAATAGTGACTCCTCGACCTTGTATGACGTCACCCTGATGCGCAGCGCCCGCATGCACCGTGCGACAACCTGCTAATGCCGGCGACTGTTTCGTGAGTAGTATAACGGTCGCGGTACGTGTTCCTGTGTAGATACATGTAGTATATTGATTCGAGGTTGCACGCGCGTCATGGGGGAGGGAATTCTTCACGAAACAGTCGCCGGCATAAACAGGTTGTCGCGCGGTGCATGCGGGCGCTGCGCATCAGGGTGACGTACGTCACTTTTTATTTGGATGTTAAGTAAACCTTGGTACATTCATCTGATCATGGAACTCCACTTGTTCAGATGGTGGCGTATCTAGTATTTTGGTGGCCGTTGTAAGGTTGAATTTTGAATTTTTTGTTTGGATTGAATTAAAAGCCATTCTCTATCGCACACTTGCCTTGGACCCTACTATCGCCAGATCATGTCCAAATGTTAAAAAAGGCAATAAAGGGTCCAAGTTACTCGGACTAGGCCCTAACCTAGAATGAACAAGTAGAGGACACATCACACTCAGCAGACACAATGTCAGTAACTCGAGCCCTAACCTAGAATGAACAAATAGAGGACACATCACACTTAGCAGACACAATGTTAGTAACTCTAGCCCTAACCTAGAATGAACAAATAGAGGACACATCACACTCAGCAGACACAATGTTAGTAACTCTAGCCCTAACAAGTAGAGGACACATCACACTCAGCAGACACAATGTCAGTAACTCGAGCCCTAACCTAGAATGAACAAGTACAAGGACACATCACACTCAGCAGACACAATGTTAGTAACTCTTGCCCTAACAAGTAGAGGACACATCACACTCAGCAGACACAATGTTAGTAACTCGAGCCCTAACCTAGAATGAACAAAGAGAGGACACATCACATTCAGCAGACACAATGTCAGTAACTCGAGCCCTAACCTAGAATGAACAAATAGAGGACACATCACACTCAGCAGACACAATGTCAGTAACTCTAGCCCTAACCTAGAATGAACAAGTACAAGGACACATCACACTCAGCAGACACAATGTTAGTAACTCTAGCCCTAACCTAGAATGAACAAATAGAGGACACATCACACTCAGCAGACACAATGTCAGTAACTCTAGCCCTAACCTAGAATGAACAAGTACAAGGACACATCACACTCAGCAGACACAATGTTAGTAACTCTTGCCCTAACCTAGAATGAACAAGTACAAGGACACATCACACTCAGCAGACACAATGTTGTAACTCTAGCCCTAACCTAGAATGAACAAATAGAGGACACATCACACTCAGCAGACACAATGTTAGTAACTCTTGCACTAACCTAGAATGAACAAGTACAAGGACACATCACCAATCACACTGACAGCGGATGCCTTCTCGTCAAGAACTAAAGACCCTTCCTTATGGGAAGCAGCTTGAATCAATGCAACACTTGATCCATGTATTCACTTCTTGGCAGCTGCTGGCAAACCCAAGCCCACAGCTGAAGAGAGGTTCCGTGAAGCATCCGTTCAGATTCATGAGTCCGTTATGAAGCATATGGAAGATGATGTTATTGATGATGAATCATCGTCTGAAGATGACATGGAGAACAGTGAAATCTTAGAAAGTACCTTCAAGATGTACACAGGTCAAAAAGGTACAATGTATGGAATTCATACTCCTTCAATAGATTAGCTTTGATATTTAAAGGGGTGTGCATTTACATGTAGTACAGGAATCGGGTACCCGATTGAAATAAATCTCGGAAATTGCTGTTAATATTGTTCATAAAGGTCAGTATGTCAATGCAGCAAGATGCAAGTGAGATGAGCTCTCACTATGAACATCTAATCCCTTAAATTTCCATTAAAAGTCCACTTTTCCGTGAAATAAATCCCTAAGGGATGTTTCACGGATATTTACCCTGGGGCTTATTGCACTAATCCCGTAAGGGTTTTTTCACGGTTTTTTAATGACCCTGGCCACTGAGGATTATCATCGGTCATACATAACGGTAAACAACATCTACCACCCTGAAGATTATTGGCGAATTCAGGGTGTTTCAATTAAGATAACTGTATTAGGTAACTGCCTTGACCTTTACGACCCCTAGTACAATGTAAACACTTTTGCTGGTGGAACAAGTAAACAAGCAGGGAGCTTTCTGTAAGTCTTGAATAGATTGTATTTGTGTGTTCAAATCCAATGTGTGATACTTTCATTTTTTAGACTTACAATAAGTTCAGGTCAAATGAGAATTTGGTGATAGATTCCGAAACGTGGCGCCGGCGCAATTTGATTTTTTTGTAACTATTTGTTGCAAAACTTAAGTTTTTTTTATATCATCTTCAAACAATATATTAAGGCCCGCTAACAATCTTGGGAAACAGTGTAGTCTATAAGCTTAGTCTGCGGATATCTGGATCAAAGCCGTTTCATGGTTCCCGCCACCAGCCAGAGCTGAGGTGGCTAATTTGCATGTGAATGAAACTGCTTAACAATAGGCCCCTTTCTTATTACAATGAAGTGCTGTCTGCGGGGTCTGCAGAGTCAGCAGAGTACGCTGATTGTATACTTTATTTAGAACGTTTTAATATATTTTTCATCTTATCCCAGATTTACTGACAGCTTGTCCATTATTCTAAACTTATACTTAAAACCAAAACAATTGTTTTCTCCCCTATTTATTTTTCTGCGAGTTGCTGAATCACATATTTATTTTTCTAATTGAATTAGCATTTTAAAAGAATGATCCCGAACCGAAAAAAAAAAGTTGGCTTTTAACCACAAGATTTCGTCAGATAAGAAAATAAAAATAGAAGGCCACTAGTACGTTATATAATAATCGGTATGTTCGATGTGACCAGAGAATTTCCCTTTGTTCCCCTTTTAAAGATGGACAATTTTTAATATTTTTAATGAAACCTTCAGGATGACTTTCAAATACTGGTAGTCGAGCTCCACCTGGCTGGATTTGTGCAATACTTCGATCTCTCCATCACCTCGCTGGTGATAATGCCCGCTGGATAAATGTACCGGTACTTCCCAGGCCAGATGCCGCGTGTGGTTGGCATGGAATATTTGGCTTTTCCGAAATCCTTCGGAAAAGGCTTTGTTTTTGTTCTGATTTTTTTTTTTTTTTCTTCTTCTTCTTCTTCTTCTTCTTTTTTTAGTTCTGACCAAAATCCCATAGACTTTGTACACGAATTTTGTACGGGACACTTTGGTCACTAAACAACATCAGATCTTAATCAAACTTAACACAAACAGAGACCCTAAGCTGAAAATGTATGCCAAAACGTGACGTCATGATGACGTCATCACGTGTCATGTGACGTCATGTTAAAGGTGCATTTTGGAAGGGCCCATATCTAGAGAACGGTAGGTCCGATTGCCTTCAAACCAGGTATGTTGGTATGGTAGCTCGTGTTATAGATGAAAATTGAGGTGACGTCATGATGACGTCATCATACGATTTTACAGTAATATTAAAGTTTTTGAACTTCAAAGTTTCTTAAAGCCATATCTCATCAACAGAACATGCTAAATTCAAAATTCTTTTTGTAATAGCTTTGTTAGCTCCTATATTCTTTCACATTAATGTGAAAAATGTGTGACGTCATCATGACGTCATCAAAAATTTGCTTTTTTGAAACACATATAAGGGTAGGGACGATCGTCATAAAAATTAGTGTGCAGGTAGATAGTGATACTAGCATGTTAAATCCGAGGTGACGTCATAATGACGTCATCGGCTGATTTTCTATGATTATTTTAGTTATATCCCAAATCCCATAGACTTTGTACACGAATTTTGTAAGAGCCACTTTGGTCACTAAACAACATCAGATCTTAATCAAACTTAACACAAACAGAGACCCTAAGCTGAAAATGTATGCCGAAACGTGACGTCACGATGACGTCATCACGTGTCATGTGACGTCATCTTAAAGGTGCATTTTTCAAGGGCCCATATCTAGAGAACGGTACGTCCGATTGCCTTCAAACCAGGTATGTTGGTATGGTAGCTCGTGTTATAGATGAAAATTGAGGTGACGTCATGATGACGTCATCATACTATTTTACAGTAATATTAAAGTTGTTGAACTTCAAAGTTTCCTAAAGCCATATCTCATCAACAGAACACGCTAAATTCAAAATTCTTTTTGTAATAGCTTTGTTAGCTTATATATTCTTTCACATAAATGTGAAAAATGTGTGACGTCATCATGACGCCATCAAAAATATGTTTTTTTTAAACACATATAAGGGTAGGTCCGATCGTCATAAAAATTACTGTGCAGGTAGATAGTGCTACTAGCATGTAAAATCCGAGGTGACGTCATGATGACGTCATCGGCTGATTTTCTATGAATTTTCAGTTCTATCCCAAATCCCATAGACTTTGTACACGAATTTTGTCGGCGGCACTTTAGGTCTTAAAAAACCTCAGATCTTAACCAAACTTACCTCAAACATAGACCCTAAGCTGAAATTGTATGTCGAAGAGTGACGTCATGATGACATCATCACGTGTCACGTGACGTCATCTTAAAGGTGCGTTTTTCAAGGGCCCATATCTAGAGAACGGTAGGTCCGATTGCCTTCAAACCTGGTATGTTGCTAGTGTATCTCGTGTTATAGATGAAAATTGAGGTGCCATCATGATAACGTCATCAACTGATTTTCTATGAATTTTTAAATATTTAACATATTATTATATATTACTGTCATTGATCAGATTGACTCCAATCTCGACACAGGCCAACACCATGTATAAGTACTATCCTTATAATGTCATCATAGGTCAAGTAATATAAACTTAAAGGTCAACTTTCAAGTAAGAAATCTAGATCATGAAATAATCTCAGATCTTAGAAAACTCAGCGAAAACAAAACCCTTAACAACTTTAATGCTGATTAAAAAAAAACCAGGAAAAGCCATGCGTCTGTTGACCTCAACAGACGCTTAACCTCTAGTTTGTTTTTTTTTTCGCAGGCTTTGCAGTCCAGGGGCGGCCTACACAAAGAACCTCTGGAGCTAAACCCATTGAATACATTTTGTTACATAGTATTACAATGTATAAATAATCGTATACCTCGCAAAAGTTGAGCTGTCAATCACTTTAATAGGTTTCAGGGCGCTTGGGGTGGAGGATATTTTATTTCAGCCCGTCCATTAGACTAGCGACGGGTACCAGCGAATTGTGTAGATGGGTCATTCCACCAGGTTGGGACACAGTGTGTGACATTTATCCATATCTTTAAAAGTACTATTACATTTGATTCAGTTATTTCATGTAACATCAGTCTTTGGGTGGGAAATATTTTTGAAAGTTTTAAATCATGTAAATTATATTTTACCAAAAATATGATTAAAAACATGCTTCAGTTTGACATAACCAGTTTGACGTAACAGGACACGTCCATATTTCTATTTTTGTGTTTTTTCAACACTTTAAATATAAATATGGGAAATTCACCATGTGTACTAATTAAAAGATATACTATGCAACACAAGAACACTTTCTTTATGGTAGTCAGTGTCCAAATATAGCAGAGACAGCAAGAACAGATGTGAGAGTGGACGTAACATGGACACTGTGTCCACTGTTACGTCCACACATGCATGTTTTTATTGTTCTTGCTGTTTCTGAGCTATTTGGACACTGGCAACCATAACAAAAAGTGTTTTCTGGTAGCATTGGGTGTTTTTTAGTTAGTACATATAGTAAGTTGCATAATTATTTATTTAATGACGAAAAATTAAGGCAGCCTGGACGTAACATTTAGTACTAACATGGTGTGACATGAAAATGCACATTTCCATTTTGTAACATTTTCAACATTTATATAAATAATTATGCAAACTCACTCTGTATACTAATTACAAAACACAAACTGCAACACAAAAAACAATTGTTATGATATTCAATATCCAAATGCAGCACAACAGCAGAAATATATGTATGGTCATGGTCTAACATGGTGTCCATGTTACGTCTGCACCGATTCTTCAAATTCTTGCTATTTGTGCTATGTTTGGACACTGACTGCCGTAAAAAGGTGTTTCATTGTTGCATAGTGTGTCTTTTAATTATTGTACATAATAAATTTTCCATATTTATTTATTAAAGTGTTAAAAAACCACACAAATTTAAATGTTGGACACAGTGTCCATGTTACGTCTATTTTACATTAAAAAAACCACACTTTTTATCATATTTTTGTAAAAATATAACTTACAAATAATCTCACACCCAAAGACGGATGTCACATGAAATAACTGAATTAAATGTAATGATGGTTTAAATGATATGGTCATATAACACACTGTGTCCCAACCTGGTGGAATGACCCAGATACCAAGAGTCATCATTCCGCGAGATGAGAATCAGCTGATTTATTTAGAGCTAATTATATTATCAGGCAGGAGGCACGAACCAGGTGCGAGCAGCCCCAAGTGCAGCTCAGCATTTCTCAATGAATGGTTGAAATGGATACGCCCACTAATTTGCATAGATTTAAATATAGCTTAGTGTAAAAAAAAACACATTTTGAGAAGTTTTAAGGGTCAAATTATGACAATTACACCGGGGGTAACCAAAAGGGTAACAACAATAGTTTAAGTTTTGAAAACAACTTCTTTGCAATACAATCGTAATAATTTGGTCAAATTTAGGTGAAAATTATCATTTTCAAGCTGCTATCATGGATAGGAAATACACCATTTTTGTAGACTATAAATAGATCGCCTGTCTGATGTTATGTGGTGATTTCACTGCAAAGTTAAGGGCAGAGTGCCGGCGCTGCCCGCCATGTTTGGGGTTCATGGCTTAATACGTCCCCCGCAAGCATCCCGCTGTGTAGTGCCTACCAAAATACTGTGTTATTAATAATATTAATAATAATGTCAAAACCAGTCAGAATTGGGCAGGAACGGAGGACCTTCTACAGCTTTTTTTCTTTTACAGATTCACCCATACTTAATAAGCAATTAAATTGTTATAAATAAATACTTTTACAATATATAGGCCTATGACAACACAATGACAACGCAAAAAAGTATGCCTCAACGCTTTACGTTAGCGTTTCGTTGTTCATTTTTCCCCTCGAAAAATCCTCCAGATTGTGTTACTCGCCATCCCGACAAGCATGCAAGGTTTGCAAGTTCTGAATGCAGTATTAGCCTTTCGTGTTCATGTTTATTCATAAGACGTATTTTCTTGGCAACAATTAATAGCGCTCGGTCGGTCGGTTGGGCAAGCTCAAACCTGGAGTCAATAAACTCTCCATTGTAAACATTCTAAACACTCTGGAGGGCCAGGCAGCAGACTTGCCAATCTCAACCACAAGATTATAATACGGGAGTTTTCACGGATTCCACAACACCGTGAAAAACCTAACGGTACACAATCTGGCACTGGCATGGCTAGTGGCTGAAGTCACCGGATTTTCACGGACGGCTAAACAAAGGACTTTTCTAAGGGTGTTTTCACGGACTCCTAATCTCCCTAATATGTTGAAAAAACCGTGACAATTTTGGCTCACGGTAAATTAAGGGAAAAGTGGCTCTTTAACAAATTTTTAAGGGACAAAGATGTTCATAGTGTCTATAGCTTTATGGTGTAAATTGCATTTTCTCAAGTGTCTGTTGATCTGTTTTGTTTTTCCGTGTACCCTGGTTTTCAATATGTTAATTCAGTTACGGGTACTCGATTCCATAATCTGGAACCGGTTCCTGACATTAGTGGTTGGTACTCGGGTACCTGGTTCGGATGCACAGCCCTAGATATTTATCCTAAGATAAAATTATTTGTTTCAATCTGAAAGCATACTATATGTATTTATAAAAATGGTACCAGTACAAATCCTTAGTACATGCATATAGCTCCATGGTACATGTATGACAACTGTGTGGTCGGCTCTACCAATGTTTACCTGTATTTACCTTTAACCCTCCCTCTCCATGCCAAAATGGAGCCAACTACCCTACCTATCAAAACTTATCGAGTTTCAGGTTGAAACACACAAGCTGTTGCAGAGGAAAGTTTTACATGTAGGTTTTTTGATGATAGTAATAACAGTAGGAGGGTTAATGCTGGTCTACATCTATCTGTGGTTGGTACTGTACTTGTGCCATCATCACTAATCATCATCATCTTGTATGGTATTCAGATAGGACTAGAGATGGTGCAGACAGGACCATGCAGTATTTGATTGATGTCTGTCGATCAGGAGCCAATGTGTGCTTAGTTTGTATCGGCAAAATCAAAAGGCTGGATGCTGTGAGTATTTTTGTTCCAAGCAGTGTTTTTAATACAAAGAGCGAATTACATTATTTTGAACTTAATTAACCCTAACCCTGCCAGACGCAGCACAGTGCATCTGTGGTGACAGCTTGACCTTGCTGCTCTCTGCACACAAGTCAATGTGACAAAGTATGCAATCTGATGCATCTGGCAGGGTTTCTAGCCAAAATACCCTGGAGGGTTAGGGTTACGTGCACTTACATCTATAAGATCATAAGAATATACAAATTAATTCATGCAAACATCTCTGTGAGAAAATGAAGACATATTCCTAAATTGTTGCTTAAAAATGCCAGTGTTCCTTTTTTTTTTTATAGAATTCACCCATTAACCCTAACAGTCCTGAATCTTTCAATTCTAATGTGATTTTCCACACACTCATCAAGGGAGTTGGGGTTAACCCTAACTACCCCAAACGTTGCAAACTCCAACAGCATGTTGTTGAATTTAGTACTGTAGTGGTTCAGTGTGGTGTTGAATTTTGTTAGGTTTAGTACCAAAGGCCCAGGGTGACCCTGTATAAGACTTGTGGAAATGTTGGACATTGCTGGGGTACATGGGCAGGGCGTTTCGTGGGTGAATTCATGGCCAGGCACTGGCAGCATTTCTGGTCAGCCTAGATATACTGTACTGTACACATGCATACATTGTACGCATGTACATCTCAGTGTTGTAGTCGAGACCATGCACAAGACCATTCACAAGACCAGCTTGTAACAGGCACAAGTAACAGGCATCAACCATAACAAAGGAATGCTTTTGTTACAGTTCATTTGAATAGACTTGGATTAAGACTGCTGGTCTTGTGCTGGTCTTGTGCTGGTCTTGTGCTGGTCTTGTGCTGGTCTTGTGCTGGTCTTGTGCTGGTCTTGTGCTGGTCTTGTGCTGGTCTTGTGCTGGTCTTGTGCTGGTCTTGTGCTGGTCTTGTGCTGGTCTTGTGCTGGTCTTGTGCTGGTCTTGTGCTGGTCTTGTGATGGTCTTGTGATGGTCTTGTGATGGTCTTGGCTACATGTACAACACTGATATATCTACTGTGTGTTGTTGCTGGGGCATTTGCTAGGGTACATGTACAGGTTCTGTATATACATCCGAGGACAAGAAAGAAAATACAAAGGAACCTTTCAGTCCTCGCAAGTCAGTCTTTTGTTAAAATCGGTCCTCGCAAGTAAAAATATGTGGTTAGTCTATGGGGTTGGGTCATATTAAAGGAACAATATGAAACACAAAGCATTGTCCTCAGAAGTATTGGGAAAGTACCACTGTGTGTACATGTACATGTGGTTAAAGGGACACATTGCCTTCAAATGTCATGAAATTTTGCTGTTTGGAAATGTTCCTTATCTTTTATAAGAGTTGTTCATGCAAAAAAACACTTACATGTATAATGTGTTGTAATTAGTGAGTAGTGATTATAAAACAAAAAATTGGCCTCTGACTCCTGACATCTGACCCGCGAAACATAGACTATTTCCAGTAGTTAATACCACCGTCTAAATAATGCGCAAAATACGCTGTAAGAGTCTTTAGGTTGGCGCCGCAGCCAGTGGCCTTGTAAACCTATCAGATGATCGCCAGGTACCATTCTCTACCTCGCGACACATCGCCAGCTAGCTGCGCGCCGTGCCACAGTACATCAAAATGGATCAACAGAATGTACTTCAACCAGCTGCGACTGGAAATACGACTGGTGAACATGGTCCGCCATTTTGTGGAGTCAAAAATTTGGTTCTACAAAATGGCGGACCGTTATTTGTCACGAAATTAAACAAAAACCACGCAATTTGAAGGGATAGTCATGTGAATCTTTATATTCTACTTTTTAAAAAGCTTCCCAACCATATCCATTTCAGTTTTATAGCCCAAATCGCAAAATCCAAAGCAATGTGTCCCTTTAATCATTGGAAATGTACTCTACATGTAGGCACATGTACATGTAAAGGTTACAAAGAAAAGGGGGACCAAAAAATGAGGAACGTTTCAGAATGTCCAGAAAGACAGAAATAGCAGATCATAAAAGGGAAATGTTCCTCGAGTTATTGAGTATTCCAAGATTCTATATCTCCTACACATATCTCTGTACGTTAACCCATTGAATACGGATGGTGACTATAGCCATGGTTTGAAGAAAAAAGACCACCTGGCCGGTTGACGTCTATACCCGCATTCTTCTGCGTCTTCATTCCATTGTTCACCTATTGTGTGTGTTACGCTTGGCTGCACAAACCCATCTGGCATACCAGCACCCCATTATTAAAGCCGTATTAAATCTGTGATTTGCTGTAAAGTGGCGCTGGAGCTTGAAGGTGTTAATAAAAAGTAAGATTACTACCAAAAATTCATTCAAGAAATACAGCCCTTGAATTTTGTCTAGAAAAACGTTAAAGGAAATTTATACTAATTGTTTGTTGGTAATTTTGCAGATATGGAGTTGCAGTGAGTGTTATTGTATTCTTCATCTGCCGTGTATCCAGAAGTGGGCTAAAGAGGGCGCCCTACAGAACCATATGATGCTGGAGGATAATAGTAGGATGACTAAAAACACTCTGTGGTCATGGTAAGATGACAATACGGGTCATGCTTAGACAACATAATTGAATCACTGAAGTAGGTGATTAATAAGATGAAGGTTGCCAAGACCCTTGGTACTGTTAACTCTTTCCAGTAACAGTACATTTCATGCATTTTCTTGTTTCAGTCCCAAGTGTCGTTATGAGAATCCTGCCTCAGCAATACCAAAGCGGTACACCTGTTACTGTAGCAAGGTCGTTGACCCTTCATTTCACCCTTGGATAAGTCCACATTCATGTGGTGAGACGTGTGAACGACCTCTCCGACCGCATTGTGGCCACAAGTGCCTCTTACTTTGTCATCCAGGTAAGTTATGTTTGACTACAAGATAGATGTGATAAATGACTGCAAAACACATGGGTTTCTTTCACTTATCTCCTGTTTACGTCTTGAGATGTTATATTGATGGAGGTTTGGAACCCAACCAGGGAAAATTGATGCTTCTATCTGTGCATGGACTATATGGGTATGTTCAGACGAGGCGTAAATTAGTAGTTAATCCGAAAATACTAAGTTAACCCTAACCCTGCCAAACGCAGCACAGTGCACCTGTGCTGACAGCTGCACTCAGTGGGACAAAGTATGCAATCTGATGCGTCTGGCAGGGTTTCTAGCCAAAATGCCCTGGAGGGTTAATACTCCGTTGGAATCTGTAATCCACTCGCGGAGGGGTAATTTACGCCACCAAGGTGGCGCAACTTGGACTTGCAAAAAGTTGTGGTTTAGTATAAGTTGCGCCAAAGATAATGATCTCCCCCTGCGGCGATGAGCCGTGAAGTACCTTTGGACACAACTGACCTGCCACTTCCTGAATATTCACATTGACCCGTTGCGTAACAGGTCCCGCACACAATGCGTGGCTTGTATCAGTACTCATAGTCGTACTTCCCTAATACGTCCGAGGACGAAGCTTTGTGTTTCCTTTTGTTCCCTTGATATAGCCAAACCCCATAGACTAAGCACGTATCTTTACGTTCGAGGACCGATTTCAACAAAAGACTCTACGTTCGAGGACTGAAAGGATTCTTTGTGTTTCCTTTCTTCTCTTGTCCTCGGAGATATATACAGTGCACGTGCACACACACACAAAAATCCTTGCTATCCACGGGTATGTACGTCACTCTTGACCGCCATTTTTACCAGGTAGAAAGATTGTTATGGCTTTGCAAAAAGGAAATCCAAATCCATGAGGCCTCAATTGGCAAAGTCTAGAGATCCTCGCCCTCATAAATATTTGGGACGAGGAATTCTGACATGCCAACGATGATCCGTTCTCAAGGAAGAAAAAATTGGGGATCGAGTATCGCAACGAGTTGGATTTCGGCCACCCCGAACGCACAACCTTCAAATCAAAAATAAAATTTAGGACCTAAAACAGAAATACAATAATGTCGTCGACCACAATCGTTGCAGTGGAAAAGAGCCTAACTTTGTCGCTCATAAGGGCGTCCCTTTCTATTTCTATGGTTCTCATTTCCGACTGACCCTATTTTTGGCTCCCAACCGAGAAAAAAACAGCCTTTTTTTATGCCGCCGACCCTGTCTGGAATTTCCTACCAAGAACAAATATTGAGAAAAAGTGATAATCTTAAGAATTTCCGCGGACAAATTCCACAAAAAAAATAACGTCCATGGTAATTTTACGTACCTATTGTGGCTGTGCGAAGCGCCCGGTTTACTGTGTGACTAGTGTGTACAACGTGTAAACATCGTGACCAGCTTATATTCAACTTGTTCAAGTCCTTAAAACGCTATATTTTTCGTCGAAGTAAGAAATAAAATATTTTTGGCTATTTATTTTAAAATACACAGTAGAATAACCAAATATTTTATATAATTCAAAATCCCAAATCTACCACCTCTCAAAATGTGCAAATTTGTTATATCTAGTGAAATCGGGTGAATTGAAGCAACTGGATCTACATATATCTCTGCCGGCGTCCACGGTCAAAACATTTGTGAGCTGTTTGGTGCAGATTAAGTCCCAACGAAAAACTATCATACGGCCAACTTGGGTACAAGATGTCAGATGACACAGAGTTCATGTACCTACCGGAGATTCTGGGGGTTGAAGCGACGGGTAGAACAATGAACGTAAAATTAGGTTTTAAATCACCAAATCAAGCCGAGCCCGATCAGCAAACTTTGGTCGATGCACCGTTGCTTAAATTGATGGCTATGCACGGTGCAAATTTTGTCCAGATATTCCTCGGGGGAGAGTGACAAAAATTTTTCAAAGTGAAGTCAATTTGGGGATTAAACAACTGTATATTTGAAAAATGTTAGCCGATCTAAAAGTATTAAATATTTTGGGGATGATTTGATTTTTTTTTTGAAATCGTGTTAAAGTGTGCACAGATCAGAAACTTTGAGCTCTATTTTCTCAAAACAAGGGGTGAAGACAGACAATTCCAAAAGGCATCAGTATGTGTGTTTAGCATGTCATTTTTTTCCCCCCTTTTTTTGTTTTCCCCGACCGACCGACCCTCCCTCAAGGCAAAACAAATATGAGAACCGTAGAATTAAAAAGGGACGCCCTAACGAAAATAAAATTTATTTTCAAAGTGAACAAAGAAACTGGCAGGAGCGGGATTCGAACCTGCGACCTCCGGGTTACCGTACCAGCGCTCTACCAACTGAGCTATCTTGCCCTATGTTGGCAGTCTCCCAAATTGTCACTATCTTTGTTCGGGTGGGCGCTAGTCAGAAGTCATAAACCCAGAATGCCGTATAGCCAGGGATCACACCCAGTTTTACGATACAACCTGGGAAGCGACATTGTGATGATCACTCAATGAGTATACGACTTTTAAGTTATAATTCGTCAAACAATCCACAAGGGAAACTGACTAGGTAAATTTAAATTCATTTTCAAAGTTTACAAAGAAACTGGCATTTTAAATTTGAATTTACCTATTCAGTTTCCCTTGTGGATTGTTTGACGAAAATAAAATTTGATATTTTTTTCGCCGGACTGCTGCCGCGCAATCAACCAGGCAATGCCAGACGGTCCGCTGTTTGACATGGCAAACTACTAATGCACTGATCAAGCTACTCAGGTATATGAGTTAGAAATAAAATAAAATAAAATTGGGCCAGTGTACATGTACAGATATTCAATGTGCCGTGCCGTGCCTGTATTTTTCACGGGCACGCTTTTTGGTACGGTATCTTGAAAGTGGGGAACGCGGTGCTGGCGTTGCGTACCCTATTGGGTGAACTTGAGCTACTTTTCCATCTGGTGCATTGCACAATGCTGGCATAACTTTTTGGTCTGAACGTAAGCATGTTTTGGATTAACCCTAACTCCCTGGGGTGTGTAGAAAATCATATTAAAATTGGAGGATTCAGGACTGTTAGGGATAAGAATGTCTTATCTAAAAGGCCAATAATTGCTTTTGTATCAACTTAAGCCTCCATCTGAACGTACCCTATATTCCCTAGATTCCTGCTGCCCTACAGTCTGCCAAGTGATAAGAAACGACATTACATAATTAGAAATGCCTCTGTTTACTATTTCATCTAGGTCCTTGTCCACCCTGTCCCAAGATGGTTCGTTCACCGTGTCACTGTGGTCGTCAGACACCTCAACAACGACGATGTAGTTCCAGAGCCTGGTCATGTGGTCAACCATGTGGCAAGCTTTTATCCTGTGGACAACACCAGTGTTTGCAACCTTGTCATGCTGGTAAGATCAAACAATTTAAAAGAATTTGTCATGATCTTATAGTTCACCAAGCCTGTTAAGTTTTAGTTTCTTTGATTCTATGTAGGAATGTAATACCTCCTCTCTTGCACTGTTAAACAGGCTTGTGTGATCCATGCCCAAGGACTAGTAAGCAGTCGTGTCTGTGTGGTAAGATGAAGTCTACTCGACAATGTGCATCACCACAGTGGCAGTGTGATAGTATCTGTGGTCGACAGTTATCGTGTGGACATCATACATGTCAGCAGGTCTGCCACACAGGACACTGTGGAGATTGTCCAAGTGCTGGAAAGAGACAGTGCCCATGTGGGAAAACGAGTACGTTTGATCAATTATGAATTGTTAGCAGTTTCTATAGCAAAATTGTCTGTTGCATTGTAGAGGAAAATGTTTCTTAGAATGTTGTATAGATTATAGAAAAACACAAAAACAACATGAATGCGTATCCAAAAAGGGGAACTCACTAAACCGTGTTTGAATTTGTTCAGGTTTTCAGCTGCCATGTACCGAGAATATCCCCAAGTGTGGTGATACATGTGAGAAGTTGCTAGAATGTGGCCTGCATAAATGTACACGACGTTGTCATACAGGACCTTGTGAAACGGTAAGGGCACCATTCAAATACTGCTGTCTGTTTGTCTGGCTACCAGGTGCTTATTGTGTGTTATTTCTTTTGGGCTGTTTGATCTGAACAAGAGAAAATTTCCAAGTGAAATCCTCAGCACTTCCTTTGTTTTATTGGTGTCCGCTGTCCTTTGTACTATACATATCGTCACCGACACCACGAACTGACACTCTCCAGCGCGTGAGTGCCAGGGCGCGCGCGTATTTTACAGAACAGAGTCATTTTCGTTTTCATGAACTGACACCATTCTTAATTTCACTAGTTTAGAGATTTTCAGTTCAATGTTTCTGTAAACCCACAAGTATTTAGATGGAGTAGATTCGTGTCAAAGCTTTCAAACGTTTTTCTTGGAATGGTATTTCCGCTACATGCTTGCGTGTCAATTCATCTTCTCTAGCGAGTCGGTGCCCGATGTGCACGCGCACACCTGGGTGTCAGTTCGTAAAACCGAAATTTACTCAGTACGCGGTTTTACGAACTGACACCTAGGTGCGCGTGAGTGTCAGTTCGTGAAAACGGTGACGATATATCCTAATTCAGGAACCTTGGTCAGTATATAGAATAGGGCTGTACCGAATATTCGATATTCGATCGTCAAGCGAATATTCGAATACCATTTTGCCAGTTTGAATATTCGAAAAGATATATACATGTATGCATGTACAGATACGACTCTGATGCTATTTTAATAGAAAAGTTACGCCGCTTAGCAGTGTCAAATGCCGCATTTTTTTCAATCGCAATTTTTTGTGGACGGAAGTTTATTGTTCCTGTCGGTAAAACCCTTGATACAACAGGGGCATGCAAAAAAAATGCTGTTTGAACGGTCCATAATATCAATCGCAATACGTAAAACACTGGTGTGCTTTTACGTGCAATGCTTTTTTTACCGGTGTGGCATGCACTGAAAAACTTGATCGGCGAGTATCGAATATTCAAATTTAATCGGTCAAACCCAGTTTCAAATATGTGACCCGCTCTGCAAAAAGGGCACATAAGTCGCTGTATGCTTTTATGAGTTATGGGCCGTTCAATGTGAAGAGGGAGAAAAATTCTTCAAACAAGTGATTTTGGAGGGAGGGAATTTTTTGCATCTTTGATACATATTTTATTCTATTTCATAACCCAAATCTTTGATTTCAGTGAATAAAGTTGGAAAAAGAATGTGTTTTTGTCGAGTGCTTCCATCTATTGCTTTGCTTTGTGTTTTTTTAAATGGCTTGTTTCTCCTTAAGTCATTTCAAGAAATTCCTGAAAACAAACATGCAAATTTCCAAATATCTCGTGATTGCAAAATGCTAGAGACCTCAGACATATACCATATGAAAGCTTATAAAATGGCCTTTCTAGCTATATATAAAACACTATTTTCAAATTTTGCAACATAAGTGCCCTTTTTGCAGAGCGGGTCACATATTTGAATAGTAAATTATTCGAAAATGAACAGCTCTAATATAGAACAAGCTATGTAAGCATCTAACATTTTTATTGTCTGATATTCATCCTTGTATTCTACAGTGCCGCCAGCTGAGTGTGAAAAAATGTCGTTGTGGTCAGAGAGAGAAGTCCATACTATGCAGCAAGGAGTACCTGTGTGATTTCAAATGTCAGAAAATGAGGGATTGCCAACGTCATCAGTGCAAGAGAAAGGCAGGTTTATTGCCAGATAACAGTAAACAATTTTACCCGCATTGCATAATGCTAATCAAAGTGTTCACTACATCTACAAATGGTTGGAACATTACACAATGAAACCATTTCTTACATAACAAGCAAATTTAACTTGATATAAGTTAATTCGTCAAACAATCCACAAGGGAAACTAACTAGGGAATTTTGAATACATTTTCAAAGTGAACAAAGAAACTGGCAGGAGCGGGATTCACACGATTGGTAATCCTCCAAAATGTTTTTACTGAATTATTAAAAAAAAAACTTACTAGACTGTAAGTTAATAGCAGTCTCAATAATCCTGTGAAATGATGGCACCTGGTGTGCTGTCGTTTTCAAGAAAAGTTGAAATTTATATAATTTTCCCACGATTGTTAGGCCGAACAATCGTTGAAAAAAATAACACATTTTTTAATACTGCCCTCTATTGACTGAAAGGTCGCAATTATAGTGTGTGTGCACGTGTCATTTGCGTAGTGTACTGAAGCGACGGGTTGTAACCAGTCGGCTCGGCCTAGTTATGTGACCAATTGAAAACGATCCCGTTTACAAAAAAATTGGGCTTATTTTACAAGAGGGCACTATAACAAATCCAGTTAACTGCCGCCTGACAGTTGAAAACGAATGCCGTTTTTCTCTCTTTTTTTTCGCCATCTAAGAATGCGAAACTTTGAACAGGTCAGTGAAAAGATGCATGTATTTCCTATAAAATACTAACCCCCAAATCTAACAACATTTCTGAAAATTGCAACCTTGACCAATCATGTACACTACCTTTAAATTGAATCTTGAATTGATTTTTTTCCATCCATTACAATAAATGAAAACAACGGCTTAAAAAGCAAAATACACGGGGTGATGCAAGGAGGAAACGTGGTAAAAATAAGTGCTCATACGTGGCCTGCGTTCTTCAAGTGTGTAAAGGCTGTGTAATTGATTGAAATCTGGGGTTGTTATTTCTTTATTCTTAGTGCTGTGATGGTTCTTGTCCACCATGTGAGCAGCCATGTGGTCGGCAACTTCCATGTAAAACCCACAAGTGTCCTTCCCAGTGTCATCCAGGTAGAGTATCTTTGTATTAGAGTCATTGATTAGCTAAATGCAGCTTTGACCCTGACCTCACCTAATTAAAGCTACAAAATACTACTAGTGCTAAACTGTAGTATGCATATATGATATTATGTAGTACTTCAATTATATTGTATTTTACCCAAAATGAGTGCCAACATAATCTGCACAGTTCATCCTTAACCCCTTGACCCCGGATTTCATATGGGGGCGCTGGGGTGCCATGCCGGCTTGTGCAGCCAAGCAAAACGAAAACAAGAGGCTTGTGCAGCCGAGCATAATGTACACAATACCCCAATAATGGATTGAAAATGCAGAAATTGGCGTGTATAGACCAGCCAGGTGGCAATTTTCAATCTGCACATATTTGTGTCAACCGTACGCAAGGGGTTAAGGCCAAGTTCTTCCCACTATCTTTATTTGTCCTTGTAGCTGTCTTGTCTTTTCTGTATTGAAAGCTACCTGTGATTGTGTTTTTTTTCTTCAGGTCTGTGTTATCCATGCCAGGAAACAGTGGATATCAAATGTTTCTGTGGTTCGACGTTCATCAATGTTCCATGTGGCCGAGAAAGAATGACCAAACCACCAAAGTGTAACAAACCTTGCAAGTAAGTCGGGAAACTTATTTCACTGACGTTTGAGTAATCCCTGATATGCCATACGCTATTGTAGATGTGTTTGTTTGTATTGTGAAACATTGATGGGCTAGGGTGTCACTACTTTGCAACAGTCCCACATGTCTCGCATTGGAAATACAAGTGAATTTGTACCATGCATTAATTTAATTTAAAACCATTAATGAGACAAATTTGTCCGATATGAATATCCATCAGAGAACCTGCATAGATAACAAACCGCCTTTAGAAAATATGTCAATAGAGAGTGCCCCGATCATCTTTGAGACCACTTCAATGTAAGTAAATGGCATTGCAGCCATTTTCACATGTTGACACTATGAACATCTTCATCCCTTAAAAATTCGTTAAAGAGCCACTTTTCCCCTAATTTACCGTGAGCCAAAATTGTCACGGTTTTTTCAACATATTAGGGAGATTAGGAGTCCGTGAAAACACCCTTAGAAAAGTCCTTTGTTTAGCCGTCCGTGAAAATCCGGTGACTTCAGCCACTAGCCATGCCAGTGCCAGATTGTGTACCGTTAGGTTTTTCACGGTGTTGTGGAATCCGTGAAAACTCCCGTATTATAATCTTGTGGTTGAGATTGGCAAGTCTGCTGCCTGGCCCTCCAGATAGTGTTTAGAATGTTTACAATGGAGAGTTTATTGACTCCAGGTTTGAGCTTGCCCAACCGACCGAGCGCGCTATTAATTGTTGCCAAGAAAATACGTCTTATGAATAAACACGAACACGGAAGGCTAATACTGCATTCAGAACTTGCAAACCTTGCATGCTTGTCGGGATGGCGAGTAACACAATCTGGAGGGTTTTTCGAGGGAAAAAAATGAACAACGAAACGCTAACGTAAAGCCATACTTTTTTGCGTTGTCATGTGTTGTCATAGGCCTATATATTGTAAAAGTATTTATTAATAACAATTTAATTGCTTATTACGTATGGGTGAATCTGTAAAAGAAAAAAGCTGTAGAAGGTCCTCCGTTCCTGCCCAATTCTGACTGGTTTTGACATCATTATTAATATTATTTATAACACAGTATTTTGGTAGGTACTACACAGCGGGATGCTTGCGGGGGACGTATTAAGCCATGAACCCCAAACATGGCGGGCAGCGCCGGCACTCTGCCCTTAACTTTGCAGTGAAATCACCACATAACATGAGACAGGCGATCTATTTATAGTCTACAAAAATGGTGTATTTCCTATCCATGGTAGCAGCTTGAAAATGATAATTTTCACCTAAATTTGACCAAATTATTCCGATTGTATTGCAAAGAAGTTGTTTTCAAAACTTAAACTATTGTTGTTACCCTTTTGGTTACCCCCGGTGTAATTGTCATAATTTGACCCTTAAAACTTCTCAAAATGTGGTTTTTTGTACACTAAGCTATATTTAAATCTATGCAAATTAGTGGGCGTATCCATTTCAACCGTTCATTGAGAAATGCTTCTCTGCACTTGGGGCTGCTCGCACGTGGTTCGTGCCTCCTGCCTGTAGCTCTAAATAAATCAGCTGATTCTCATCTCGCGGAATGATGACTCTTGGTACGTATCTACACAATTCGCTGGTACCCGTCGCTAGTCTAATGGGCGGGCTGAAATAAAATATCCTCTACCCCAAGAGCCCTGAAACCTTTTAAAGTGATTGACAGCTCAACTTTTGCCAGGTATAGATTATTTATACATTGTAATACTATGTAACAAAATGTATACAATGGGTTTAGCTCCAGAGGTTCTTTGTGTAGGCCGCCCCTGGACTGCAAAGCCTGCGAAAATAAAACAAAAAATATTCCATGCCAACCACACGCGGCATCTGGCCTGGGAAGTACCGGTACATTTATCCAGCGGGCATTATCACCAGCGAGGTGATGGAGAGATCGAAGTATTGCACAAATCCAGCCAGGTGGAGCTCGACTACCAGTATTTGAAAGTCATCCTGAAGGTTTCATTAAAAATATTAAAAATTGTCCATCTTTAAAAGGGGAACAAGGGAAATTCTCTGGTCACATCGAACATACCGATTATTATATAACGTACTAGTGGCCTTCTATTTTTTTTTTCTTATCTGACGAAATCTTGTGGTTAAAAACTCTAGAAGTTTTAGCCAACATTTTGTTTTCGGTTCGGGATCATTCTTTTAAAATGCTAATTCAATTACAAAAATAAATATGTGATTCAGCAACTCGCAGAAAAATAAATAGGGGAGAAAACTATTTTTTTGGTTTTAAGTATAAGTTTAGAATAATGGACAAGCTGTCAGTAAATCTGGGATAAGATGAAAAATATATTAAAACGTTCTAAATAAAGTATACAATCAGCGTACTCTGCTGACTCTGCAGACCCCCCAGACAGCACTTCATTGTAATAAGAAAGGGGCCTAGTGTTAAGCAGTTTCATTCACATGCAAATTAGCCACCTCAGCTCTGGCTGGTGGCGGGAACCATGAAAAGGCTTTGATCCAGATATCCGCAGACTAAGCTTAGACTACGCTGTTTCCCAATATTGATGGCGGGCCATAATATATTGTTTGAAGATGATATAAAAAAAACTTAAGTTTTGCAACAAATAGTTACGAAAAAATCAAATTGCGCCGGCGCCACGTTTCGGAATCTATCACCAAATTGACCTGAACTTATTGTAAGTCTAAAAAATGAAAGTCTCACACATTGGATTTGAACACACAAATACAATCTATTCAAGACTTACAGAAAGCTCCCTGCTTGTTTACTTGTTCCACCAGCAAAAGTGTTTACATTGTACTAGGGGTCGTAAAGGGCAAGGCAGTTACCTAATACCGTTATCTTAATTGAAACACCGTGAAATCTTCAGGGTGGTAGATGTTGTTTACCGTTATGTATGGCCGATGATAATCCTCAGTGGCCAGGGTCATTAAAAAACCGTGAAAAAACCCTTACGGGATTAGTGCAATAAGCCCCAGGTAAATATCCGTGAAACATCCCTTAGGGATTTATTTCACGGAAAAGTGGACTTTTAATGGGAATTTAAGGGATTAGATGTTCATAGTGTGATATATCTGTAAAATTTATAGATTTTCGCAGTCTCCACTTGGAAATACAAGAAACTTTTTAATGTGTTTTCTTGAGGTGATGGAGCCCCATAAAATGTATTGCTTTTATGCATAACTGTTCCTTGAGCCCTTTAGAATGATTCCAGCTGTGTTCTGGATTTGTTTTACATGCTTGAAGAGCCTCAAAATTTGGGGGGAAAAATCATTGATTCATGCTTTGTAGGTCATGACCTTCTTTCAACCCCCTCATTTTGATTATTTTGGCCCCAAATGAAAGAGGAGAGCAAGAGCTTTCCAAAAATGAATACTTTTATTGGGTTATCTCAAAAGAATAAGCCGTACGAAGCTGAAAAACAGTAAAATATGTGTGACCTTAAAATAATTTGCCAAGTATATTAAACTTGATGTGCTCTTTAAAATGTAAAGTGACTACCTCATTCAGAATGCATTGATGCCCATTTTTATCACTGATTGCATTTCAGCATTCACCAAGAAAATCAAAACGATAAGTTTTCATTGTTTGTGTCATCGATTGACAAGAATTCAACTTTGGTCTTTACTGTAATAAGTTGACATTGTTTGTGTCATCGATGGACAAGAATTCAACTTTGGTCTTTACGGTAATAAGTTGACATTGTTTGTGTCATCGATTGACAAGAATTCAACTTTGGTCTTTACGGTAATAAGTTGACATTGTTTGTGTCATCGATTGACAAGAATTCAACTTTGGTCTTTACGGTAATAAGTTGACATTGTTTGTGTCATCGATTGACAAGAATTCAACTTTGGTCTTTACGGTAATAAGTTGACATTGTTTGTGTCATCGATTGACAAGAATTCAACTTTGGTCTTTACGGTAATAAGTTGACATTGTTTGTGTCATCGATTGACAAGAATTCAACTTTGGTCTTTACGGTAATAAGTTGACATTGTTTGTGTCATCGATTGACAAGAATTCAACTTTGGTCTTTACGGTAATAAGTTGACATTGTTTGTGTCATCGATTGACAAGAATTCAACTTTGGTCTTTACTGTAATAAGTTGACATTGTTTGTGTCATCGATGGACAAGAATTCAACTTTGGTCTTTACTGTAATAAGTTGACATTGTTTGTGTCATCGATTGACAAGAATTCAACTTTGGTCTTTACTGTAATAAGTTGACATTGTTTGTGTCATCGATGGACAAGAATTCAACTTTGGTCTTTACTGTAATAAGTTGACATTGTTTGTGTCATCGATGGACAAGAATTCAACTTTGGTCTTTACTGTAATAAGTTGACATTGTTTGTGTCATCGATGGACAAGAATTCAACTTTGGTCTTTACGGTAATAAGTTGACATTGTTTGTGTCATCGATGGACAAGAATTCAACTTTGGTCTTTACTGTAATAAGTTGACATTGTTTGTGTCATTGATGGACAAGAATTCAACTTTGGTCTTTACTGTAATAAGTTGACATTGTTTGTGTCATTGATGGACAAGAATTCAACTTTGGTCTTTACTGTAATAAGTTGACATTGTTTGTGTCATTGATTGACAAGAATTCAACTTTTGGTCTTTACTGTAATAAGTTGACATTGTTTGTGTCATCGATTGACAAGAATTCAACTTTGGTCTTTACTGTAATAAGTTGACATTGTTTGTGTCATCGATGGACAAGAATTCAACTTTGGTCTTTACTGTAATAAGTTGACATTGTTTGTGTCATCGATTGACAAGAATTCAACTTTGGTCTTTACTGTAATAAGTTGACATTGTTTGTGTCATCGATTGACAAGAATTCAACTTTGGTCTTTACTGTAATAAGTTGACATTGTTTGTGTCATCGATGGACAAGAATTCAACTTTGGTCTTTACTGTAATAAGTTGACATTGTTTGTGTCATCGATTGACAAGAATTCAACTTTGGTCTTTACTGTAATAAGTTGACATTGTTTGTGTCATTGATGGACAAGAATTCAACTTTGGTCTTTACTGTAATAAGTTGACATTGTTTGTGTCATTATTGTTGAACTAGAATCCCACCTGAATGTCACCATCCTGTACGTGATCCTCATCGATGTCATTTTAAGCGTTGTCCACCGTGTCAACAGATATGTCATAAACCGTTACGAAGATGCAGTCACCGTTGTCCATGGCAATGCCACAGTGCAGTCGTCATCAAGCAAATCGAGAATAAGGTAATAATCAAAATTATAATAAATATTTATGAAGATTTGATGTACATATAGATTGCTGGTGTGAATATTGACAAAAGTGGGCCTGAGAAATTTGGGGGTTGGGGAGGGGATGGTGTGATTGTGTGTATGCATCCCCCTCACCCCTCCCCATTGGGCCTTCAATTAATCCTGCAGTTAATGGACTATACTATATTTATTTACAAGCCATGTTTAGTTCGGCTAGTAATATTTAACAGCTTCATTATCTTGTAAGATGTAAGAATGATATGGTAACAGCTAAAGCCACAAGCCCTAAGGTCATAAGTAGCTCTTATTCATTTTGGTGACATTTGACATTGTTTGTTTGTAGGGTACAAGAATGGCACCATGGGAGCCCATGCCACAGATTCACCTGTCGGTCATTGATAAGCCATGTCCACCATGTCAGGTGCCTATACCGACAGAATGTCTGGGCAAACATGAGGTAAATTCAAATATTGTAAAGTTTTTACTAACTAGTGCCTGGTACAGAAGAAATAAGACATGTCCTCAATTATGACATTACAGGCAAAGCCTCTAGTCTCTGTTGATATACTGTACTTCTTACAATGATGCAAGTCCATAACAAATTTCAGGCTATTATTTGCATAAGTAAACTTTCATTGCCATAAGCAGTGGCCCTCTCTGCCTTAAGTTAAAATTCTAGTCAGGCCAAACCCCTACCCAGTGCCAAAGGTTTCCCTGGGAAAATTTGTGAGTGCAAGTTGACACTGGTTAGCACAGATTGTGAAGGCATATTCTACAAGTTGAAGTTTGTGGCGAAATGCCTTTTAACATAAAATTGGTTTTAATACATTTAACCCGGCGAGCCGAGCCCCCCAAAAATCACTCGGAGGCACAATGGGGAGACTCTGGAAGGCACTTTCAATTATAGGGTAATTAAGTCTGTTTGGTGGACACAATCCCTTCTCTAATGGTCTAAATAGATAAATGGAGGCCCCCTGGACACATTTACCAAAGATAAAAGCATTGTGGACATGTTGGTTCAACACTTATTTTTTCAACACTTATTTTTTCAACAAATTTAATAAAAAACATACCGAAATGCACCGTTCAACAAAACTCCAAAACCGTTCAACAAAAATCCAAAAAGTCTAAACTAATAATACAAAGAAAGCACCCCGCCCCCACCCCCTCCCATCCCCACCCCCTCCCCCTCCCACCCCCATCCCAACCCCCTCCCACCCCATCCCCACCCCCTCCCCACCCCCTCCCCACCCCCTCCCCTTCCCCACTACCACTTATTCACACAGCATAAGTCTTTTACACACTACTTTTTTTTCTGTACAGCAACAGTAACAATACAAAGGCTGTGAACATTACATTAAAAAGCATCGACATCAAACAGTCGCTGACAACATCACACAGTCACCCAGGCCTTTCTTTGGCTGGAAACACCTGTGTTTACATTCTGTCAGTAGGATGATTGATAGCTTCCATTATGTGGGCTGCTAGAGGGGGGGGGAGGGGGCTTGGCCGGTTTTCTCAAAGGATTAAGTTTTGTACACAAATGAATGGGGGCGTTAGTGAATTCCAAATTGTTTAGGGTTGGCCTGACCCAATGAGTGAAGTCACCATCAAGGGTGACTATACTATCTCAAATAGGGGGTTCGAATGAGGATTACATGTAGTATGACCGAATTTGACCCAACGGTTTTTACGTAAATAACAGAAATACAAAAACGTGCCTCACCTAACAAGCCGCTGGCTGCTCGCAGGGTTAAACTGTAATTGGCAAAACAGACGAGACAAATGAATTGTAAAGACACAACAAACCTGGATGAGACAGACTTATGATATTGACATGAAAACATAAACATTTTTAGATTAAAGTCTGGAAGAAATAATGTACACAATACATGTATTGACAATACAGAGTATACATTGTAATGTACATAGGTATTAATAGAATTGACAAAGGGGACGAAGTAATGAATTATGCAAATCAAAGTAGATTTCAAGTTTGAAGGAAAGAAAAAAGAATAGCACTTTCAACTTAACAGCTGTTATGTAAATTACTATTTTTAGTTAGAGGTTTGTATTCTTTGTATATTTCTGTGAAAAATGTGATGTCTCATCTTTTGCATGTTGGACTCCCAATCTTTACTTCAAGAAGTTAAATGTTTCTTAGTAAATTGATTTTGTTTCCATAGACACAGGATCTACCATGTAGGTCTGTCCATTTTCCTGTGACAGGCCATGTGGGAGATTGTTAGCATGCACTAATCATCGCTGTGCACTGAAATGCCATAAAGTTACTGAAGCAGAAAATCCATCAAAGGTATGTAGATTATAGTGCATTCAACTACATGGATATACTATGCAATGCTAGACAAATGAGTAGAACACTTCATCGTCAGTTCAGGGGTGGATCCAGAAATTTCTTTAGGGGAAGAGGTTGGGAAGAAATCATAAATTTGCCCAAGAGTTTACACCAAAATTTGATCCATTCGACCCTCATTGGTTTCTCACCTTTACTGTCAAAATAAGGACCCCACAGGTTTGCTGATTTGCCAATATTAGTGAAACAAAATGAAAAAATAAAAAAAATAGCAAAGAGTAGAGGTGTAGGAATGTGGGGTGGAGTTTCATCCTCAAACCCCGCACTCTGGATCTGAGTAAGCTTGTGCGGTTTACCGGTTAACTGGTTTTTCCCGGTTTTATAAATAAACCGATCATGTCCGGTTTTGATTTTTGAAAAACATCAAAACCGTCTGCAACAATATTTCATTCACTTCAGAAAATCAGAGTGAAAAAAATGTCAAACAATAATTCCAAAACCACAAAGAAAAGATTACCGTACTTGTCTGAAGAACACTGAACAGTCTTTGTCTTAGGCGCAAATGACATTTCCCGAATCGTGAGGCTTATTAATTTCACGCATCGCAAGCGCGAGCCCATGCTGGACACAGCGCTTGCCTGCACATGCACACCACACACATGCCACATACGCGCTGCATGCACGGCGGGCTGGGAGGCCGGCCGGCGGAAACGAACACCACTGGATTTACTATACTATACTCACGAGCTTGTGCGCGTCTACGGTCTACGTCACAAATCTCATTAGACTTCGACCTAGTACTCTATTGGAAACACTCATATCGCTCACGTATTAAACGCGTCTCGAAAATTGACAAACAGCCAATTGAACCAAATAAGCTGCTTCGACTTGGCGAGTCTGATTCTCGCATTGCACATGCAGGGGAATCTCTCACATGTGTAATACGTTCAATTTTGCACGTGTTTGCTGGTCGCAGGGATCGTCAGCTTCGTTGGTTCCGCTCCGCATGTACCACTATTAGCGTGACAAAAGCTTGTGATTACGGAAGCCAGCGCTGCAATCCCAGTCACGCGAAAGATGGCTAGCTTTGCGAAGAATTACTTTTTAGGATCGATAAGAGAGTGGTGGGCATTCGCATCCGGTGTTTCCGCGCTCGACGTGACCTCGAAGCTTAAGCCAGCGGCGACAAGATGGCGGTGCCTTTTGTTTTCAAGGTCGGTAAACCGGTTAAACCGAGTCAAACTTGGGCGTTTTTTGGGGTTTAATCTAAAACCGCACAAGCTTAGATCTGAGTCTAACAAAATGATGAACGTCTAAACAAAAGACAAACGGTGCACTAACAGTGAACATCCATTGTTCCGTGGCACTCAATCCATTACTTGTTCACAGTGGATGTTCCTGTTCTATTTTAGCAGTATTTTAGCACTGTGGCCTGAATCATTAAAGGTACACCACGGGTTGGCACCATTTGTACTTCCCACTAGTGACATTGGTTCAATTTCCGACAGGGACATGTGGATTGGGTTGTCGGTACCTGTTGAATCATGCAGGTTTTCCTGTAAGGAGTTTTGAGAGTTTTCCTTCCACACCAAAAACTTCCTTCTTTGTCTTGTGACTGGTTCTGGCATGTCTGGAGTCGGTTAGAATAGTTCACTTTTTTCTGAGAATCCTTGATTCTTGATCCATTATAACATTTGCAAAATATAGCTTAATGCTTAGTTGAGTAATTGATGCTCTTTTTTCTATAGTTTGGTAAAGAATGCCAGCAGTGTGTTGAAGGTTGTAGTAAGCCAAAACCTGCAGGATGTACGCACCAATGTACAGACCCATGTCATCCTGGGACATGCCCTCCATGTAAGCAGAGTATTAAACAACGCTGTCATTGCAAGATGATGGTACTGCATATTGAATGCTGGTAAGGGCCTAATTAACACACCTTCATTACTCTGCGTGGCTTCATGTCACATATAAATGCTTCCTTGTAAATTGTAAGTAGATATAAAAATGAAGAGACTTGTAGGCAGGTGGGGAGTGCTAGACACTTGTACATTGAACAGTTGAGATGTGTGTAGTGATGGTTTATTTGGTGTACACCATCGATCTGTCCTTCATCAGACAGTAACGTCCCGAGATGAGCACTGCGGTAATTCTTCCGACAATATTTGTGGAATGAAAATGATAATCAAGAATTCATCACACTAGCATGCATGAGTAATCATGTGATGCCTTTTGCCCAATCAAAACGCAGTACTGCAATACCAGCTAGCACAGGTGCTGTTATATGATAGTAGTACGGATAACAAAACAAGAGCTAGAACCCATGTAGTCTTCGTTCAAGACAACAGTGATCAATAATGGATCGTGTAGCGTCGCGTTTATTCGTTCCGTGCAGTGCGCCCTCTGACGGTACGATTAGACCAACTCATGGGCTCGCACTATCGTCTTGGGAATCCTGCATCAGCGGTTTAACTTTTTCTGTATTTCTCCCTAGGCTTTCCTAGGGAGCCAATCAGCGATTCTAAAACGAACATGCATATGAATTATGTGATGACCTGAATATATTAACGGGTCGAGATCTAGGGCTAAAATGTAAACATGCATGGCCCGGCGAGTCATACTGTCAAGTCACCGAGCACGCGATATGCGATTATCGCACAACAACTGTGACTAGGAACAACCGTTTCGTGTGTTCATCTATGCAGGAAGGGTTTGTGTTTTTCATGGTGTGTTTACCGCCGACTGGGTTCGGTAAACACTAAATTTTGAACCTGTGCCTCTCCGTTTTGATTTCAATAACAACTTCGCCTCCAATTTCCAAATTACTCGTCGCAGCCTAGAAGTATCATACATGACAAAACCTCTCAAGTTGGCTTTGGATAAAGCCTGACCGACGAGGTGCTGAAGAAGGACGCTCAGGGCCAGTATTAATTTGTTTGTTTTTAGCAAGCCCCCGAGGCCCTTTTTAGCAGCCGATCGAGGACGGGAATTCTTGCAGTCCGGGAGCCTTATGTCTCAGTACAATCGGGGTACGACCTACTCATGGCGAATTTTACATCCAGTTAGAGAGGTTGGGGCAAATATGTAGGAAAGAGTGGTTGGGGCAAATATGAATGGAAATAGGGATATTTAAAACCATCATAAACCATATATTGAACTTAATTTCAGAGTACGAATTTCACTTTGAAAAATGCGTCCGTGATTCTCGACAGTGCTTTTGAGTATTACTTGTGACATGAATCACACATGTGATGCAGAAGTATAATCCCCAACGATATCCCCAATAAAACCATCAGTATCACGTGTATTTGACAGAGAAATATGTTTTGCATGTTTATGTTCCTTCCAAAGATCTTAGTATAAAACTACTCGGCTACGCGTAGGTAGGCCTATACATACGCGATCTTCGGTTTCTTCCCACAAGCCTATCGCCGCGTATGATGTCATGGGGTCGCCGACTGATTGACGCGCCATGTTGTTCGAAGGTTATGAATATTAACACAAACAAACTTATTTGCATATTACAGCCGCGCCCACATTTTGCAGGATTCCCAAGACAATAGTGCGAGCCCATGAGTTATTCTAATCGTACCGTCAGAGGGCGCACTGCATGGAACGAATGGCGACGCTACACGATCCATTATCGATCACTGTCGTCTTGAACCAAGACTAGAACCCATGTTGATGTCAAGTTTCAGATCAATGACTACTCTTACTTATTCTGCTCATTAGCCAGTGGACATCTGCTAATAATACCGAGAAGGCTAAGATGTCATCATGTCAAGGACCATGCACCAAGCTTCTTCCCTGCTCTCATCTTTGTAGTAAAAGCTGCCATGTAGGAGATTGCTTATCGGCAGAGGAGTGTACGCACAAAGTGTCGGTCAAGTGTCCTTGTAAGAGAAGAAGAAAGGTAAGTCACAAGTGTGACCCAACGCAACAAAATGAGTCGCAAGTCGCCTGATGAACTGCTTTAGAGTTACAGGCCCTTAAACACAAGTTATACTGTGTAAATCAATAGGAACTAAGATTTTCAGCCACATGATGATGTCCCTATTTATCAAAAAGTTCCCTTAAGACTCATTTCGTTGGTGCATGGTAATCAGCGGTGTAGCCAGGGCTGTCTCAATAGGGGGGGGGGGGGGGGCTAAATGTTAGTGGCGCTCAGTTGGTTCTTTTTCTTTCATTTTTTCTTTACTATTATTTTCTGCGTCAGCGAAATTTTCAGTGGGGAGGTGGGGGGTGACTGGGGGCATCCCCAGCTACACCACTGGGTGTAATACTAGCTTTCATGCCATGGTGCAATGTACTTCTCCAATCAGGGCTGGTTTTAGCACCTGATGAGAGTGACGAAGAGAAAAGGAATAGAAGAATGTTGACACAGTAATGAGGACTTCTGCTGGGAACTCTCTACTCCTTATATTATAGAATAAGATAGAGATTTGCAAACCACAAGGGAAAATGACTAGGTAATTTTGAATAAATTGTCAAAGTAAACAAAGAAAACTGACAGGAGTGGGATTCGAACCTGCGACCTGAGAATAACTGTACTGACGCTCTACCAACTGAGCTATCTTGCCCTATGTTGGCGATCTCAAATTGTGAGTATCTTTGTTCGGGTGGGCCCTGGTCAGAAGTTGTAAACCCACCATTCCGTATAGCCAGGGATCACACCCAATTTTACGATACAACCTGGGAAGTGACATTGTGGGGATCACTCAATGAGGATACGACTTTTAACTACAAGGGAAATTGACTAGGTAATTTTTGAATGAGTTTTCAAAGTGAAAAAAGAAAACTGCTAGGAGCGCGATTTTAACCTGCGACATCTGGAATACAGTACCGTTAATAATTATGATATATTGATTCATAATTAGTCATTTTTGGGCCCCTTGAAAAATTCATTGAAGTGATTTCCTGAAAATTACAAGTAGCAAGATATTTTCAAATATTTTACTCGAATAAACCATATTTTGAATAAATAATGCTGTAAATGCATTATTTTTAGGACTTTCCTTGTAAAGATGTGAAGGAAGGAAATGCTAAGATGGACTGTGCTGCCTCGTGCATGCAAGCAATAGAGAAGCAAGAGAAGAAGAAAGAAGAGGAGAAAATCAAGAAAGAAGAAGAGGATAAAGCAAGACAACAGGTCAGTCAGAATCCCGAGTCCTACTTCTACTTCTACTTCTACGTCGATAATTGACAGTGCGTCCAATTTGATATCTTGTCAATTTGCTTGACGTGCACGGTGTGGACCAGTGTATAATTAACGCATTTACAAGGTGTACGTGTAGGTGCAGAACAAAAATTTACAGTGAGATATATATACAGTGGAGTCTAGACTTTTTTTGAAAGCCACGGTGAGCAATCCAGTCTTAAACGCCTCAAGACTGGGTGCAAGCATGTACTGTGGCTGGGATGGAGTTCCAAAGTAGGATTGTTCTGGGCATCAATGAATACCTGAATGCATCTATCCGGGTTTGATAGAGTAGGAAGCTGTATGCTGTGGATCTTTTGGAAGTCGTTTGGCTAGGGATTGGAAAATATGTATGTGTGACTATTATCAAACTATGTACCACCTTGTACACAAATATGATGCTCTGGGTTTGTCGTCGTCTCTCTAGTGTTTCCCATTCCAGTTTCTTCAGCATTTCTGTGACGGTGGGTTTTGTTCAGGACAAACCTACATTTTTGTAGCTGCTCTTCCATGAACCCCTTCCACCTTATCTTTTAGGCATTTCTGGTGTGGGCTCCACACTGCACTGCAGTATTCCAGACGGGGTCGAACTAGTGTCTGATAGGCAGTAGCCTTTACTGACTGTGGTGCGTACTGCAGATTGCGACGCAGGAGACCCAGGATTTTGTTGGCCTTAGATGTAATCATGTTGATGTGTTGGTTCCATTTCATATTTTTAGTTATTGTTACCCCGAGATAGGGTGTTGACTCGGTCTGTAGCAGATTCTGATTTCCCATTCGGTATGTCCAGTTGCGTTTATTTTTTCTGGCATTGGTGATTGACATTGTGAAGCACTTAGTCGTATTGAATGCCATTTGCCAACCCTGTGTCCATTGATGCAGGTAATCCAGGTCATCCTGCAGTGCTTGATAGTCGCTGTCATGTTGTACAGTTCTGTAGATTATGCAGTCGTCAGCATATAATCGAATGTGGCTTGTTATCTTTTGAACGATGTCATAAATATAAACAAGGAACAGGACAGGTCCCAAGACACTTCCTTGAGGCACTGTACCGTGCAGGAATCAACAAGATTTAAAACATCTCTCAACTGTGGTCCTGTAGACCGAAAAGAGGAGTGTGGAAATTTACCTCGTTCTAAACTTGTGATGTACATTCCATTAATTTAGTAGCTCAAACTGACTCGAGGAAGAATGTGACTAGTGTGCTTGACTAGAATACACTTTGTAATTCACCAAAATGCCAAAATTACTTATAACTGGACTCAACTTCTCACAATTTTCAGTGACTCCTTATAACACTATTAAGAATTTTTGCTCAGTATATGACTCCATTACTATTTATTATCATTCAGAGAGATCTGGAGGAGTATGAACGTTTAACGAAAGGCAAGAAGCGTAGGGAACGACGCAAGAAAGCAGACATCGAGCAGCTGAGTTTTTGGCAAAGCAACAAGAAACTCCTCCTCTTTGCATTCCTTGCATTATTGGTATTAACTGCAATAGTATATTGGATCATTGCTTGATCATTCCTAATGAAAACTCAAAAACATAAAAGTAGTGTTTAGTAATGGTGGTGGTCTGATACATTTGGTTTTGTGCTATATTTTGAGGAATGGTTTACAAACTTTATTTTGAATTTGATCAAAATAATTTTTGAAAATGAACTAAACTGCTGCAAACTGCTAACTGGATTGACCTGAAATATACAAATCAACAAAACATTTCGAACTTAATAAGCAAGTTCTTTCTCAACGTAAATGACAGTGGTCTTGTACCACTGTCATTTGCCTTTGAGAAAGAACTTGCTTAAAGTTTGAAGCGTTACGCCAGCCAAAAATTATTCTTGGTTATGAAATACCTATATTTGGGAAGTTTAGGTCATAATGGTCTGTACGCTTTTGTAAGCTTTCAACTATGGAACAATCCAACTACCCATTTGGTATACAAGGCGATGCAAACCCTAATTTAGCACTGGCATCAAAAGGGTTGCATACTGTAGCTAAGACAGACTTCCTTTTAAGGGGATCAACTCGCCTGATAAGTCTGTACATGTCTATACATGTAGCCGTTTCACACTATACTCTTACCCGGGTAATTACGGGATTAACGAAAAATTTACCCCCAAGATTACCTGGGTAATATGGCGTGTTCACACTACACTTCTCGGGGTTAGAATTTCTATGGGTTAACTGCCTCAAAACCCCACTTAACCTGCTCGCGAGGTGGGTTAACCCATCAATCACAGGGTTAACGATGACCTTGAGACGATTCTCCAGGTTACCATCAGTAGTGTGAATGCTTGCCGGATTTTCTTCAACCCGGGTAGGTGGGTGCGCTTCATCTTGTTTTATCGGGCAGCTACATGTAATTCATTTTGGCCAAAGCACATCCCCTTTCATGATCATACTCCTATCATGTCACTTTGTCTGCAGGAGGAAACTTTTCAGGCGGATATCATTTTTTGGGGAGGGGGGGGGGGGTGGTTGTCACTTTCGAGGGCTATTTCTTACAAGATTCTGGATTCCCCTCTCCCCAACTTTTGGACACGATTTATGGCACTATTTAATGCTGACATGGGAAGAAAAATAATTAAGATGTATTTTTTTCTTAGTATAATTAATCTTACTTGCAAGTATCAAAGTGAAAATTCCATTATGGTTCAGGGTTTTGGGAGGGCAGAGGTCGAGCAATGCACATTCTCCAGGTTGCGCTATTTTTTTCGTACCACATATTCGCTATGGCAGTACGTTTGCATCTTATTGTATGCTATTGAAGCTATCAATAGAGGGCGATAGATAGTGACGTCATTCAGACAACTACCTTTAAGGTTGCAGTAATTAAACCGATTCATTCGAGCTGCTGTTGTGGCTATACATGTATTGGTAGAGCTTAAGGCTTTGGATCACGAGGCTTGGGTTCGAATCCTCTGCTGGGTTTGTTTTTCCTTTTCTAATTGGTGGCTTGGAGGATTTGTATTTCAAGGTAAAACAAATCTGAGAACCTATCTTGCCACTCACATAGCCAAGTACAAAATGTACACAAAAATACCGGTACTCGTGCGAATTATGTAGTACGGAAAAAAATATCGCCTCCGGGTTACCATTCGCATAGTGTGAATGTGGTTACAAGTTACCCGGGTGCGCACCGTAGTGGATAAGCTGAATAGCGGGGTTAATTTTGTAGTGTGAAACTGATTCTCAGGGTTAGTTTCTACCCGGGTAAGTTCAGAGTAGTGTGAAACTCCTAATTTAGTCTCATTCTAGAGTTTGTAAAGGGCCCAAAAAATAGCCTTTCAGCTCAAACCCTCCCCTGAATCATTGAATTTTATGATAAATCCTTTCAAATGGTGTAAAGGCCAAAGCACCAGTGTTATAGCCAAAAATTTGGATTCTAGGTATAATGTGGTGCAATTCCTTGCCACTTTTGAGCAAAAGTTATTTCATTTGAAATTGTTTAGAATATATTCTTGTTCTTAAATTTATAGTGTAGTGGGTGCTATAACACGGCACTAAGGTTTTATTGGGGGAAGGAGAGAATTGAAGATGTCACACATTGTACACGTCAACAGGGATCAAGAAGGGAATATACTCGAACTGATCGATGTTTATAAGATAGGTGAGAAACACTTTTCTGTTTTTTTTCTTTAATTTCTGTCCAAACAAATTCTATGGAATCATTGTATTTATTAAACAGTATGAAATCTCCCTTATATATATATATACAAATTATAAAAAATCTTGGTATTAAGGTCGACAGTTGTTCGGTTATGTTAACATTTATGGAAAATTGCATCTCCACACCTAAAATGAACAAATGTTAAAAACTGCATGTATTGGATATGATAAAATGTAGTTTGACAAAGGTATATTTTATTTTGCAGAAAATTTCCCAAACCACTGTAGGCCCAATGATTTTTCGTTTTAGTGGAAACCAAACATAATTAACGATTGGCATCTTTCATTGTGCGTTTATTTACATGTATGAAATATCGTCTAATGGAAATTAAAAATATTTGTAAAAACCGAAAATTGTGGTAGACACTGGCATCTTTGATCTAGAGACCTTTCTAGCAAGTCATGTGAGAACGTGTCTCCACACAAGGCAATCTGTACTATACTGTTCCACGTTTGTTACTTTGGATATGGTAACAGATTCTGCTGATTTAGAACAGGGAATTTTATATAATCAATATTGTGGAACAAATTTTAAAATTGTTTTATGACGACTTGTTTATACCCATTGTGTGAAGTCGAAGATCCTAAAGTAATAAAAGTTGTATGAACATTTATCCTTCAACAAAATTCTCAATTTACATTTTGTACATGAGTCATCACCAACTCCTTTGTCTAACACATGTAAATATCGACAAAAACCCATTTTGCTAGTTCTTTTACACATCAAATAAACCAATTTCAATGTGTGGCAGTCAAAGGCTTTGTAACTCAGCAACTGTTGCTCTGTATGTATTGGATTTATCAACAAGCAAGTACATGTAGTTGCTCAACCCCTCGAGTACGGTTAAATTGTAGTGAGGTGCAGCCAAGCGAAACATACAATAATTCGACCTGGTGCCACTTTTTTGTGTCATCCGTACGCAAGGGTTTTTAATTTGATACAAGAAACATGTCAGGGGGGTCGGGTTGGCGCAGTGGTTACTGTCCCCGCCTTTCACCACTTTGGCCCTGGCCCACACGTGGATTGGGTTTTCAGTCCACCTCTAAAACTAACTTCTCTACATGTTTCTTCAGCTTTTGAGGAACCTTGGTTTCATTAAATAAATACAAAATATTTACTTGCTCACCCTCAACTGTCTCGGTGATAGAATTGAATGTTTAATCTAGCTTTCCATCATGTGCGGTTTCTTGAATGACAAGCTGGTGGACAGTTTAAATGTTCTCACAAATCAATTATTTTGTTAATTCACAAGATGGCAGCCATCAAAATTGTTTCCACATTTGCAGCTGGCAGATAAATAAAATCTGTGCAAATTTAAATGTAGTGTACACGATTGGTAATCCTCCCAATTTTTTTTTACTGAATTATTACGAAATCTGACTAGACTAAGTTAATAGCAGTCTTGTGAAATGATGGCACCTGGTGTGCTGTCATTTTCAAGAAAAGTTGAAATTTATATAGGTTTCCAAAGATTGTTCCTCGTAACAATCGTTGGAAAACTGCCCTCTATTGACCGAATGTAGTTAATCCGTGTTGTCTAAAAAGTAGTTAATCCGAAAACGGGTGCATGTGTAGTGTACCGAAGCAACTCGTAACCAGTGGATCTTGGACGTTCCCCTCGGCCTCTGTACATGTTATGTGACCAATTGAAAACGATCCCATTTACAAAAATTGGGCTCATTTTTAAAAGAGGCCGCTATATAACAAATGCCGCCCAACGGTTGAAACCAAACGCCGTTTTTTTTAGCCATCCAAGAATGCAAAACTTTGAATAGGTCAGTGGAACGATATTTCCTATAAAATACTAACCCCCAAATCCACCCATTTCTGAAAATTGCAACAATGACCAATCATGTACACTACATGTACCTTTAAGCATAGATATTTTAATTCCATATTTACTGACAATGGAAAGACAGACTAATGTCTAGGTTGATTTCCAAGAAGTCATTTTGTATTTGTGACCCACCATCCCAAAACCAGGCGCAAGTCGGCAAATGCCATATATCTTATTTTAAAACTTTAAAATGCCAGCAATTCAATTGTGTGAAAATCACCCATATCAAAAAAAAATAAATTACTTCTGCCTGGTTTGGGGGTGGTGGGTCACATTTTAAAAAGTAATGTCACCTCTCTTTACTTTGTCCATGTGTGGCAAAAACTGGTTGTATGATGTTGGTTGTGTGTCGAGTGTATCAAATGGTTTCATATGCAGCTTTGACAAAACCAACATGTTGACATTGGCACTGGCTGACAGCATGATGATTTAAACAAGCACGGAAGTCTGATCTACAAGTCTAGTTTAGGGTCAAACAATACCTTCCAACCAAGAAAACCTTCAGTTACAACTAACAGTTTCAACTGTTTTCACTGATTATTTTCCTGACTGGTTGAAACATCAAACTCATGGGGGAAATTAACTTTTTCTGTTAAGACTTGCTAAATATGTCATGATTTACACAACGTACATTGAATAAAATCTACAAATCCCTTGCTTGTCCATGAAAACAAACTAAAACACAAACTAAACAGCTGGACATCCACATGTCCACCACACACAAAAAACACAGAATCTTTATACATATTTACAAACTGAACATAATTCAGTTTTAACGAGAAATGCACTTCACTTAAAAATTGTTACAGTATAACATAAAAATAAACTTTCTGTATTTGTAAACTCACTCTCGGCATACACACTTCTTCCACTGTACTTCAATGAATTTTTCCCCTTTAAGAAATGGAATTATTTTGGAAGCAATTTTAACCTTTTTGGGGGCAAGTAATTATCTAGCCTTTTCAATAGTTGAGTAATTTCGCAGACATTAAACCATCTTATTGTCACCTTTGAGAATATACAGAGGGTACAATTGTATGCACACTATGTCCAGGAATTGTCACTCGACTGGATTTTCATGAACAGATGAAGCAATAAATAGATCTGCTAATTCTCGTTAATTTAACACCATTTGAGGATTCTTCAGAAACATTTCATTTAATATTTTCAAGGCAACAAAATTTCCCTAGAAATCGGTATCAAAGCCAATAAGTTATTGACATGCTGCATCCATAATACCAGAACAAAAGATCTTTCGTACAATCAACAAAATGCAAGACAAATTCTGTTGTATCTTGTTTGAGAAGGGTTAGGGTTAATATGGCCATGTTGCCCATTCTCTAGTCCCGTCGTACCGAGTAAAAACGGACTCTTTCATACATGTAGAGTAGCTTAAGTTAATCCATACAACCTGACCAACTATCAGAAAGCTGATGATAGCCTAAAGAATAAAGACCACACTTTTCGTGGAAATAAACAGTTCAGCATTATTGCATAGGCCTTTGTATTGATGCAGGACTAACTGAAGTATACTGCCCATTCATGGAATTTTCATTCTGCTACTGAAACTTGTGGCTACATGTATATAATGTACAATTTTGCAGCATGCACTCAATGCCACAGAACACCCATGATCCACATCCAACGACCACACACACAGTCATGTAAACGGGTGCAATCGTGGACCTCCCATTGTTCCTCTTTTGTTTATACTCTAACATTTTCGGAAAGCCTCCCATTGGTTTTGTACACGATTTTCAATCGTGGACGTTAGGTCAAACGTGGACCCCTTTGTCTACGCCCGAATTCTTTTGTCCTAGGTCCACGATTGCCGGCATATACAAACTCACACAAGTCATAGGGTAATTCAGGTGTGAATCTATTTACAGTAACCAACCTACATTTGACACACACCTAAGCTGAAATACTGTGTTTAATTAACACTCCCTTGACAAGACAATCTAAACTCAGCTGCATTTCACCTCAATGATGTTCTTGGGAATTTCACAGAATTTGTAGACCAGTCTCTGTCCATCCACTTTAGCTAAGATGCCTCGCTGATAGTAGTACCTGTAAATGCAAAATACACACGTCTTGTGAAATATAATTCACATGTACAACACTGGCAGATATTAAGGCAGCCATGCTTAGAACTTGGCCATTCAAGCAGAAGTTAGAAGTTCATTTTTAAGAAAATAGGCATGCAGCATAAAGCACCTAGAACCAAACACCTTTTGGGGCACTCAGCGGGGCCCTGGACCCCATGTCACAAAAGCTTTCTGCTGCAGGTGTAAATGTACATTACACACAGAGAACACGAAGCTGGGTTATTCCATAAATTTTAGGTTCAAAAGTATGACATTTTTTGGTGTCCCTGTTACACCTGACCTGTGTAATTTCCCATCAAGTATCATTAAAATTGACTTCACACTATTTTTTACTTGTTTGGCAGGTACTTTGCTTTACATAGTCACTCTTGGAGATAGAAGGCATTAAATAATGTCCAGAATTGCAAAATCTTATTTTGTAACAGGGACACTAAAAATTGTCACCATTTTTACGAAGGGACGGGCATGTCAAAACTGGCATTTTTTTTCTATTTCGATTTTCTTTTCACTTTTTTGGGTGATGAATGTCAAACTTGACCATTTTGACTTGCTTTCACAAGCAAAAGTTAATTTCTTAATTAGACTAAGGGGCTGACATGTCATAAAATTGCATTTCACATCTTTGATACATTGGCACGCGCAGCTGCATTAACACGAGCGCCCCTTCTCTATGGGAAAACACAGGGCAGAAGGCCAAAAAACTGGAATTTTCGTTTTCACATTTTACTTTTTGCCTCCCGACTTCCGAGTTACACGACATGTAGTCTTTTCATGGATGGTAACCTTAAAAAGAAAGGAGTAATGCTGTACCTTTTTAAATGAAGATGACCTTTGTCTACATAAGTAATGTTCCAGCATATGATCAAACCTACAAGTAAATCAAATATTGGAAGGATGGTCTGTTGCTTACCTTAATGCCCTGCCCATTGTTTCATAGTTCATGTCTGGTTTGTTCTTGTGCTGACCCCATAACTTAGACACTGCCTTAGAATCCACTAACTTGAAGATGCCCTCCTCCCTGTTGGTCCATTTGATGAAACGAGGACACGTGTCCACGTTTTGAAGAAGTTCCAGCAGAAACTCCCAGAGGTAGGTGGTATGACCTTGAAAGTAACATTCAAGTGCATAAATGCAATTAATGGTAAATATAAATGTCAGTGCAGTAATGATACAATTTGCAGAGGAATGGGCAATTTTAACCTTACCAGGACAAGGCTTTTAAGAAGCATCCCCAGTGGGATGCTTCTAATTAAATTTTTGGTGAGTTTTGGAAAAATTATGATTCTTGGATACCTTATCGGCAAATTATGACCTTTTTCACAGAAATATTGTAATGACGGCAATCCTATAGCTACCATTGTAGCTATCAATTCCTAGTTTACAACTACCCCAAATCGTTTAAGAATATTTGAAAGTGCAAAAAAACCTGAAAATGGTAAAAGCTACTCGTGATCCTGGCGATCATCATTGATTCCAATAATCATGATAATGCATAGTTATCCAAAGTCAAAATTTGTAAAGTTTAGGCACCAGAACCAGGTTTTAACGGCTATAATTATTTTTCCCCATGTATTTCCACATAAATAGCTAAAATTCAGTTACCATGGTAACCATGGAAATACTACAAATTTCAACTGGCCACATAACAGTAAGGAAAGTTCCCAAATTTATGTCAATCGGCAGACGTGTTCTGCAGGGGGTACATTGTGGCACCCCCATTCCTGAGAGAGTTAATTTGTCGCATAGTCCAAGTAGGACTGAAAATGATAAAATTCACCTCACAAAGTACAGTATTCATGCTACTTGTTGAGCTCCGTTCTTGAGCATGACAGTAAGCATAACTCAACCGATTGACCTGCAACTTACTGGAATACAATTCTCAACAAATGTTGTGATAAATTATGGTAAAGAGTTAGCATTTTAATATCCAAGCACTGATTGCCCAATCGCTCAGTATTGTATACTAATACTAAATACCATATTGTAGAATCAAAAGTGAGCACCAGCGTCTGTGGTTTCAACATTTCCTACAAGTTCTTACTTTCTTTGCTTCTTCTTTTACTGCATGAGGAATGTTGATCATCCGGTGACCTTGGCTTGGATTTCCGAGCTAACAGACAGAAAATAACAGAAAAAGCATAATAAAAGAATTAAAAAAAAACAGGAAAACTTGGCAACAAATTACAAATTTAAAGAAACACAAAAAGAATGCAAAGAATAACAGTAAAAATCATTAATTTGGTATGGAATATGAGATCTTGCCATTTACCTGCACTAATAACTTGCATTTGTTTTTCTCTGCTTCAACTAACACTCAAGGTCACACATTATCATGTACACTAGATCTATAATACTGGTATAACATTGGTTCATAAGTATTAGAGCAGTAAGACCAGGGACATACGTTCATGACAGCTAACAAAGCTTACCTTTTTTACTTGGCTTTTTGCTGTAATTGTGCGTTATCTCTGGGGAGTATGGAACCTGCACTTCATTCACAGAATCACTTTCTAGCTCTACCTCATAGTCTGGTACCAAACTGGCTATCACTGAAGCATCTGTATGTATGTGCTCATCTACAAAGTACATGGAAGAAAAAAAGCTCAATCAAAAATAATTCTACATCTTAAAAATTTCTTCAAGAAGTGAACTATGCCTCTTATCAACTTGTTTTTAAAAGGATTTCTTTTACAGCATCAATTAAAGTCCAAAGGTGTATTTTCTTCAACAATGGTCAATAAGAAAACAAAAAAGTACTCTCTCGATCATTCACTACATTCATGACAACTGTGAATGTAATCAGTAATTGAGTTAATGAATAATACTTGAATTCCTCTATTTCTGCACAACACAAATCTCAATGAATGATGGAAATAGCTGGATTCGCATTGCAAAATACGATACATTTTTCACAAAAAGCGAGACAAACTTGAAAACAATTAGCAGTTTTTGCAAATGAAAATTTCTCATAAGATCATGCAGAACGACGGCCGACACTCGACACCCCTACCATACCATAGTGCGGTGATGACGGAAACTTTGGATGTAAAATAATAAAACGGACTCGACCACCATGCCATAACATGCAGATCATTTTTATCCGATCCGTTCGATTGTTTGGCAAACACGATGGCGCAATCTCACCCCCAGTCAGTCTGCGGTTTCTTTCAATGGTTTTGCGCGATAAGGACTAGTTTGGGAAACGAGGTTTCTGCAGTTTTGTGTGGAGATTAGTACATGTACGTGTAGTTCAGTACAGTACCACATGGGCACAGACATTCACAAACCCTGTACACCGACTTTACAGTACATTACACAGTACCGTGTTCGTTATGCTGACAAGGTATATGCTCCATGGTGACACGATCACGTTTGACGCACGTACATGTACATTGTACATGTATGCTGCATACATGTACTGTACTGCTGATACATGTACATGTACAATGTACATACAAAATGTTGAAAGTACCGTAGAATTTCACCGTTGGAAAATGGCAGAAACAGGAGGATCAGTCGAAGGAGATCATCCTTTATTCTGCTCTTTGCGGATCACAAGAAGCTAAAATTAAAGCTGTGCGGAATTTTTGTATGCTTTCGTGAGGGAAATTCATCAATCTATTCATGCTGTTGCTGATCATTATTGCATGCAGCGCTCAGTATGCGTCAAGATCAAGGAATGTTCTTGGAACTCTTGACAATATTTTCAAAACAACCCCAGTCAGGCTTTTGAAATATTCAACTTCGGGGGCTGAAATGGTACGCAAGTGAAAAATCTACTTCAGAAATAAGGACTCTCTGATTACCTGATTTGTATATTCTCGTCTTTTTTTAGGCCAAGTAAAAAAAAAAAATAAAAAAAAAAGTTGATCGTCCCAACATTCTTTTTGAAGCCGCAATTTTTAATTGTTTTTCCTCTCATATTTATATTTCCTGATAATTTAGACTTCTACAAAGCCAGTGAGAACAGTATAGATAGCAGCTAATAAAAAGCTGGTGGTCGTTTTGAACTAAAAATGTGTGACCATTTTGAATTTAAATGCTTGGTGGCCATCTTTAAAAAAATAAAAAGGACCTCATCCTCTTTTTAAAAAAAATCTTGGACGATCAGCTGGTGTTATTTTTACTTGGCCTTATTGTGTAAAAATCTGCAACTGGAAAATTATTTGTTTTTGAATGCAACACAGATTACATTCAAAATTACACTGTGCAAGAACCAGAACCATGGTGCAATTTTTTTTTAATAACAAGAATGCAATACAGTGCTGTAATATCTTCAGCACACCCATCAATCAATATTAAAAGTTTTATAAAAATGAAACATTGAGTTTTTCACTTTTGTTTTGCTAGTCAATTTTATCATATTGCTAATCAAATGACAATAATGATTAGCATAATTTGCTAATCAATTTGTTTTCCGTATTTCCATCACTGGATGAACACATATTTGACATTTGAGTTAAGGAGCATTAAAAACCATTTATTTTCCAAGGACTTTGATGAATGCATAAACTTACATACTCTTGAAGATAAAGTACACTGTTTTGACACCTGCTTTTGGTTTTAAATATTACGAGACATTTAGGGGTAAGGATCTTTTAAAAACATTATGTTGGAAGGATTAACATCGAGTTTGTGCTAGGGCTGTCCCAAATATATATACCGAATATTTGATCGTCAAGCTAATATTCAAATACCATTTTGCCATTTCGAATATTCGAAAGCACGTACAGATACGACTCTGATGCTATTTTAATAGAAAAGTTACCGCGCTTAGCAGTGTCAAATGCCGCATTTTTGTCAATCGTAACTTTTTGTTGACAGAGGTTTATTGATCCCGTCCGTAAAACCCTTGATACAACAGGGGCATGCCAAAAAATGCCGTTTGAACGGTCCATATAATATATATCGCCATACGTAAAACACCGGCGTGCTTTTACGTGCAATGTTTTTTTTACCGGTGCAGCATGCACTGAAAAACATGATCGGCGAGTATCAAATATTCGAATATTCAGTCAAACCCAGTTTTTATTATTCGAATAGTAAATTACTAGAAAATGAACAGCGCTAGTTTGTGCATACTTGTCTAAGCAATGAGTAGAGAAAATCATGAAAAAAGTTGAATATTGACACCAGCTTTCATTTTCAAAATATTTTTGATTTTGTGCACACTACTGTACCTGACTGTCGGCATGAACTGGCAAAAATGGAATGACTTTCTGGAGCATCTGAAATTAGAAAAAAAGGAAGATTCAGCAATCAGCAGGATGATTTAAGGAGAATGCACATGCATGGACTACAACTGATGGATTACATGTACACGTACAAACTAAGGCTGTTTGATATGACAATATTTCCCGATATTTCAAACTTTTTTCATATCAAAAATCGTATCGGCCTCTTAAAAAAAACAACGGAATATCGGGGAATTTGATATACCGAAGAATATTACGATATTGCTTTTCGCAGCATTCAAGATTTATCTAAGACTTGTATTAAGTGTGTGGATTAGTCCAGATTACCTTGCTCGAAATTCCAGTTATTTACAATAAATTTGACGGTAGAATAGTACATACATGTACATGTACATGTAACATATGATGTACCATGGAGGAATAAAATAAAATACATTATGTACTAAAGTGTTGTTTCTTGGATCATTTTCTAAACCCCGACAAAACTTCTCCGCAAAAATAGCGCACATGTGTGCGTGCATATTCCATCATGGGTGTAGTCTTGGTCAAGTGCAAACAACCGCACTGAATGCTAACATGTTGCGAACTTAGTCTTGAGAAAAGGCTACTAAGACCTGGGGGGTAAGAGCAATTGCTTCAGTAACTCCAACCCCTAAAGCACATCTGCACGTGCACGTTGCTTTGTTGCTAGCCTTGGTCAAGTGCAAGCAACCGCACTGAATGCCACCGTCTTATTCCCAGTGTACAATGCACGTGCACACAGCTAATGCGAGGCGAAATTCGCCTTGAGAAAAGACACACGTGCGGCGCATGCGTCTGTCTTGTGTGCGCGCGTACACAAGAAGACATACAATCATACAATGTTTTTTTTGACAGCTCACGTGTGATTGTAAATAGGCATTCATAGATCTTATCGCAAATACACACGAAAGTTGTGTTGAGGCAATTACAATGTACATTCACATTTTCAGAAATTAAAGCATTTAACGATAAATTCAAACAGTAAATTTGTGCATTAAAACGTCTTTAAACCCCGAGGCAGTATGTGATGTACAATTGTTTACCTGTCAGTGTAGATTCAGCCTCTTTATCTGATGCAACCCCACTGTCTGCTGGACTTGGTGGTAAAGAACCTAAAACACAACAGAGAAAAATGTTCATTGAATCTGTTCAAATCCTACAAGCAGTGATGTACATTGTAGTCGCGGCCAGGCACGCGGCCAGGCACGCGGCCAGGCACGCGGCCAGGCACGCGGCCAGGCACGCGGCCAGGCACGCGGCCAGGCACGCGGCCAGGCACGCGGCCAGGCACGCGGCCAGGCACGCGGCCAGGCACGCGGCCAGGCACGCGGCCAGGCACGCGGCCAGGCACGCGGCCAGGCACGCGGCCAGGCACGCGGCCAGGCACGCGGCCAGGCACGCGGCCAGGCACGCGGCCAGGCACGCGGCCAGGCACGCGGCCAGGCACGCGGCCAGGCACGCGGCCAGGCACGCGGCCAGGCACGCGGCCAGGCACGCGGCCAGGCACGCGGCCAGGCACGCGGCCAGGCACGCGGCCAGGCACGCGGCCAGGCACGCGGCCAGGCACGCGGCCAGGCACGCGGCCAGGCACGCGGCCAGGCACGCGGCCAGGCACACGGCCAGGCACAAGGCCAGGCACAAGGCCAGGCACAAGGCCAGGCACAAGGCCAGGCACAATGGTCTTGTGTTGGTCTTACAGGGTCTTGTGATGGTTTCTACTACATCACTGCCTATGAGTATCTGACATTATAATTGATGTTACTCATTTAGATATGATCTCAAGGGACACAAAGTTATTATAAGACTGCTTTACATTCCCCATATTTAGGATGTCGTTAAGGTACTGCTATGAACATAAAGCAAAAAACAAATATTTTACTGCAGCAACTGGCACAGATTAAAATGACACGGTAGCAAGAATTATGCCATTTGTAGGGAAAACTGGCTCAGGACGTACATACATTTTCACTGGATACGTGTACAGCATAGAAGTACATACACATGGTAAGTTCGACAGCACTGATATTCATTGCAGCTTCAAGCAGCGGCATTAACCCTAACCTTCCCAAGTCCTCCAAAATCCTCTTTGCGAAATGGAGGAATTTGGAGGATTGAGAGTCTTTGAAAGTTGAAGCATCGGAGGATTTTGCCTCGAGGAAAATGGAGGATCCAGGTCATCAGGCCCAATCTGATGCTAGATGATTTTTAAGGATTGAGGTTACTGGGGTGTTTACGAAAAACCCCTGGAGGATTTTGCAGGATCCATTCATGAAGATTTTTGAGGATTTAGCCTATATGCAGCTTTAACACTTTGAAACCGGAGGATATTTGAAGATTCAAGTTACAGGGAAGAAAAATAATGGGAGTTAGGTTTCAAGTGGTTGGATGGTCGAAGTAATACAAGAAATGTTTTGAAAACTGTGCAATGTTGCTGCATACATACGTATGTATTTATGAAGTCAAATTAGTTCATGTCCAGTCAACTAGTAAAATCCTCTGGAAATCAAGTCATTTTATGGCAAACTGAGGCAAGTTGAAAGTGAAAAAGGCGACTCAAGTTGGACTGAATTCATCAACTCAATTCAGCAGCTCTGCAAATAAGAAGTGCAAGTGCAGAGTTCAATTCAAACTAACACGATAGTGCTACTGACCCGTGTTGGAACAACTCTGTGTCCCTGTCGTGGATTTACTCTGTGCTAAGAATGATTTGTCTTCACCGCTAGTTGTTGGTGAGATGTCTAATAAAGCATGAGCAGCCATCATGTCACGTCCTGTCTCACTAGAACCTGCTGTATCACAAGCATGAGCTGTAAAAGTCAACAAAAATACAAACATGTAAGCCCTCAGCCAACCAAAACTCATGACAATTCTTGTAGCATACATGTACATGTAAAATGTACACGTTATGTCAAATACACAAACCACGCACATGGGTACCTAGAAATAGGCCAATAATAGAGTCTGTTTCACACAAGTGGCAGTAACACACATCAGCAATGAGTGGCACCCAGGTGTCTGTCACCTAGGATGCCTCTGATTTCAAGACACTTTTACACGACACATCAGTAGCCAATGTCCCTCAATTTGCAGAGCTTTTGCCATGATTTTTTATAAAACCCAGCATACAAAAACTGTTGCGGACTATACAGCCGGATGCCATGGGTTGGTGAAAAAAAGAAATAAAGTGACCTGCATACATGTGTACATGTACATGTATGTACCATGATATGGGTTTCACACTACTCTGAACTTACCCGGGTAATTTATTACCCGGGTAGAAACTAACCCGGAGAATCGGTTTCACACTACAAAATTAACCCCGCAATTCTGCTTACCCACTTCAGCACGCAGCCGGGTAACTTGTAGCCGCGTTCACACTATGCGAATGGTAACCCGGAGAATGTGCATTCCCAACAAACATGACGGTACTGGGCCGATGCTGGCTACTTATGGGTGCGTTCCGGCAGTACCGTACAGTGTAAACGGTGCAAGACCAGAAGTGTGCCAATTATGGCTTGATTACGGCGAAACTTTTTGAGTTTGAGAGAATGATGGCGCTATCCCATTCAGTGACACTTCCCTTCTGGTGACTTGTCATTTAATCCCAAACTCATGTAGAGTCGATCTTAAGTATGAGTTTTTGCTTGTTATATCCGTATAGCATGGTTGAGATGGGTGGACATAAGGGAGCTGTGACCAGGTTAGGTTTGGTGGTTGGAGGTGCGAGTAGAGGATCGTAGTTCTCAGATCCCCTTTACGAGCAAGATCATGCTTTCGTGCCTTGGCGTGTGGCACTCGTCAGTTGCGTATGGGTGATTCAAAAAATGAATCGATGCCAACTCGCAGGGTTTTTGATTGGGTGTTTCTCAATCAACTGTAACGTGACATGAGTTTGGAAATGGAGCCATAAGCTGGCCGATAAAACAAGACGATTTGCACCCACTGACCCAGGTAGAAGAAAACCCGGCGAGCATTCACACTTATTGTTGGTAACCTGGAGAATCGTCTCAAGATTGTCGTTAACCATCAAGATTGGTGGGTTAACCCACCTCGTGAGCAGGGTTAGAAATTACTCGGGTTAGAAATTACCCGGGTTAAGTGGGGTTTTGAGGCAGTTAACCCGGAGAATTTCTAACCCGGAGAATTGTACATGTAGTGTGAACGCTCCACATTACCCGGGTAATCTCCGGGTTAAATTTTTTGTTAACCCGGCAATTACCCGGGTAAGAGCATAGTGTAAAGCGGGCTTTAGTCTGTTGGTATTTGATTTCTTAGTGAATGAAAAACCCGGGATCTCTAAATACCCTAACCCTCCAGGGCATTTTGGCTAGAAACCCTGCCAGACGCATCAGAATGCATACTTTGTCAAATTGACTTGTGTGCAGAGTGTAGCAAAGTGGAGCTGTATCAGCACATAGTATGCATTGTGCTGCGTCTGGCAGGGTTAGGGTTTTAAGTTGATCGACCTAAAAAAGCACAATTTGTGTCGTTGATTTTGATGAGATGCAGCTACATACATGTACCGGTACATGTACATGTAGCTGCTCAAGACATGTTTTATTGTTGCATCACCGGGAAATATCGTTTACAGGTCAGATTTTTTTCGCAGGTAAATATATCCATAATAAAAGGTCTCCTTTTTTAACTCTTCTGAATTAAACAATTTGTTTTTCCACTCAACAATTATCAAAGACAATTTTTTAAACAAAAGAAACGTATTACACTCTGTCCTCTGTCAAAGGGGTTTCTGGAGAGACGCATGTTTCGGAGGGCAAGACTTAATACATGTAGTGCAATTGTTCAGGGACTGACTTTTCTGCCTACAAAATAATGATTTACACACGAGTCCGGCAGCAGGTATGCATCTAGTGACTGCAGCCTTTAAATGGAATTTTAAACCAATTCTAAAGTTTAATAAATGTACCAGACTATGTTGCATTCAAACACCAACTTCACTTGCACTATGGGAAGGAAATGCAGGAAGTTGTGTTCTATGTCAATTGAGAAGGTTTAATTACATCCTGTATAGCTTCAATCATTGACTTTAATTCACAATTCTGTAACCATAAAGGGAAAAATTTATCCTTGCATTGAAGCACTCTGCTTAAACTAGAAAAACAATCAGGAGACACCAGCACCAACACCCAGTACAAAATACAGCTGTTAATTAAAAATGAGCGTCTACATTAGCATGGTCAACAGTGGAAATGTAACGGGGAAAAAAATGGTCTAGATGTAAATTGTATGTCTGCTTACAGGATTCAACTTATTCAGCATAATTCCACCGACCATTTGGATACCGAATGTGTAAAATGAAGTCACTATACATGTAGTAACAAATAGTGCAAGGTGTAAAAATAAAACACAACTTGTCCTTTACTAGTTTAAATAGTACTTACTGAAAGGCACAGTTATGTTGGTCCAACACAAAAGGATAAGGCTACACTACACACAACAAAGCCTATTATAAGTAGGATTTCCTGTATTCCTGGTGTGCCTTTCTTGTGGTCATGTAGTGACCCATAAATAGGCCAATTGTTCCCAGGGATTAAAACCCACAATATGACCCCAAAGTGAACACCTGCAAAAATCCTGAGCTACAATGTAAACTTCATCAATTAAAACCATCTTAATGTCATTCGTTAAGAAAGCAAATGAATACATTCATCAGCAAGTCAAAATGCCCATTATCTGCCATGTACATGTACCTGTCTTTAAAATAACAATACCCATGTCTATTGTTCAATGAGCATGCAACAAAACAAAACTTGGTCAATTACTGACAAAATGCTTTTACATGCACAAACTACACATACATGCTTCTCATGTGCTTCCATCAATGAATGTACAAATAGATCAAACTTTGGATCAGGGACTTTGGAAAGATACCCAAGGGAATGCGTACAACAAGAATTAACCAGCCATGCCATTCTTCAAATTCTCTCGTGTGCAATTACGGAATGGAAAACATGTCAAGGATTTTGTTTTCCTTTTTTAAATACTTTTGCAACCTCAAGCAGCCATTTTTAATTATAATAACTGGTTTTGCATTGCAGTTGGGGCCAGGCAAGTTTGGAGGTTTTTTTTTTCATGTGTATTTTTGCTAAAAATATTCCTATACCCCCATCTCTCAACCAATCACAGATGAGGATATGTGTATTTATAAGAAAATGCAGTTTTTCATCAGCCTAATGCTTCCAAATCAGGTTCAGAATTGTACTTTGAGCATTTATCAATTTACCCCACAATTTCAAACAAGAAACAAGACTATCATGCATGCTCATGCCCTCTTCACAAAATTAATTTTGCTGCACTATTTATTCAACCCAAGCTAATACATGTACACATGTATGTTGTTGAGATTTTACTTAACAATTATTTCAAAGTAAAAAACGAATTTTTGGGCCCACACTTGTCGATGAGGCGCCAGTATGGCCTGGATACTCATTGCACTTATTAGCCACATATTCTATAACCATGGGTAAACATGGAAAAGGCCAGCAATTATATATTAAGCCAGTACTTGGTACGGTACATGCTATGCAGCGGGTGACCGTGGTACATGTATTAATTTTAAAACTTAAAAAGGGCACACCGTACCACGACATGGGTTAGGGGTAAAATTGCTTACAAATTACCAAAAAATCTGATTTCATATATTTCCACTGTCCCAAAACCAACATAAATCCCTCTTCACTTTAAATTAATCTGCTAATAGTAATAATCATGATCTACGACTACGACTTTGTATGACTACAGACATGACACGCGGCTGCCCATCGTTGTTTTATCGTGTATTGTCACAGCATGCAGCATGCTTGCTAGTGCTACATTGTTTCTTTTGCGTATTCACTTCCTGGTTTTTCGAGTCCGGAAGAGAACTGCTTCGCGCGTAATTCAATGAGGTGTTCAATGTGCAGCTTGTAAATAAACGTCCCCGTGAATCAGTGTTTTATTCGGCAGCAAGCCATATTCAAGAAAAAGATAATAGTGCAGTTTCCTTACCAGCTTGGAGAAGTAAATCTAGACTCTTTCTTGCGTCGGAAGCCATCGTTTTGTACCCCTTTACGAATACATTGAGAATACACAAGGAATATCACACAATTTCGTATCGTGTGCACACAACACAAACACGACCGTGTACGCAACGGCTAGGCTAAATATCACTACGCGAGGTGAGTTGCCCGGAAGTGACCGACTCGACTCGACTACCGTTTTACGCGTGCGGTATACGACAGCATGGGGCCAAGAGGCCCTGTCCGAATTACTCGTTGCTGCGGCTTGAAATTACACACGAGTCTATGGAAAGTGGCTGCAGCCGCTACCATAGACAAGTGTGTAACATCCAGCCGTAGCGAAGTAATTCGGACAGTATAGAGCTATTACGTACTAGTTTTTTTCGCGAATCGCGCGCGTAGCACAGAAATCGCGATCGACAGCTGCAGCTGTAAGTATTTTAATTTCAGTCTGATAATCATTTCATTACAATCAGTATCGACAGTGTTATCTTAAACTTGTTTTAAAGGTAAGTTACGTCCTAAATAAACAATTTCTCAAGGAAAAAGTACGATGGTCACGTACACTGGCGGCGGAACAGGCATGACAGGGGCCGGCGGGGGTCCAGGGGGGGGGGGGGGGGGGGGGGGGGGGGGGTTCCCCCCCCAATTGTTTCCACTTTCTCCAAAAAAAGAAAGAAAGAAACAATTAATAACCATTTTTCATCCCGAGCCCACCCCCACGGTGGTTACTTTTAAAATGAAATTATACAATTTGATTTACCAAATCATGATACACCCGGTCGGCAAGTTTGATATTACGCCCTAAATGGCCCCTTTGCTCCGGAACCGCCTACGAGAAAACGATGTTTGGCCGCAACTCGAGATCAAGTGCCATATTCCGACCCAGCCAGTAAATATAAAAATATGATTTCTGCCTATATACAACTAATTTCAACAGTACCGTATAATTTATATGACCCCGAAAATGAAAAATTGCTTGCATGGTTTATCTATTTAGAAATTAATTAAGTTGTACTTTTTTTTCAACTAAATTAAATCAGCGGCGTAGCCGGATGGGGGCGTGAGAGGCGCAAACCCCCCCCCCCCCCATAAAAAAAACGAAAATTTCGCAAACAAAGAAAATAATAGCATTGAAAAATATGTGAGCTCCCCCACAGTAACATTCCGCCCGCTGGATAAATGTACTCTCCAGATGCCACGTGTGGTTGGATGGAATATTTGTTATGTTTTATTTTCGCAGGCTTTGCAGTCCAGGGCGCCCTACACAAAGAAACTCTAGAGCTGAACCCATTGTATACATTTTGTTACATGGTATTACAATGTATAAATAATTGTATACCTCGCAAAAGTTGAGCTGTCAATCACTTCATAAGGTTTCAGTGCTAGGGGTGCAGGATATTTTATTTCAGACGTACTTTTCTTTCAGGGCGAATGAATACCGACATTGTAATGAGTATACTGTTTTTGTAAGCATAACTGTATAGCTTGTCGGAACAGGTGAGCATTAATATTCCAAGCAAAGGATACAATAATCCATCCTTCCGTTTAATTCAGCCACGGGAGGGTAAAAATTATTCTCCTTGCTCGACGTTAAATACGGCAATCGATGGATTTATTTAATCAGCTATGTGTCCCCTTTGTGTTATATTTGTTCTGCTTGCTCTAATTTTTCTTGTGATTTTCACGGCAAGGTTGAGTTCAGCCCGCCCACTCGACTATCGATGGGTATACTACCAGCGAACTGTGTAGATACCAACAGTCAATCCGCGTGAACCAGCTGATATATTTAGAGTTTATCAGTAGGCTAGGATGCACGAACCACGTGCGAGCATGCAGAGGAGCATTTCTCAATGAATGGTTGAAATGGATACGCCCACTAATTTGCATAGATTTAAATATGGCTCAGTCCACACAAAACCACATTTTGAGAAGTTTTCAGGGTTAACTTTATGAAAATTACTCTGGGGCTAACACAAAGGGTAACACCAGTGGTTTAAGTTTTGAAAACTCCTTTGCAATACAATCGGCATAATTTGGTCTAGATTGCGGTGAAAATTATCATTTTCTAGCTGCCTACTATGAATAGAAATTACACCATTTTTGTAGACTATCGGATCGCTCGTTCAATGTAATTTGGTTTTTTTCTTAAAACGTCCCCCGCAGTACGAATCAACGAGCCACAAAGTAGTCAATTAATCTTATTAACACTATAAATAAAAAGTTCGAAAGGATGATGTCATTTCGACTTGAACCTCGCTTACAAGGAAATACAATTTAGCGAAATTGCTGGTAAAAAGAAAGTATCACCGATTTTTAAAGGGAAAATAGGGGTTCCGAAAAAAAATTGCCGATTTTAAAAACGATATCGGCGATATCTAGATTTTTCGATTTTAAAAAACATGTAGCCGATTTCGATTTTTGGGCGGCGAATATCGCATTATCGCGATTTTATCGTCGTATCGCCCAGCACTAGTTTCAAGTCTTACCTTCATCTGGAATCCATTTCTAACCAACTTTTTCTTCAAAATATTGTTGTTTTTTTGTTTTTCTATAATACTATTACGTAATTATTTTTGTATTGTTATTGTGCTCAACAAAGAGTTCCTTGATCAAACAAAAATAGCGCCTCCATGAGAAAAGTGACGATTGCAACACAAATCAAACCACCACCTTTTTACTCCGAATGAAAACGAGCATTTTGATCATGCTCGTATTGTTGTAAGACATTGTTACATGCATTAAACAAGTGGAACTTAATAATTTACTACAAGAGTCCCTGTACTTGAGGAACATTTGAGTATTTGCCCAACAAAAGAGACCAAGAGGAGGTGCAGACCCGTGCAGAGAAAGCACTGCAAGCCCCTAGATAAACTTGAAGAAAACTGATGAACACTGTTGTATTAATTGAGAGACCAATTGCACTAGTAGAAACTACAATTCCAAAATTTGCAATAAAAATTATTTCAAAATCGACACCTTTCTTAAGGCTTACAAGACAGTGTTTAACAACTTTCATCATTTCATTTTGTATAGATTGTTCAAAGCAAAAAATCGTATTTTGTACTTTTTTTCTGCCTGTGTGAACTGTCAGCTGTTCATTTCGTATGTAGTTACATTCCTCGACAAGCCTACGACAAGATAAGACCTGCTGTGGTGTTTATCCATAGTACAAACCAACACTTGAACCACGTACTGCCACTGTTCACAGCCAGCTCAGTAGAACATGACTCAAGTACAAGTTGGCAAGTCTCTTCAGCACAAGCGACCAAGTTGCGTACCATGGACAATGACGGAGGTCCATGCCATAACCACAGGCAACGGTATTGTGGCCGACAAGGGCCCGTATTTAAAAGCATGTTTGAGGGATTTTGTTACATTAACTTTAAAAAGCGAGAAAAATGTATGAATATGCAGAAACAATACATTCCAGAAACTGTTCTGAGAATGCTTGTACACGTAATAAAAACAGACACCCCCGTTTATACCACTTCCTAAAAAAATTCCCACGTTTTAAAGAAACAGCAAAAAAACAAAAACAAAAACATTTAAAATGCAACTATTATATAATTTCTTTTGAGAAACCTCCAGCCCATCATCAGTTTCAATTTTCACAGTCCCTAAATTTCCAAACTTGTCTCTCGTATCTAAAGAATTTTGAAATGTGACATTGTGATTTGGTTCCAAGAAATATTTCAACATGATCCCTGATACAGGGCTCGGAAATTTACTTTACATAAAGGTTGATTCATGCTACATGCAAACTCAGAGCAAAGTGAACTTTCATGACAATACAAATGTCATGCAGTTTGATTTCATTGTTAACATTCTGTCTGTTGCCTAAACATGGTTATATACATTGTAGGCGTTTACGTTTTGCTTCAACATGGAAGGAGAATTCTTTTTTGTGATGCAGACATTGTTTTGTGATTTGTATTTGTCCTCTCTCGCAACATTAAGTAGTTCTCATCAAAAGTCATCATCTATAACTAACAAATTGAAAATACTTTCCTCTACATACAGAGGCTGATCTAATACAGCTGAGTAAGGGGGAGGCTATAGCTCGTCCCTATAAAATTCACACTTTCTTTCATCAAAATTCACATACTTTCCACTTTCTCCACTTGTGATATGAGCATGTGGCACGTACAGCGTGCATGTGTATTAATTGTCTACTCTATCTTTTTGCTTGCATAACAGTGCCAAAGTTTATAAGGATGTGGTCAAACATCCCTTATGTGCATAAAACCGAATTGAATTGAAATTAAAATAAATATAGATTAAAGGCCATACCATTGCTTTGTTCCCAAATACATGTACATGTAGCTTTTTAATTATAGTACATAAACCTTGAACTTACAGCTTTCCTTAGGTGTTGGAAGTTTACTGACTTCACAGTCACATAAATTCTCTTGCAGACAGGATACTTCAATCTCTTCTGCTAAGTGTTCTAATGCTGTTGGAGTGCAAAATGCCCCTGGTGTGAGAGGGATGTTGTACAGTGACTGTACAATAACTGACGGCCCATCGTGTATAATGTTTGGTTTCCTCTGGATTTCAAAGAAAAACAATTTAGAAAACTGCTTATTTTTCTGTGGCTGAATTATTAAGTACAATTTCCAATCTTGTTTGGTTTTGCGCTGATTAATACAGTTGACACTGCAGACCTTAATTTTTGCTACATGAGTTCAGAGGTGTGTAGTGTAGCCCCCACAGTTATCTTTCAAATAACAAAACAATGAAACCCTACTTTCATAAATGAAAGCTGCCCAGAAACACAATTCCATCATAATTCAAATGAAAACTTTTCAAGATACACATACATGTACTTTCCAAAAGCCTCTAAAAATAAGTATACATTTTCGTGCGTATTTGCAATTCTTCACCCTCAATAGACTTTTTCCATACACAGACAAAATACATGTAGTTCAAATTGACAATCCAACTTTCCTAATCTACAGAAACTAAGTTTTATTTCTCTTTTTTAAACAGACCCTTCTATTCTGGGGTTGTAGGTTCAAATCTCACTCCTGGCAGCTTTCTTTGTTAACTTTGAAAATAAAATGTTTCTTAAATTAACAATGAATTAGGCAAACTCAGCCCATACACACAATCCATTTCAACCAGTTTACCTCAGCATAAAATGATTTAAATCTCACCTCAACTAAATTCAATTCAGTAAGTGCTGACCGGTCTAGCCGTGGATATGAAATCCGTAAAAAACTTGGCAGGATCTCAGGACTAGGCAGGTCTTCACTGCTTTCATTTTCTGTGCTTATAGTTGACTCCTGTTTAATTATCACTGACTCTACTCCAATGCACGTCATCATTCACATTTCATCAGCTGATCATGTAATGCATGGAGTACGAAGCTATGAGGTTGATCCAAATCGATTAACCTGCAATAAAAGAGACAATCCAATCACCTTATGCCGAAATAGAAACCATATATGAAAATGTAGTTCCATAGAGCTTTTGTAGGCATATAGGTACAAAACTATATGATCGTTTCAGATTCAAAACTGAAAGCTACACTACACGCTACATAAAGATGAGACAATTAAGTTTTCTATGCAATGCACACATGCTGCAAATATAAATTTGCTTCCCCTTTTACACTGATTTCCTTCACGGTATTGACATCTTTTCAGTTTCTTTTTAGAACAAACACAGTGTTAGCAACTCATACATAGCTTTATAAATAACTTGACCTTGCTGAAGACTAAAATTAAAGACAAAATCTGTCACTGTATGATGCATGCAATCAAAAGAGCTTTATGAAACACAAGGATGAATGCAATGAACAACAAATCGCTGAACAAATTAAAGAGGAACAGACAAGAAAAGAGAGATACAAGAATACACTATTTACAACTACCATTCCCATCATGCACAGATTAGCTTTATTAGTTTACAGAAAGGACATTTTCACAAGGCAAACCACTGGCTCAGGACGGTCCAACATGTAATTCTATCTTTGAAGAGGGTATTTAGTCCTATTCAGTTTACAAAGCACTGATTTTGAAAGGATCCCTCCGAGGTAAAAATAAATCTTTCTCATACTACAAGTTGAAAAAACTTTTAAAAACATGGTTTAAATTCAAAAGATTTTAACTTCAAAAAGAATAAGATACAAAGGCCAGTAGTAGTAAAATGAAAACAAATCGATTCATATTAAACACCAACACTGAACGGTGGTCGAGTGGTAAGACGTCTGCACTAGAAGCAGAAGGTCGTGGGTTCGAGTCCCACCTGATTGATTTTTTCCCAAATAATCTCTCGGGACAACACTGAGTACCGGTACAGTGTTTATAAAAAAATGTTAATGAGGGGCAAAACCCCATATACTGAATTTACATCACCCTGATGCAAATTCCATCGTATGACTGTATGTATGAATAGTTTGGTTGCGGTACCCGCTGCTATATCAGATTTGAACCAACCAGCCAACTCCGGCAAGCTCGCTGGTCGAGTGGTATCCCCGTCTGCACTAGAAAGCAGGAGGTCATACATGTAGGTTCGAGTCCCACCCAAGTGATTTTATTTCTAAAAATAATCTCTTGGGACAACACTGAGCATCCAGTGTTTATAAAATACATCGGTGAAGGGAAAGCCCCATATATTGAACAATGAACAAGTAAAATGCACATTAACCCTAACGTCACTGAATACTGTAAAATACTACTTGAGTAAACTGCAGTATGGAGTACTAGTATTACTACACTGGCCTATTAGAATTGAGTAGTATTTTGTAGTACTTTATACCGGTACAGTGTGCTGGACCCCGAATAAATGCCTAGGACGTTAGGGTTAAAATACTGCTCAAATATCTCAATTTACCAACATGTACAGCACACAAGTTTCTTTCAAAATTTCTTTTGCCATTTAAAAATAAAAAACCAGCCAGCCCCAACATTGTACACCTCCCTAGATTCCAAGACGTAAAATGTAATACTTACAATGTATACAGTACTATTTTTCACAGCAACTACAGTACACCCAGTCGTACTTCCCCAATACGTCCGAGGACAATGCTTTGTGTTTCCTATTGTTCCTTTAACCCTAACCTTCCCAAATCCTCCAAAATCCTCTTTGCAAAATGGAGGAATTTGGAGGATTGAGGGCATTTGGAAGTTGATGCATCGGAGGATTTTGCAGGATTGAGGTTACTAGGGGTTTTTGCCCCTGCAGGAATATGGAGGATCCAGGTTATCAGGCTCAATGTGATACATGAGGATTTTGGAGGATTGAGGTTATTACTAGGGGTATGCAAAAAAAACCTAGAGGATTTTGGAGGATTCGTGCTATGGTCCCCATAAGAGGATTTTGGAGGATTCATGTTATATGGAGTTTTAACACTTTGAAATCAGAGGATGTTGGAGGATTCAGGTTACATGGGGGGAAAATGATGTAGGGAGTTAGGGTTAATATAACCAACCCCCATAGACTAAGCACGTATCCTTACGTTCGAGGACCGATTTCAACAAAAGACTCTACGTTCGAGGACTGAAAGGTTTCTTTGTGTTTCCTTTCTTCTCTTGTCCTCGGAGATATATACAGTGCATGTACACGTATACATGTACAATCAATTTTCAACACTCCTTTTTTCTCATAATTTTGACATCATCATCAAAACACACTGCATACATTTTCGAAATTCCCATGACACAAGTACAACCTTCATTGCAACTTGTCGCAAGGATGATTGGAATCCTAGCTTAATTCTCAGTGAAACTGCTGAATGTTAATCATTACCAGTGTGTACTATTGTCATAGCTTGAACTTTGAACTGTGTTCCTTCCTCAATAACTTCCCTGTCGCAATATACTTTTATAGTTAGAACTAGCACTATTCCAGTGCCTGCACCATAGCATGAGCATGTACATGTACCAAGTTAAGCCAATTGTACATTGTTACAACTTACATTAACAACCTACTGTACATGTAAGAACACATGCATTTGTTGTCAACATTTGGATAACTTACAGATAAAGGGTGATAATAGGGGGAATAAAATAGAATTGTGTTAAAATATGCTCTAATTAGCCCTAACCCTCCAGGGTATTTTGGCTAGAAACCCTGCAAGACGGACTTGTGTGCAGAGTGCAGCAAGGTCAAGCTGTCACCACAGATGCACTGCGATTCGTCTGGCAGGGTTAGGGTTAAAACAGTTTTCCTCAATTTAAAGCATACAAACAAGCAAAATGTCAGAAGACTTTCAGGTGAAGGCCAATCTAACAGTACATGTACATGTACTTCTAAGTCCTAGAAACTGTCAACTGGTACATGTACATACAGGATATGTGCAATAACTTTTTAATTGTGTATATAGGGCTGTTCCGAATATACCGAATATTCAAATATTCGATCGTCAACCGAATATTCAAATACTTTTTGCCGGTTTGAATATCCGAAAAAATGTATGCACATCATACAGATACGACTCTTATGCTATTTTAAAAGAAGTTAAGGTGCTTAGCAGTGTCAAATGCTGCATTTTTGGCGACATTAACTTTTTTTGCTGACGGAACTTTATTCTTCCCATCCGTAAAACCCTTGAACACTGCAAAAATGCAGGCTGGAGTTCAGTTTCTTGTTATCAGAACATATATATAGGTACCCGTAATTATCTTGGTACAACAGGCGCATTCAAAAAAAGTCAATCGGGCATCCCCCATCGATTGCCGCACGTAAAACACCGGCGTGCTTTGTGTAGATTCTATTTTACCAGCTCAGCATACAATTGCACCTGATGACACGTGAAAAACTTGATCGGCGAGTATGGAATATTTGGTCAAACCCAGTTTCGAATAATCGAATACTAAATTATTCGAAAATGAACAGCCCTAATTGTGTACATACATGTATGTAGGTCTGCTTAATTGTAGCACTGCCCTCGACTGAAGGAGCTTTATCCATTTATCCTTTTAAGATGTTCCATTTTTATCAGCAAATAACTAATGACACAACATTTGACCACAGACAGTAACACAATATGTACATGTATACAAAATATGGCATTTCACTCACCATTCCTTGACTACAACTGTACAGTAATATTCAAAATGTACATGTACATACAATGTACATGCACACCTTCAAGATCAAATAACTGACTGAATCAGCATCATGGAGACGATCGTTAGAAATATGACAAATAAGTGGATCAAAATGACAATTTGAAAGACAACACATGCATAAAAACAGTTCTACAGCATATATAGTGGGACTGGGATGTTTCCTTTTATAGCTAGCATGGTGAATTCATCTTGATAGACTAGTCGGACAAGCATGACCTCATCAAGAGAAACTACATCACACAGTGACAGTCTATGAGTCATCCAATGACTGCACAGGCATACTGATAGTACTGCAGCATACATTGTACATGTAGACTGAATTGAAGCACATATGGTGCCCTACTTTATGAAGTCATAATCAAGAAATGGCCAGGAAACTAGAAAACAAAATAAAATGCTGTTTGAGACCAAACCCTATTAACGACACAATAATTATGTATTCATTTCAAAAGTGTAAATGTACATGTATTTCAAATAATACAACTATGCATCAATCATGCCTTGTCTTCTTGTTTTGCATTGAGTGCAATCAAATTCAAAAATATGCATACAATGCTAGTGGGAGGGGGCCCAATTAGGTACATTTTTAGTTTAAGAAATGTGAGGCAAAACTTAGTTCTGAGGATCGCAACTCTTAGTCATGCAAAAGGCGGAGCTTCCTGGGATTTTGAAAATTATATTCGATAGTCAAAATATTGCACGTAAATAAATATTGTGCATCTGTATTTCTTCTTTGATGCTGTCAAGCGCAATCTGGAGTTTTGCGCAAGTTTATTGTACTCCCTCCTGGGCTATTTTCCCTTTGAATGAAATCCATTCATAGGGATATATACAATAAACTTGCGCAAAACTCCAGATTGCGCTCGACAATGCCACCTAGCTTAGGCCTGAGTAATCTTGGCACATTTACAGTGTCTTTCAAGTGCATACATGTATATTTATTATTAAAGGAGAAATTTATTTTAAAATTACAAAAAATTGAAAAATTGGAATGTGATCAAATATGCCTGAATTACTGAATCATAATTTTCAGTAAATAATAGCGTTGCGTTTATAATTCTTACATTTTTCTATAGAGCTTTATAATGAACAGACCATTCAATTGTGACCATGGTTATTACACTTTGGAGGTCATATATAGTCCAAGAAACATTTTATCTTTTAAGTTATATTACTTTAATTTAATTAACTTGAAGGCAACATTTTCAAACAAGCTTTGGGTATATTCGGTTTATAATGACAAATGCAATCAAGCTTGTATTCTGTAATTTTCTTTGAACATGCCAAAACAATGTATGGAAGTGAATGGTCACACGTCATGATTATTGATGATAGGATTAGGAGGTTACGTATGACAGTTATAGTGGGGAAACTGATAGTGATAGTAGTACTATCGTCCGTACCGCTTGTCAACAATCTAGCCCACAACAATGACACACCCATGTATGACAGCACTGGACTTTTTTACCGGACTTTATGCTACTTCCAAGTTCCATCAAGCTTCAAGCTGACATCCTGTCTGAAAAGAAACCCCAGTTAATCATGATTGCTGGCTTACCTGATCTTATAAAATGTCCGTAAACTGTTGTAAGTTGAATCAGCATCAGACAGCCCGAAGAATGAGACATTTTACGTTTTTTTCGTTGGCATTCCAGTTTTGGTTTCAGCTACTCCCCACTAAGTTACCGAGTCACAACACCCTGTAGATTTGTAACCCAACTAAAGTGCCTCCCCATACGTCACAACACAGAAATACAATCATGTTATGCATGTCTGGTTCCAAGAGTAAATGCCTCGCCTACCTGTTCCAATGTTTATGGTAGGTCATTACATATGTAAATTTCCTTTGTCATCACTAGCCTTTGATTGGCTCCTACTTGGTGGGCTTTTCCCATATATGGAAATGTATGTCTTTCATTGCAACTTCTTATGTCTGCTTATGATTGTATTGCAAGGCAAGAAACAAAATTTACTACATCATTAGTGATGTCAAAATCCCTTTTCTCTTCAAATAACTTTTGCATTGTAAGCCGATCGTCGTTCCTTGGTCGTTTCAATTTGATAACATTTAAGTATAATCAAATTTTTGTGTTATGCCGTGAAAGGCCCCATGGTGTAACGGTTAGCACTCGAGACTCTGAATCTCGCGATCCGAGTTCAAATCTCGGTGGGACCTCATTTTTTTTTTTTTTTTTTAATATTTGTTTTTAAGTTCAGGTAAAATATATTTCCATTCACATCTTTCACTCCACACAGTTAAATAAGTTAAAGTTCCCTTTCCTCTCTAATGTTCCTATTGTACCATATCGCATAAATTGAGAATATTGCGTGATGGCTGCTCTCTCCCACTGATCAGGATGGCTCACGAAGTTTGTATTTAAGTTCCTTGCCCGTGGTTGAACACGTATGTGATCCTATATAGTTCAACAGTCACTTCGTATTGTATTGGTATATAGCATGCACTAACTTAGCCATGATGGAACATTTTGCTGTAAGACTTTACTATCCTTACTTTACTTTACTTTAATTTCATCTTCTTTTTTTTTTTAAGCAAATAAAACAATTATGAACATGCACATAGAAATCATTGAATGTAACAAAATAGGATGATAATTGGGACTTGAAGGTTTGCATGGTGGATATGAACAAAGTAAACAGGGTTTGCGGTATCACCATTAGTCTTGGTTCAAGACGTTGTTACGTATATACGCGATAACCGGCCGCCGCGAGAGGGCGTTATCACGACAAACTATTAAAGGGACACATCAACCTCGTTCCCATGGCTTACTTTATTTTCAACCTCGTTTCCAATAGTAAGCCCTGGGGTGGGAACTCCTTACTCGTGCCCTGATTGGATAGTAAAAATACAGCATTAGCTTATTAGCATATAGAGAAATTAAAACCGTACAGTTGGTGATTCCACTGTATTTCTTGATGAAAGTTTGCCGCGCCAAAAGTGAAACTTTTGTTAGTATTTTTTAACGTTAGTGACTTTTCTGTAGTATATATTCTCTGAAATTTCTGCAATGGTGACGCCCAGCCCCTAAAAAAATACACCCGTCAAATCTGATACTTGCATCTTGAAGTTAAATTGTGTTCCAAAAGCGACAAACGTGGGACGCACATCTGGAGAGTCAGTGGACAAAAAAAGTTTTCCGCACCTGCTTTCACCGTAGCTTTAACACGAAGTGACACAATATGCCGAAGTTAAGTTGTGGAACGAAGGTCCATAAAACGGTGGAGGATGCACGGGGTCAACATCGCTAAACTGGCGTGCATGTAGTAGCAGTGGTTGTAGCAAATTATTCCTCAGATCTCCTGGTCAGAGTGCTCTAGCTGCGAACGAAACGGCGGGTTTTTGGTCCTGCGTGCCATGCCAACGGCAAACGCCGCCCGCCATGCCGCAGTAGTCCGAGGCCTGTTGTCCCGGCGAAAGCCTGTCCTTTTTTTAGGCTTTATCAAAACTGACAAAAGGAAGTCCGAATTAGCCTAATTTGCCTCGAGTGTGCGCCACGTACAAGGGTATGTAACTTTGTTTTTTGTCCTCTTCATTTTGAGATAAATGACGCTTCGTTGATGCTCAACCATGTCAACCATTCTGAGAACCCATGAACTGCACGTAGTTTGCCGCCTTTTTCACGATTTTACAATCAAGCTAGTCAATCTAGTACCAAAGAGCCTATGCTGTGAATTCGACGAAGATGTGAAGTTTAAGAATTGCCATCAGACTACTACGTGCTCAGAATACATCGCTCACAGGGAGCCTAATTTGCATGCGTATCCAAAAATATTGGATATTTAAATGATCCCATACCAGGGTGAGAGAGCAGCTGTGGTGTCGGTGAGGGCGCTGCTCGACACCATGGGAACGAGGTTGGGGACACATTGCTTTGGATTTTGCGATTTAGGCTTTAAAACTGAAATGGATATGGTTGGGAAGCTTTTTTTAAAGTAGAATATAAAGATTCACATAACTATCCCTTCAAATTGCGTGGTTTTTGTTTAATTTCGTAACAAATAACGGTCCGCCATTTTGTAGAACCAAATTTTTGACTCCACAAAATGGCGGACTGTATTCACCAGTCGTATTTCCAGTCGCATCTGGTTGAAGTACGTTCTGTTGATCCATTTTGATGTACTGTGTGTGGCACGGCGCGCAGCACTGGCGATATGTGTCTGGAGGTAGAGAATTGTACCTGGCGATCATCTGATAGGTTCACAAGGCCACTGGCTGCGGCGCCAGCCTAAAGACTCTTACGGTGTATTTTGCGCATTATTTAGACGGTGGTATTTAGTACTGGAAATAAGTCTATGTTTCGAGGGTCAGATGTCAGGGGTAAGCGGCCAATTTTTTTGTTTTGTAATCACTACTCACTAATTACAACACATTATACGTGTTTTTTTGCATGAACAACTCTTATAAAAGATAAGGAACATTTCCAAACAGCAAAATTTCATGACATTTGAAGGCAATGTGTCCCTTTAAGCCGCGAACCGCCAGTAACAACGTCTTGGGAATCTTGTAGAAGCCTTGTTGTGCGCACGCACCTGCTTAGCCTAATGATTGCAGCGCGCATTATGAATACATAAATAAATGCATTATGCATAGATCTAACCCCCTGACTACGACCACCCGAGTGTTAGTATGAAGATAAAGGTACAGCAGGTCCGTGCTATTTAGATTGTTTGGTAAGGCCGAGTGGAATGAACTAAAAAGTTCCGGAATGATGGAAATACAATAAACAGAAAATCTTAACGGGGCTGAATATTATATATTATAATGGTGCTAAGGAGACCTTGTTAGGTGATTTGATTTAGATATAAAATAGAAAAGGCCGTAATGATGATAATAATAAAACAAATAGCTCACGAGGCCCTAGTCTATACGGCCGGGGAAAACGGAGATTGTCGTACTCTGGTGATTCGATTGTCACACCCCAGGTAGCAAGCCCATGTGGGGCCCATATGGGAAATACGTGGGCAATCTGGGCCTGGGCTAACCTATATGTATCCCATATTGGACCCATATGGGTTATCCCATATGGGGATCTAAATGGGCTGGCCCATATGGGTATCATATGGGGAAAACCTGGGCAAGCCCATATGGGCACGAAAATGGGCTGGTCCATATGGGTATTATATGGGAAAAACCTGGGCAAGCCCATGTGGGCAGGATATGGGCGGGCCCATATGGGTGTCACATGGGAAAAACCTGGGCAAGCCCATGTGGGCAGAATATGGGATTGCCCATATGGGTGTCACATGGGAAAAACCTGGGCAAGCCCATGTGGGCAGAATATGGCTTGGCCCATATGGGTGTCACATGGGAAAAACCTGGGCAAGCCCATGTGGGCAGAATATGGGCGGGCCCATATGGGTGTCACATGGGAAAAACCTGGGCAAGCCCATGTGGGCAGAATATGGGCGGGCCCATATGGGTGTCATATGGGAAAAACCTGGGCAAGCCCATGTGGGCACGATGTGGGCGGGCCCATATGGGTGTCACATGGGAAAAACCTGGGCAAGCCCCATGTGGGCACGATGTGGGCGGCCCCATATGGGTGTCACATAGGAAAAACCTGGGCCAGCCCATATGGGCAGAATATGGTATAGCCCATATGGGTGTCATATGGGAAAAACCTGGGCAAGCCCATGTGGGCAGAATATGGGATTGCCCATATGGGTGTCACATGGGAAAAACCTGGGCAAGCCCATGTGGGCAGAATATAGGCGGGCCCATATGGGTGTCACATGGGAAAAATCTGGGCAAGCACATGTGGGCAGAATATGGTATAGCCCATATGGGTGTCACATGGGAAAAACCTGGGCAAGCCCATGTGGGCAGAATATGGGATTGCCCATATGGGTGTCACATGGGAAAAACCTGGGCAAGCCCATGTGGGCAGAATATGGCTTGGCCCATATGGGTGTCACATGGGAAAAACCTGGGCAAGCCCATGTGGGCAGAATATGGGCGGGCCCATATGGGTGTCATATGGGAAAAACATGGGCAAGCCCTTGTGGGCAGGATATAGGCGGGCCCATATGGGTGTCACATGGGAAAAACCTGGGCAAGCCCCATGTGGGCACGATATGGGCGGCCCCATATGGGTGTCACATGGGAAAAACCTGGGCAAGCACATATGGGCAGAATATAGGCGAGCCATATGGGTGTCACATGGGAAAAACCTGGGCAAGCCCATGTGGGCAGAATATGGGCGGGCCCATATGGGTGTCGATGGGAGAAATGGGCAAGCTAGAGACGAAGGTGTCCTAAACTACAATCCTCCTTGAAATCATGGTACCTCCATGGTCACTCCATCCATGGAGGAAGGATATCATTCCTCCATGCTCCATCTAAGCTGAGTGACCTGGCATTCTGTTGTGGGTTTTCAAGTTCTGATATTTTCGTTTGAAAAGATTATTTTGTTCAGATAATTCTACTTTAACTCTAATAAAAGATTACAAAATTGTGCATGTTCTTATTCCCCCATGGTAGTAAAGCAAAGAAGCATAAAACATTTAAGTTTTTTAGATGATATGTCCCTGTAAACTGTGTTTAGTTGGGACATGGAGGAAGGATATATCCTTCCTCCATGGTTGGGAGAGGCAGTCTGTTGTTTATTCTAGTCCAAACTGAATTCCTGTGTACGTGTATAGCCACTTTATACAGTACAGAGGTCATTCATTCAGCAGACCAACAGCACACAGGCAACAACACACGAGCCCATAATTGCTCCTCATTGCATGCAGTTTCGTCCTGCTCTGTTTTGCTGGTAAGTGCAATGATTTTTTTCCTATTAATGTATAAATCTAGTTTTGCATTTTCCTTATGCTATTCACATTGCCCAGTTTTATTATAATAGCCCCTCTAAATACACACATGTACCATGGAGGTAAGGATGTACATATTTACGTACAGTGTACAGTTTTCTTGAGTTTAGATTGTTTTCTCCCATCTTTTCTTGACTCGATCAGTTTGAACCTTGAAAGTTTTGATGAATGTTGAGTTTAGTGTTTGGCAACTTACACTTTTGTTCTTTTTAAACATTTCAGGTGCTCTTTTCTCTGAAATTATCATTGAAGTTGACCAATTTTTCCCACGTTTTGTAAATAAAGAGTACGTACGTTGGTGGAATTTACCATCCCTCAAGTTCAGAACATTTACATTTAAGTTCCATGTATATGTAATCCCTTGGATGAGGAAGTGTCCACAGTCATTTTAAGATCCCTTCTTGCATATACATTTACAGAGGCTTTTTCATATTTTGTAACTGCATGTATTTTGACCACATCAGATTCCTCCATGACCACCCATGTACCATGGAGGAAGGACTAACCTTCCTCCATGCATGTACCTGACGCAAATCATCTTTTCTCCATGCACAAATGTATACACCCATGCCTTAGTCCTTTGTTCTTATCAGTTCACTAGCTACAGGCCAGAGGATTTGCATACCTAATGAGGCCCATAGGACTGTGCAGTCCATCCAAGGACACAGTGGGTCTTGTGGAAACATGACCCACATGTGTCCTTGGATGGACATTCCTGAGTAATTTTTTAGCAAGTGCAGCCTTTGGGCATGGCTATACATGTAGTAAAGCATATATGGCGAAGGGAGGCCTCATGGCCACACATCCAGTCCTTGGGCTGGCTTATTTCATTGAGAAGAGGCAAGTGGAAGACTATATGCACAGTTGATTGAGATTGTGTTATTTTACATCTATTATTAAAGTGCTGTTCCATCTACATGTACATCTATAAGTCCAACCACCCTATTTCCTGTATCTTCAATTCAACGGACGACTTGTCTCAACGGAAGACTTGTCTCCACGGACGACTTAATTAGTGTCTTCCCATTTGACGCAAAGTTGTCTCAACGGTCGAGTTGTCTCGAGTCGAGTCGGCCAACGGTCGAGTTGTCCGAGCCCCGACGGTTTAAATTATTATAATGGAGAGGTATTTCTTGCATGTAACAAGAAATTTCCCGCAGATCACACACCATATCACCCAGGTAGGTTGCCTGCCCGGTCCCGCCCGGCACTTTCCCGGTCCCCGTCGTATCTCCCTCGCTTCGATCGTCACACTTGCAAGACGTCGCATGCTAACACGAGCGGTGAACACTGCAGCCGCTAGCGCATCATAGCCGGCCGGACGGCCGTCTGCCTGCAATTAATGCAAAGCGTGCGCGTGCGTGAAGAGAAAATGTTCCTCATTTTCATACAGAATTGACGCATGCGCACTAGTTTCCCCCATTTTTCGGGGGGAGATTTTACAAGATTCCCAAGACGTTCTCGCGGCGGCGGTTATCGCGTATATACGTACGTAACAACGTCTTGAACCAAGACTATATCACCATGTGAAATTGATCTCTTTTGAGTTGTGTGGTTCTGAGAAGAACCGGTTTGTTTTAACTCGACGTTTCGAACAGCATGCTCTGTTCGTCATCAGGAGACTGCCGGACTGTTGCTGGTGCAGGGGCTTAAAGGAAACATGCTTCTCAAATTGACCGGATCACATTATATTTCATAAATACATTCATTTTATAAGTATTAAATGTGAATTAAAAGCCAAACTGGTTCAAGTGAAGTTTTAGTGTGATTATTTGCCGCTCAAAAATTTCCCCCCCTTTTTGAAATTTGTTGAGACTCAAATTGAGGGCGCTGTTCGTGACGGAGACCGAGGCACCGAAATTCATGGATCGACTCGATAGTCTGGAACCGGCCCGTATACACACACTAGGTCTACACGTGCAATTTCGTAAGTTGCAACAACAACTAACATCGAACTTACCCCGATTTTCTCCCTTTTAGCGAAGGCTCCTCGGGGAATGGGCCGTTTAGCTGCTTTCGCCTATATCTTACTCACATCTGGGAACTTTGTTGGGATGGCAGTGGACTTGAGCATATTTTTAATGGTCATCCCAAAGGATTTGAAAATACCAGTATCGAAACACGACGGCTCAAAGTGGTCGCTACATAACGCTGAAAAGCTGCTGGTGCCGGACCACTTTGCTCTTGTCACACCTTCACTTTCGCCGTCCAAATTCTCCGATATTTCGCATCAGTTGAAAATAAATGAAGGCTTACTCCATCCGTCGTTGTTTTGCTGCACCCAGCAGCAACACACCTTGTCGGCATGGCCGAAAAACACTATATTTTGCTTAGATTTTGGACGAAGATTTTTAGCCGTACAATGTACACACAATGCATACCCGTGATGAATGGGTAATGTGCCTCGATCTACGTCACACACTTATGTTAATGAGGGTCCCACTCAGGGGGCGGAGTAGCTTGGACAAACATTTTCAAAAATTGTTTTCTCATATTTAATCTGGGAAATAATTGTCTCTGGACACAAAATATCATTGTCAAGATAATACTTTATTGTTTTAAGCAGGAATAATGCAATATAAATCCTAAATCATGTTTCCTTTAAAGGTAGTCTACACGAAATACCTTACTAGACTGTAACTTAATAGTAGTCTCAGTCATCCTGATGACACCAGGTGTGCTGTCGTTGTCAAGAAAAGTGGGCATTTATCTCGTTTTCCGCCCTGTATAGCCTTTAGTCAAGGCGCGCGTGGCTACCCGGACGAGTGGCGCGCCCCGGACCATAGACGTCTTTCTGAGATACGATTATTATGGAAAGACGTCTTTCTGAGATACGTTATCTGGGAAAGACATCTTTCCGAGATACGATTACCATAGAAAGACGTCTGAAATATCTCAGTATTCCATCTTTTCGTGGAAATCTATCAGAGAAACGCGGAAACTCGGATGGTCACTTTAAGCTTCCGTAGTGCTGGATGATGTGTGATGAGCTGCCGATGTATGGAAGTGTGACTGATGATTTGTATGTGGCGGGCTGACCATGGCTAGGGGACCCGTTGTCGGGAGGGGATGTCTTGACTTGCTTGGCCTGGTTGTATAGGGGGTTAAATTTTGACTAAACCCAAAAGCACGTGAAAACTGCAACTGCCCAAAGTTTGGGTAAGTCTATCTGAACACAACCGTATGAAAGTCGCCTTACCCAAATTTTGGGTAGTTGCAGTTTGCACCAACATTTGGGTAAATTTAACCCCCATGATTTTTCAGTGTACCCGTTCCGCTGTAGTGCTGTCTTGATATGGTGGAGTTCTTGCTGCAGGTGTCCGGGGTCACAGAGGCTCTCCTAACTAGGGTGCGGTTGACAGAGGATAATTATTAATATATAGTAATATCAATACCAAAAGATGCAGGGGACCAGGGTTGAAACAAATCATGATTTTTTTTTGTTTATCAGATTAAAAAAAAATTAATCGGATTTATTTTATTTAAATCGATTTTTTAATTTTTTTTACCATTGTACCCCTTGCTTAAAACATTTTTTTTTAATAATTCAATTTAAATGACCGTTATTAAAAGTCAAGTATAACCATAGTGCACGCAATTGTTCGGGAAATCAGTACTTGTCAAATCCCTTTTATTTATCATATTCTTTTCTAGAATAGCTAGTTTGTCTTAAAATCTCTGTTTAGGTACAGCATTTTAGGTACAGCATCATCATCATATCACATTTCTCATCCAAGTTGATAACAGGAACCAAGCCCCCTCTCTTTACAAACAACTAGAGTTGTAATCAAGTCAATCACAGGTCAGATCAAAAGGTAGAAAGTCAGCTCACAACTCACAAGCTACATGTACACAGGATGAACAATGACAAAGAAATTGTTTTGTTATATAGTGTGTTTGAATAGCTTGTTACATGGCTTGAGACCATAATTGTGAAGTACGTGACTTGTAAAGTGACTTGTGATTGACTTGATTACAACTCTGTTACACGACCATGGTGGAATAAAACTATTTAAAAAATGAAATGAAGCTACCATAAATATCACCATGAAGGCGTTGGGCGCAATCGGTCGATGTGCGCGATCGGTCGATGTGCGCGATCAGTCGATTGTACTGCGCTATCGGTTGATATTGACGCTATGGGCCGATCGCGCTGCCACCAGTCAAACACATTTTCTTTTTAATTCACGGCTACTCTGGGGGATTTGTTTTTTAAAGGTAAGTAAAGTCCAAAATATCCGTCATAATCGACCGATAGCGCAACGCAATTGACCGATCGCGCACATCGACCGATTGCGCCCAACAGCGACATCGTAGGCCATACAGTATGTTTTGTTTTCGTTTAAAGTTTATTTAACAGACTAGATTGCATACAAAACGTTATCCTAACCCCTCAGGGTGTGTAAAAAATCATCAACTGAGAATTGAGGACTGTTAGGGTTAAGACATCATTTAAAATTGGACCCCAAATGTATAGAATGACCATGCGTACATTGCTTCAGAATGCATTGTACACAAGATAAATGTAGTACATTTTTCAGGAAATTTGCCTCATATAGATCCCTTTAGAGTGAGTATAAGTGATTTAAAGTTAATGAAAGTCAGGTTTAAATAACAGACTTTGTTTTTACATTAAAAATTAACAGAAACAACCCTGCAGGGGACCCTCAAAAAGCACACGCAACTTGCAAGTCGAGTGCGAGTCCCCTAAACATCAATATCAAAGAAATTAACAACGAAAACAACGAAATCAAACAAGAAGCAGCATTCAAACAAGCTTGTATGAAACACTAATTAGTGTTTCATACAAGCTTGTTTGAATGCTTCTATAACGAATAAACAATTAAAAATAAGCCCTCAAGACTATAGTTGTCAGCTCTCATGTCACTAACCCTGACCACTTTGTCCACAGAACCCATGACAATCTCTCGAGATAGGAGCGCTTGGCATTGAATGCCTTGCGCTCCCGTACTGATATCACCATCAAGCCGGCGGACAAAGGTTCAGCTGTGGTCACCATGGATCGTCATCAGTACATTGACGAGGCACACCGCCAGTTGAAAAATCATACTAATAACTACATTTGCCTTGACTCTGGCCCCACAGGTACATTCTCTCAAGGGATGCAACAGGTGCTTGACGATATGCGATCACATGATCAGCTGTCCAAGAAAGCTCATAAATTTCTCTCTCCCTCTGACTGTAGGACTGCCAGATTTTATCTCCTTCCAAAGATTCACAAGGCTGGCAACCCTGGTAGGCCCATTGTCTCTGGTAATGGTTCACCCACAGAACGTATCTCCCTGTTTATTGACAGTTTTCTCAAACCCCTCGTTCCACAGATCCCATCATACATCCATGACACCCCAGACTTCCTGCGCAAGCTGGAAGGAATCAAGAACAAGATTCCCAGCACAGCCATCATAATTGGGACTTTTGACGTCTCATCCCTGTACACCAACATCCTCCACGAGGAAGGTATTCGTGCTTGTTCCTCGGCCCTGGCTAAGGCAGGACACACAACCCCACCCATCAGTGATAAGACTTGTACTAACCAAGAACAATTTTTCCTTACTAGGTATAAACACTATCTACAGGTACACGGTACAGCCATGTCCCCCTCCTTTGCATGTCTCTTCATGGGCGACCTCGAAGAGCGCGTGCTTGCCTCAGCACTATGTCGCCCCTGAGTATAGTGGAGATATATTGACGATGTATTTTTCATCTGGACCAGTGATCAGACTTTCATTAATCACATTAATTCCTTCCACAGGACCATCAAGTTTACATCAGAGTATTCAGTGCATCAGACCAACTTCCTGGATGTCACCATCCGCAAGGAAGACAACTCGGTAACCACTGATCTGTATTCTAAACACACAGACACCCACCAGTACCTCCACTCCTCCAGCTGTCACCCCAGGCATTGCAAGACAGGCATAGCATTCAGCCAGGCACTTAGACTCAGAAAGATTTGTTCTAATAATTCTGACTTTTCCCATCATCAGGCGCGGATCCAGGGAGGGGGCCGCAGGGGGCACGTGCCCCCCGGTAAATTGAGTCCAAAAAAAAGAGGGGGATGTGAGAGAAAAGGAGGGGAGGAGAAGGGCAACCTCCGTAAAAAAAACATACCGGCGCCGATATTAAACATCTGCTGTGTTCTAGTTTTTTGCATAAAAAAATACTGAAAAATGCAATAAGAAAAAAAAAGTTATCAATCATGCCATGGAAACTCTCCTTTTTAAAGAGAAAACCTGAGTATTTCCTGGAGCCCTGGGATTTCAACTCTGTCCATCGATCCCCCTTCGATCCTCATTGCCGGGTTCGATCCCTTTTTAATCCCTTTGCCGGATCTAGTGGTGCGTCTCAACATCTAATCCCTTGGGGAGTTTATTACAGGTTAAATGGCCACAACCAGCAGGAAACAATGAATCACTATAAATGTGCCCAAATCCTCAGGCTATTATGTCTTGTAACCGATCTGCCGATAGTTTTAACACAGGGCAAGGAACAGTCTGAAATCAAGCCCTTTTCTTGAAAATTTCAATTGGACTGAATTAAAATCAAGAAAAATTCCGGATAAATTAAAAATGAAAGGTAAAAACTGCAAATTAAACGCCAAAAATGGGGGAGGGAGAAACTTAGATTTGTGTAGTCATGACATGGCTAAAATAATGGCTAAAAATAATGGCTAAAATAATGATACATATATTCTCCATAATCTTAACTTTTGTAAAAAAAAAAGTCAGGTGAAAGTGGCCAGGAATCGCCTTAGATTGCACCACGGAGCATCTAGAATCCAAAAATTTCGGGGCCCTTAAGCGGGCCCCAGACCCTACGTCGTAAGCGCTAATTCGCGCTTCGGGCTCGCATTTGTCCGTTTTGGGTGTGCCCCCCTTCTACAAAATTCCTGCATCCGCGCCTGATCATGTACATGTACTGAAGAATAACTTGGTTGCCAGGGGCCACATCAGCTCCCGCCAAGTTCAACGTGCTATCGCCAGAGCCAAATCTATCACCAGAGATTTGGCTCTCAAGGAAAAGACGCCCAGCACCAATGCCGACCCCAAGATTCCCGTGGTCACCACCTTTCATCCCAGTCTCCCTCCCCTTCGTAAAATAACTAACGACAACCATCATATCCTTCATACTTCAGATCGCCTTGCCGGTGCCGTCCCTGACAACCCAGTATTGGCTTATAGGCGCCCCCGCAACCTACGAGACCTGATTGTTCGAGCCGAGCCTGTACTTTTAAAGAGGAACTAAAACGCCGATTACAATTTTAACTTTTTTGACTTTTCTGACAGTTTAAATACTCTTTTAACTGATGGAGATTAGTTTGCAGACGAGAGGGATTTTATTTATTAAAAAAAAGGGTTGTTATTCTAAACCATTTATCCGGTTTCGCGAAAGCTCATTATGTATGTAAATATATGGATGTGACCCCGTGACGTACACGTGTAGAGTCGGTTGATGCTACAGAAAAAACACTAGTGCATGTGAACGTACGTACGTGGAGTTGGTGCTGCTGGAAGATTTTTTGTCGACATAACTCCCCCGTTTTCCCGTTTTTTGTGTCTAATTTTGATTTTTATGAGCATGGTTCTGAGATAATCATTATGCCTCGATCGTGTGTAGTTGGGGGTTGCACGAGGAACAGCGACAAAAACCCTGACCTAACCTTCCTGCGATTCCCAGTGCTGAATGGAGTTCAAAGGGGACAGTTGGTCCGCTTTGTAGACAATACAATATCTGATTTTCGGCTGTCGAAATTATGTGCAGAACATTTCGCCAAAGATATTGATCATAGTGTTTAGTATGAAAACTCAGCTGGGTTTGAAGGCACAATTCCGTTTGAAGGCTGGAGCATTCCAATCTTGTCCCGGACTCACGCGCCCCAGACCACGACGACGTTCCCTGAGGTTGCCGGCTCGAGCAGCCAGAGCCCCGGCCGTCTCCCTGTCCACGCTCGCTTGACTCCTCGACATGCATTGTACACGTATACAGTACCATAAATAGCCTGCATGCGATTGAGTCTGGTACCTTAACAGAAATTGTGTGTATAGTTCTGAGAAGGTGCAGGTCCTTATGAGGGCTGCATAAGCAAAGTCGCCAGACTAGAGTATAGCATCAGCTCACACACAACTCGCCGCGCAGGTCCCAATAAAAGCAGACTGCAAACAAAGGAAGTATGACTCATAACTAACTTTTCAGCAAGAACATAGTATACAACCCCAATTCAAAATGTGTCTCACAAAGATGTCAACACTTTAAAATATGTTTACCGTGGTGTTACACCTGAATCACCATGCAAAAAGCACAGTAAGTAATACTAGCCTTAGACAAAAAAGTACACACAGACTCTACGTAAACCATTGTCGTATAATACAGTGACGTCATGTTTCTACACGTATACGTCATCACTTGCGCGATACGGCACGCAGTTGACCTCGGCCTTTTCTGAATCGAGTCAAAGTGGCTCAGAAGGAAAAGGCTCAAAAACTATTTTTTTTCAGACTCATGAAACTTGTTATAATTTGTTTTGGGAGGCATAAACTATCAAATATGTCCAAAAAGTCAAAATTGTAATCGGCGTTTTAGTTGCTCTTTAAGTGCGATTCCAGCTGTGTTGTTTGCCAGACTCACATGCAGGAGTCTGACTCCTTTTCTGCCCATTTATCTGGCACTACCCACAGAACCCATAGGCGTAGCCAGCGGGGGGGGGGGGGGGGGGGGGGGTATTTACCCCACTGAAAAATTTAGTTTCCCTGTGCTCTCACTAAACATTCTGGTGCCCCCTGTATCCCCACTAAAAATGCTGGTGCCCTCCTTGCCACAGCCAGTTGCAAATGCTGGTGCCCCGGGCCCTCACTTAAAATGCTGTTGCCATGCATGGACCCCCCCCACTCATAATTATTGTGTCCCCAATGAAAATCCTTGGCAACATCACTGCACAATTTTCCCTAAATTGTTAAGAGTACGTAGCTGGCCATTCTAAGCTGTACAAACAATATGAATCTATGCCCTTTCCAATGCACTCCGGTCGAACGTGTGGAGGGAGCTGGATTCAAACACTCTCGTTGTTCAAAATAATAGAAATTGTTGGCTCAGTGGAAGAGCAAGTGACGCATTACTGAAGTTAAGCAACGTTAATTGCAGGCAGTACTTGGATGGGGAACAACACAATGTAGCGTGCCTGGTAACTATTGTAGGACCCTTTTGGGCAGGTTTGGGCTAGCCCATTTGAGACCCAAGTGGGGCCCCATCGGCCAAAACTGTATGGGGGCCACTCAGTTGCCCATCAAAGGCCCCACAGGGCTTGCTGGCTTGGAAATAGTGCATTAATTGTTCTGGGGCACGACAGGTCCTTATTCATCTAAAAAAGGTCACGTCCTTCGGATGGGACGTTAAGCCGGAGGTCTCGTGTGCTCTATAGGATCAGTGCACGTAAAAGAACCCAGAGCACCTGTCGTAAAAAAGTAGGGTTTGCCCCGGTGCTTCTGGTGCCCTCATCACACATCCTGTAATTGGCGCTTGCGTTGTTGGATGTTGAATTAAATACAATAAATAAAACAGAGTTACTAAAAAGTATATGAGTTGTTTTGTAACAGAAATTGTACATTAAGTTTATTTTTTGCAATTTAATGTTAATGACAGCAATTTTTTAAATTTAAATTTTAAATTAAATTGCATGTCTTTTAAAACAAATCTATTGATCAAGAAGTGGTTATATAGCGAATGTTTTTTCACTTCTCACAGCCAATGGGCCATTCAGATCTTAAACAGGGTGTCTAAAAAAATGCCCTTCCCAGGGTTGCAGCATAATTCGAAAAAATGAAATGTTATTTCTACTTTTCTTAAATAATTGTGAAGCATATGTATTTGTACTATTTTCCGTAAAATTTCCACTTTAAACAGCAGGAAAATTATGTCCCCGCTCCCTTTTTGATCTGTACAAAATCCCTGTCTACCTCTCAGCATGGATATATCAGGTGCCCTTTTTCACGTTTACCCCCCCCCCCCCCCCCCAATAAAAATGACCTTGCTACGCCTATGGAACCAATAGAGGAATTTCACATTAGCCCCTTCTGCGCACTTCCAGGTTGAAAGCGAGAATGTCAGTGGCAAACAAAACAACGCTTTTTAGCACATTCATTCATGCATGAATTAGTTAGGCCATAAAAGGAAGCGCAGGCGCACGATCAGCATAAAGTTGTTTACTGTGTGATTGAGATCGGCGCTAAACTCGTCGTTGTGGGGTTCCTCTATGGCAACATTACTTGCAACACCTCTAATGTCATATATCTCATTTCTTGCAGGGTTTGTGGAATCCAGTATGCCGGGGAGACCAAGAACATGTACGTTTTGGCGATCATCTGTATCTGTATCTATATAGTTGAGCCGGCAAATTAATGTCCTTCTTGACACACCAGCTTGCGCATTGCGTGGACCGTCCAGACGTGTAAAGGGCCGGTCACACTGGCCGCGATAACGAAGACGATAACGAAAACGGTGAGAATAAATGGCATTGATTGGTGGAATTGTCGTGCGTGTAATACGCGCGCGTTCCATCCACCAATAGGGAGCGTTTATTCGCATAGTTTTCGTTTTCGTTATCGTTATCGTGGCCAGTGTGACCGGCCCTTTAATGTTGAAAAAAAACTTGGTTAGACTATCGGTGAATGTCCCCAATGAAGTGCAGGAAGATATTTGCAGGCAATGCATTCCATGCAATCTTTGATGGTTGATGGAAAAAAGCTACTTCCAAAGGTTTGAGTAGAGTACCGGATTTGACGGAACTGTTTGTGGTGTTTCCTTGATTGTCTCCCAGTTCGGTGAATATAGTTATTGAGTGGTATTTCGGCCATATTGTTTTCCATCTTGTAAATCATGCTGAGTTTTCTTATTTTCCTTCTAGTTTCCAAGGGTTCCCAACCAAGATCTTTGAGAATTATGGTGACTGTTCCCGGTGTGTTTTTGTAATTGCCTGTGCAAAAACGAGCTGCTTGTCTCTGTATTCTTTCTAGTGTCCTGATGTTTTTCTTCTTGTGCGGATCCCAAGCTGCAGTAGCGTACTCAAGGACAGGACGAACTAAAGCAGTATAGGCCGTTGATTTTACCTTCAAGGAACAGTTGCTTAGGTTACGTCTAATTACTCCTAGTACTTGTTGAGCTTTTCGGGCAGCTGCTGAAGTCTGGGTATCCCAACTGAGTGTGTTCGAAATCAAGACTCCCAGATAAGAATGTGACTCTACTGATGCCAATTTTTGCCCGCAAAGGGTGTAGATATTACATTTCGGAGTTTTGGATGAGATGGACATTGTGAAGCATTTCTTCGGGTTAAAATGCATAAGCCGTGTGTCTTGCCAGTTCTCAAGTTTTTAAAGGTCGTCTTGAAGTATGGTTGTATCTTCAGCTGATTTAATGGGTGTATACAGAAGGCAATCATATGCAAATAGGCGGATATGTGACACAGTGTCATATGAATATCCGACTCCCATGAAATTTGGGCTTCTTTTCCCTATTATTGGTTTAACCCTCTCATTACGTGACCAGCAACTCTCCCAATTATCGGTACTAGTGCATGCCCGTTCGAAATGTGCCTGTTCGAAACAGACAAATTGCTTGGCTTTCGTAAAAAAAAAGCCAATGGTGTATGTTTCCATGCCATGCACGCCAGTCCGCAAGCCGCAGTCGGTCCGTCAGCGGCCCGCCGGTAATACGCCGGTAAACGCTGCTGGTATGCCACTTGCCTTCCGCTGGCAGACCGCTGTCGTTTTGGGTCGGCATACCCGTGGTGTTTGCCCGTATGTGTGTGTGTGTGAGTTTGTATATGCCGGCAATCGTGGACCTAGGACAAAAGAATTCGAGCGTAGACAAAGGGGTCCACGTTTGACCTAACGTCCACGATTGAAAATCGTGTAAAAAACCAATGGGAGGCCTTCCGAAAAAGTTAGAGTATAAACAAAAGAGGAACAATAGGAGGAGGAGGTCCACGATTGCACCCGTTTACATGACTGTATGTGTGTGAGTGGGTTAGGCTATACGAGAGAGGACTTGGGACAATTGGGGAATTGGGAAAACAATGACACCGAGGACTTGGGCCGAGTCCTCGGGAGAATTTCGTGTACAAACCTTATGGGGGAGCTGTTCGGAAAAACAAAAGTGAACAAACAAACAAAGGGAACAAACAGAGGGAACAAAAGAAGGGTTCTATTCATGGTCCTCATAAGTATAGGAAAACGCACATGTTTGGGTGAGTGGGTCAAGCTATACGACAGAGGACTTGGGACAATGGGGGATTAGGGATAACAATGACACCGAGGACTTGGGCCGAGTCCTCGGGAGAATTTCGTGTACAAACCTTATGGGAGCTGTGTATGTGTGTCTGTGTGTAATTCAGTCGATTATCTCCAAAACCGGGCACTGTATGAAGTTGAAAATCGTCAGGTGTATTGCATGCTCAGGACCCAATAATGTGCAGATAAGCGGTTCTCACAAAAATGCAAAAAACAGCAAACCAGAGGCCTAAATCTGCAAACGTGGCAGTGTATAGACTAGACGGACGCACATGGCGGCACACCACACACATTCCTGTACGGAAGCGTATTTAGGACATGGCCCAAAAAATTGTTCGCGCCCACTATTTCGCCCGGGCGGATTAGTATTTCGCCCGGGCGGATTAGTATTTCGCCCGGGCGGATTACTCTCGAAATGGCGAAACCCGTTAGCATATGTTCCGATTAATCCGCCCGGGCGAAATAGTAATCCTCCCGGGCGAAATACTAATCCGCCCGGGCGAAATAGTAATCCGCCCGGGCGAAATACTAATCCGCCCGGGCGAAATAGTAATCCGCCCGGGCAATATAGTAATCTGCCCGGGCGAAATACTAATCCGCCCGGGCGAAATAGTGAGCGGGAATTTTTTTTCGTCATCTCCTAAATACGCTTCTGTATTCCTGGAATTATAGTAAAATAATGCTGCGTTCCAATCACGTCGTGTTTCTCGTGTTTACGAGATGGTTGCACCAATGCGCACGCAGACAGGTCGTCAAGCAAGTCGATCGTGAACTCGAGAAGAAAATCCCGCGCCTCCAGTTCACCACTGGTGAATACGAGTTACCAGACTAGACTTGTGAACTCGTTAACACGGAAAACACGACGTGATTGATTGGAACGTACCCCTAGAACTATGGGGTTCCCGACAGGAACCACATAGAAAGAAGCCTATTTTTTCCATAGGCTATAACTAAGTACAGCAAAATAAGAAATTCATTCCCATGCACTCTCGTTTGACATGTTCGCACGAAAACCGCTGCACAGTTTTCCCCCAAAATCCGACTCAGCCTCATTTACATCCCCACATTGTGTGCGCCAAGCAAAAGATCGCATGAAGCGGTTCCAATTTTCGAAAAAAGTGGGAACAAAAATCTCCGATCCGTGCTGACAGCGAATGACACGACATGCACGATGCGACTGTTCCCAGCTGGCCGGGTCATGTGCGCGGGTCGGATCGGACCAGACAAGCTCATGATTATCATGTCAAAAATCTGAAGTACAGCGCGCACGGCATCCGTATACCGTCCGCATCGCGCCTACCTGTGTACATGTGAATACGTAGTAGGCCTATACGTACGCGTTACGTTTGGGGATACCGCTATGGATATGATGGAGTGGTAATGTGGCGGACGGCCGTAAGCGCAATCCAGATTTTTATAAAGAGATCAGTGGGTCCGACCCGCGCACATGACCCGGCCGACCGGCAACAGTCGCATCGTGCATGTCTTGTCATTCGCCGTCAGTACGGATCGGAGATTTTTTTCCCACTTTTTTCGAAAATTAGAACCGCTTCAGGCGATCTTTTGCTTGGCGCACACAAGGTGATGAGGATGTAAATGAGGCTGAGTGGGATTTTTGGGGAAAACTGTGCAGCGGTTTTCGTGCGCACATGTCAAACGTGAGTGCATGGGAATTAATTTCTTATTCTTGCTGTACTAGCCTATGGAAAAAATAGGCTTCTTTCTATGGGGTTCCTGTCGGAAACCCCATAGTTCTAGGGGTAATTGGAACGCAGCATCATATAAGATTATCGATAGCATCAGCGGCTCCCACCCGCATGTACAATCTTCGTCACTTGAGGGCGTCAGGATCACACGCATTTTGCTTGCTCGTGTGGTCTGCTTGCGCTTGTACGGTTTGTCTGCATCTACCGTTTGTTTGAAAACGGTGTAAGTATTAAATTAAATGTTATGTCTTCAAAGAGTTTTTTTTTAATGGAATTTGAGGGAAGAGAACTGCTGTAATTTGTAAATATTTGTAAGTTTCCAACCATTTCCCACACGCTTCCATAATTATAATACTTTAATACAAAAAATAATAGTAATACAGTCCATTTGGATTTGGATTGTAACGTATGATGTATTATTTATTATTATATTAAGCATAGCGCATAGGCATTATCTTTATGCGACAATATTGTTACTTACTTTAGCCCCATGACTCGAGTGTGGCTGGCGGATTTTGACATTGGGCTGATCCTTAACTTAGCCACACGTTCTGCCCTAGCCCTAGCCCTAGAATGACGCTATGATATAGCGTCCTAGCGCCGAAGTATGCAAAACAGGCCTATGCTAGAAACCGAAGATCAAAAATCACACTTTACCTGCATAAATATTCTTGGCATCATTTTATTCAAACAGTTCAACAGCCCATCTCCCTGTTGGGATAGCAATATTCCTCCAAGAATGTCAAGAACAGGAGATATTTGCGGCGCAAAATCGTATCCACGCGACGCTGACTTCACAAACACGAGGAGTAATACCCACATTTAGAACGTTCATCAACAGAGGGCGCAATTTACAGTCGCCGCGTGCACACCACGCGACAGACATATGGGTTATTTATGAGCAAGTTCGATCAAGGACCAATGGTTAACTAGTGGTTGGTTCGTGACGTACGTAGCGCATGAGCACTGAAGTTGAAGTGCGAACGACTCTAGTCGAACTATTGTCATGTCAACGCGACCATGAGAAAATGGCGGTATGTATTTTTTAAACGTTTTTTGGACGAGTTCATAGATAAAAGCGACACAGACGATATTTGCTCAGTATATCAACAATGTCACAAGTGGTAACGTGTGCATTATTTCAACATGTTCAAAGAAAGACAAAGTAGCAAAAAAACGTTCGTTCATATGGTTCACTGCTGCTGAATATTTACGTTTTTTCGCCATTTTTCTGATAACTGGTCCTCTCTGCACTGTGCTATTAAAACGGCTATTGGTAACCAGCGATGCGACCAACCTCGGTAGGCTGGTCGCGAATCGTCGACTAGACTAGTCCAACCATCGTCGACTAGCGTGCGTTCGATCAGAGTTAGTCGAACTATGGTCAACTGTAGTCCTTGATCGAACTTGCTCTATGTCTGTGGCGTGCACGGCCGAAATTGCGCCCTCTGTTGATAAACGTTCTAAATGTGGGTATTACTCCTCGTGTTTGTGAAGTCAGCGTCGCGTGGAGACGATTTTGCGCCGCAAATATCTCCTGTTCTTGACATTCTTGGAGGAATATTACTATCCCAACAGGGAGATGGGCTGTTGAACTGTTTGAATAAAATGATGCCAAGAATATTTATGCAGGTAAAGTGTGATTTTTGATCTTCGGTTTCTAGCATAGGCCTGTTTTGCATACTTGGGCGCTATGACGCTATATCATAGCGTCATTCTAGGGCTACCCTAGCCCTAGCCCCACTAGTGTGCCCTGTATGCTGCGCTCATACAGGGCACACTAGTGGGGCTACCCTAGCCCTAGTCCGAGTAACTTGGACCTAGTCCGAGTAACTTGGACCCTTTATCGCCTTTTTAAACATTTGGATATGATCTGGCGATAGTATTACTATTACAGTAGGGTCCAAGGCAAGTGTGCGATAGAGAATGGCTTCTAAAAATAATTCAATCCAAACAAACAATTCAAAATTCAACCTTACAACGGCCACCAAAATACTAGATACGCCACCATCTGAACAAGTGGAGTTCCATGATCAGATGAATGTACCAAGGTTTACTTAACATTCAAATAAAAAGTGAAATTTTACCGTTTAATTCCCAGAGACCCCCGCAGAACATGTCTTTTCGCTTTCTTGGAGTTCAAATAGTGACTCCTCGACCGGTGCATGTGGGCGCTGTGCATCAGGGTGACGTACGTCATGCAAGGTCGAGGAGTCACTATTTGAACTCCAAGAAAGCAAAAAGACATGTTCTGCGGGGGTCTCTGGGAATTAAACGGTAAAATTTCACTTTTTATTTGGATGTTAAGTAAACCTTGGTACATTCATCTGATCATGGAACTCCACTTGTTCAGATGGTGGCGTATCTAGTATTTTATTGGCCGTTGTAAGGTTGAATTTTGAATTTTTTGTTTGGATTGAATTAGAAGCCATTCTCTATCACACACTTGCCTTGGACCCTACTATCGCCAGATCATGTCCAAATGTTTAAAAAGGCGATAAAGGGTCCAAGTTACTCGGACTACCCTAGCCCTACAACATGTACAAATAGGGCTGTAATAGTAAATGGTTCCTTTTTTAACTTCTAGCTTTTTACTGTCACCATTACTGAGGCGAGCCCTACTCCAACGGCCCGGACAACGGTAGCTTGAAAATTCCAGCTCTAGGCTCATGACATGTGAGATTCGCCATTTAGCCTAGAGCTGGAATTTTCAAGCTACTCCAACGGCACCCCTACACGCTTTACAACCGGTCGACTTTGATTTCAAATATCTCCCCAAATTCTTATCGCTGAACACTTTTATATACATCGTTGTATTCCTGAGATGTTAGCAATTTCTACAGTAGGCCTATAAAATGCTGAATTCGTCCGACTGTGAGGTCTTCAAAAATGACAAATGCTCCAAAACCTTCCAAAACGTCTTTACATGGAGGACGCCATCTTGTATTCATCGCTAGGATCGAGAGAAGTCGGGGCACCCGGCCGATGTAGAAAATGGTCTGTCATGAATTATGCATGAGGCGTCGCGCGGATGTATGCACACACGAATCCGCGGACGTTTTATGCCTAATTCATAACAAGACCAGTGCCCTGACTTCTCACGAAACAACTGCGCGTCGTACCATCCTCGACTCCATGGGCGCGTGTGCGTTCCTTCACTAACTCCTGGTCGTGAGGAATACATAAACGACGATGACTGGCTATTCAAAATGAATATTTATGTACTGAAAGTGAACCGCGCGCGTAATCCGAATGTTGAACGCCCTGTGTGCGCTCGCGCCTGCGTTAACATCCTGTTCGTCACATCACATCAGCAAAACGACTCCGAGCACTTTTTTCCATTATCAAGACAAGGCCACTATAGTCTTGGTGGCTACGATAAACGATATGGATATTTTTTCCTGGTCAGGAAATACATGTATTTTATGTTTAAACAGAGATAGAAAAGGCACACATATTATAAATTTGAGTCGAGGCTGGAAATCAAAATTGTTCCAATCGCTAGTAGTAAATTACTCATTTATCCAGTTCAAGAAAGCAGCTCATTCTCAATGACAGTGTTTGCCGCCGCTGCAGAAGATGCATCGAAAGGTTTGACAAATTTGCGAAAACAGCTGAGGAAAACATTCTGAAAATTACACAACTGACATCCGGCGATAATAGGCGGAAACGGTCATGACGGTCGTCATACTTTTCCTTCCTCCCGATCCCACCAGGCCGGCTGTTACTAGGCCTACTCAGTGCAGTGTTAGATTTAACGTCGGGCGGGAAAAACATTAGGCATGTTAGGAGCTAAACTCATCCTTCAAAGGATTGATTCTACAAATGAAAACTTTCCTACTAATTTATAAAAGCACTGCGTCGCGCGTTAAACACATCGACTGCAGTCCTAATTTCCATATCCCACTATGTGGGATATGTAAATTACACAATTCCAGGGGTTAAGATCGCGCAAGGCATGGTGGGAAAAACATGGCGCAGCAAGATTGTACCCATGGTAACGAGGTTGGCGTCGTACATACTTCTACAACCATCCGCCGGGTGCCCCGACTTCTTTCGATCCTAGCGATGAATACAAGATGGCATCCTCCATAAAGACGTTTTGGAAGGTTTTGGAGCATTTGTCATTTTTGAAGACCTCACAGCCGGACAAATTCAGCATTTAGTAAGCATTGTTATATACTGTAGAAATTGCTAACATCTCAGGAATACAATGATGTATAAAAGTGTTCAGCGATAAGAATTTGGGGAGATATTTGAAATCAAAGTCGACGGTTGTAAACCTCGGCGTGTAGGGCTGCCGTTGGAGTGCGGCGGGGCATAGTATAGGGCTACCGTTGGAGTAGGGCTGTAATGGTGATAGTAAAAAACCAGAAGTTAAAAAAGGAACCATTTACAGCCCTATTTGTAGGGCTAGTTCTGCCCATATGTTTGTGTGGTGAGAATTTCACAAATTCGTGCGGTGGGGTAGCTTAAAAATTCCAGCTCAATGCTCATGACATGCATGACATGTGAGATTCGAAACGGCGAATCTCACATGTCATAAAGCCTTGAGCTGGAATTTTCAAGCTAGCGGTGGGGTAGTGCTATCTGGACAACGTTTTAAATGGTCTGGATGTGTTCCGTGTTGTCTTAGCTATCCCAAACTGCTAACACAACGGCTAGTCATCTTCCTCACCATTTTCCGAAATATTGGACTTCATTAAACTTGGACTCCTCCATAGGGCATTTCTCAAACCTTGGCTTGGGCTCGGGCTTCGGCTTCGCATAATTTTATGTACCCAGATTTGGCAAGATCTTGGACACTGTTTTTGCTGCAGGTATATCAAAGTCTGATGTTTTAATCCGGAGCCAAAGTCTGTTAATATATTTACGTATTCATAGCTTCAGATTGGCAATAGGACTGGGGAATAGCCGAAGCAGAAGCCCGAGCCGAAGCCAGGGTTTGAGAAACCCCCTAATGCAAACGATTTCAACTGGTGTCGGCCATTTTGAAATGACGTCACTGGATTCGAAACAGCTTGCCAATGGCTGTTTGATAAGAGCACAACTAGCTTATCACGATTTTAGTGGAACATCTCGCGTGAAATCGTGAAGCTAGCTGTGCTCTCATCAAACGGCTGCGGCAAGCTGTTTGGAACTCGGTGACGTCATTTCAAAATGGCCGACACCAGTTGAAATCGTTTGCATGCAAGACTATGGAGTCCAAGACTCCAAGTTTAATGTCCAATATTTCGGAAAATGGTGAGTAAGATGACTAGCCGTTAGCAGGGTGGCATGGGTGGCTTGTGCGTAAAGTGCTCGCCTCTAACCAATGTGGCCCGGGTTCGATTCCCGGCTCGGACCATATGTGAGTAGAGTTGTGCATTGGTTCTCTCCTGTACCACGAGGGTTTTTCTCCGGGTCCCCCCGGCTTTCCTCCCTCCGGAAAAATCAAACACTTTCGATCTCTGGCTGTGCTCCGTGGTCATATGTGGGTTGATGTAGGCCGGCTGCCAGAGGCACCTTTACGTGCCAGCGACTCGACCACGTTGTAGCCGCGTCCTTCGCAATTCAGCATCCCAGCTGCGAGTAAGGATGATTAGCCTCCCAAATTATTATAGCAGTTTGGGATAGCTAAGACGACAGAGAACCTATCCAGATCGTTAAAAACGCTGTCCAGATTTTTAATATTCTCACCACACAAACATGGGCAGGACGTGTAGCCAAGGAACAGCCCGATGTCAAAATCCGCCAGCCACACTCGTGGGGCTAGCGACATGTGCGGCATACTTATACATCAACACGCATCAGTACCATCAACAACACACCGTACCGTCAACACCTCCAAAACACATATTAAATTGACACAAGAGGCATAGAAGTGTAATGCATAGGCTAACATTGAATTTCGGTCATTTACATTGTAGAAGTCGCATTTCATTGATGAAAATGGAATTTTTTTCACACCAAAAATTATCTCTAAGCAAACAGCATGGCCGTTGGCTGCCATCTTGCTTTCGCACGCACTGCCCGCTGAGGCAACATGGCTGCCGATTTCGGAGCTGCATGGAGAGGTCTGTTTTCGTGAAGAAAAAACTGGCATTTTTAGATGTTTAACTTAGCATTTTTAAGCCCAAATCTCGTGTTGACCGCTACTTTACGGTTCTGTACCGCATTTGTCAATTTAACATGCTTTGGAGGGGCTCATGGTGTGTTGACAGTCTTTTGCGTGTTGATGGTGATTAGTATGACCGGCCATGTGCACCAGCACTCAATGGCTTAACTAAGATTGAACTTCTGACCTTGCATGTCTTAGACGTATAGGTTAGGTATTGTAGGGCCAACTACTACTTTCTAGTACAACTTCTTAACAGCAACTGTACTTTCTCGGCCTGTGCTAAACTTCGTGCTTTCACTGTGCCAAACTCAATTAAATCAACTTTTTTGAGTTTGGTATGGCAGGAGAACGATTTTTATTGGCATTTGGTTCGGCAAATTGAATTTGGTACAGCACTGCGGCCCTGTGTTGGCAAAAGGGTGTACATGTACTGTATCTCCTATTGTCTTTTTGAGATACACCTTAATTGGCACGCCAAGGTATAGACCTTATCGCAAATACGGCCTGGTTGAGACGTCACAATGGTCAAAATGGAAAAGAGCACTAACATTGCTCCTGTTTCCTTCCCACAATGTGTTTTGACCATTGTGATGTCTCAACCAGGCAGTACATACATACATGTATGTATGTGCGAAGCTCGAAGGTCTACATATGCCGTGGGTCCTGCCATAACAAAGGGCAGAGGCACGCCATGCTCTAAATGTTGGGCCACCGTGCGGAACCAAAGAGTTCCGTATCCGGCCACCACTATTTTAGGGCAATTAAAAAACTTGCTAATCTTTCTCTCCTTTTTACCTTCCCCTCACTCCTCTGCCCTCTATCCACCCTCTACATTACGTATCCCTATCACTCCGTGATTATCTCTCTATTTTTAATTGAACCTACATTATTATTATTATTATTATTTTTATTTATTTTTATTTTTTTTATTTTTTTTTTTTTCTTGTAATGAAACCAAGGATTCTTCAAAAGTGCCCTAGGCACTGTAGCTCAAGGAGATGTCAGTAAACGTTGTCCTTAACCGCTCGGACACGAGTGCTTGTTGCCGAAAGTAGGACTTCAGTCCTATTTACGCTGTATGCTGCAATATGGCTTATGAATATTTAGAAAATTATGAATATTAATTTGATGACTACAAAATTTGGAATACTTAAAGTAATCCAGGGGGGTGGGACAATCATAAGACCTTGTTCCTTTGCCCTATTAGTTATGACTGTTTAAGACCACCAAAACACACCCCAGCAGTCCATGCTATGTGTTGCTCCCTCTATTCAAAAATGGTAGAGACCCAAAGTGTTGTTTATTCATTATGTATATAACACACTGCTTATTGGTTAATGTGTTGTCATGTGCACCTTGTGCTTTAATATGGCTGCCTATACAATCGGATGTGCGAACGATGTGTGCACCCAAAATATGGCCAAAAAAACATATTTCCCAAAACAGGTACGTCTTCAATGAAGAGACAAGGTGAGGTGAAATTTGTTATGTTTGGTGGCGAATCCGTAATGGCCGGATACGGAACTTTTGCCTAAATTTAATTAATTTCAACAGGTTAATAATTAAATTGATTCAATTGTTACAGACTGTTAACGCACTCAACAAGCAGCTTAAAATATGGAGTCAAATGTGCAGCATAAGCAAGAGTTAGGAGATGGCCTGAAGCCATTAACTCCTGATGACCTCCGACCTGTGACCTCTAGTAGTAATCTTGCAGCCAGCTACCAGGCTGGGGTAGACTTTACCGCAGGTGCTTTAGGTAAGTATTGTCAGTCAAAATAAATGGAATAAGATTATAAGACTGCCCATGTTATTAAAACACTCGGAGGAAAACAAACTGTCCAGTTGGATATTTTACTTAGCGTGATTTTCAAATCTATTTTCTTACAGGCGGTGTGGCCTGTGTGCTTGTTGGCCAGCCTTTTGATACGGTGAAAGTCAAGCTACAGACATACCCACATCTTTATTCAGGTGCCTTCAGATGCTTTCGGCAGATTTTCAAGGCTGAGGGAATTCCAGGCTTGTTCCGCGGCACATTGCCTGCAATGGCTGCCAATGTTGGTGAAACCTCAGTATTATTCTTATGCTATGGACTTTGCCAGAAGTTTGTATGCCGTGTGTCTGGGACTGACAAAATAGAGAATTTGACTACCTTTCAGAATGCCTCATCAGGGTTTGTAGCTGGCTTCTTTTCGTCTTTAGTTCTTTGTCCAACTGAGCTGGTCAAATGTCGGCTTCAGGCAATGACAGAGATTATGGCATCCTCCCAGCAACAAGTTCAGCGGATGTAAGTCATTCATCATATTTATACCACATTTCTTTTCTTGGCCAGCCAAGTTACAAATCTAAATTACATTTTTTAAAGATGAAATATACATTGTACATCTTGATGAAAAAGTACAGACATTTCATTGAATAAATAGAAAAAAATGCAACATGCTGTTTAAATTTATGCTGATTTTCTTTTATGAAGTTCTGTCAATGTACAATTGCGTTGAGTGTACATGTAGAGTTTTTTATTATTTAATGTAGTAATTACCTTTCTATAAATAATTCATCATTATTGAAATGGATAATAATCCTTAAGACTTAAAAAAAAAACTCCTAGATTATCAAAATTTTGATGTGTTTTGGTGGAAAGTATGATTATTGGATCTGTTCTGTTCTGGAACCTACATGTATTTCCTTGCATCCTACATGTTGCCTCGCGTTTTACTCACATTCAAACATTTTAACCCTGAGTCAAGTATCTACCAGCTAGTAAGACTTAAGGGTAAAAAGAGTAGTCTGACATGAGCCAATGTGGCCCAACAGGCCGTCGTTTATCTCCGGTTTCGGTAGAATAAAAGGACTGAGAATATTTCTATTCCCCCTGGACGGGATGCTAGTCCATCACAGGTTACTCCCCAGCTAATGCCGGTACCCATTTATACTCCTGGGTGGAGAGAGGGAAGTGGGGATGAAGTGACTTAGCCAAGGACACAACATATAGCCATATAACCCCTGACCCTCAGGTCATGAGTCACAAATCCTAACCACTAGACCACAATCTCCTTTTTTTCTTCAGAGGACCATGGCAAGTAACTAAAAACATCATCAGAAATGATGGCATCTTGGGTCTCTTCCAAGGCCTAACAAGTACCTGGCTACGAGAAATGCCTGGCTATTTCTTTTTCTTTGGTGCTTATGAGGTATCAAGGACACTGCTTACTCCAGCAGGAGCAAACAAAAATGATTTAAGTAGGTATAAATCATCACGTCCGTGCATGAAGGTCATAACTTGCAATTTTGTGAAATTTACCATTTGTGTCTTTCACCGTGTTTACACTGGATCCGGCAAGTGGGATTGATCAAGGGGGATCAATGGCAAGTGTAAACTTGAGGTGGATCAGGGTCTGCTCCACCTTTCTTGACCTCCCCCCTTTCGGGAGAGATTCGATCCGAATCTGATCCCGCAATGCTTGAGGGTAAACGCAATTAGTGGATCAGACCCTGCAATTGATACAACTACATCAGGTGTGCATAACGCCGTGGATTATGTCCACAAACAAATTTCATTGAGGAGATAGGTACGCTGCGATGGCCCCCATGTGTTCCATGTACAAATGTACACTACAAATGCATTGTTGGTACTTTGCCGGCACCGTGTCATTCTCTCTCTTTTTACGTGCATGACATCGTCATCTCAACAGCTCTGAATTTCCAAATATCATGTGGACACCTATTTACTTATTTGACATTGTTTATGGTTCGTTTCTTTGTAGGCCCTACCTTAAGTTATATATCCCTTGTAACATTTGCGATATATTTCAATGTTTTGTATCCGACATAATTAATGTAGTAATGATAACATCCATCTCGATATTCTGCAATGAGAGTGAAAATAACGACAAATGATGCAACAAAATCATAACAAACGGCATGTTTGTACGTACGTTACAGTACGCTTTACACCGATTGAATAACGCGCGAAAGGTGGCCACAAAATCGGCTACTGCGCATACACAGTGACCTTCCTTTCGCTGTAAATGGTGGATCGAAGCAGGATCAAGATCGAGTGTAAAACTGTAAACGCAGCACAGTTTATTTGCGGTTAAGCTTCCCTGTTATTATTACCCCGCAGGACCCGAGTTCCCTTTGCCGGATTCAGTGTAAACGCAGGGTTTGTGTCATTTTAACTCATGATAGGTTATACCATGGTTATACATGTAATTTATAGGTTTTTTACAAAGTAATGAATTTAATAGGGATACATTAATCAAAATCAAAGGTGTGTGTTGAAATTACAGGTTTGGTGCAAAAAGAGTGGTTAAGTGTCAAAATGTTTTAGTGTCGATTAATGCGAACATCCCTGTTCTGTGTCTCATTTGTCACATTCTGTGTCCCATTCAGTAACATGCCATGTTTCAAGCAGGATCCACCTGATGTTCCCCAATCCCTATGTTCCCCAACCCCTATGTTCCCCAACCCCTATGTTCCCCAACCCCTATGTTCCCCAACCCCTATGTTCCCCAACCCCTATGTTCCCCAATCCATAGGGTTAGAGTTAGTTAGGGTTAGGGATTGGGAAATATAGGGTTAGAGTTAGGGAGTGGGAACATAGGGACGCACCCGTTTCAAGCATGCCATGTCCTTCCTGGTAAAGCTCATGTACATAAATACGCCAACAATCCCATATGAGTTCAGCTCGTATTCAAGTATTCCAAGTGAAACAATACTCACTGAAAATGTTCTATTCCTGACCTGATTTTCCTTTAACCAGTTCGCGTTGGAGGACGTGTTTTTATACACGGGCACGGCTGACTGGTAAAAACGTCAAGCTTGCCTCGACTCGCCTCCGGGTGACGTCTCAACATGCTATCCCTCATTTGTTTTGTACACACACACACACAAAGTTTAAGAAGTCTGTGGAGGCGGACTGTGTGTTGAACTTGAACTTGGCCACTGTGCACGGCCTGTTCTACAATTTATGCTCCGGTGGGCGCACCCGGAGTATTAAAATATATGAGGTTTCGGCAAGAAATATTGTACAAATACTGTTAAAATTACTCTTGCAAATCAGTATTTGTATCAGAAGTTGGCTGCTATATTTTACCTTTTTGGAAAATAGAAATGTTCGGCAAAAGTAATCCCGGCGTGAACTGGTAAAATGTAATTTTTCTGTTCTGGATTGATTTCAGGCCCGATCCGTCTGATGATTTGTGGTGGTATGGCTGGAGCTGGATTGTGGACAGCCATTTATCCTATAGATCTAGTCAAATCAAGAATACAAGTCAGGTCTATCTCTGAAAAAATGCCAGGTTTCCTGACAGTTACCATGGATATCATCAAAAAAGAAGGTAAACAAATTCTTCACTAGTATGGTTTTGAAGTTACATTTCAACTTGATGCAGCCATGAGCAAGTTTAATCAACATTGGCCAACCAATGACACCTTGCACCTGCACAATAACATCCAAGTGTAAACGATGGCTAGTCGGACAGTGGTGTCACTGGTCCCTGTACACTTCACTTGTCACAGTTGTCGCAAGTATTGAGTTATTGACATGATTGATAATCAACAAGACCAAGCCCTGTAGGACATTTTGGGGAAAATTAGTCCCAAAATAATCAACCAAACTTCAGGCATGAGAATCTTCCGGTTTTAAACGGAATTCCGTTTTTTTTCCTCCTAATTTGTGGTCTTTGAGTTCAATGTAAATTTGAAATAAAATTTGGGGGGCGAGTTGTAAAGGGGGTAATGTTGGATTACCACTCTGGAGCTTAAAATCCCCCTTTATTCCGCGTGACATTTCTGAGTTGAGACATTGTTTTTATAGACCCGAAATCTTGAATGGACCGCACGGGGTACGATACGATACGCGACGCGGCGTGTTCACGTGGCACGATGACTCGTCCGCAGAGCTAGCTGCACATCCACATGCATGTGATAATTATGCGCGTGAAGCTTAGTGCGGCATGCATCGTGCATGCCGTGTCAATGTCCAGCCGGGAATACTTGCACAAGCGGCAAATATGGACTCAGATGGAAAAACCCTCCTAAGCGTGCATATTGCAATATTGGGCAGAGCAAGTCTGTTGTTTGGGGACTTGAAATCATGCAACACTGAAATTTATAGTCGGGTCCCACCATCGTTATTCTGTGTTATCCATGCACCAAGTCTAGTAGCTAGACACGCATGCTTACATGCAATTGTAAAAATGATTTTGGAACCTTCAAGTTGTAGTTGTAGGCCCCCTACTGGACAAGATTCACAAACTGAAATCGGCAACTTGAAGATTTGTCCACAAAATCCCGCCGATAACAAACAAACAGTTGGATCAACAAGGATAGTCATTTATTTTAATCAAAACTTTCGACAAATTGCAACAAGAAGTGGATCAGCGGTTGAGTGTGCCGTGTGCGATAAACGGAGGTGTGGATAATTCCACTGGCCAACGTGTTACAGTAATGCACCGTGCATGGGGCTGTTCGTCGGCCGGGCACTCCAGCGCTTTGTATGGCATGGAGTACTTTATCGCACCGTGGCACAGTGACTCTGTGCGTACAGTTTAAGATAATTATGCTGATCGCAAAACGGCAGTATCACTTTTTTTGGTTTAGTTTATTACTTTTGCTGATTAAAAGGCTATCGATCATGCATGCTGTTTTAATACTTTTATTCTCATATACCTAACATTTTTGTAATGTAAAAGATAATGAGATGAGTTGACCCATTTGTTTATTTAAAATGGGACGCCTTTTTAAAGCATGATTTAAGGTCTGACAATTTATTTAAGAAGTGATTTATTTTCATATTTCATTAAGGGAATCGCTTATTTTATTAAGGGAATCAGATATAGGGAATTATTAAAGGGAATAACATACTACAATTTTAATAAAGGTATTTGAGGTGGCCTTGTTACCCCATGCCGACACATTACACAATAAAGAAAAAAATCTAACATCAAAAGTAAACATCAATGTCTAACCTTTGTATAACCTTTTTTGGGGCTTGAAATCTATTTAGACAGTGTGTGAGAGTATTGTGTTCACCCCTGAGTGCAGCTATTACACGCTATTCACACGCAGTAACATTTCTTTAGTGGTCAGAATGATCTATGAGGTGCCACATCGCAGGATTATTAAGACTTTTATGCACATGAAATAAGGAGGGTCTAGGTTCAAGTACCACCCAAGTAAGCCAGAGATGTGTACTCCCACACGTTCTCAAACAACATGGAACGTAAAAACAGTAAAACATGTAACACTACAATGTAGGGAAGAGCAAAAGCTTGGCTTTGTACTAGATATGGATACATATTTCAGGTATCTTTCATTTGTCATTTACACTGATGAGGTAGACGGGTCATTCAGCATCACCATGACAATGATGCATACCAGCGATATGTGCATGTACATTTTTACGGTTTACATTTCATTCATTTTTTTGTTTTTTTTCTTCAAAATGTCTGAAATATGAACAATAGACTGTCTAAAAGGTCAGCTAGATTGTGCGTCAGTCATTTAAAATGTGAAAAGCATAATTCCTGCTTGTATTTCAGACATTTCAAACAAGTGTTTCAAACATTCCTGGTTTATTGGTTTATTTTCTCCTTGCAGGCTTCATGACGCTGTATTCTGGTTTAGCTCCCTGTGTTCTACGATCATTTCCTGCTTGTGCTGCTTTATTCTTCACCTATGAGTGGAGTAGGAAGCAGCTGATGTTTTACAGACCAGGATGGGCATTGTAAACATGGACTGCATTGAAATGAAGGTAGTAATGATACATGCTGGAAATCAGATGATGCACTCACTGGACATGCTGGAAATCAGATGATGCACTCACTGGACATGCAGCACATGGCTCATATGATCATATGATGCATGTGTTGCACCATCCTTTATAATATTTAAATAAATATGTTAATGTATTAATAGAATAAAAATTAGATTTAAGTATTGTTGAAAGAGTGGTTTTTAACACAAAGTGATGTTGTTTCGGACAGTGTGCTCAGGCCGTCCACACTCTCCTGAGGACGGACAGCGCACACTGTCCAAAAAGTCGAGATCCATTCTCACCCCGGTTCTTTTCAGAACCACACATCTTCCTAGAAGAGATTAATTTTACATGGTGTTACCCGCAACCTTTCATTTTTTTCTCAATGAGCAACATGGTTTCCGTAAGGGTAGATCCTGTGAAAGACAGATAGCGCTAACTGTAAATGATCTCGCTAAAATCCTCGACAATCATGAGCAAGCTGATCTTATAATAATGGATTTTAGCAAGGCCTTTGATCTTGTTCCACACCAAAGGCTATTACGAATGTTCAAACATGCGGGAATTACTGGTTCTCTCAGCAAATGGATAAGTAAATTTCTTACTGAAAAATCTCAGCAAGTGGTTCTGTTTTGTTTTATGTCAAGGCATATCCAGGCATTAACAGCCTGAAACTAGCATCTTGTAGAAAACAGCTGACACATTTGCGTCCAGATAGCGATTAACCTCCTTGCTGAAGCTGGCCCGTGGTCTGATAGCAGGGATATGCGAAGGAAGAGCCTTCCACATGACGGCTGTAGATGGTAGACAAGACCTTTGATGGCTGACAAGGTTTGATCTTGGAACCTCAACTGCTAGGTCGTGTGACCTTACTGATTGCCAAAGGCTAGGATCAGGGGTTTGGGTATTTGGCATCAGATGGCACAGAAGTTCTGGAGCCTCTCTGTAAAACATGCGGTGGAACAGCGTGGAAGCCCCAACTGCCCTCCTGTGATTTCAGCGGCTGAATACGATGGTCTAGGTACTCATTTTCTGAAAGTCCAATGATACGCTTAGCTCTCTTTTGGATGTAATTGAGCTGAGCTAGGGAGGTAGGTGTTGCACCAGACCATGCAGTACTGGCATACTCCATCTTATAGCATATCATAGCCTTGTATATGATGCCTCTTTGGGCAGGCAAGATGTAGGGGGCTGCTCTTCGAAGAAGTCCCAAGCTCTGGCCAGCTGTCTTCGCCATTTTGGTGACAACCGCATTCCAGGATAGATTGCTACACAGATTGAGTCTTAGAAGATCTAAACTTCTGCTTCATCCAGCATGGTATCAAAGAAGTTGAGGTTAGGATGGTTGCCCTCGGCATCCCTACGATTGGAGCTGGTAATGGTTTTGCATTTTGCAGCTCCGAACAGGACATTCCATGTGGTAGCCCATGTCTCAATCAATTTTTGATCCTGGTTGAGTGTAAGCTTATGCGGTTTATAATTAAACCAATCACGTCCGGTTTTGATTTTTTAAAAACCACAAAACCGTCTGCAATATTTCATTTATTTCAGAAAATCAGAGTGAAGAAAATGTCAAACAATACTTCCAAAACCACATAGAAAAGATTACAGTACTTGTCTGAAAAACACTGAACAGTCTTTGTCTTAGGCGCAAATGACATTTCCCGAATCGTGAGGCTTATTAATTTCACTCATCGCAAGCGCGAGCCCATGCTGGACACAGCGCTTGCCTGCACATGCACACCACACACTACACATGCACACCACACACTACACATGCCACATACGCGCTGCATGCACGGCGGGCTGGCCGGCTGGCGGAAACGAACACCACTGGATTTACCATACTATACTCATGAGCTAGTGCGCCCTTTGTTTTCAAGGTCGGTAAACCGGTTAAACTGAGTCAAACTTGGGCGTTTTTTTCGGTTTTTGTTTAATCTAAAACCGCACAAGCTTAGTTGAGTGTTGCAGTAGCTTGACTCCTATCTTCCCTAGATTTGATGAAATACATGCTGGTAACGTCATCTGCTTACAGAATGGACTGGTTTGTCAGGTTTACAGAGATACCATCAATGAATATGATGCACAATAGGGGACCTAGTATGGAGCCTTGAGGCACACCAGCATTTATCTGCTTCACATCTGATGCTTTCCTTTTCAAAACTACCTTCAGTAATCTATCGTTGAGGTAGTTAGTTAGCCAATCTTGTAGTGTTCCAGTGAAGTGCAACAAGTTTGGCCAGAAGACCAGGATGCCAGATACGGTCGAATGCTCTGCTTATGTCAAGGCAGACAACACAACATTCTACTCTATTGTTACGTGAGTTTTTGAGATACATATGTTAAGGCGTCAGAAGTAGAGTGCCCAGCTCTGAAGCCAAACTGCCAGTTGGAGATTAGACTATGTTGGCCTAATTGCTTCCACATCGTTTTGCTGATGAGCTTCTCCATCACCTTTGATATTACAGAAAGTAATGAGATGGGCCTGTAGTTGCCTGGTGTGTTTGTTTCCCTTTTTGTAAATGGTATGACATGAGCACACTTCCACTGAGCTGGCATGTGTCCCTTGTCTAAACACAACTGGAAGAGGCGAGCCAGAGGTCTTGCAAGCTCTGGGGCAGCTATTCTGAGTACGAGGCCAGGGATATCATCTGGACCTGAAGCCTTGTTGGTATCTAGCTTCATCACTTGCTTTTTCACCTTACTTGGCCAGAACACAATATTCAAACTATTGGAAGTTGGAGAAGTCCTAGCAAGAAGTCTTGGGACTGCCCTGCTGTTTAAGTCTTCAGGGATAGTGGATTTATCACTGAACAGAGATGAAAAACACTCGGCCTTATCTTCTTAAGTGATTTAGGTTTCTCCATCGAATTTCTGACTTGCCTCCTTTACCTGCCAGTCTGCGGGCTGTCCACACCAGCTTTTGGAGCCAGTCTGAAGTTTGGTTGTCATCTTTCAATTAATTTAAATTCAATTCAATTAAATTTAATTCAAATTTTTTAGCACCATTTCGCAGCAGGAGCTGAATTACAGGTGATTACAATAAAAATATTAAATATAACACATTAACATAGACAACAATTATTATATACGCATATAAAATGTCAAAAATTGAATTTAAAATAAAATCTTCTCCTTGACTTTAACTTTGTGGGTAGAAATTGCCTTTTTGGAGATAGAGGTGTACTCATTTCTAGACTTGTTGTATTCCAGGGGTGATTCATGTTTGAAGAGCCTGCCATCTTCTCCTTTAAATTGTTTTTGTCTTCAGGGCCTAATATCACATTACTCGTTCCACCAATCAGGATGGTTGACAAAAGAGCTTACTGTTTTTTGGGGAATGTAGCTAAACATGGCATCGTGGATGGTGTTTGTGATATCATTGGTTGTAAGTACAGTGTAGATCATCCCAAGGTACTGCAGCTAAGTCATTCTTTAGTCCATTCCAGTCAGCCTTTTTTATAGAGCCATACGCGCCTAGGCGGGAAAGGTTCTGAGAGAGGAGAGACCTCCAAGTCAGCTTTGATGAGGAAGTGATCGGAAGTACCAATGTTGTAATCGATCTCAGTTGATTTGAAGATATTTGGAGCGTCTGTCATGATCAAGTCTGGGCAATTTCCAAGTTGATGTGTGGAACCTTTGACAATTTGCAACAGGCCATATGAATTGCAAAGGTTTAGAGCAGCTTTGCCTTCCTCCTTGGTAGGAGATCTGCTGCCGAGTCACTCCCGGTGATGACAGTTGAAGTCTCCTGCCAAGATGCATATGTTGGCCTTGGTTTTAGACATTAGATGGTCTAGGTTCTTGTCATACCATTAGAATACCACGTTTGCTCTCTTAGGTGGGCAGTGCGCTAGTAATAACAGCACAGTTCCACTCTCAGATTGTATGGAAAACACAATCAGCTCATGCATCTTGGGCTCAAGGTTGGTTTTTCTCACTATTGGGAGACTATTTTTGTGAAAGATTAAACAGCCTCCCCATCCACTGTCATCCCTTCTGTCTTTCCGCATACATGAGTAGCCATTGAGGTTGATCTCTGAGCTATCATCTGGAACTGAACTGTCAAGTTTGGCTTCAGTGATAAGGAGGAGGTCTGGCTTTGAAGTATTAGGTGTGAGACGGATCCTTGCTTCTAACTGGCCTTTGTTTGATCTGAGACCTCTTATGTTTGTCAGCCATATGGTCACTTTCTTAAATCTTTGTCGTGGGACGTTTCCAGTCATCAACGTGTTATCAGTCCGGTTTCGAGGCTTTCCATTAGTAACTTTTGTGACAAGCTATGCAGAAGACTGGTCGCCGGCCCCATGAGGAGGTTAATAAGAAGCACCCAACGGGAAATCCAACACCAGATAAGCAGCACGTGAGACATTGCATCTTTGAAACTGAGGTTGCTGGTGCTGGCAAAGGCAAGTTCTCTGCTTCTACGACAACTGCTCTGCGACAGTGCATCCCTTTCTTGGAGAAAAATAGAGCAGTAGACTCCTCTATGTCCATTTTAAACTGCTCCGCAGTTGGTCGGACGTTCGTATGGTTAATGACCTTCCATCCAGCAAGCCATTTGTCCAAACGAGAGGGAATTCTGCCTTGCTGGGCCTGTTCCAGCCGTTGGCCTCTGCACAGAGGTAGTTTCTACAAGAGGCTCTTCTGCCAAAAAGCAGACGAGGCAAAAGCTGCTGCCCTAATGCCTTTTTACTGAAGTAGGCTCCCCTCGCTTTCTTCAGAAGCTTTACTATTACCCTGGTACGGGAAGCTATCTGGGTACTACGCCTTGCTCAAGGGCGACCCAGGGATAGTTAATGTCATATCCAGGATTATTATGTGACATCTGGCGTGCCTCAGGGCACTGTCCTTGGCCCGTTGTTATTTTTCCTATACATGTACATTGTACATAAACGACCTACCGGAAAGGATAACATCTCAAGTGAGACTCCTGGCAGATGACTGTATCCTGTATCATCAAATAAAATCAAAAGATGATGCCCATGCCATACAGAAGAGAGATATAAACATACTTTGCAATTGGGAGTAATGTTGGCAAATGAAATTTAACATCAACAAGTGTTATGCCATGCATATTACTCAAAAGAAGTTTCTACAGTCAATTTATACAATGAGAGAGAAACCACTCAAGACTGTTAATAATAGCCATACATATCTGGGAGTCGAAATCAACAACAAACTGAACTGGGCTGATCATACCAACACAAACATCTCCAAAGCAAATAAAATACTGGGCTTACTATGTAGGAATTTATATAGCTGTTCTGCAGAGGTTAAGGAGACTGCCTACAAGACATTGGTTAGACCTAAACTGGAGTAATGTGCAAGTATATATGGGATCCACACCAATACCACATAAATAGACTTGAAGCAGTAGAGTGGCAAGATTCGTGTGTAAAGATTTCAGTCATAGAAGCAGTGTTTTAGCCATGATCTCCAAACTGAAACGGAAGTCCTTAGAGGAGCGTAGAGCTATCTCTAGACTCGCTCTTCTCTACAAGTCTACCCACCATATGGTTGCAGTTGATACAGATCAGTATCAGTCTGCATCAGAAGGGACCCGAATAAAAACACGGAAATCATCTTCAATTTCATTTACCCACCAGGCAATAAGAAAAGGACTGCTGTTTTAAGTTCACTTTCCTCCCAAGGACAACTACCCAAATGGAATCTTCTACCACCAGATGTCAGGGAATCAAAATCAATGGATACATTTAAAGCTCAACTTGATAGGTTCAATATCCCATTATCTGCCAGCCACCTCGCGCCTGCAACTTTATAATATCCCTGCGAAGAGATTGTTGCAGTATAATGCAGAAGCAGAAGAAGCTCATCGTATAATAATTGTTGAACATTATAAAAGCTTACTGAAGTAAATACAAAGACAACACTTTGAATAGGAAAGCATTTCAGATAACTAGAAGATTTCTTTCTAATTCCCTTAAATTGTTAAACTTCTTTTACACCCTGTACATAATGTATATACACGCATACCTTCAGACCATCGAAACCTATTAGCCAGAAATGCACGCATGGTGGTATATGTAGCATATTCGTTGATGAAGAAAGATAGATTTTTGTTTCACTTTTCACAGGGTACAATAAGCAAAATTGGCATTACAAAAACGATTGCACTGCGCATCCACTTCAGGGTAAAACCATGAATAATGACAGCTCGAACAAGGCAATGGGGAAACTGGTTCAACCAATTTTCCCAAAAAGAAAACAGATAAAAAATACAGATCTAGATATCTGCAATAAATAGAGCCAGAAGTGAGCTCTTCAAGAGATAAGATGCTATTTTCCACATCTTTTTAAAAAATAGGTTTTACTGGTACCCTTGTAACAGACGATATAAAACGTTCGATAAAAAACGTCTGCATGTTTACGCAAATTAAGCTGGTTTTACTTCTGTGCAGGCGTATTGTAATTAGCGTTTTAGAGGCATGGCGGACACAATAGGAGGGTGCTATTTGATTTGGGTGTACCTTTTGTGCCATACAAAAGGTTTACCTAAATGAAATAGCGCCCTCCTATTGTGTCCGCTATACCTCTAAAACGCTAATTGCGATTTGGCATATTCCACATAAGCACCTAATAGGAGACTTTTGAGACGCTGATGGCAGCAGACATATGTCCTTTTTGCTAGTTTTGAGCATGCGCGCGTAGTTCTAAGCATGCGCACATAGTTCTGAGCATGCGCACGACTGGTGAGAACAATGGAAAACACTGATCCCATGTTGGCTATTCAAGTTGGCGGCACCGTCCACCATCTTTCCACTCCACGCGATGCTCGAACGTACGTAAAACTAGTACATGTACAAGCCTGACGTATGTCAGCAGGCGCTTGACCAGGAAGCAGTCATTGTCCTCTGTTTGGACAGTTGTTCGTACAGCGTGCAATAGCCAATGAGATATCCAGATTTGTAACATGTCCAGGGAGATCAGTGATGGAGAAAGACAGGTACCGGTGTGTCTGCTGCCACCAGTGTCTCAAAAGTCTCCCATTCCCTTTTATTCCCTGCAGTTTGGTGTACGACACAGGAATTAATTTCCGCTCTTGGTTAGACATTCGGAAATAGATGTATTACCTGAAATAGAACTCGGTGTTTTGGTCACGCACAGGCTACTGTAGCAGAGTTTAACCATCTTTAAGTTTCCCAGATGGATAAGTTTGATACAGTTTGCAGCACCCTCACAGTAAAGGTGTACATCCTGTATGTGTACTTCGATTTCTACCAATCAGATCGGCAAACTTGATGAAGTTATATTTTTCGCGTAGAGCTGTAATGTTCTTGTCGAGACATGTAGGCTATATTTTTATATTAAAAAAATCCCCATGCTTACTATTGGACACGTCTTAAGCACACGACCACTGACCCTCTGGGGTCAGCCAGTCGATTCCAAATGTGAGCTCAAGCTGCTTGCTTGCCACTCGGGCTGTAATACGGGAAAATGTGTATGCATGACTAGATTGGGTTCGTATTCCAAACATACCAAGATAGAGGGGAAACCTACACCTAACTTCAGCTAAATTGGAGCATTTGACATGGCAAAGGCTCAAGATCGACTAAGATCAAAAATATAATTTACGATGATATGCTTACTATGGCGTAATTAAATTAGTCCTCTTGTTCAGCAATTTAAAGACTCAAATTGTGAATTTTTATAACGATGTCGGCCATGATGGTCACGATTTTGTCGGCAGAGCAGACGCCAATGAGCCGTGTTGACATTTTACACTTTTTAAGTTCCCATCCCAAAAGAACTTTGACCTCAATTTTCCTAGGATACCTAGGCGAATACACATGTACACCGCAGCGTTCGATTAGCCTCATGGCTTCCCCGTGGTGTAACCCCGTGTTTTAAGTGTAAGCTAATCGAACGCAACACATCTTAGCATCTCAATGTTGGTATGTATACCCATTCAGTGTAGTAGGCCTACAGCATAAACGTACGGGTGAATTGAAAAAAACCCAAATTGTGCCTATTCTTTGTGTTTAACAATGATGAGGACCTGCCCAACCGAACCAAAACATTTTTAAAATTATAACTATTGTTGTCATTATAAGCAACTCAGATAATACTAATTTTTGATGTTCTGTCACCAGGGGCTTTGTATGTATATAATATAACAACTTCAAAATCTCACATTTGTTGTACCTCCCACCATAGTACCAATGAAACTGCTACGAAATGCTGATGTACTACTCGTGTATTGGAAACAACTTTTTCAGTCACCAGAATATTCGGTTTCTCTGTCTTGCTTCCGTTTTCCGTTTGTTTGTTGCTTGTTCTTTATACATTTCAGTTTATCTAAACAACCCAATATTCTATTGCTTTCCCTACAGCTAGATATGTACATGTATTTATTTAACTTCATGTCCTGTCTGTATAACGAGTGTCCTATTTTGTTTTCATACGCATAGATACATATTCTGATTCATTAAAGGAATGGAAATGTGATTTTTTTTTCTTTTTTTTTTCTAATATCAGTTCAGACAGCTGTTGCTGTATTTGTTGAAATATCTTCCTCAGCAAACCAGGCGTTCCTTTGTCATCATATTGCATTAGTAATTTCTCTCTGTTTATTCATAAACCAGGGCCCAATTTCACAGAGCTGCTTAAGCACATCAAACCTTGCTTAGTCAAATCAGGTTACCAGGCAAAACTCCATGTGATTGTTATGCTAGGCAAGCAACAGCTAAATACCAGCCACATAAATATACATCACAGAATTATGGCTAGTAACCTGATTTTACTCGGCAATGTTTTTTTGTGCTGAAGCAGCTGTATGAAATTGGCCCCAGTTGTTTCAAAGTGGATTGATATACCAACTGTAATAACATTTCTAATTTTGTGGCACTGTGTAAGATAATAAATGTACATCAAAGATTCTGTAAAGTTCTAATATGCGATTAATGAATTTCTGGTACAAAATACTGACTTTATATAATAAAAAATCATTGTACCTGATTATGCCTTTGTGTGCTAATGATCTTTGATTAAACATTTTTTGTACAAGAAAATAATAATCTCATTTAAAACGGTGCCAAATTCCTTTTGATCCCCAAATAAGTTGGTAAATAAATTTGGAAATGTCTAAATGGGACTGATGATTTTCTGTATGAAAAATACTTTTGTTAATGATAAATAATGACAAGTACAGGAATAATCTGCCACAAGTTTATTCCCACCACAGAATTTCCATAATCACCCCTCCCACACTTAAGTCTTAAAGACACTGAATTTGTCTTGGCACCGTCTGAAAATCAAGTTCTGACGTACTGTCTGTGCTCTGCAACAAATTGATTTTTTTCCCAACGATTTTTTTAAAAATCTGTAGGGCCCTACGTTTTTATTTTCATGAAAAAACTACTTCGTAGCATCTGCAATGCTCCGAACAAAATTCCTTTTTTAATAAAATTGCTTTGTGCCGCAGACACAAGAAATTCACCCTATGGGAACTGAATTATTAGGCCTTTTTGGTTCACACTAGACAAAATCTCGGGGGCGGCCCTGGGGCGACGCGGGTGTTATAATGTGCGACGTTTCACACTAGCCATTTTCGGCCCGGGGCCACCCCCGAGATTGGTCTCGCCCCGCCCCGCCCGGGGCGAACTCGCCCCTGCTCCAGGCCAGGGGTGAGGTTTTTCAACCCGGGTCGAGACCGATCTCGGGGGTGGCCCCGGGGCGAAATGGCTAGTGTGAAACGTCGCCCCGCGTGCGGGGTTTCGTATAACCCGGGTTGAGAAACAGGTGGTCTCGACAAAAGAATTCCAAAGGTTAATTGTATACAGCTTGCCCGAAAGCGCAGAGCCATTATTCTGAAGCGCAAATATGTGACAGAGGGACCCCACCCCCCCCCCCCCCCCCCCCCCTCTTTTGTGTTGGCCAATCTCAGGAATTATTTTCAGCGAGGAGGAAGCTAGGAATTTAACTGGGGGTCGATAAAATACAAACTAGTGTGAAACGCTCATGCCCAACCCCGGGGCGAGCTCGCCCCGGGGTTGGCTGAGGTAGGTTTGCGCGAAACGAGTGTGAAACTACGCGGGGTTGAACTCGGAGGTAAAAACGTTGGGGCCGCCCCGGGGCCGCGTTCGCCCCGGGGTTCAGCGCTCTAGTGTGAAAAGGCCTATATTGTCAGGCCGCAACAAAAATTGGAAATTTGTAAAGTAATCAATAAATAAATATGAGCAGATTTTGTTTTATGTCTCATTCAAAATGTAAGTCCAGCTTTTGTCCAGCTAAAAAGAGCAATTAAAAAAAACAAATTATTTGGCGTGAACTTCAAAAAGACCATGGATAGTATACATTTAATTGTATCTATGTGGGTTTACTTTCCTTATTTACGTGTTTTTGAGCTGTTGAATAGAATCTTAATGACAAGATTCTTTCTTGAAATTCAAATTCATCTTTTCATTAAACTTTGACATTTGCCCAACTGTAGTATTAAAATAAGCCCTGAAAATAATACAAGACTCTTATTTAAAGTTGATTGATTATTGATAAATACAAAATGATTACAGTAGGAATTTATACACGTTTTGCCTGGCAACAAGTTCATGTGTTTTTGAGTACAGCAACCAGACTTCAACAAAGCTTGGAATATTTTCTTTTCTAGATTAAACCCTGATTATGCACATTTACCGATATGTTAAAAAACATTTTTAAATGTATTAAATGTACTGTGCAGTTGGCAATAAGAAACAAGTTATTATCCAAATTAATTGGTGTATGACGTTCATGGAATAATTGTTGGTTTCGTAAAACATGAGATACTTGTATATAAATAATGTCTAAATTGAAAATATCCAGACATAAATTGTTCCCACTTAGTGCAAGGTTCGGAGTTCTCTCCCAAAATGCAGATGCTCAGGTTTACACTCAAATAGTCTTTTAAAATCACTTCATCAAAAATTATTTTTGACACCCATATGACAGCTATCTAAGCTCATATAAAATATATTATGCTGCACTCATACTGATGGCACACGCATATCACTGTATACCAATAACAGATGCTGCGTCAAAAGTGACTCTTACGGAGTTGCTATCAATTATAGTACAAGCTTATTGCATACGTCAAACTAATTAGGACCGTCCACAATACTATTACTTAGTGCCATTAAGGTATATTGTACACGATTCTCTTTTTTAGTTTCACCCCGAAAATTATTATTCTTTATTTTTCTAATTGCAATTTTTCTAGCAATAAAAAAGTTACTTTTGAATGAGACATAAAAAGAAACAACCCACATTTAACAACTTTAAAAACTTTACAAATTTTTAATTAAAGAACCTGATACATGTATATTATAAATGGAAATATTGTGATACAATAATTTTTCGGAAAATTGTTACACCAATTGGCATGCCACTTATTTTTTTACAGTTTCAAAGATAATATTTTGTTGCACAAAGCTTTGCCAGCGTATTTGTTTGCAGGCAAACCTCTGCCCTGTGACTTTAAACAATGAACCAGCCAATGGCTTCTTTTGTAGTTGCTGGCTGCTATATAGGGCCTATAGGCCTTCCTTTGAGGTTGTCACATAATATAGACTGTCGAGGTTCGTCCCTCCAAAAGGTGCATAACGTCACGTACGAACAGGGGAAACGGACACTTTGTAACTTCTTTCCTGATGCTACAGAAATAATACACATCATACAACTTGGTTTATTCTGGGCAACAATGTTACTGTGTTAAGACAAACTAAGAGTACTCTGGTATTAAGGCTTTTACATAACAAGGTGGTTCTCGAACCACCACGCGTCTCGTCTGCCTTCGTGATTACCCGAGAAGAATGCAGGGGCACTGATAACAGTTGAAGGGGCAAGGGTTAGTGTAAAAAGACAATGAAATGGCAAGTTATCAAAAGCAAGAACCGATAAGCATGCCTAAAACAATGGTAGGTGACAAAAGCAATGTGGAAGGAAAATGTGGTCCAAAGATGACCTTTGACACAATCATCATATAAAGGGTGCGTTCGAGTAGCTCACCCGGATCGACTCGGGTTAAGGCAGACGGGTCAGCCACGAGAGCTGGGCTAATAGAACGCTCAAACGCCCTCTCCTGTTGATGTCACCTTGCACTTGAGTCGGCCATGGAAGAATAAGAGTCGGCGATTGTGTCGTTACGGACCCTTCTTTATATTTGATCCATTTCATTTCCCTAGTCAGTTTCCCTTGTGGCTTGTTTGATGAATTATAAGTTAAAAAGTCATATCCTCATTGAGTGATCCCCACAATGTCGCTTCCCATGTCGTATCGTAAAATTGGGTGTGATCCCTGGCTATACGGCATTCTGGGTTTATGACATGACTTCTGACTATAGCGCCCACCGAACAAAGATACGGACAATTTGGGAGACAGCCAATATAGGGCAAGATAGCTCAGTCATTTGGTTGAGCGCCGGTACGGTAACCCGGAGGTCGCAGGTTCGAATCCCGCTCCTGCCAGTTTCTTTATTCACTTTGAAAATGTATTCAAATTTATTTAGTCAGTTTCCCTTGTGGATTGTTTGATGAACTTGTATTTTTAATTCAACCAGGATTTTTACCGGGTAGTCTGGTGTGGGAATCTCCGCCTTAAAATACGTCCTCGGAGGGCCGAGCTGACCGAGTCGACCATAGACCGGCAGGACTGTCGCAAGGTTCCGCTTTTAGGAGGGGACACCAAGGCCAGACTACTTACCATAGAGGCATGCATGGTGCACCGTTATCGCCACATTCAAGCACACATGTGGGTAGAATTGATTTGGGCCCACACCTTTATTTTGTAAAGTATTTGTTAATGTATTTGGTGTATTTATTTAATTTCATGTGGTGAATTTTGGTATGAATGAAATAAATTGTGAAAATGTTAATGTTCGTGTAACCTGTCCTTCATTCAGCCTGTCTAGATCATCTATGCTGTGGGAGTTTGACCAAATGTACCACTCCACGGTCCTTTCTCTTTGGAGGACCCTGTGACAATGAGGATACGTCTTTTTAAAGAGCAACTAAAACGCCAATTACAATTTTGACTTTTTGGACTTATCTGATAGTTTATGCCTCCCCAAAAACTAATATAAGTTTCGTGAGTCTGAAAAAACAAAAACAAATTGTTTTTGAGCTTTTTCCTTCTGAGCCACTTTGACTCGATACAAAAAAGGCCGAGTGATGACGTATCGTGTAGAAACATATGACGTCACTGTATTATACGACAATGTTTTACGTAGAGTATTTTTTTGTATAAGGCTAGTATTACTTACTGTGCTTTTTGCAAGATGATTCAGGTGTAACATCACGGTAAACATATTTTAATGTGACACATTTTGAATTGGGGTTGTATGCTTGTTCTTGCTGAAAAGTTAGTTATGAGTCATACTTTCCTTTGTTTGCAGTCGGCTTTTATTGGGACCTGCGCGGCGAGTTGTGTGTGAGCTGATGCTATATACTCTAGTCTGGCGACTTTACTTATGCAGCCCTCATAAGGACCCGCACCTTCTCAGAACTATACACACAATTTCTGTTGTAAGGTACCAGACTCAATCACATGCAGCCTATTTACGGTACCGTACGTGTACAATGCATGTTGAGTCAAGCAAGCGTGGACAGGGAGACGGCCGGTGCTCTGGCTGCTCGAGCCGGCAACCGCAGGGAACATCGTCGTTGTCTGTGGCGCGTGAGTCCGGGACAGGATTGGAATGCTCGGTGCCTTTAGAGTTTGAATGGCTTCAGCCTTCAAACGGAATTGTGCCTTCAAACCAGGGGGGGGGGGGGGGGGGGGGGGGGGGCGGTTTCTGAAACTTGCCCAGAAAGGTGACTCCCAAAATGTTCCGTCTGCGAATTATTTTTACACCCGGGGGGGGGGGGGGGGGGGGGGGGGGGGTGGGGGGCTGACACACCTTCTCACCATTGGTGGCGCCATTTAACCTCTTTGTTTTGTACTTACCCATAGGCAAAATAAGACATGTAGGGTTTCTGGTTTGCAACTTTAGGCGTAGGCCTCTACAAGCAGATACAACAATGGCAACGCCGGGGGGGGGGGGGGGGGGGGAGGTGTTCGACCCCCAAACCCCCACCCCCACCCCCTACCAATTGAGCTATCTTGCCCTTAGAGCTGTTCATTTTCGAATAATTTAGTATTCTATTATTCGAGACTGGGCTTGACCGAATATTCAAATATTCGATACTCGCCGATCAAGTATTTCAGGCGTCTGCTGCAACTGTATGCCGCACCGGTAAAAAATTGCACGCAAAGCACGCCCGTGTTTTACATGCGGCGATCGATATTATAGACCATTATAGACCATTTTTTGCATTGTATCAAGATCATTACGGGCACGTATAATGTTCCGATAACAAGAAACCAAACTCCAGCCTGAGTTTTTGCAATAATTATTTTAGAAGTGTCAATGGTTTTACGGTAGGGAGCCATAAACCTCTGTTCAAAATATAAATGCGGCATTTGACACTGCTAAGCGCTGTATTAAACTTATTAAAATAGCATCAGAGTCGTATCTGTACGTGCATATATATTTTTTTCGAATATTCGAACTAGCAAAAATCTATTCGAATATTCGGTTGATGATCGAATAGTCGAATATTCGCTATATTCGGGACAGCCCTACTTGCCCTATTTGGCTTTGTTGGCAGTCACCCAAATTGCCGTGTCAGAACTGTTTCATTGCTCAGGGGGTGCTAGTTAGAAGTGATAAGTGATCCCCACACTACTCCTTCCCAGTTTCTAGCGTAAAGTTACAATGGCGCGTTATCTCCGGCCATACGGCATTATGGAATATGGGTTTATGACCAGTGTGTTGTTTTTAGGGTAGCGAATGTTCCCCCTCGCTCTAACTCCGCCCATATAACCCCACCATCTCCTATCATGATAGCAATTGATGATATAAGGAGAAACTCAAGGCATTGCAACACACCGATTTCCCGTTTCTCATGTCTCTGTGCCCCAGGATCCCAGCGGTGCACAACTCCATTGATGTAATCGATGATTTACTTACAGCCTATAGTATATAGTACGGTATTTCGTAATAATTCAGTAATTTTTTTTATGTTTGCAAATGTACGTGTATACTACATTTAACGTCCGCTACCCTATAGCACATGGGGAAAGTTTCCCCTGCCCCATCGAACAAAAGACACCGTTGCCAGGAAACTATAGAACATGCAGACAGAAATATTTCACAGCTACATACAGACATCAGGAAATATTGCTCGACATCAAATGATTGTTTGTCTATATATAGCAAGTACAGGCAAATGTAAATAGTACAGGAACGTATGGCCTTTATGCCTTTAATTAAAATAGTCAAGAAACAAGAAACATCATCTATAGCAACCTGTTTACGTATCCAGCGAATGGGCAGAGATGGACAGGTAGTTTCTGCTTGTGGAAAATGTACGCCCCCTTGATATACGTTAAATGGTAACATTGGTTTTAATGAATAAAATCTCAAAATGTCCTCCAACCATGGGAAGAACGGAACTTTCTTTTTAGCGCATCACCTTTGCCTGACAGATCCCGCCCAAAAAGAAAAAAAGTTACATGGTCATGTCCCCACATAATCTGGCTCTAATTTTCTGCGATCGTTGTTAACAACGAGACTGAAGAAGAAAATGCTGGATTGCGCTAAGGTAGGAATCGAACCCGCAACCTCCGGAACTTTAGTCTCGCGTTCTCACCATTGAATTACTCAACGAAGTATCCACACTGCTAAGCCGGACTTCAGTTGGCCCATGGCCACTTAAGAGAGACTCAAGAGTCCATAGTGAGGACGAGCAGAGGGAACGTTCGGAGCGGAAGAGGAACCGCCCGAATATCATTCCTGATAGATATACTGGGAATGTGCTCTGGAATGAGTACTTCCGTCACTTTCTGGTTGACACAGGGGAAACCGATACGTTGATCAGCAGTACCGTGTATCATAGGATACCTAAAGAGCAAAGGCCGGAGTTGGAAACTCAAGGCATTCAAGTTCGGTAGGTGGACGGCAGTTCACTTGTTGTGCTTGGAGTAGCTTGGGTAGAGGTCTGCATAGGGCGGACAACTTATCCGCAATTGTTGCTGATATGGCGAGAGATGTAATCCTTGGCATGGATTACCTGTTGCCCACAGGTGGGAACCTAGATTTCCAGACAAAGGAGTGGAGGTTGAACAGAGAATCCGTTGCACAAGTAGTGCTGGAGAGCCATTCCTTGGAAGAGTGGTGGTAGCAGAGACCACAGCGATTGACCCTGGGCACGAGGCAGTTGTGCCGGGAAATATATCTCGGCGAGTGGAGGAGATGGCTGGACCAGCAGTAGTCGAGCCGGTAGAAGGTTGGGGGTGATTTGGCCCAGAAGGGTTTAGTTTTGGCTAGATCACTTGTGAAGATGGAAAACCAGGTTATCCTTTGCGGGTTTTTAACCCAGGCAAAGAGAGGAGAGTTGCTCGTAGAGGAACCATTGTAGGATTGATTTCCACAGTGGATCCAAGGGCAATTACTGGTGGAGATGTCGTGTCAGAGGAAACACTGCATGGTTTACCCGAGCATTTGCACGACTTGTACGAGAGGAGCAAAGTCAATGTTGACACCCAGTACCACTGTGAAGTGCTTGGCAGAGTTCCAAGATGTCTTCTCCAGTGTTGACCATGATATAGGTCGGACAGATGTTGTGAAACATCACATAGAGACTAGGGATGCCAGACCAATTAAGAAGAGGCCCAGACGGCATCCGTATTGCAACCAGCAAGAGATTCAAAAGCAGGTCAGCGACCTGGAGAAGAGAGGAGTGATTAAACCCTCGGATAGTCCGTGGGCAACAAAGGTCGTCTTGGTGAACAAGAAAGATGGAACCAAGCGTTTCTGTGTAGATTAAAGAAGGTTAAATGCGGTGACCATCAAAGATGCGTACCCTGTACCACGCATAGACGAGACGTTGGACGCGTCGAATGGGTCCAAGTGGTTATCAACACTAGACATATGGCATTAGGGTACCAGCAAGTGGCACTAGATGACGACGCCAGTAAAAAAATCCACGTTTGTGGTCAGAAACGGGTTGTACCGGTGGAAATGTATGCCCTTCGGCCTCTGCAATGCCCCGGCGACGTTTGAGAGACTCATTGAGAAGCTCATGGCAGGACTACAATGGGAAATCCTGTTGATCTATGTCGGTGACATCATTGTTTTTGGTACAACAGTGACCGAGACCATAGATCGTCTCAAGGTGGTGTTGGCCAGATTGCGAAATGCGGGGTTGAAGTTAAATCCCAGCAAAGGCCACTTGTTTCAGAGGTCCGTGGCTTATCTAGGACATAATATAGTGTCCGCAGAGGGAGTAGCTACTGATCCTCAGAAGGTTCAGGCGGTGGCAAAGTGGCCGGTACCAAAGTGTGTTAAGGATGTAAGGAGCTTCATAGGTCTTGCATCTTACTACAGAAAGTTCATAAGAGGGTTTGCGGAGATAGCCAGTCCCCTGCACGCCTTGACTGAAAAGTCAAGAGAGTTCGTGTGGGACGAATCGTGCCAGAGTGCATTTGAGGAGCTGAAGAAGAGGCTTCAGTCTGCTCCGATCTTGGCATACCCGACCCCAGAAGGAGACTTTATCCTGGACACCGATGCCAGTGGTGATTGCATTGGTGCGGTGTTGTCTCAAGTCCGAGAGGAGGAAAAGAAAGTCTTAGCGTACGCCAGCCGCAAGCTAAGTAAACCAGAGAGAAACTATTGCGTAATGCGCAAGGGGTTGTTAGCAGTGGTGGTCTACTTGAAGAGTTTCAAGCAGTATTTGTACGGCAGAAGAGTAGTGGTCAGTCAGACCATGCTGCATTGAGGTGGGTGCTTAATTTTAAGAACCCAGAGGGACAGTTGGCGAGGTGGCTAGAGGTAATTTCACAGTATGACTTGGTCATTCAGCATAGGCCAGGCAAGAAGCATGGCAATGCTGATAGACTGTCCAGGCAGCCGTGCAAATAGTGTGGACGAGAAGAGGTTACCGAGGAGACAAGTCCTGAGGTGTCCGATAGAGAGACCAGACAGGAGGAGTCTCAAGCAAAAGGTGCAGTAGCCCAACCAGGTATCCAAGTTGAAGCCATGAGAGAAGCTCAACTGGAAGACAAAACAATAAGCTGGGTCGTGCAGGCAAAAGAGGAGGGTAGAGATCGTCCCGAATGGACGGCCGTGTCCCACTCATCTGCGGCCAGCAAGATATTCTGGTCAAGTTGGGACCAGTTGGCAATCAGAGAAGGATTGTTGTATAGGAAATGGGAGACAGATGACGGCAAGTTAGTGAGGTGGCTATGGTTCTGCCTCACAAGTTTAGGAGAGAGGTCCTAAGCGAGTTGCATGGAGGGCAGCTTAGCGGTCACCTAGGAATAAGAAAGACCCTGGCCAAGGTGAAGTACAGATACTTCTGGACCTGTATGTCTGCGGACGTGCGGTCTTTTCTGCGGAGGTGTGACACATGTGCTAGGAGGAAGTCCCCCGCAAAGAGGAGAATCGCTCTTTGCAGCAGTACCGAGTAGGCGTTCCTCTGGAACGCGTGGCTGTGGACTTGCTCGGGCCACTGCCCACAAGTGACAGTGGCAATCAGTGGATTCTGGTAGAAGGTGACTACTGTACAAAGTGGATGGAGGCTTATCCGCTTCCAGACGCAAGAGCAAGTATAGTAGCACGCAAGCTGGTACAAGAGTTTGTATGTCGGTTTTGGGTACCACAAGAGCTCCATTCAGACCAGGGAACGAACTTTGAGTCTCAGGTCTTTAGCGAGATGTGCCAAATCCTGGGGATCACAAAGACCAGAACGACCGCCTACAATCCGAAGTCTGATGGTATGGTCGAGAGATTCAATAGGACGCTTGTGAACATAGTGGCGATGCTGATCGATCCAACGAGAAGGCAAAGGGATTGGGACGAGTCCCTTCCTTATGCCACCTTTGCGTATCGAAGCACACCACAAGACCCCACAGGGGAGTCCCCCAACATGATGATGTTGGGAAGAGAAGTCAGCCTACCTGTGGACCTTGTCACAGGATGTCCACAGACAGAATCCAACACTGAGACAGACTTCGCAAAAGACTTGTGAAGTAACATGCGATAGGCGCATGAGAGGGCGAGAGAATGCCTGGGGAAGAGCACCCGAAGGCAGAAACGCAACTTTGACAGGAGAGGTATGGCTGCCAGCGGTTTGGTAGAGGGCCAATTCGCTTGGCTGTATAACCCTGCAAAGAAGAAGGCTTTGTCCCCCAAACTTACCTTGAGATGGGAGGGGCAATGGTTGATTGTCAAAGGATTGTCGGATGTACTGGTTCGTATTCAGTTAAGGAGAGGAGGCAAGCCAAAGGTGGTTCATGTCGATAGGCTGAAACCATAATTTTTATGTTGGGGATCGCCTAGAACCATGGCACTTGCTATCCGACCAGGAGGTGATAGAGGCCTCTCCGGTCACAGAGAGTCCCCAGGTGGGGTTCGACTCAACTGAGACAGTTGAGGTACTCCCAGAAGTTGAGGAAAGGTGGAGGAGCCAGACATTCCCCACAAAATCCGCAGAGGCGGTACCCAATGAGAGAGCACCGGCTCCCTGTACGTTATCGCAAGGAGATGGGTTAGAATCAGAGTGAGGTGGTGACAAAGCGTGTATATAGATTTGTTAATCTCGAAAAGAAAGGGGATTAACAGAGATTGTTTTTGTTGTATTTTGCAGATCAGAGCTTGCCCATGATGAAGAATGCCAAAGCATTCAAGTGCCGAGAGTGCAGCACCGCCTTCGCCCAGAGACAGGGATTCTGGCGACACATCAGGGAGAGTCATGGGCCGGTGATGTTTTTGAATTGCCGTTGGTGCCATTACAGAGCTACCCGACGAGACACACTGCGACGGCACTACGCTGTGTTTCATCGAGGGCAAAAGCGGGAAGCCGACAGTATCGCGTTAGCTTTGGAACGTTCAGAAGATGCAGCGGTGGCCAGAGTCAGAGTTGCAGAGCGACCGTTCGCTGAAGGGCGGCCGGGGTGACATCGCCCGCCCCTGCGACATCGGAGACGGGAACAGGAGATGCCATCGACGTTGGATCCATGGAGCTGTGCCCGATCACTCCTCTGCAGCCGCCAGCAGCACCCGTGCCTGCAACGCATCCGGTACCCCTGTCCGGCAAGCCTCGGGGAATGTTCGAGATGGCGCCTCGAAAGCCTCTTCCGGACGACACCGGAAGCATTGCGTCATCGATGCCACCCCTGGAGGATGATTCGGTGCCAGATGTCACAGCCGAGCCGGAGAACCAACGACCACGCAGCGTGAAGAGGATTGCCACCATCAAGGAAGTCATCACGAAGGATACCATCGTCGACGACAACATTGTCTGCCATGAGGAGCAATCCAAGACGTACACCCAAGCGCTCTACTTGGATGAAAACAACTTATTGGTCAATCCATGAACTCTAGAAGCCAGTATTGAACTGTATAGTTTTGTTCCTTTCTTTTCTTTGTGTATCCACTATGTTAAGTTATTACGACTTTGTTAGGTGAGCCTGGGTAAGTTTTTGGTAAGTTGACCATGCATATAACTGTGTTTTGTGTATCAGAGAAGTATTTATGACTTTCGTTTCATATTTAGTTAGTTCGAACTTTGAAATATTGAAAGAGAAGAAGTGTGCCGCCTATCTTTGTTTCTGATTCTTGTAAATTCATGAGATTGTGTAAATTATTTTGATTGTTGTTTAAGTCATTTTCTAAGCCAAAGAGACATTTTGTAAGCTATTTTTGTATTTTTGAGAGAAGTTATAATTGTATAAATTTACATGTAAGTTGTATTCGTTTTGTAATGTTAAATGGTTAAAGCTAGTCTGGAACGGGGGCGTTTCAGTCTTTGCTCGGGCCAATGTAGCGAAACAGTGCGACACAGGTAGTGGTATTACAGCAGCGTTTTTAAGGTGCAGCGTATGTGCGCGACAGGGTTTTTCGTCAGTAATCCCTTACAAAAATGTCCTGTGGTATTCCTGTGGTATTCCTGTGGTATTGCTAATTACCACACGAATTACCACAAGATGTTGTAAAAGGTCTCGGTATGACAGGAATACCACACGATTTCCTGTGGTAAATTACCACAGGAAACTATAATTTCCTGTGGTATTGCTAATTGCAACATGAAGTACCACAAGATGTTGTAAAAGGTCTCAGTATGACAGGAATACCACACGATTTCCTGTGGTAAATTACCACAGGAAACTAATTTCCTGTGGTACTGCTAATTACAACATGAAGTACCACAAGTTTTAGAAAAAGGTCTCCGTATGACAGAAATACCACACGATTTCCTGTGGTAAATTACCACTGGAAAGTAATTTCCTGTGGTATTGCTAATACCACATGAAATACCACAAGATTTTGAACCAGATGATGGTATGGAAGGAATACCACAGGGATGTCATGTGGTAATCCTGTGCTGATGTCTTCTTGTACCACAGCAAACTGCATGGTTCTTGCAAGTCTCCATAGGTGGGAAAGTCAGTTTGACAGGAACATTTCATAGCTTCTTGAGATCAAACATTTTTATGACTAATAGAAAAGTTATTGCAATACTTGTAATTGTTTATATCTAAAAGGAATTATATTTGATGCACTATCTTCATGTTAATGCCACAGCCCTAAGTGAAATAATCATAAAGGAATACAATTTGAACACCACATTATAAAAAAATTCTATGGGGGTCCAAAAGTGTGACAAGTTTTGGTGTCCCTGTTCACCTGACCTGTGTAATTTCCCATCATCATTAAAATTGACTTCACCTTTGGCGGGTACTTTGCTTTACATAATTACCATTGGAGTACTTATAGAAGGCATTAAAGAATATGTCCTGAATTGCAAAATCCTAAAAGTGTTAGATGTAGCTGGGACACAAAAATTGGACCCCTAATTTATAGAATGACCCATATATAATACATACCCTTACCGAACAGGACTGCTATAATAGCATGTGCACAGCAGTTCAATAGCATTAAACAGCATATATATGTGCATTCACATAGCATTCACAGATGACTGGATGACTGCTAAATTTTACAGTCAGTACAGTATGAAAATAGCAATCCAAATGAGCTCCAAAGCATTCTAAATACATACACATGTACATGTATGCAAGTGAAAGTGTGTGGACTGATTGAATACGTCCATTACAGCCTGCAATACAGCATTCCAACCTATCATATTACTTAGCCTCCACAGTGCAGCGTGGGTCACAATGTCATGACACAGTGACCTTGCATACCAACGGTCAGTGTGGGAAATTTGAAATTGCAGTCAGTTGAATTTCAGTGCAGAGTGCAGTACCACATACTGTACATGTAGTCTTGCAAGAAATTGTAGAAAACTGGGTAAAAATCATGGATATTTACATGGCAAATGCCTATGAATGCCTGCAGGCATTATTTACTGTTCATGTACACACTTAATCTGTACATAACATTTAAAAAATACACTGGATGATTGGCTGAATCATGGAGGAATAAAACACATGCTGAATGGACCATGGAGGAAGGAAAACTTCTGTCTGTATGTGCGGTAAGTCTACAATTTTGTACTATACCGTTATAGTGATACGTACAAGTGGGAGGTGATCACATTCACTAAGTACTTTGGCTTAAAAATTTTCATTTTGGCTTTTAATCTGTTAAGATGTCCGTACTCTCATTTGTACAATAATGTACATGTACATTTGTGGGCGATTGTGTAGTGTAGGGCCCTGTTCCCTATAAGGGAACAAAAATCGGCTTTTAGGTTATTAGAATTGCCAAACTAGTTTGCGACATTACAAACCAACAGGCATGCCGTAGATAAAGGGCAGGGTTTTAGTTTTTGACTTGAGGGAAATTTTGGGGTAAAGCGGCGATGAAGACGACAAAACGCAACTCAAAAATAAAAGATGGCGATCACCGCGACGCACAGTAAACACGCAAAACCGCGTTGATTCGCATGGCAACTGCCCAAAAGCGCGTAAGAAAATTGCATTTTCTACCGCAACAAACTGTTCAAAATTACAAAAAAAAAGATCTCAAAAGAATTAAGAGAAGTCTGCTTTAGGTTAAAAAAGTCATTTTGGAATGAGAAAAAAATACCCTCGACTCTATTTTGATCAAAACTAAAGAAGGGTCCTGTACACTACACAATCGCCCATTTGTGCACACCAACAGTACATGTACAGTACATAATACAGTACATGTTCTGTATGGAATCGGGTTGTTCTAAAACCCCCTCGACCCCGACGCCACCCATGTTTTTTGGTATGTCTGGCTTGAAATTTAATGTCAAAATGGCGATGTCCGGAAATTGAGCATGAAGTCGAACATGGTTAAATGGAACTTCGAGGGTTGTCAAACATGACGTACCATGTTTTTGTTTGTTTTGCCTTATTTTTCTAGCAGATTTAAAAAGGTTCACTGCATACATGTCCGCCAAAATCGGAAAATTATGTACGAATTAATACAAGTTTACTCGTATCTTTGAAACGGGTCAGCAAATGCAAGATTTTATGACCGTCAGAGATACTCTAAACTCGCCTAAAAACAAAAATTAATACTTTTGAAACTATGCAAAATGTACTTTAACACAAAGTCCCAAATCTTCCCATTTTAATATGAATTTGCATGCACCCTAGGCTAGGGGGTTAGGATTAATAGCTTTTAATAGACTTGTTAAAATAAATATCTGAACTGCTAAAAAAAAATAAGGTTATTAGTGTTTTTCACATCACAGACTAGATGATCCTGTACAGAAATGTAACCAACAGTTGTGTAAACCAAATTTATTTGAATTTAACTCATATATTGCTTGTGTTTTGTGCTCTTTCCTTATACAGGGGTGTATTTCACTTAAAGAGGACCAGTTACAGCAGTGGGGATTATCTACAAGAGGATGCCGTGCTTGGAACTGACTACATGCACCTACCAAGCTTCATTGATGGGCAGATCAACAAGAGTCCTTCATAAAGTTTCAAAGAGGAGTTGAATTTCATTGTTTGTCACAAATGTGTATTAAAATCCGTACCAGTGCATGGAAAATTCAGAAATTACTTTTGATAATTAAAATGATTAAACTTAATTTTCACAGTTGTTGTGCTCTGTGGTTTGGTAAACATTTTCACAGAAAAGTTAAGATAATTACCAAAAAACGTGCAACATTTCCTCACAGGAAAAGTACAAAAGAAAAATACTATATATACAAACTCCAACAGACGAAAATTACCACAGAAAAAAAGTACCACAGAAAAATAAGTAGGCCTACAACAGGAAAAAGGTACCACAGGAAAAAGGTACCACAGGAAAAAGGTACCACAGGAAAAAGGTACCACAGGAAAAAGGTACCACAGGAAAAAGGTACCACAGGAATAAGTACCACAGGAAAAAGGTACCACAGGAAAAAGGTACCACAGGAAAAAGTACCACATGAAAAAGTACCACAGGAAAAAGTACCACAGGAAAAAGTACCACAGGAAAAAGTACCACAGGAAAAAGTACCACAGGAAAAAGTACCACAGGAAAAAATACTACAGGAATACCACAGAAATACCACAGGAATACCACAGGAATACCACAGGAATACCACAGGAATACCACAGGATACCACAGGATACACAGGAATACCACAGGAATTAGTCCTGTGGTAATGTCCGAAAAAACCACAGGACACTTCCTGTGGTAATGTCCTGTGGTAATGTCCTGTGGTATTTTTGTGTGGTAATACCACAGGACATTTTTGTAAGGGATTGCCGGGCAGCCGTGATTGAGCCAGCATCGAGTGCACAGGCTGTCGCCGTCTAGCTTTCAACGAGTGCGGTTGACGTTCAGCTCGCAACGATCGAGTAGAGTCATATTTAGCTGGCGGGTTTAGCGACCACTGATAGAGCATGGAGGTATGGATAGAGCAAGCGAGCAGCAGAGCTGGCGGAGGGTAAGTCCCTTGTATTAGCGCTTGCGTAGGCTAAGTTTGCGGCGCTGGTAGGCTGTTGTGTGTCGTTAGGGTAGTGACCAGTTTCGGGTTGAGCTTGCGATAGGTAAACCGTGGATAGGTAGGCCGCTGGCAGAGTTACGCTCGCTGAGCTGGCTTAATTCCGGTACTCCAAGTGTGGCGCAAGCTCCCAGAAACACGGTACGTCCCACCGGCATTTCAAGCGGAACAGTGCCAGCGAATGTACTGAGAATTGTGTGTTCAGGCCCCAGTAAACCGCACGAGGATAGTCGGGCGAGCCAGTTGCTCCTCGCCCGCACCTAGTCAACCACACACGTCTCGGGCCCGAGACGTGTGTGGTTGACTAGCGTGTCACGTGCTGTGCACAGTGCTGCGTGGTTGACTAGCGCGACTCACATGCTGCGTGGTTAACTAGCATTGCATGTGCTGGGTGCAGTGTTGCGTGGTTGACTAGCATTGCACGTGCTGGGTGCACAGTGCTGCGTGGTTGACTAGCGTAACTCACAGTGCAACGTGGTTTACTTGCGTGGTTAACAAGTAAGCGTGTGGTTGACTTGGGGCATAGTCGCGCTGCTGCAGCGTTAATAGGGGCCAAGTGTAATAGTGTGTGGTTGACTAGCTTGAATATATTTCTGTAGTATGTTTGTATCTGTCAAGACTTTAATTGACTACATGTCTGGGGCTGGAGTGTTATTTTGGCATTTATGTATTTTGGTGGGAGGCTACACTTTGGGTGATGGAGTTTCAGTGGTCGAGGGTGTTGCATTTAATCGTATTCGTGCTCATATATATTTGATATATGATAGATGCGGAACTTTTGTTGTATACATGTGATGTTGAATTTTACTGTGTGGCTACATGTACTTGCTGCATGTCAACACATTAGTCACTAGCTTATACATAATTTTTTCGGTTTAATAAGTGCAATAATTATTGTTAGTTGCGTCAACTGGTGTAAAGTGTCTATGTGTATTTACATGTATGTGCTTGTCAACACAAACATTTTTAATTGATATTTAAAAAATGTTTTTTAATATTTTGTGTTTCTATTTTTAATGTTCATAGTTTGTAATTTTTTATATCAGAGGGCTCCTTTGGAAAGCAGTTTTTTGGTGACTGAAATGGACTACCCTCTTTAAAGATTACATGAAATAAAAACAATAAAAAGGGAAGCACACAGTTGCCGCTGAGGTTGACAAATTTAGACTCCCATTTATTGTCCTACATAATTCCAATAAATTGTAATATTCAGATAATCAATAAAGATCAATAAATCATCACAACTATTTTGTTAATGAAGACCTCTGTCCCGACCCTTTATTTCCGTGTGAGGTTAGTAGAGAGTGCAACCATTGATTCCAAGCGGCGGTATATTTCCACCAAAACGAACTTGCCCCTTAGATCGCTTGTTGATCTCTGGACCCGAGGAAGAGTCACAGGTTTAGTAAAGAGATTTGCATAGTTGCAGACTCGACGGAGAGATCCGCCACAGTATGCAGTACAATTTATATGCGTGCGTATATTAAAAGTATTGTAGAGGGCGCTCAACAATCCACCCAGGGGTGCATTGTGGCGGTCATTACCGAAAACTGATTCTGTTGTTTCTCTTTGGTTAATCATTTTGGGTATTTGGGTATTTTATTATGGTGCGTAATTCTGGCTTGTTTAAAATTCCCAAAAAAATTCACCGACGAGAAACAACCGAAACAAGTTCTTGGTTATGACTGTTAATTGTGGCCGCCAAAACGCGCCCCTAATCGGATATCGTTTACATTCCACCCAAAAAATCGGCCCCATAACTAGTTGCGTATCTAAGGGGGGGGGGGGGGGGAGGGGAGCGGGGGGGGGGGGCAACTGTTCCCCCTGTGGGAACTCTTGCCCCCTCTCTGGAAAATTGGGATATGCGTTACTATAGCGAATCCCTTCTCCCCCCCCCCTTGAAAATAGCCGCCACCCCCCCCCCCCCCCCCCCCCCCCCCCCCCCGGAGCCGGAGCACAACAATACAATTTTAGTAACTAACTTCACTTTTTAAAGACCAGTCTGCTAGAATTCAGTACGACTGCTTCATTTGTACTCTCTGAACGAAAGAAAAGTGGGCGTGGACTGAATTCATTCAACTCTCAAATATATACATTTGTACTTGTCAAACCATTATGGTCAAACAATGAAACGAAACTTGTTTTTAAAAAGTTGGAAAGGGAAAATTAACCATATGGTAAAAATGATCTAAAATATGTGTATCTCATTGTACATCTCTATTCTTGATACTGTAAGAACAAAAATGTGTAATATAATATTTGTAAAAAATGGTATCAAGTAGAGAAACCTGCCACATTTTCAGTCTAGCACCATCGTGGCTTAACCGGCATTATAAGCTGCGAAACCGCGAATTAACAGGAGCGGAGACCAGTTCAGCGCCCATGCCACTCAGCAGTCGGCACTGTGGTATCCGATTAAGCCACAATGGCCTTGACAAAAGGCTATCTAACACTTGGCACAAAAGGGGGAGCCCACCTGATGACGTCACACTTGTTTGCTGCCCCCAGCAGTGACTTTTAGACAAATGGCAACAGCGAGATAAACGGGATTTGATAAAAACAGCTCTGAAAAGTAACTTTTTTATTATTCCATGGTAGAAAAAAAAAGGCCGGTTTTATTGTAAGATACTTTAATCCATATAAAAACTACAAAACCACACATATTTCCCTCAGAAACCAGCACTCTCTCTAATTGATTAAACAGCTAGCATAATAAGACCCAATCGAAACAGAAACTTTATGAAAACAACATCCAAGAAAATCCTTGAAAGAATAAACCTTTCACAGATATGTGATGTGATCTGGGAAAACCATTCAAATGATGAAATTTGTTATATTCATACAATTAATGAAGGCTTTGTGTTGTTTTCAAAACTGTTTTATTCATGATTCTAGGATGTCTGTAACTTGAGTTATGCTGTCAGGAATTAAAAAAAACCAGCTGTCTTCATTTTGAGAAATCAAGCTTGAATATCCCCTTGACCCCGGATTTCATATAGGGGCGTCGGGGCACCGGGCCGGCTTGTGTCAACCGTACGCAAGAGGGTAATTACTTCTACATTATTCATTGAGTTTGCACAAAAAGTGACTAAAAGATTGCAAACTGTTACACTTCAAATGATGGAATTTTTAGGTAATATTTTCAGGAATGATAATAAGTAGCAGAAACTCAAATTCTCAACAACAAAAATCTAGGGGACTATTGTGCCATTATCTACAATGCAGGTTCGGCGACATAGGGTAGCCACTTTTTAATCTACTAGCTTGGGAGAAGAGGGGATGGGATGACATCGTCAGCAACTCAACTTAAAACTTATGTTTGAATTATTTCAGTTGCACGATATTTGCTGGAATCTGCACTATTGCATGATTACAACTTGTAGTTCTCCTCACTGACATGACTCTGCTTTGCGATACAGTCCTGCAGCCATTTCGTGGACACGACTACTGCGTCTGGATTGTCGGCTTTCATAGCCATCAAGGTCTGTACCTGCAACATTTGAAAATACGAGATTCTTGATCAGTTTTTTCTGTAACTTGCGAACCTCACATGGAGTGTCATGGCTGAGCGGTCTAGCATACGGAACCAAGTTATGATTGAGAAAGATGCTTCAGCGACCATTTCATATTGTCTGGAAGGTCAATTGTGGTAATGCTTTTTCTTGTAATACCAGTATAAACGCCCAGCTCATTGTTGATATAATGAGCTCATTCTATACAGGTCAGTGCACACAGGCAGTTCCTTCACCACAATATTCATGAGCTAGGTGTGTGTGGTCCTCTGACAAGGGGGGGGGGGGGGGGGGGGGGGGGGGGGGGGTGGTACCCCTTGGTCTTATATCGTGCTGGGTATAAGGTTTGAGGTAAGGAATATGGCGCTACAAAGAAAAACAGTGGTACTACTCTCGATACCGCATCTGATACCGCTTTCAGACAATATGAAATGATCCCTAAGAATAAGCCAGTTCGATATCTCAAAGGTCAAAGGTTATTCGGGATAAAATTGCTGACATAATGTCACGCGAATGCCCATTCTGATTGAATTAAACACGTGCGCTTTGTGCAACCACAAGGGGTATTATGTCGCACTATATGAAAACACATAGGCCCTACAGGGCAGTTCTATGTGAAACGGGAAAAACAATTCTTCACATAAGTGACTTTTTTGTTATTGGTTTGTTGGCTTCTGTTATATCTATATTTTCAGAATGTATTTTCAGAAACATTAATATTGGTGAATAAAGATGAACAAAATAAATGTTGATAAAAATTACTTATATTTTATTTCTTTGCACTTTTTGCTTTTAAAGGCCCGTATCTCTAAACGCACTTCCGTTAAATTGGGAAAATAGGAGTATACAAATGTCAAGATATCTCGAGAACACAAAATGCCACAGGGGTCAAACCTACACCAAAATAAAGCTTAGGATGTGACAAATTCAACTATGTATATAACTCATTATTCAAATTTTGCGACATAATAGCCCTTTTTGCAGAGCCGGTCACCCTTTTGCTTTCACACGCGCGCGTTAGGTCACACTTTTTCTGACTGATGGCAATCGGTAACTAATGAGTTAACAAATTCTGAAAGATACATTACCTCTGTTGTTTCCTGCTCTGCTATAATGTGAGTTGTTTTGTCTGTGACAATCTCGGAGACATCACCGTCATAAGTGAAACCACGTTAAGGAACTTCTGAAGATAAAGATTCTTCTTCAACAAAACATACCTCAACATCGTTCCTAATTACTCGGAAATTAATGGAGCAAGTCAGTAAAGAAAGTCTAAGGGGCTAAGCATGGCATTGCTTTTGCCAAGGACTAAAATGCTTTCAAAGAGGGCAAAATCTATGCAGTTTAAAACAAAGTAATTTTTATGTTTATTGAGAGAGTAAATATGGAATTGCAGGTATAACACCATGTGAAATTAATTTCTTCTAGGAAGAAGTGTGGTTCTGAAAGAACGCTCTGTCCGTCCTTGGAAGAGAGCTGGGCTGTGGATGATGCCATTTGAAAATCCATGAAACTGCTGCAAATTGCTCACTGACTGGATTATACAAATCAACAAAATTAGCTGGCCAACGCTTAAACTTAAGCAAGTTCTTTCTCAAAGGCAAATGAGAAAGAAGAACTTGCTTAAATTTGAAACATTAGGCCAGCTAATTTTGTTGACGATGCTTTTTGTTGGTGGGTTAAGTATGTTTATTGATCACATAAATATATATTTTTAGGGAAACTTTAGCGGATGCAAGAAAATATATAGATGCTATAGTATATAAAATAACAATGGTATTCACATCATTCACTCCATAATGATCTCAGATCTACATTGTTTACAACCAGTACTAATACACCTTTTGCTTCCGACCTTGCCTTCCACTTTTCCCATTCCTCCCTCCTACATCTGCCAGACAGGAATATTGTTGAATCAGAAACCTTTCTTGAAAATGTAATTTTCTTAAGCCCTGTAGGATTTTAACAGTCAGCATCTCTAACCCTGCAACGTGCCTTGTTTTAAAAGTGTTAGACGTCTTTTCATTAATTTCTAATTACTCCATTTTTCGGTTAAAAATATTCATAATCCACCTCTTCCTAGTTCAAACCTCGCCAAAAAACATGGCAGAACCCCTTTAATCCTGGTTGAACTGTTGACCCAGAATTTCCAATACAAACTCGAGACCCAAGCTGCTGCCATAGGATTTGTATTGCAATACCAGGCCTTTGAAGATTAGCCACTCTTACCCGCAAGGCCATCCATCATCCTGTCATTTCCTCATTCATGAAGACTTGGAACAGGTGGTCCCCAGCTATTATTTAGTCTGGCTGCTAGCTCTGTGGTTGAAGGTTTTAAAAAATGTAGGTTTTTGTTTGGAGGGGGGGGGGAAGGTTGTCGGCGGCCAGACATCTGCAATCTATCAGCTTTTCAAGGGCTTTGAGCAGTGCCAAAAGTAAACATCAATGTCGGCATGTATAAACCTTTTTGGGCTTGAAATTGTGTTCACACATGGAGCTATAAAAACAGACAGCAGTGCAGCTATTACACGCAGTTTTTTTCACAACGTTTTAGCGCTGTGGCGCGTTGGTGGTGACACATCGTAGGCTTTTAATTATCTATTGCGGTAGAATTGACCGATCCAGTGTGCGTCGCCTGATGGTATTCTGACCAATCACATTCGTAGTTTATGTCAGACATGCAGGCAGTAAAGTCTGACATGCGTGCACGCGCATATAACACGCTCGGCTGGAACATGCAGTGTGGCATTGGGGAGAAACATGTGTTAATCGCCCACGTGCGCAGTGGATAGGTCTATTGTGAAATAATGTCCATGCATTATAATTTGACATGGAAAGTGCAAAATTTAAGGCAAAAATAGTTACTGCACATAAATTCCATGGGGTAGTCTAACATGTCTAAGGGGCATGGCGTACTCACAAGTGGTGATAAGTTATTTGCAAAGGATATGCCACTACATAGCGTGTCAACTTCTTCAGGTCACCCTCTGCAATGTCACAGAAACATGCCATCACCCCTCGCATGAAACTTGGCAGTCCTGCCACATCGCCCTCCTTGGGCTGTGATGCATCAGGGGTAGACAAAGGTGGAGCCGAGGTTGAAGCTGCAGAGGCATCATGGGAACCATGGGAGGAACGAGGTTTGTGGTGGGAAGCTGAGGGGCTGGTGGATCGGCGCTTTGAGTGCTTCCTCGGGAAGTAATATCTACAGGGGTATTCTGTTAAGAAAACTGACACGCTAAATAGAAAGCATTTGCCCAACTGGATTTAAAACAGTGCTGGATTTAAAACAAATTGGATAAATAAAATTACAAAGTTTCACCATTAGCAGTGGTGAGATTGGCCGAAAATCCACCACATTCTGCAAATACCCGTTTCTATATCCACTTTTACAGGTAAAAACACCTTAAGGGCAACACCTCAGGAATTCCGGATTGCAATAGAGATTCTTACAAAATTCTGAAATCAGTAAAAATCCTGACAAATCTCACCCCTAAGTGATATCAGGACACCAGTAAAAATATATTTTAAAAACTTCTGTCACCAAAATACATCAAAATGACAATTTATTGCAATTTTCCTATATCGATTTGCATGAACCTGTGAAAGTGGTACATCACTGCTCGACTTTTGGTCAACTTAGCATTAAACATTGTCAGCTGGTGCACACACAGCAAACTTAATCGTTGAGGATTATTACTATCAGGCCTGATTTTAGACCAAATTTTCTGGGAAGATTGGTTGTTGGATAGACGAATTCAAAAATTAACGAAAATAGCACCTATCTGTGCACTTCCTGGTTTGTAAAAGAGGCTCTCAGTGCTATGTAAACAGCTGACTATGCTAAACGTGCGCTGTGCTGCCATTTATGGCGTGCTTCATGCATGCATGAATGAATGTGTTGAATAGAACTGTTTTTGTTTAGCAATGACATCCTCGCTTTCAACCAGGAAGTGCGCAGATGGGGCTAATGTGAAATTTCCCAAAAGTATGCAATTTTCGGGAAAAACAATTTTGGTGGCTTTTTGTAGATATAACCATGTATAAATTGCACACGAAAAAATGCAACATATAGGTTGTTCACTAAGCACTGAGCTTCGCTTTCAAACCTAGAAATATGCAGATCAGTGCTATTTTCGTCAATCTGAAATTCGTTGGTTTTGCACTGCCAGTTCTATTACACTCTTTCTATGTCGACCAATACCTGGTGTGCATTCCACTCACACAAACAACGCAACGTTCACCAAATTTGTATTTATGTTTTTTAGTTCTTTCTGGTATAAATGAAACTAAGGATTTCTCAAAAGTGCATATCGCACTGTAGCTCGAAATCCTGAAGAAATCTGTAGGAAGATGAGGAAGAAATGTTCAGTTTTTGAAGTGGGAGGAAAACCCCAGAATGATATTCTCATGAAGACTCATGGAATCAGGCAGGAACTGAAAACCCAATCCACATGTCGGCCCTGGTGGGATTTGAACCAGGGTCACAGCGAGGAAAGTACCACTAGGCCAACCTGCCCCCCCCCCCCCCATAAATCATATTAAATATTTTATATATATTGATGTACATCCCAATGGAACATTGCTCTCGACACTGGCCAACGTTTCCAAAGTTTGCGTACGCGGAACGCATCCTGTGATTCCCTTTGAGCAAAGGATACACATACGTAGGGATGCCCTTGGATGCTAGCAGTTTGTGTATGAGTTTCTCCGTGCCATACCAGTTGAACCCAGGCGTGGCGTAGCCGATGCGTGGCAAGTGCACACTAGCTGTAAAAGTTAGGAAGTGACAAGCATGAAATTTGTATCGAATTGTAAAGCATTATTTTTGTTTATTTTACAGACAGGCAAACACACAAACAAAATAAGGAAAAGGAACAAAGGAGGAAACATCAAATGAACAAATGGGCCAATGAACAAATGCACTGAATAAAACAACAAAGGGACACACTAACAAAGAACAAACAAACAAACACAAAAACAAGAAAAACATCAATAAACAATTTTGTAAGACTATATTAAATTATTAAAAATATTTAGCAAATAATATAGAGCAAGTCCAGGCAAGAACTATACTCTGAAACCTCTGAATACAATTTTCTATTTAACATGGAAAAGGAGTATTTAAAGTAGGATGTGATTTTAACAAAATATGGTCCAAAATCACATCCAAAGCGCAGAATCACAATGGCATTGAAGTCAAAATGTATTTTTTACATTGTGATTTTTAGTACCAAATGTTGAAATGACATCGTCCTAATCCTTACATTAACAGAAAATCAAATTATGAAGAGGCTGCCAGTCCAACCCCTTATGTATAACTCAGAAAATCTCAGAAAATGATGCCTTGGGGATTAAATGTAAAACTAACAAATTTCGACAAGTAACCGTCTCTTTCGTCACGTTGCAGGTGTTAAATGAGTAGGGAACGTGCTAGAAAGTACTAAACTGTACCAAGTACTGTGATCTTTCAAATGTGATCCACAGGTGGTAATATTCTTTACATCCATCTGGTAAGGTGGGTGAATATGGAAGAAATCCGCCCAAGTTGTGACTTACCGTTATGTTTCTTGGCTGCTCTGTACACCCTTTGAAGGCCTTGGTTCAGTGCATATAGCTTGATCCCAGACAGGTTGTTCCGTCGGTCTCTATGCTGAGCAACTATCAAGGCGACCTAAGCAAACCAAACCAGACTATTGATAAACTCAAAACCAACATATACAATAGTCTGAATTTTCCCCCACAGGCTGTCGGAAAGCACTGAACACTGAACAGAACATAACATAACATAACATACGGAACATACATTTAGGCAAAGTACTGCATTTGACAAAATACGAGCGGCATCATTCCCAATTGGGCTCTATTCCCATTTCGACTGATGCTTACCATGTCCTTGCCATTACTGCGGCTCATCTTGTCATCGATGCCAATCAAATGAGCATCCCCAAGGGCCAGATCTATTAAACAATAAAAAAACAAAAACAAAAAAAAACAAAAAACAATTGATATCGTTTCGGTTTGCGGTAACACCATGTGTTTATCTCAATTAACGAGAGGCATGGGTTCTGAAAAGAGCCTCAAAACTTATAAAAAACAATGGGTTAAACTTAAACCTCATACCCTCAAGTAAGTTGATGGTTAAAAATCAAACGATTCTAAAACTTCTGTTGGAAACTAAATTCAAGTATTAAAAAAAAATTCAACCATATGTGAACATCGACAAAAAAAGATTACATCAAAATTAAAAAAATTATTAATCACAATAAAATTGAATCAGGATGTTGCTGGGCATTACTAACTATTTAACCCCTTGAGCACGGTATTTTACGGAAGACGTCAGGGTGTTGCAGCGGTTCTGGCAGCCAAGCGAACCGCTAGCATGACATACACAATAATCCAACAATGGATTGAAACTGCACAAACAGCGGCCAATGGCGTCATCCGGCCTGTTGGCACTGTTTTGTTTGCGCCCTATGGCGTCATTCGTACGCAAGGGGTTAACATAAACAAGGGCTAAATTTATGTTTCTGCACTCATGATGAGGTTGCCATGACAAGTAATCTCCATGCCAACTGATGAGAAATACCTTTCATTTTTCCAGCCAGCTCATACTGTGTCTCCGGCTGGTCTGACCGCCTGTGAAGTGCTGTGAAGAGTCCTCCTTTGCCCCATGATCCGCTGTCATCTGCAGAGCCAAATTGTGATGTGAAAGGGCAAAAAATGTCTCTCTAGTTGCTCTCTCCGACATGCAAAGCCTCAAAGCACACTTGCATCAAACACGGGGTACCTACTGGTCCTTGCCAGGCCTTGCGCTAACTTTTTCCTAGATAACCCAATGGGATGGCTACTTGCAGATTTTAAAAGCCATTTTAGAGTTTTACTAGCCCGTATATATTTTAGGGGTTTTTAAAAAACAATTATGTTTTATTTTTTATTTTAGACTACGTTCTATTTGGCGCACCAGTCATGAAATTGTATTTTAGAAAATAACAGGCCGGTGGTAAATGACACAGCAGGCACTATATACTGTCTAGATAAACTGCTATCACGCCGGAAAAACACAAATACAATCACATAATGACTCAGTTTATTGTGATCCTGTATTTATAAATACCGAAAGCATTATTTTGATGTACTTTTTAACAGGTACACAAAGGTTACTGAATTTTTCACTCGCCCACAGGGCAATCAAGGAAGCAAGTTTGGGTAGCCCGAAGCAATTTTCATTAGAATTTGTACACCAGACCTAGAACTATTTAGAGGCCAGCTTGCTCCAAATCGTAGGTTGTACACTCACCGATGCAATGGACCACAATGGCATCATTATCGCCGGTGTTGATCGGCTCAGTGACGTCACCACTCACATACTGGATCACCCTGGCATCACTCCCATCATCCCACAGTGTGAGGTCACCTTCCTCCTCCTCCTCATCCTCCTCATCTGTGTCCATGGAGATGTTAGCGGACTCATAGTCATTGGCTGCCCATAACTCATCCCTGGGAGAGAAATGGGTACGTTATCAAGTACACTAGGGTTAATTGCATATTGCCTGAAAGTGGTATCAATTGCAGTACCGCTGTTTTTTTCACGGAACAAACATTAAAGCCTAGCTGACTAAGATAATGAGCTTGTTCTATACAGGTCAGCTGGAAACTGTAAATCTTTGACAAGCCGATGGGGATTTAATAAGCTCCAAGCTTCAGTTTGGACCTCATGATTATTCAGTTATTCAAGCTTCCTGGCTTCCCATTCAGCAGCAAGGTGTAAGGTACGGAATGTGACGCTGCAGAGAAAAACACCGGTACCGCAATTTATCATGAAACGTGGAGTACATACATGAATGAGAGACATGAAGAAAAGCATAGCTTGTCAAAAGGAAGGAACGATGTTTAGCACATTTTGCAAGAATCTCTGTGAGTTAAGCTCATTTTGAACCAACGGGCATACAGTATTGTTTGAATTACTTACATTTTCTGTCTTCTCTCTTGGGCTCTACGGACCTCTTCCTCCTCCAACATCCTGGCTCTTTTAGCGGCTGCTTCCTCTCTCTTAGCTGCTGCCTCTTCTCGCTAAACATGAAACCAAATACCCAATTCTAATTGAAGTTCATCAAGACATTATTTACTAGCTAAACCGGCATTCTGTGACCAGCATACAATTTTACTTTAGACTATGTTCAGCTCAAACTGTACTGATAAAGCCATAATAAATAAATTTGGGAGACAATTTGGGAGACTGCAAACATAGGGAAAAAAAGCTCAGTTGGTAGAGCACTGATACAGTATTCATGATGTCGTGGGTTCAAATACCACTCCTGCTAGCTTACATTGTTGAGTCTTGAATTCATTCAAGTAAGTTTTCCTTGTGGTTTGTTTGATGAAATCTTTAATCCTAACAACTTAGCATACCTTTCTCTTCCTTTCCTCTAGTTCCTCTGGCATATATTCCTTTTTCTTGCGTTGAGGCAGAGGTAGTTCAGGGATATCTTTAATGCTGCGGTGTTTTCGCAAAGCTCGGGGTAACTGTGTATTGTCCTCCTGTTGGGCTAGTTCAGCTTACGAAAAAATTTAACAACTTTCACAGACTCAACAAAATCAAATTTCTTGTGTTCCCATCCTTCTACATTAGCCTTCTTGAGATATGTTCTGTACACCCTTTGAAGGCATTGGTTCAGTGCATATAGCTTGATCCCAGACAAGGAGCATGCTTATTTGGTTTTGGTTAAATTTTAGATTGTGGTCCATGGTCTGACTGCTGCAAACTGGAAATCTTTGACAAGCCGACTGGGCTTTAATGAGCTCCATGCTAAAGTTTTGACCTCATGATTATTCAGTTATAGCCGGCTGGCTTTCCATTCATCAGCTAGGTTTGAGGTACAGAATGCGGTGCCGCAAAGAACAACAGCGGTACCACAATCGATACCACATCTGAAAAATATGAATTGCTCCCTAACACATCTAGTTTTAGGGGAGTATGTATGGTGGACCCCCCCCCCCCCCCCCCCCCCCCAGAACTAATCCACACCAACTTATTCGGGTGCGTTCTAAGGTCCTTAAACACATTTGGGATGTTAACAGTGAAAACAACCAGATGCTCTGGCGATATCCAAGATGGCGGCCAATATGGCCGCCAAAAATTGTCAAAATTGGGAAAAGTCATATATCAGTCAAAAAATATGATAAAACTATAAATAAAATTGAAAATTAATTCAACTGTTGCAAACTGCTGACTGACTGAATGGACCTGAAATATACAAATAAAAAAATAGCTGGCCTGACGTTTCAAACTTAAGCAATATTTTTCTCAAAGGCAAATGACAGAGTACAAGAAACAAACATGTAGGGAACACACATGCAAGAGGGGGTGGGTGGAGAAACACAAAAGAGGGATGCAAAGGAGCATGGCAGTGGGTAAACATCAAGGGGAGGGGAAAGGACAGCCAGGAAGAAAGGGAAAAAAGAAGTGTGGTTAGGGTAAGGATGAAGGAGTGGAGGGATTAAGATGAAGGATGAAGCTAGGGAAAGGGGACAAAGGAGTGTGGTGAAGGGGGGGGGGGGGGGTTAAATAGAAGGTGGTGAGATGATAGGGCAAGAGAAGAAACAAAGGGAAGTGGCAAGGATAAACAGGAAATGGAAAGAAAATCCCATGTGGCCAAGTGGGCAAGAGACCCCAAGAGGGTTTGCTAGGAGGATAAACAAATGACAATGGGGGAAAATTAAGAGTTAATCATTCCCTTCCTGGATGTTGAGACCATGTGGCTGAATAGTCCGAAGACGTTTCATCCACACTTTCTCTCTGCTAAGGCGAACTGAGTCCTTGCGGTGGCCAAGTGATTCTAACAATAAAATTGTTAGATATATGTTTTTGACCCTTACAAATTCATTTCTGGTATTCTTGTTTTGCTATCAAATGCTTCAAATTCAAGATGGCGGCCAATATGGTCAGCAAAAGTGGTCAAATTTGAGAAAAATCGTATTTATCAGCCAAAAATTGAGAAAAGTCATATATTGGCCAAAAAGTTAAGTGATGAGTATTAGTGAAATGATTTGTAAACATGTTTTCAAATTCACGATTGCGGTCAAAATGACCGTGGTAAATTAAAAGAAATACAAAATACATGTATCAGCAATATATTAAAATAACCATGAACACTCACTTGCTGTTGTGAAAGAGAAAATAATACATACCAATTCTTTAATATCTGGAGGTATCTCACAAAAAGGTAAAACCTATAGACATTTTATATAGCGAGTGTCCACCGCTTTAACACACACACTTGGTACTGTTAAAGACAAATTAATATACATTTTGTACCCATGTCATTTACATCTGGAGGTATCTCAAATAAAGGCAAAAGTATTTGACATTTTATAAAGCGATTGTCCACCGCTTTAACACATACTTGGTATTGTAAAAGACAAAATAATAAACCCATTCTGTAATACATCTGGAGGTATCTCAAATAGAGGCAAACTTAAACCTAAGGTAACTGGTTTGCGGTAGCACCATGTATTAAATCTCTTTTGTGAGTTTGTGTTGTTCTGATAAGAACCGGAGGGAACTCAACGTTTCGGACAGTATGCTCTGCCCGTCATCAGGAGACTGAGGGATTCCAACAGTGAAGCGGGCTTATATGGTGTCTAGAAGCGATGAAGCGTGAGAAGGATGCAAACTCATGCAGGGCTTGGGGATGCTTGATGATCATTGAGGCGTGTCATTCTGAAGGAAGGAGCGAAGGGGGAGGTTGCCAAGGGTATAGGGGACCCATAGGCTGGAGAACTAAGTTATCCTAGGGTATAGGAGACCCATTGGACTGGGAGGTAAGGATGGGGCCCCACATGTCGCTGATGGAGAAACCGATGTCTTAGGGAACCTTGTTGTGATTGAAGATTTCAATGGCTTCTCTGATGCGGCAGGGGTACCAGCGTTCGAAGCTGGTGATGAGTTCGGCCTGGCTCCAGTTGATCTGATGGTCTTTGGTGTGGGAGTGTTTGACTATGGCTGATTTCTCATAGTCTCCCTTTCTGCCATGGGCTTTGTGTTCATTGAGTCTGGTGGGGAGGTCCCTGCCAGTCTCACCGATATACACTTTGCCACATTGGCAGGGGATCTTGTACACTCCTGGCCTGCGCTCTGAGTCTGACTGGTCCTTGTGCGAAGTCAGCAGATTCTGGATCGTCATGGGGGCTGTGTGGTAGACTCGAATCCCATGCTTGTGGAGGATGCGCTGGATGTGATGTGAAGTACTGCCTAAGTAGGGGAGAGTAACGGGACTAGGGACCCTAACTAGTTGGCTTTGGGTATAGACGCGACCCTTTGGCCGGGGGTGGATCTGGGGTCTTGTGTCTTGACTTGGATGGGCTTGTATCCGTTGCGTTGCAGTGCTGTGGTGACGTGATGGAGTTCCTGGGTTTGATGTTCCTTGTCGCAGACGTTGTATGCTCTGCGGACGAGGGCCCGGTTGATGGAAGTCTTGATCTTGGGGTGATGGAAGGAACTGCTGTGGAGGTATCTATCGGTGTGGGTGGGTTTGCGGTAGACACTGGGGGTAAGACTGCCGTCCTGCTTTCTGGACACCTCAACATCAAGAGATGAGATGTTGCCATCTCTTTCTTGTTCCATGGTGAACTGGATGCTGCTGTGAAGCCCGTTGAGGTGTTCCAAGAAAAGCCAAAGGTTATACTGCCCGTGCTGCCAGATGATAAAGGTGTCAAATTACCGGAGCCAAACCCTAGGTTTGTGGTCTGCTGTGGCGATGGCGGTCTGCTCAAACTCTTCCATGAATATGTCGGCCAGAACCGGGGATATAGGATATCCCATGGAGGTTCCAGCCGACTGTTCGAAGAAGTTATCCCGCCATCGGAAGCTGGATGAGTTGACACATGTGAGGAACAGATCATGAAGCTGGTCAGGAGTGAGGTCGGAGCGGTCCTTGCAGTGTTGTAGTCAAGACCATCACAAGACCACACAAGACCCTGCAAGACCAGCACAAGACCAGCACAAGACCAGCAGTCTTAATCCAAGTCTTAAGCTATTCAAATGAACTGTAACAAAAGCATTCCTTTGTCATGGTTTATGCCTGTTACTTGTGCCTGTTACAAGCTGGTCTTGTGAATGGTCTTATGCATGGTCTTATGCCTGGTCTTATGCCTGGTCTTGAAATGGTCTCGACTACAACACTGGGTCCTTGAGGGTGAGGTCTGCTTGGAGTCTGTCCTTGGCGATGGTGCTGGCGTCGGAGGTGGGGACATTGGTGAAAAGGGAGACGACATCAAAGCTGACCATGATATCGTCCGGCTGGAGGGTGAGGCCTTGGATGAGGGTGGCAAACTAGTCGGAGTTCTTGATGTGGTGCTCAGTGTTGCCTACCAAGGGTTGAAGTATCTTGGCAAGATGCCTGGCTGTGTCGTAGGTGTGGCCTTCCCTGGAAGCTACGATGGGACGCAGGGGAACATTCTTCTTATGTATCTTGGGATGTCCGAAGAACCTGGGGCACTTGGAGCTGGATGGCCGGTGGTGTCTGTACAAGGGCTGAGAGATGTTGCCGGAACACTGGAGAGAAAGACGCTTGCCTTGCAGCCTCCTCTCGATGGATGGTGTAGGGTCTTTCCGGATTTCACGGTAGCAGTCCGAGTTGAGGATGTCCGCCACCTTGCGGTCATACTCGGCCTTGTCCATGACGACAGTGGCATTACCCTTGTCCTCTCGAAGAATGTGGATGGAATGGTCTTGGCGCAGTGATGTGATGGCTGACCGGTCTTGTCTGAAGATGTTAGGCTTGGCTGGTTTGTGTTTCCGGAGGGATTGATTGATTGATCTGCAGACGGATCTCATCGGCAGCATGCTTGTCAAGATGGCAGAGGGTGGGTTCGGTGTGTTGGATGATCTCTTCTACAGGGGATGATCGAGGGACAGGGGACAAGGCCGGGACAAGGCCGGGACAAGGTCTCTTCCGCGGACAGGGTACGCCGGCTCAGGTTGACTATGTGCCGGGTGATGAAGGATATTTAATAGTGAAGGTGGGGTTTGGTTTGGTGTGGTGCAGGTTGAAGGGTACAGAGCATCTCATTCGGCTGGAGGGTTGGGGGCGTAGAGGGATATAGAAGTTCTTATGTCCAGGGTCGGGGCTGTGGGAGTGGGGATATAGGTGATCTCATTACCTGGGTTGAAGCAGGGCTGGGACTGGTCTTGGTCTTGCGCTTGGTGATACTCCGGAATTTCTTGATTTGGCGTGGTTGCTGGAGGAAAGGGTGAGCTGCTGAATCTTCCCGAAATCAGCCCTGGAGACAGGATGCAAGGGTGGATCTGGTGGGACTGATGCGGAAATCCCACCTCCTACAGAGCATGGCTGGACCCGATGTGGAGACTTCATTGAGCCAGTGCGGTCAGAGGGACCTGTCTTGCCATCCCGTCTTGAAGACATCCTGGCTGAAGTCACATGACGAAGATGTCGATATCGATGGAGATGATGTAAATAAATCCGACTGTTCAGGTCTTGACGACTATGACAGTGACTAATGCTATGTCGTATTCAAAGCAGTAGACAATCTCTATATTAAATGTAGAGATTGCAATGCTTTTCCTCTTTTAAAATATCAAGTGTGAAAGCGGTGGACAGTCGCTATATAGAATGTGTATAGGTTTAAGTTTCGCCTTTATTTGAGATACCTCCAGATGTATTACATAATGGGTTTATTATCTTGTCTTTCACAATACCAAGTGTGTTAAAGCGGTGGACAATCACTATAATTATAAAATGTCTATAGGTTTAACTTTTGCCTTCATTTGAGGTACCTCCAGATGTATTACAGAATAGATATATTATTTTGTCTTTCACAATACCAAGTGTGTTTTAAAGCGGTGGACAATCGCTATATAAAATGTCTATAGGTTTAACTTTTGCCTTTATTTGAGATACCTTCAGATGTAAATTACATAATGGGTATATTATTTTGTCTAACAGTAGTGTTACCAAGTGTGTGTTAAAGCGGTGGACACTCGCTATATAAAATGTCTATAGGTTTTACCTTTTTGTGAGATACCTCTAGATATTAAAGAATTGGTATATGTATTATTTTCTCTTTCACAACAGCAAGTGAGTGTTCATGGTTTTTTAATATATTGCTGATACATGTATTTTGTAATTCTTTTAATTTACTACGGTCATTTTGACCACAATCTTGAATTTTAAACATGTTTACAAATCCGAAAAAGCCAGATATGAGTTTAAAATGACTTTCAAATAGGCCTACATAATGTCAACTTTCACTTACACTCATCACTTACCTTTTTGGCCAATATATGACTTTTCGCAAATTTGACATTTTTTGGCATCCATATTGGCCGCCATTTTGAATTTGGTGCATGGTAGCAAAATAAAAGAATGCTTGAAAGTATTTTGTAAAAACATCAAATCATTTCATTTATGCCTTTATCATAATTTTTGGTTGATATATACAATTTTTCTCAAATTTGACCACTTTTGATGGCCATATTGGCCGCCATCTTGAATTTGAAGCATGATAGCAAAACAAGAATACCAGAAATGAATTTGTAAGGGTCAAAAACATATATCTAACAATTTTTTAAATGTTTTTATCATATTGTTTGGCCGATATATGACTTTTCCCAATTTTGACCAGAGCATCGGGTTTTTTTCACTGTTAACATCCCAAATGTGTTTTAGGACCTTAAAACGCACCAGAAAAAGTTGGTGTGGATTAGTTCGGGGGGGGGGGGGGGGGGGGGGGGGGGGGGGGGGGGTGGTGCACGGGGGGGGGTGGGGGGGGGGGGGGGGGGGGTGGTGCACGGGGGGGGGGGGGGGGGTGGTGCACGGGGGGTCCCCCATAGATACTCAACTATTTGCCCATCTGTAGTTTCTTAGCATGAACCTACCAGCAATGAGCAGTTCAAATGCTTCCTTGTCTTTGCTTGATGCTGCCGGTTCCTTGGAATAATCCTTCCCCTCGAAAACGTACATGTCGCCCGCTTTATAAGATAAAGAGAAACAAGTACAAATTATTTCATCATCAAACAAACCACAAGTGAAACTGACTGGGTGATATGAATGAATTTTCAAAGTGAACAAAGAAAACTGGCAAGAGACGAATTTGAACCTGCGACCTTCATATGACAGTGTGTAACACTGTTATAAAGAATATTCAATAAGACTTGATTGGGACAAATGAAATAGGAAAAAGTAAGAAAAACAGGAATTTCAAATAAAAAGTAGGACAAGTAGGAACAATGTAAAAAAGGGAAAAAATAGCAAAAGTAGGAATACTTGAAAGCCTGGGCTTTGGGCTATGGCTCACCAATGCATCACAATTTAAAGCTATTGACTATTTGTCTCAGATGACCCAAAGCCCGCAAAAAAGCAAGTCACCTTGGGATGTCCCTTCCATGTCCTCACTTTCCTCTTCCTCGAAAGCATGCTGGGTAGAGATTTCCTCGTCCTCGATCCACTCACCCCCGACGCTACCACCCAGCATTCCTTTCAGGTCCACGTCATCGATGCTACTATCCTCTGATTGTAAGAGCTTGTCCAGTCCAAATTTTAGCATTTCCGAGAGCTACAAGCAGAAATAGCATCAACAACTCAAATTGGAAATACAGCATGGACTTTCTATGTCACCACTTCCTCTTATTAACACGATGTCTCATTTTGTCTGCCATCTGCCTTGTTCGTATCCTTCATTTTTGTTTATCACCGAACTAAAATCCTTTCCTGTGTTTCCCCCCATCTGGGTAATTCTTACCAGTGGCCTTTCATTAGTTCTAAATTCCTTCATTCTAAACTTTCAGGCACTTTACTTGCCTGGCTGTCTCATCACATCCTTTCACTGTTGTTGTTCCAAAGGCTAGTACTGTGAGATAATCTTTAAGTTTGTTCCCTCTCACAGCCTCTCTTTGGTACTCCTTACCTGTAACCTGCTTCCCTTCCACCTATAATCTTTCACAATGCAAACGGAATGTGAATAGATACCTTATCCCTGTGATTTCTGTCTCTTCTTGTCTTTTGCAGCGCACACCCTGAGTGGCCTTTTGTTGGGCAATACCCATAAAAAAACATTTTTTCATTTCTTATCTTCATTATTATTTAATAAATAATTCCTATATTGTGATGTCGGCAGTAAAAAAAATCAACTGGTTGAGTTGAGGGTTAAAATAAGACGCACGGCGCACTGCCCACTTTTGGATAAACATGACTCAATTCTGTGCACAAGTCAATTGGGAAAATGGTCCCCAAATTGGACATTTTCAATATTTCATGCAATTAGTCCAAAGATAAATTTAATAACTTGAGCCTGTGAACCATCTTTGGAAAAGAAAGGTCTCCTCCTTCCTTGTCTAATAAAAAACAAAATGTAGAAATTTCCTGTTAAGTCCTAACATACAAAAAGACGTTACATGAGTTGCATTTTCAGCCGGACTGACTCCGCCCAGAGAGAACTGTCCACCCTCTATCACTTGGTTGGTCAGCTGCAGTTTGGCGTCTGCTCGTTTGATTATTATTTCTTCCACTGAGTCCTTGCCCACTAGACGAATAATCTTGACTGGCCTAGGGAGAAGAAATAACACTGAGCGGTAAAATGTGACGGACTTGAAAATATTCAAATATTTGAAAAGCATTTGTTCAGTCTGTTCAAATACTCCAGTTGTACACAGGGGTTGAGATTTGAGGAAAATGAGAAATCCACGATTGAGAGGCATTTAATTTGTATGGCTTTGCTGAAAAATGCACAAGAACATTTCATTTTTGACCCAAAGATACGGTTCAATATATTAAAAATGGCGTCATTAGAATGAAAAGAAGACTGTTTCAGGTTGCAGAGGTCATTTTGGAATGGTGAAAACAATTTAAGGACCAAAAAATCTTTGGAATCAGTCTCACCCAAAATCCTCAAATCAGGAAAAATCCGGAGAAATCTCACCCGTGTGAGCATAGTTGATCCTCAAAATGTAATTGAACAATATCCAGCAGGATACAAAGGAACATATATGTGTAAGAATCAGAATTATAAATCATGAATTGAAGATTTGCAAGAACAGATTCAGATACTCTCAGTTGTGTTATCACCAACAAAACTAATGGGTTTTTATGTATCCAGGCAACATTGTGCAAGGGTTAAATCTTTAGAAAAAAAGATATACAGTGAAATCTCGATAAGTCAAAATCGGTTAACTCAAAAACCCGGTTAACTCGAAGTAAGATTTTATTCCCGTGAAAAGAATAGCAATCATGTATAAACATGCCCACACTAAAAACTCGAAATTTTGGACCGGTAACTCCAGATAAGTCAAACTCAAAATCGCCAGGTGCAGAAATAAACTTGCATAATTAGGCCACAGAAGAAACTACAATCCTTTTGTTAGGTTAAGGAATCTCCCAGGACCCCAATCAATAAACCTAAACTCAGGTATAGATAAGCAACAAAGAGGTTATTATTTTAGCATCCATATCATTGGAGCAGCTGCCTACTCGCTCTGGTGCAACTTACAATGATTAAAGCGAACTGCAGGTGACCCGCCCAGAAAGGCTGAAGACGCAAAGCGGCCTTGTCACTGCAATCCTTTGAAGAAGCGCCCACGCAACCACGATGCAGTTGGCAATGATTCAAGTGAACTGCTGACCAATCAAACAGTCGCATGTGCTTGCTGCAGTGACGGGTGGCTGGATCGTTTCAAGGGATGCCGCACGGGATTGTTTTCTTGAGAGAGGGCGCGTGCCATCTCGAGAGAGCGCGCTCGCCATCTCGAGAGAGGGCGCTGTCGTGACTACGGAGATGACAGACAAATGGCTACGCAATGGACTGCCAAAAATTTTGGCGGAATACGAAGTGAGAGGCATCTTTAACGCCGATGAAACGGGCCTGTTTTATTGTCTCTTGTCCGACCATTCCCTCACACTAAAGGGGGAGACCTGCAAGTGCAGAAAGCAAAGATCGCCTAAAAATGCCGTAATTTCATGCTCTATCATGGCCGTTACGTTTGATATTCTCTTGGTATTTATGTAAGTAATCTTTGGGAAAAAAGGGGACCTTGGGTAACTCGAAGCTCCGCTTAACTCGAAATTGGAGCCCATTCCCCTGATGAGGTTCGACTTATCAAGATTTCACTGTACATATGAATTATGTATTTTATAATGCAAGTTCACCCTGAAAATGGCTAAAAACAACATGAGGGAGCAACAAGAAAAAGAATCAAAGATGCAAAAGGTAGGAATTAAGATTCCTCATGAAGCAGGAAACAGGGATGAGATTGTCAATGAAGAAAAAAGTCTGAAAATTGATGAAATGTCTGAAAAATACATATCTTTCTATTATACTAATGTCTTTCCCTGAGATTAAAGAAGTCTGAATTCAGATAAAAGTCTGAAGAATCTCATGCCTGAGGAAAGATCATAAGATGAAGGAAACATGCACCAGGCAAAGAATTCCAGAGATACAGAATGATGGAAAAAGCTCTGCACAGCTTTTTGTTCTACATCTTTGTACAGCCAGAGTATATTGATAACAGGCTGAAAGCCGAGTTTCACGCTCAAACACTCTAAATGGAGCAAGCAAGCTGGACAAGTCGGTGGAACATTTACCATGAAAATATCTGTCGAACAGACTGAGAGTCTGTGTAGTCTATGATACGTACAACTTTTATAACCAATTTGCATGGAAACAAAATTGCTCATACATGTATATTCCACTGCCATTACCTATGCATTATACTCTTGTTAAATACCATGAGCATTCTTTTTACAGCAGCATGAAACGCGCCGTGGGCTTCTGCTCGCTATGTTGGTAGGTGGGTGGGTGGGTGAGTTTGTTTTTGCATTCAATAGGGGACCTTTAACAATGGAGGACAATAGGGTCCCCGATTGAGAAAGGTCCCCGTTTGAAAATCGTGTACAAAATCAATGGGAGGCCTTCCGAAAATGTTAAAGTACAAACAAAAAAGGGACAATAGGAGGTCCCCGATTGCACCCGTTTACACACTTGTGTGTGTGGGTGGGTGGACAGTTTACTCAACTTATTCTATCCGGGTCTATTACTGTTTCCATGCTACGCGTGTATCACAGCTTTGCAAGTGAGTATGGGAATAGCTGTTTTGGTAACACTGATGCGCATGCGTCTTATTTGCATATTAGATCACGCCCCATTGCATTGCAAAATTCGCGGTTGTACGGTTCGTGGACCTACTGAAGTTTTAATGCGTATACCGGCCGTGGGCTGTACCACTTAGTACTTGTTTCCTATGGAGTGCACATACAGGACAAAGACCTGCAGTTAATACACACCTCACACAACTGTTATCCCAATAATCTACATGTTCCCACCTTGTCTGTCCAATCCTGTGTGCTCTGGCCGCAGCCTGCAGATCATTCTGGGGGTTGAAATCGCTGTCCACAAAGATGACGGTGTCCGCGGCAACAAGGTTTAACCCCTGACCTCCAGCCTTGGTGCTGAGCAAAAAGGCAAAGGTCTCCTCTTGCTCGTTGAAGTTTTGAATCGCCAGGAAGCGCTCCTCGCTGCGGACGGAGCCATCTAGACGTTCATAGGAATAACCTGACAAGACAACCATTTGGAGATTGCTGTGCATTTAAATCAGAGTTGTATTCGAGTCCCTGCAAGTCCTTCCACAAGTCCTGTCGCAAGCCCAGTCAGAAGTCCTTTCATAAAGCTGGTCACAAGTAACTGGATGAACAATGACAAAGGAATGCCTTTGTCAAAGCTCATTTCAATAGCTTGCGATTGGAATTAGGACTGGAGGACTTGTGATAGACTTGCAGGGACTTGAATATACATCCCTGATTTAAATTGCTTGTCATTCATGATGTTCATATTGATGCACAACTTTGGATCATTAGGGAGTATTAGGGGAGGGGTTGGGGAGGAGTTGGTGGAGGGGCTGGGATGGGGGAGAGGGGGCAGAGGGAGGGGGGAGGGGGAGGGGGGTGGGGGAGAGGGGGGGAGGGGTAGGAGGAGGGGGGGAAGGGGGGAGAAGGGGGAGGGAAGGGGGATAAAGAGGGACCCCACCCCATCCCTAGGTCTGCCCCTGCAGTTAGTGCACAGTTTGCATTACAATTGATAGACATTCTTCACTAATGGTGAGCACGTTCATGAAATCTTGTCCCGGTAATATTTAGTTAGTTGCCATGACTTACAGCCAAACACAGACGAGTTAGCTATCAAACAGATAATAAATTTTACTACATGTATCTCTTTTTTTCAGAAAGCAGTAAAAACAGCTGGAGTGGAGTCTACCTCTGTATCCAAGATAATCCTGCAGAATATCCAGCATGCGCGTCATCTGCGAGAAGAGGAGCACTTTGTGGTTGCGTTGCCGAAGAAATGTCAAGAGCTGGTCCAGCAGGTGCAGCTTACCGCTGGAGTCAACCAGGTGCTCACCTAGCTGAAATGGCTCCAGTTCCACACCTGAGGTCATAAGGTCAGATCAGAGACAAGACAAAAGTCAGATCCAAGGTCAAATGAGATGTCGGGCCAAGGAATCAGATTTAGGTGAGATATGGAGTTAGTTTGAGGTCAAATTTGAGGTCTGGTTTGATTTGATGTACAATTTTGGTTTCATAAAGGTAAAACAATTCGAACAATCAGACTGAAGGCCAGCCATAGGTCAGACAAAGCTCACACAAAGGTCAGGTTAGGTTAGAGGTTAGGTTAGAGGTCAGGTCGGTGAATCAGATTCGCATTGGATTTGGTTTGAATAGGTTTGAAATTCTTTTGTGTATATTTAACAGTAAATGGTCTTTGCTACATGCTTCAGCATTTACTTGTGAGTTTTGTTTTGTTTTTTTGTTAGTCCTTCTGTACGTCTATTATTTGTCTGTTTGGTTGAGTGTCCGCTGGTCATTCTTTAGTCATTTGTTTCTTTGGTTGGTTGGTCATTGTGTTAATATTTCCCTATTAATTAATTAACCCTCCTATACTTATAACTATCACAGCCTATCAAAAACTCTTAACACCAACTCTCACAGTTTGTGTCTGTTTCAATCTGACATTTGATAGGTTTTGATCTGTACAGCAGCTGGGTCGATTTTGGCTCTGAGAACAGGAGGGTTAATTGATGTGCTCGGCTTATGTTTTTCTTTTTTGATCCACTCACGTCTGAGAGTCATAATCAAGTTTAGGCAAGATTTAAAGCAACTTGCCAATTTGAGGTAGTTATTTAATGAGACCGTACCGACAAACAGATACGGGTGGTTGACAACTTTACGTAGCTGCATGAGAACATTCATGAGGCTCGTCTTTGGTTTCTGGCTTGTCGGATCCTGTGCCTGGAACACCTCTGCAGATGGAGAAAAACAATGTGATTTAACCAATTAAGTTCACTGCATTTCAACAGTATCATAAATACGACAACCCCATCTCGGCTACTTTGAACAGAATTAATAATCTTAATTTCGCATAAACTGAATGTACAAAAAAAAGAGATAAAAAGCCCGACAGTGACATGAAGGAATGCAGGGTTGTGTATAAGAACTTTATTGTGAGGTTGCTCGCCCTTACCGCCACTCGTTCAACAGCGTTACCACAATTTTTACCACTTTCAGACAGTATGAAATGATGCCTGATAATTCTTGTTGGCTTGCCAGTATATGTCTAGATTCAAATGATCAAGCTGCGGATTGGATATTTTGCTGCCCCATGTTAATTTTCTCATGTGGGAAACCCTCAAATGCAAGATAGAACTTGCTTCAGTTACCGTGATCCTTGGTTAAGACGGCCTTGTATAATTTCTTTTGCAGGGCCGACTGGCCATGGTACAGAATTACCTGCAGAGAAAAAAAAAAAGAGTGGAGATACTGCAGTTGTTGACACCTATTTCTACAATTCCATTTGGAAAATACAAATTTAAAAAGTGGTCAGTGACTAAACAGTCATAAAACCTGAATCAATGTGTATTTTATTAAAAACATATGAAGATTGCCTACCTCAGACTTCTTCGGGATGTCCAGAACCACTTCATTCTTGGTTCTTCGCAGCAGAAAAGGCAACAGGATTGAATGAAGATCATTCTTCACTGTGGAAGAGAAAAAACATTGTGGACTAGCTGGTGATTGTTCTTTTTTTTATTTGTTCCTAAACTTCAAAGCTAACAGGTTTAAAAGACCTTTTTTCTGGGCAATAAATGTCAGTTCAAACATATGACATGGATAATATTGCAATAGCAAAAGTACTACAGTCCACTCCCGTTAGTACGAAATCCTTGGGACAGCGTGAAATTGTTTGTTATATCCGAATTTCGTATTATCCGACAAAGTGATTTCCAGCCCATTGTTCACTTTGTATAAGCCCCATTTTACACAGCCCCATTGTACACGTGTTAAAAACAATGTAAAATGTAGTTGTGAAATAATACATCAAATGAAATAAAATTACGAAAATCTTGACGGTCAACCAATGAAGACGAAGCTTACATAACAGAAGTTAACATAACAGAAGTCAACATAACAGAAGTCAACATAACAGACAGCAGCAATTTGAAGAGTAGGCCCTAAATCAACTTGGATCTTCGTTGCACAATGTAAGTAGTCTCTCCTGCACAAATTGTGTCATGGAAAGACATTTTTATTTTCTTATCCTATCGTTTTTCAATATTCCATACTAGTAATCTTTCACAAAGATGCCGAATCCCGCCCGCGGAGCGACCGTATGTTGCATGTTTTCCGCATACACTGGTCCGGTCGTCCATGATCAAGTTTACAAATATCGATAGAGCGCCCTTATGAGACGGTAGCCAAATGGTAAACTATGATTGGCTCCTTTGTGTCATGCATAATTCAGTGGATTATGCGATCTTTTCCCATCACTTTGGATTGGAATTTTGCCAGGGCGATTAGAACAGTTTGGATTTCGATTTTTAAATTCACAGGCTATCAAACACCAGTTGTTTTCAGTAAAATATTTTGAGGTTGTATTTTTTGTTTTTACTTGTGTCGATCTTGTGTTCAATCGGAACAGTTTAGGTTTTTAAGAAATGTTTTTAGGGGTTATCAGAGAGGGTAGTTTGATGATTTTTTTTTTATTTATTTATTTATTGATTTTTTTTTTTGGGGGGGGGGGTTGGGTTAATGACTTATGAATCAAAACCTTTTTTCTGAAAATGTGGGGCTCTGAAAAGAGCCGCTGGGTTCAATTATCTTGACGAAGTCAGTTTGAAGAAAATCTGTTATCAACGTGTGAGTCAACGTGCGGCAACTTGTTAGCTTGCTGCCACGCGTCCGACCAGGTACGTTGCGTGGCCGTAGACTTCGTCTGTAGAACCTGCCAGGCTCGGTAACAAAAGGCACTGATTAACGCTGAACCAGCTATTCGCGCTTTTTTCCCTTTAGCTTTCTAGTTAATTTACCCAAGCCGACAAGAGGCTGACGGGACGTGGGAAGACTGGCACTTTCAGTGTCACCTGCACTTTTTGAGGACGGGCTTCAATTGTTGTTGACCGCAACGGGCCTTCAAATGTTGTTGACCGCAACGGGCGATTAACGACTGTGCACTGTCTCTAATTAGAATGAATTCTCCGTCGGCAAGATGAATCAACCATGACAGACATCAATTGATGACCAATACTGTAGAATGAAAAGCCGTCAGCCAGCATTTGTAAACTTTCGTTATAAATGGGTCGCTAACAATGGATTTTTTATGCAACGGGGTTACAAAATCTTTTTGTTGTAACAGGAATTTCGTACAATCCGATTTTGTGTTAAGCAAATTTTTTCGAACAGAAATGTGCACAATTTTGCCGGGACCAAGGATGTGTTTGTTATAACCGGAATTTTGTCCTATCCCTTTTCGTACTAACGGGAGTCGACTGTATTGCCACAGCTCAGAAAGCCAACTTGAAATGTGACTTCATGCAACAAAATGAGTCTTAGGAATCTTGTTTTGATCACCCAGGTTAACCATTTGGCGCACAGACACACACATTCGACAAATCGTATGGAAATTTGTTGGTTTTTTGTTTGTCTAGGAATTTGTATGTTTTGCATCAGAATTCAACTGATCTGCATTTGACAGAGGAGCATCAGAAATACAATTGTTGTTTCAAACGTCGCATTTGTGTTGAACATATTTCATTTACTCATTCAATGTGGCCAACCAGGAAAAGAGATATTCTGTGACACTAAAAAACAGTCAGTTAGTGAGAATGAGGTGCATTTTTCTCCAAGTATAATTCGGTATCAACTGAAAAGTCGCAAAGTAAAAACCCAAATTTCTGCTAGCAGAAAATCAACATTTTTTAAAACGTGTGTTGCTACTTCTAAAATCTAAATCTCTGCTAGCAAGAAATGGGAAAACGGGGTTGTCCACTTTGGAGCATCACGATTTTTGTCAGTAAGAATTTGAGATTTTTAGTTGTCCACTTTCGAGGCGCCGAGATAATCGTCAAAGTAAAATCGAAATTTCTGCTAGCAGAAAATTTAGTTTTTTAAAAACCGGTGTTGCCATTTCTAAAAACCTAAAATTCTACTAGCAGAAAATGAAAAAATACGGTTGTCCACATTTGACCCTCCATATTCACACCCTGCATGACCTATGACCCTTGACCTGACCTGTGTCATCTGTCATGTCTTCATACTCCTCCAGGAACCTGTCTCTGAGACTTCCTCTGAAGATTCCCGGTGCAACGAATGACATGAGGGAGTACAGCTCCGTCAGGTTATTCTGGACCGGCGTGCCAGTCAAAAGAACGTGGTGACTGATGGTGAACTGAAATACCAAACCAGTCAATTATTATATTAAACCCTAGCCTTTCTCAGGGTTTCAAGAAGACGCAGGTGAAAAAGTTGGAGAATAATAGGATGAAATTCTTTTTAAATAACAGGTTAACCCCTTGAGTATGTTTTTTTACGGGAGACGTCGGGGTGTCGTGGCGGCTCTGGCAGCCAAGCGAAACAGCCACAATGTGTTTGTGCAGTCAAGCGTAACATACACAATAATCCAACAATGGATTGAAACTGCACAAACAGCGGCAAATGGAGTCATCTGGCCTGGTGGCACTGTTTTTTTGCGGCACAGGACGTCTTCCCTACGCAAAGGGTTAAAAGCAGGACTTTTGTGGGCTTTGAGGAGTTGTTTTCGTTGATACTCACCCATATCCACATAATTACAAGCCTCATTTGGCATGTTCTGTACTCAGAACACTTTTGCTCCATACTCAACTAAGCTCTTGGATTCATTCAAAGTAACAATACTCTTGCACCCATGCCCTATATTGTGTGATTTTCATGACAGTCACTGTTATGAAAAATATTCAATGGGATTTCATTTTTCGGAGTTGTAGGACAACAAGTAGGAAAAAGTAGAAAACAAATAGGAATTTCAAAAAAAATTAAGAAAAGCAGGAGCACGATAAAACAATTAGAAAAGAGCAGGAAAAGCAGGAATACTTGAAAGCCGGCAATATATTCCAAGTGGGTATAGCCAGTGTTCACGCTTGGAAAAGGTGTTCCGTTTAAATTATATTGTATTGTATTAAATTATATTGTATTATATTGAGTGATCCCCACAATGTCGCTTCTCAGGTTGTATCGTAAAATTGGGTGTGATCCCTGGCTACACGGCATTCTGGGTTTAAGACTTCTGACTAGTGCCCACTCGAACAAAGATACTGACAATTTGGGAGACCGCCAACATAGGGCAAGATAGCTCAGTTGGTAGAGCGCCGGTACGGTATTCCGGAGGTCGCAGGTTCGAATCCCGCTCCTGCCAGTTTCTTTGTTCACTTTGAAAATGTATTTAAAAATTACCTGGTCAGTTTCCCTTGTGGGTTGTTTGACGAATTAAATTATATTGTAATTACTGTTATTTTCGTGGTTTCACTGTATTTGCCATAAATCTCGGTTTCTATTTTTCTATTGGTTTACACCAGGAAATGATATTCATGTTGATTTTAATTCACATGACTAATAAACTGAATCTGAATCTGAATCTTATTTGAATATCCCAGGGTTCTGACTTTTGAGACCCTCAACCTAACCAGCACACATAACACAGGTGGATAAATTTAACACTGGGTGCCCAAGCGACATCCAGACACCCCTAAAAACATGACTAGAAACATTTTCCTTACTTCCTTGAGAGTCTGATGCAGCAGGGAATTCCGATTCTTGAGACGATGGGCTTCATCAACCACCAGGACCTCCCAGTTATAGCGCTTCAGGAAGGTGGCATCCTTCAAACACAACTGAAACAAATTAATTTATTTATTGAATTTATTTATTTTAGTTCTTTCTGGTAATGAAACCAAGGATTCCTCAAAAGGACACATCGCACTGTAGCTCTAAAGCCTGAAGAAACCTATAGAAAGGGGACAAAGAAATATTCAGTTTTAGAAGTGTGAGGAAAACTCCAGAAGAATATTTTCAGCCTCGGAAAACCACCAGAATCAGGCTGGGTCTCAAAACCCAATAGTTCTGTGCGATAGTTATGTGACCCTGTGTGATAGTTCAATGCCCGGGTGTGATAGTTCAGTGACCCCATGCAATACTTCTGTAACCCAAGACAACGGTTTGTTTGTGCATTGCTTTTCACTGGTGTGAAAACCCTGAGCATGCGCAGATAAAAAGTGAAAAGAGTGGCTGGCGAACTGACCAATTGAAATTCAGCTTTCAGTATTAAATAAAACTTACTTCTTCAAGGACGTTCCTTGAAAACTCCTCCTTCATATATGTATGGTATAATACACAAATATTGACTGCTTCATGTAGTAAAACTAGCCCCCCGAGGTGATCAGTGGAGCATTTTATTTTCGCCTCGGGAAAACTGAATACTCCATGGATCACCGAGGCTTGTTTTACTATACCATGAGATAAAGCAGTCAATATTGCTTTTATAACACCTCTTCCACAGATTCTGCTTATTTAAGCACTAATTTAACTGAATAATTTCATTTAAATACAATGAAATGTACATCTGTTTGAATTGAAAATTAGAAATTTTTCCAAACTACCCCTTAACGAAAAGTTTTAACCCAGTTCTGTAGCACTAGTGCTTGGGAAGAACACGCGCGACGCGCAACTTGCACATACACCCGTATGCATTTTGCACACAATACCGGTGCTGTGGTATAGTACTTTGGTTGCTACGGGTATAGTAATTTTGGCCATGCACATGAAAATAGCAAAAATAGCGAATGTCATGTGACTCACTCTTGGCCAATCGAGACACAGAATCTGTGGATAAGGTGTTATAATAAAAGCTTAGCCCTTAGCCCTGTCTGTGCACTTCCGGGTTGAAAGCAAGGACGTCAATGCTAAACAAAAACAGTGCTATTCAACAAATTAATTCATGCATGAATGAATCACACCATAAATGGCAGTGCAGCACACGTTTAGCATAGTCAGCTGTTTACTTAGCACTGAGAGCCTCTGTTACAAACCCGGAAGTGCGCAGATCGTTGCTGTTTTCGTCAATTTGGAATTTTGTCTACAGGAAATTTGTATGTCACATGAATGAACAGCGACTCAAAGATTAAATGTGTAAGCAGAGTGGATGTCATGTTAAGTGAACTCGGCAACAGTATTAATAGTTTTTCATCTTACTTCATATGTTGTCAGCAGGACTTGCCAGTCTTTCGAATGTTGTATGTCACTTCTCATTATTTCACGGGTATCCTTGTCCCCCATGTAAATGAAACACGTCAACTTTGGAGAAAACCTACCAAAAAGATAGACCCAAGCAATACAACAATAAGAGTAAATGTAAACAAGCAGACGGATGGAATCCAATTTCAAAATTTTGTTTGCCAATGCTAAACAAATTTTATGAGGCAGCAAGTCTAGTTTCTTACCTTTCAAACTCATCTTTCCAGTTCCCCATCACAGACAATGGGCTCAGGATCAAGAAGTGGCCCTGACTTGTTCCAGACCCAAAGAGGTATGTTAAAAGACCGATCGTCTGTAAGGGAGGCAAATGCTTTTTAGAATAAAAATATTATTTGCATTTCACTTCATATTGCAGGGCATAATTTTCCTGGTATCGCATCGCAGTTTGCGACACATTAACGCACCATTTGCGATGCATTTTCCAAAATGGATTGCATTAAACTGCGATACATCAAACTTGCTTTAATGAAGTAGTCAGATCTTAAAATGTAGCCTAAAACAACAAGAATGTTCCGTAAAAAAATGTGCAGTTTCGACTTGCAACTTCTGCCCTGAAGTGGGAAACTGATGCCTGCAATTACCGGTACGATATTAACAGTAGTCCGATGCTGCGTGTTTGAAAGGCTACGTTGAGGGTTTAAAGTTACGTAAATAGCCAACAACGAGAATCCAAACCTCTTAATTAAAGATGCCCACTACAAGCAGCAACCTCAGCCCCATTTTCCTGGATTGCGTCGCTGTGTTGTTTCCATGCATGCACGATGTGGTTTGCGCTTGAGCGAGAGTGAAGCCCGGTTCATACTTCATACTTGCGAATGCGAAGCGAATTTCATGACGTCAACAATTGAAGTTTCATTGTGACGTTCTCCGTTACCTTAACGAATTCGCTTCGCATATGTACGCATTCGCATGAAGTATGAACCGGGCTTGAGCAAAATGGACCTTACCAACAGAGGGCGCTACGGCTCTGCGCTGTCATAATTCGAACTTATTTACGCTGAAAAAAAGTCAAGAACTCCACACCAGTTAGAAGAAACAAATTCCACAAACACCATTTTAAAGCCCAAAAATAAAAAAATCGCTGAAGAAACGTTTTTTCCTTTTTATATAATAATGCATGTGATCGACCAGAATTGCCACGAGCGCCTTGATTAAAGGCTAGTCATACGGTGGACAGCGCCCTCTCTTGAAAGCTTTAAACGGCTGTGAGACAAAATTCTTTTTCTTTATTAAGCACAGGTGCAACTCCGGACAAAACTGCTATGCATGTATAGCAAACTGCTATGCAATATTAATATTGCGTAGCAATAACTGCTACGCAAACTTTCTTGTCAAAATTATGCCCTGTATTGATACAATATTTATTACTTGCTTACTTTTTGTCCTTACACTGTAAAACCCTGAAGCCGTCAAACCACCCAGTCTCACTGTACTCTTTGCCAAGCTGGGACAATAGTTTACAGGCTTTATATGTGATTTTGATTATTCAGGATGTGATCTGGGACACACAGAGGGTAAATTGAGCCACCAATGGTGAGAAAGTGTGTCAAGCCCCCCACCCCCCACCCCCCACCCCCACCCCCACCCCCACCCCTTGTAATTTTTTTTCGCAGACGAAACATTTTGGGAGTTACCTTTCTGGGCTAATTTCAGAACCCCCCCCTGCAAGAAATCCTGGATCCGCCCTTGGGAATCGACGTTCGGTGAACTGGATCGAATCGGCCACATCAGAGAATCGATTCCGCAAAAACTGGGAATTGTGATTCTGATTTTGGAATTGATTCTTATCGATTCTGCCATGTAATCGCCCCAAGCCTAGAAGCCTGGCCCTAGTGTGGAGCTTCTATGCAACTTGCCTATGCTTACCTGGCACGTCTTACCTAGCCCCATCTCATCTCCAAGGATACAGCCATGATTTCTATGGTAACGCTGTATCAACCAGTTGACACCATCCATCTGGTAAGGGCGGTACGTAATGCCTGAAGAAAAAACAAAATCCATTTACATACAGGTATTGAGTTTTAGGAAATATTCTGTTATAGCTACCGAAATACTTGACCTGGCACCATTAAACAGGCGGAAAGTAGCAGAAGTTAAAAGTTGAGATGATGGTATTTCCTGAAAATACATGCAATGCTTTCATTTGATGTACAGCAGATTCCCTTTAAAATCCTCACATTAATTTACAAGTGTCTGAATGCTCAAGTCCTGTCATACTTTACTAATCTTATTTAGTTACTCAGTGTTTCAGTTTCCCACAGACACCAACTTCGCTCATCTTCTGATCGTACCTGGCTTTCTCTTCCAAGATCCAACAAGAGAGCCGGGGATAACTCCTTCAGAATAGCAGCCCTGCATCTCTGGAATGAACTTCCAGTTGATCTGCTTGAGGCGTAGTCATTGTCAATTTTTAGGCATTCTTTAAAGACACTCCTTTTTCAAAACCTTGAATAATCTGTTTTTTCCCCCTGTATTCATATTATTCGTATTCCTGTTCTCCCACTCGTTTCTATATTTTTTTTTTTTTGGGGGGGGGATTCATGTCAGGTGTTGTAAGCTTGTATAGTGCATGCGGTATAAATACTATGTATTATTATTATTATTATTATTACATTGTGTGTTGCTGATGCTCATTCCGTAAAGGGGTAAATTGTAATCATCTTAGCTGTCCGAATTTGATAAGAAAATACATCATTAATGCTAACCAATCAGACAAGACTCCCTGCAAAACACCATTTCACAACATTTTGCTGGTACCGGCTAAATACAGTATTCACTTCTCTCATTTTTTGGTAAGGCTTGACATGTATGCAGTAGATACATTTTGACACTTGTATTACATTTACATGTACATGTTTTAGGCACAGTATTGTGGAAATTGCATACAGAAATTTTGTCTTAGTATTATTTTTGGTAGCTTGATCATGTCGACAGCCAACTTTCTATTTCTGTTTAATGCTTTTCCGCCAAAAAGGAAAGATTTTAATTTAATACCCCCACCAAGTTATTTCAAGATTTATGTCACCAAAAATCTGTAAAATATGAGGCAGAAATCAACATGTAGGCCTATGTGATCACTTTGAGTGACCATACACTGTGCCAAGAACATCTTGATCTAATACAGAACATCTAACAAGAACATCTAACACGGGGAACTAGGCAGTTCTGTAACGAGGGCTGCCGTAACAATAGCCACTGTATTTGTTGTAACGTACATGTAACTAACATGACTAAAGATTAAATTTACAACATGTAGGCCTACAAATTACAATGCCATAGGCGGATCCAGGATTTTTTCAAAGGGGGGGGGGGGGTCCAACTTTAAAAGTGGGGGAGGGGGGGGGGGGTGACATACTGTGCTGAAAACTAATGCGAGCGCGAAGCCCTTACGGCGTGGGGTTCTAGATTTGGATTCTAGATGATCTGCGGTGCGATCTGAGGCAATTTCAGACCACTTTAACCAATTTCTTTTTGAACAAAAGATCATCATTATTAGGGGCCATCCATAAAGTACGTATGCACGAAATGCCGACTTTTTGTACTCCCCCTCCCCCTGTACGCATGGCATACGCAGTGTCTCCAACCCCCCCCCTCCCCCTGTACGCATACGCATTCCACATCTCTTATTGACTTCTCAGACTACCCTATTCTAGTATCATTAAACATCACAGTACACCTGCTGTAGTATGATTTGCATGTCGCATCCAAAGACTGAAATAAATCACCAAATGTTGACAGAAAAAAAATTGCAAACATTTTTATTAACGGACCTGGAAATGATTGAACAGTGATATATTTTTAACCAAAAGAGCAGTCAATGATGACATGAACCAAAAAAGGAAACAAATATCCTGATAGCCTACACTATTTTTTGCATAGTTTGCTCTTGACGTTGCATGAGTATTTTATTCAACTGAGATTGTGAATAATGCTTTTCGGATCATTACAAGACGTATATTTTTTTGATCTTTTGTTTACCTCCAGTACATGAGCGATTTTGGACAGCACGCGGGTGAAATTGATACAGTACACCTGTACATTTCTGTTGTACACTGCCGGTTTATAAAGGCCGGAGTTGGCTGACAGTGGCGCTGGGAAGATAAATTCACGTTTGGTTGGGGTTGTGTTTAACTGGTTTCGATGCACAAAAGCTGGTCCTGGTAGTTATTTATATGAGATCGAGATAGTACATTGATTTCATAACAATTCATTAAAAGCAAATTTTCCATTTGCGTACGGTATGCATTGGCTCGGACCCCCCCTCCCCCCTGTACGCATGGTGTATGCAATGTCAACCCCCCCCCCCCTCCCCCTTTGTGCGTACGTACTTTATGGACGGCCCCTTAAACATCATTTTCGAGTTTGAAGTAATTAAAAGAACTATTATGAGCTAGTAAAGAATCAAATATAGGCTACAATTTTTATTCGGGGACGACAAAAAGTGGGGGTGGAGGGGAACAAACCATATGATATCCCCCACTTTAGTATGTGTTCGTGTGGGGAAACAAGTCCGCCCCCCCCCCCCCCCCCACAAAAAGAGAAGAAATAGATTACGAAATAAATACAAAATAAATAATAACAAATAAAAAAAGGGGGGGGGGGGGGGGGGGTGGTCCAGACCTCCTGGACCCCCCCCCCCCCCCCCCCCCCCCGATCCGCCTGTGCAATCATGGATGGTGCAATGCACACACACAAACAAAACATGTCTGAATGTTTTAAATTATTATTGTGTAATAACTAGTTGTATTATTATAACGAGATGTATTAATAGTACCATAAATGAAGAATTGATAGGCTTTCATCCTAATATTGGAGCCCAAAGAACTGTGCAGAGTTAACGTAATTATTAAACCGTGGAATTGCCTACATTTGTATGTAAAAATACCGCAACTGGTACAGGAAATTTTTTAACGTACCAGAAAGGCCAAATTTAGCCATCGCCTTTCCATCAACGAATGTCCGGTCCGCATTCTTCAATTCGTTTAGATCTGTGATTTTTCGACGAATCCTATCCATGTCTAAGAGAACTTCAAATGAACTTGAGATTTGGCATCAAATTCAGAAAATCTCGAGTGTTGTCTAACTTTTATAAGGATAGGAGTAAAACGCGGAACGGCGGAATGGCCGAATTATGGGTGTCATGAGTAATATTGTCCAAGCGCAAATTTGTCCTGCACGTAAATTTGCGTGCTGCCGTCTGTACGTGTGTGGAAGTTTAATTACGCGGGTGAAATAGAATAAGTGAAATGGTTTTATATTTTCGGTCACGTCAGTGCAGTTACAGTGCAGTTTACATTTGAGCGTCAGACCATGTAAAATATGTCATTTCTCCATCAAGAACGGGTGGTTCCAGATTAACTCCTATAGATTCTGAATTCCCAGATTTCAGACATTCATACTATTAACAATTAAATCTGGAACCACCCGAACATATGGTGGAAAAACGCCCATTCCGTGAGGGACACACCCTGTTCATGTTTAGTGCAGTTTCAATGCAGTTTATCGGAGCGTCAGACGTCCCTATCGAAATATTATTATTGTGTCATCATAGACGGGTGGTTCCAGATTAACTCTACTAGATTCTTAATTCCCAGGCGTCAGACATTCATATTATTAACAATTAAATCTGGAACCACCCGAACATAGGGTGGAAAAACGGCCATTCCGTGAGGGACACACCCCGTTAATGTTTTAGCAGTGCAGTTACAATGCAGTCTATATTGGAGCGTCAGACGTCCCTATCGAAATATTATTATTGTGTCATCATAAACGGGTGGTTCCAGATTAACTCTACTAGATTCTTAATTCCCAGACGTCAGACATTCATATTATTAACAATTAAATATGGAACCACCCGAACATAGGGTGAAAAACGGCCATTCTGTGAGGGACACACCCCGTTCATGTTTGAACAGTGCAGTTACAATGCAGTGCATTTTGGAGCGTCAGACGTCCCTATCGAAATATTATTATTGTGTCATCATAAACGGGTGGTTCCAGATTAACTCTACTAGATTCTTAATTCCCAGACCTCAGACATTCATATTATTAACAATTAAATATGGAACCACCCGAACATAGGGTGGAAAAACGGCCATTCCGTGAGGGACACACCCTGTTCATGTTTAGTGCAGTTACAATGCAGTTTATCGGAGCGTCAGACGTCCTTACCGAAATATTATTATTGTGTCATCATAGACGGGTGGTTCCAGATTAACTCTACTAGATTCATAATTCCCAGATGTCAGACATTCATATTATTAACAATTAAATCTGGAACCACCCGAACATATGGTGGAAAAACGGCCATTCCGTGAGGGACACACCCTGTTCATGTTTAGTGCAGTTACAATGCAGTTTATCGGAGCGTCACACGTCCCTATCGAAATATTATTATTGTGTCATCATAGACGGGTGGTTCCAGATTAATTCCACTAGATTCATAATTTATAGACTTCAGACATTCCAATTATAAACAATTAAATCTGGACATGAGCAGGGTTCCAGATTAAATTTTTTACAATTGGAATGTCTGAAGCCTATAAATTATGAATCTAGTGGAATTGATCTGGAACGACCCGTTTTTGATGGAGAAATAATCATATTTTCATACGGACGCCTGACGCTCCAATGTAAACTGAACTGGGTGTGTCCCTCACGGAATAGCCGTTTTCATACCCTATGTTAGGCTGGTTCCATATTTAATTTGTGTTAATCATAGGATGGTCCCAGGTCGGAGAAAATATGAAACCGTTGCAGTTATTCTGCAACCACCCGTGTCTGCTTTAGTAATAATAGTATGTCCATCCATGGGATCGTGTGCGTGAAGCACTGAAGCTCCACACACGCACACAACGGCAGTAACCAAATTTGCGTGGGGGACAGTATTATTCGTTACACCCGGAATTCAGCCATTCCGCGTTCCGCTATTCCGCGTTTTACTCCTATCCCTTTTATAACGGGCAAGATGATTCATGCGCTTGTTCGGACATGCTCGCGAGTCGAGTTGCGCGTAGACTTGGTTCCAATCAAAGATCGTATAGCGCCGCGTATCGTAGCGGAGCGTAGTCTTGGTTCAAGACGTTGTTACGTATAATACGCGATAACCGGCCGCCGCGAGAGGGCGTTATTAGCCACGAACTATTAATAGCCACGAACCGCCAGGAACCGCCAGGAACAACGTCTTGGGAATCTCCCCCCCCCCCCCCCCCCCCGAAAAATGGGGGAAACTAGTGCGCATGCGTCAATTCTGTATGGAAATGAGGAACATTTTCTCTTCACGCACGCGCACATACGAAAAAGAGCTGCCATGAAGTTGCACAATAGTCTGGTACTGTGGTAGCTATCTATACTACTGGCCGGCCAAAGGGGCACTGGAAGTTCGCGATCGAAGCTGCTTGCTCTGCTTTGCAGCCGGCCGGCTATGCGCTAGCGGCTGCAGTGTTCACCGCTCGTGTTCGCATGCGACGTCTTGCAACTGTGACGCGTGACGATCGATGCGAGGGAGATACGACAGGTAAGGTGCCGGGCGGGACCGGGCAGGCAACCTGGGTGATGGTGTGTAATCTGCGGGAAATTACTTGTTATGCAAGAAATACCTCTCTGTTATATTAAACCGTAGGGGCTCGGACAACTCGACCGTTGGCCGACTCGACTCGAGACAACTCGACCGTTGAGACAACTCGACCGTCTTTGCGTCAAATGGGAAGACAATTAAGTCGTCCGTGGAGACAAGTCTTCCGTTGAGACAAGTCGTCCGTTGAATTGAAGTCGACTCGGACGTAGGGGAATCGCTGCTGTCTCGGCGGGGATTCGCGTCCAGCCTCAAAGCAAACATGAGCCTGAATTTTTGTCGAGTTTCACCAGTGGAGAAAACCCGCAGGAGATCTAGAGTGCGTCTCAGTATCTTTGTGAACTGTGTGACAATCGAATCACCAGAGTACGACAATCTCTGTTTTCCCTGGCCGTAAAGACTAGGGCCTCGTGATACGTGAGCTATTTGTTTTATTATTATCAGTCACGGCCTTTTTTATTTTATATCTCAATCAAACCACCTAACAAGGTCTCCTCAGCACCATTATAATATCAATTATCACATTTAGCCCCGTTAAGATTGTCTGTTTATTATATTTCCATCATTCCGGTTCATTCCCCTCGGCCCTACCAAACAATCTAAATAGCACGGACCTGCTGTACCTTTATCTTCATATACTAGCACTCGGGCGGTAGTAGTCAGGGGGTTAGACTATGCATAGTGCATTTATTTATGTATTCATAATGCGCGCCTCAACATTAGGCTAAGCAGGTGCGTGCGCACAACACGGCTTCTACAAGATTCCCAAGACGTTGTTACTGGCGGTTCGCGGCTATTAAGTTTGTCGTGATAACGCCCTCTCGCGGCGGCCAGTTATCGCGTATATACGTAACAACGTCTTGAACCAAGACTAAGCGGAGCGCCGCTACGCGGCGCTATAGGATCTTTGGTTCCAATAGAGGGCTTGCATTGACGTCACGCGCTACGCGCAAGAGCGCTAGCAACCGTCCTGAGTGAGGTCAACCAAAGTGCACAGCCGCGAATCCGAGAAAATCAACTTTAAAGTTTTTGTGTTGCCATTTCTAAATTAAGAATCGCATAAGGTTCATTTCTGTCAGATGCAAATTTATTAATATTTCCAATAATAACACAATACCTTTTCAAAGTGAACTTTTTCAGTTCACCTTTTTGTTCTAAAATTGGCAATTTAAAATTCTTTCAATGACCGGCCGAAAATGTGCTATTGCTCGTGCATATAAACAAATCCGGCATTAAATTACAATATAATTTTTACCGAAAAATCCTATTCTGACGAAGCATGTGCATATTAACTATTCTTCGAATGTAGACCCAAATTGAATATAACATGTATGACCAAAGGACTTTCTGTCTTGCAATCAAAATACCGTAGAAGTGAAACGTCTCCAGCACATGCAAACCAGATAGAAATACTACTCGGAAAACGACATTCTTGCAGTTCCTCCTTTTTTTAATGCGAGATACCATTATGCAACAACACAAGCCAGGTTACAGGATACAATGGACTCTAAACTGTATGGTACAATGAAGCAAGTGTAGAATCTAAATCAACATTATCAAGTCTGCATTGTGCAATTTAATGGGGAACATCTAGAGTATCATACAATAATATTATCCAGGTTTAGACTGCACAGCACAATGGAGCCACTTGGGATAATATTATCCAGGTTTAGACTGCAGGGCACAATGGAGCAACTTGGGATAATATTATCCAGGTTTAGATTGCAAGGCACAATGGAGCCACTTGGGATAACATTATCCAGGTTTAGACTGCACGGCACAATGGAGCCACTTGGGATAATATTATCCATGTTTAGATTGCAAGGCACAGTGGAGCCACTTGGGATAACATTATCCAGGTTTAGACTGCACGGCACAGTGGAGCCACTTGGGATAATATTATCCAGGTTTAGATTGCAAGGCACAATGGAGCCACTTGGGATAACATTATCCAGGTTTAGACTGCACGGCACAATGGAGCCACTTGGGATAATATTATCCATGTTTAGACTGCACGGCACAGTGGAGCAACTTGGGATAATATTATCCAGGTTTAGATTGCAAGGCACAATGGAGCCACTTGGGATAACATTATCCAGGTTTAGATTGCAAGGCACAATGGAGCCACTTGGGATAACATTATCCAGGTTTAGACTGCACGGCACAGTGGAGCCACTTGGGATAATATTATCCAGGTTTAGATTGCAAGGCACAATGGAGCCACTTGGGATAACATTATCCATGTTTAGACTGCACGGCACAATGGAGCCACTTGGGATAATATTATCCATGTTTAGATTGCAAGGCACAATGGAGCCACTTGGGATAACATTATCCAGGTTTAGATTGCAAGGCACAATGGAGCCACTTGGGATAACATTATCCAGGTTTAGACTGCACGGCACAGTGGAGCCACTTGGGATAATATTATCCAGGTTTAGATTGCAAGGCACAATGGAGCCACTTGGGATAACATTATCCAGGTTTAGACTGCACGGCACAATGGAGCCACTTGGGATAATATTATCCAGGTTTAGACTGCACAGTGGAGCCACTTGGGATAATATTATCCATTCATGTCAATTCTGTGCACTCAACCAAAGTAAGGATAACTATAATATAAAAACACTGTACGATACAAAAGGTCTACTTCATTCTGCATTTCATTATATACCACGTACCACAAATTACGTAAAAATATGACCTTTGAACTTGATTTGTGAAAATGCGTGTTTTCAATGTAAAAAAAACGAAAAGAAAAACAATCGGTGCTGGGGGTTTCTCAAGGAGTCCAATCAGCACACCGAATTTCGTTTAAATCCGTCACGGTTAGGTCCAAAGGCGTGTTAAATTGACACGGAATGACCAGCAAATGAATTAAACCTAATGCAATAATTTTAGCACGACATGTTTCAGGTGTTACAGCTTGTATACTTAGGACCACCTCATCAACCAGATCATGTCAAGAATGGCACCATATTTAAATGATTTAATAACTAGTTGACCGAGATTGACTGTTAGCCCAAATGTTTCACGTGTAAACAAGACCCACTTTTTTGGTGTCCCTTTTACACGTGAAATTTGTGTAATGTTTCTGAGAAATAAAAAGATAATTGTGTTCACTGGCAAATTCAAATCTATCATCATTAATTACATGTCCCACTTGATAAGTGTGAAATCATAACAAAGATTGCATGCTTGGAAATTCTTAATTTTGGGCCATTTACTAGGTTTCACGCGGCAATCATGCACCAAATTGTTATTTTTTTGTCTAAGTTATTTTCACAATAAACCTTGATGTTTTATCCTGGGTAATACATTTTAAAATAAACACACCACATTGAGCATGAATTATCACAAAAATAGCAGAAAACTAATTTGGTGTCCCCTTTACACGTGAAACCGTGAATGGGTTTTGACATGATATTTTGGCATTTCTGGAGTAAATAATGTCTGATTTTGGCTACAATTAATCAGGAATGTTAATATCTTTAAGTTATAGTGAAAATTATTAATAAATCTCCTGTCAATCAATTTTTCCATTTTGGGTCAAAATGTCACAAGTTGGTACCCTAATTTATGGAATAACCCATATACAACATGCCACACCTCATCAAAATATATATTATACTGGAATGTTTAAATGTTCAAAGATAATATCAATACATATTAGTCAAGTAAAATACAGGCATGCGGTAATAAGGGTTAAAGCTGCTATGTCCGTGCCCTGTCTGAAAATTGCAATTATGGATTTCCTCCTCCAAACAAATAATGGAGAAAAAGTCTATTTCTGAACAGAAAAATGCTTACTAATTCTGCAATTTATTTGGTCTTGACTTTAACGTGCGAAATTCCAGACAGGGTCGGCGGCATAAAAAAGGGTGTTTTTTCTCGGTCGGGAGCCAAAAATAGGGTCGGGCGGAAATGAGAACCATAGAATTAAAAAGGGACACCCTAATGCTAGAAAAATAAAAATTCAGCATTACATAACATTTTTTCACGGTGAAATTGTGCATGCATTTGACAGCAGAGCTGATTTCTATTGTACACAATAGGGGTTCTGGGGCGCTTTTTTACTAGGGAATGGGGGTTCTGGGACAGCTTTTCCACAATTGTGCATGTATTTGAAAGCAGAGCTGATTTCCATTGTACACAATAGGGGTTCTGGGGCGCTTTTTCACCGGAGAGCTAATTTACCCCGCGGGGCTCCCAGCCTATTTCCAGCTCTGCTGGTAGGGCCCGCCCCACCCCCCTGGCGGGCCCCCAGCCCAAGCGGCAGCGAGGCTCAAGCAATGGGGATCACGCGCTTGGACCCTCTAGAACACCGCCAGAGTACAGGGTCTTGGTGTATGCCAATAGGGGTGCCAGGCCCTAGGGGCGGCCCACCCCCTAGCCACCCAAGGCCTAGCGCCGTCGAACGCCGTTTTGAACAAACGCTCGCCTTAAGTATAACGGAGACATAGTCATAAGGCATGGTGGAGTACAACGAGTGCACGTGGCTAATTGTGGGGCGCGCCGAGCGATGCGGAAAGCGGTGCAAGGATACTCTCTGCGGCATCCACCGAGCTCAGCTGAGGCGAAAGCCGGGATCGGAGCCACATCCCTGCCGAAGATGTGGGAAGGGGACCAAAGCAGAAAGTCGGCTTTGCAGCAACCCTTGCGGCATGGACCGTGTGCAAAAGACTTTACACCGAGCAGAAGCTCGTGCCAGACGCCATTACCCACCGGTTATGCATGAGCTTCTGCGTATGGCGCAGAGGCAACTGACGTTACCGTTTATCGGGCTGCGTTAAGCGGTGTATCTCCCGTCTTTACCATATATATATGGTACGATTTTCTATTTAGACAGACGCTCGGGTATGGCATACTAACGCTCGGGTATGGTATACCAACCTGAGATGGCGACTATGGATGACTACATAGAGCAGATACTGGCAGAAATGCCTGCGACTATGGATGACTACATAGAGCAGATACTGGCAGAAATGCCTGGCAAACAGTCGACTCTCCATCATGTGGTACAAAACATCTTGGATGAGCCTATCCCTGAGGAAGTAAAGAAGCGCCTGCTTCCAAGGGGACATCGACCTTCTCCTCCTCTACGTACGAAGAAGGAGGAGAAAAGGAAGGCCATTGTGAAGGAGTTTGACCCGATCACTCCTTCCAAAGCGCTTCGAACAACCCAGGACTACCAAAAGGAGATACTAGAAGCGTTTGTTTCGAAAGAACGGAAGACAGACGCCTTGGTATTTCGACAAACCCCATGGGCAATTGGCAAGTACCTGCGGAGTTGGCGGATGGACGTTCCTGAGAGTCACAAACTGGGCGTTGATCCGAAAGCCTTCCTGGAGGGCGTGCGCACTCAAATTTATGACAAGTTGGTAGAAGAGATCAAGGCCCTGAACGGTGTGAAGTTCCAGCTCGCCCTCAAGGTCCAGCTTCGGAAGGATAGCCCGGATGGCTCTGAGGAGTACACCGATCCTGTGCTCCGCCACAGGCAGGAGGCCATTCTCCAGACCAGTGAGATCAACGAGGCGCTAGACAAGGCCCTCCCCAATATCTTGGAGACTCTTGAGAAATGGACTCAAAGGGGCTCTGGGTGGGTGGTGGACAGAGTGGAAACCCTATGGCTTGACATCGCGCGCTACCAGCCTCTCAGGGGTGGGTCTTACGTCCCGCTACCAGCGGCTGTGAGGAATAAGTTGGCAGTTGTCAATGTGAATAACAAGGATGATCACTGCCTCCGCTGGGCCCTTCGTTCTGCTTTATTTCCAGCAGCTAAGGACCCACAAAGGCCCACCAAGTACCCCGCCGAAGATGGTCTGAACTTTGAAGGGATCGAAGCCCCTACACCTATTTCTCAAGTCCCCAAAGTAGAGCGACAGAACAACCTAGCCATTAACGTCTTTGGCTGGGACAAGGGCGTCATTATTCACCGCCTCAGCAAGCAGCCAGAGGACCTACCCCGAACCAACCTGCTGCTGATTGAAAAGGCCGGCAAATTTCACTACACATGGGTCAAGAACCTCAACCGTCTTCTCTACGACCAGAGCAAGCACCGGGGGCGCAAGCACTTCTGCGAGCGCTGTCTTCACGGCTACACCAGAGAAGACCTGCTGGAGGCCCACAGGCCTGAGTGCCAAGGCATCGGCCAGACGGCTGTCCGGGTGGAGATGCCGGAGGTGGGTCAGAACAAGCTCACCTTCCAGAACCACCACAAGCAGCTGCCGGCCCCTTACATCATCTATGCGGACTTTGAGGCTCTCACCACCAAGGTTGAAGGACCTGATCTCGACCCCACAAAAAGCAACACCCGACGAACGCAGCTGCACGAGGCTTGCAGTTACTGCTACATCGTGGTGCGGTGTGATGGCCAGACAGAGCCGCCAGTCGAATATCGCGGCCCCAATGCCGCAGAACATTTCCTTAAAGCGCTGCAGGGAGAAGAGCGCAAAATCAAGGGCGTGCTGGCCAATCCTAAGGCCATGAGGATGACACGAGAGGACTGGCTGGTCTTCCGCACAGCTGAGACGTGCCACGTGTGTGACAAACCTCTCGAGGGTGACTCTGTGCGTGACCACTGCCACATTACAGGTAAATATCGAGGGGCAGCCCATAACGCCTGTAACCTCAAGTTGAGGCTGAACCCGAAGACCACGACCATACCAGTTGTCTTCCACAACCTTCGGGGCTACGACTCCCATCTGCTCATGCAGGCGATCTCGAAGGTAGAGGGGAAGGTCTCATGTATCCCCAACAACACGGAGAAATACATCTCCTTCTCTCTCGGACAGCTCCGCTTCATCGACAGTGCGCAGTTCCTGCTAGCCTCGTTGGACAAGCTCGCGGCGGCCAACCAGCCCGAAGAATTCCACATTACAACCCAGTTTGAGCCCAACGTAGAAAGGCGCGGGCTGCTGCTGCGCAAGGGCATCTACCCATACGAGTACATGGACTCTTGGGAGCGGTTCGCCGAGCCCGCGCTACCACCAAAAGAGGCCTTCTACAGCAAACTCTCGGACGAGCACATCAGCGACGGTGATTATGCCCATGCCCGAAAGGTCTGGGAGGCCCTCGGGTGCCACAACCTGGGGGACTACTGCGACCTATATTGTCGCACCGACGTCCTACTCTTGGCGGACGTCTTTGAGACCTTCCGGAAGACCTGCATGAAACAATACGGCCTAGATCCCGCCAACTACTACACGAGCCCCGGTCTCTCCTGGGATGCGTTGCTCAAGAAAACGGGAGTTGAACTCGAGTTACTCACGGACTACGACCAGCACCTCTTCATTGAGAAGGGGATGCGCGGCGGGATCTCTATGGTCTCGAGGAGGTACGCGAAAGCAAACAACCCCCTGGTCGAGGGATATGACTCCTCCAAAGAACGTAGCCACATCCTCTACCTCGACGCTAACAACCTATATGGCTGGGCGATGAGCCAGCCCCTGCCTACAGGCGGCTTTCGGTGGGTGGAGGACTGCGATGGGCTCGCTACAAGCATAGCGGAGCACCCGGCGGAGAGTCCCAATGGCTACATCCTCGAGGTGGGCCTGGAGTACCCCGAAGAGCTGCACGATGCGCACAATGCGTATCCGTTGGCTCCGGAGCGCATGGTGGTCCAGAAAGAGTGGATGTCGGAGTATCAGCACAGCCTTCTTGGTGTCGGGGTGGCGCCTACTGAGGTTGAGAAGCTGGTCCCCAACCTTCGCAATAAGGAACGCTACGTGCTCCACTACCGCAACCTGCAGCTCTACCTGTCTATGGGCATGCGCCTGAAAAAGATTCACAGGGCTCTTCGATTCGAGCAAAGCCCCTGGATGGAGCCCTACATCAGAATGAACACCGAGCTTCGCAAAGACGCCACCAGCGACTTCGAGAAGGATCTCTACAAGCTGATGAACAACAGCGTCTTCGGCAAAACCATGGAGAACCTCCGCAAGCGGGTCAACGTGAAATCGTCAGGGCTGATGAAGAGGACATACTCAGGCGCCTCATCGCCAGCCCAGCCTTCGCACGGGCAAACATCTTCGATGACGACCTTGCGGCTATCCAGGTCCACAAGAGCAGGTTGGTTCTCAATCGCCCGGTGTTCGTTGGGATGAGTATCCTGGACCTCTCCAAACACCTCATGTACGACTTCTACTACAACCAGATGAAGGGCCAGTATGGAGAGCGCTGCCAGCTCCTTTACACCGACACGGATAGCCTTCTTCTCGAGCTCCAAACCGAGGATGTATACCGAGACATTGCAGAGCACGCGCATCTCTACGACACGTCAGGCTATCCCAAAGAGCACCCACTACGCAGCGATACGAACAAGAAGGTCTTGGGTAAGATGAAAGACGAGTGCGCCGGGCGCCCTATCGCCGAGTATGTGGGCCTGCGCCCCAAGATGTATTCCATCCTAGAGGCGGATGGCAAGAACATAAAGAAGGCCAAGGGTGTGAAAAAGAGCGTCGTGAAGAAGCACATTCGCCACGAGCAGTATAAAGAAGCCCTCTTCGGCAAGAAGACCTTTCGCCACGGCATGGATGTTCTCCGGTCCGAGCGCCATCGCATCTATGGGCAGCGTCTACACAAGGTATCGCTGTCTCCCTTTGACAGCAAGCGCTGGATCGCGGAAAATGGGGTTGACACCTTGGCCTATGGATATAAGGACACGGCTGGAATGAATGCATACATCGACTCTCTACTTCGTAACACGTAGAACCCCATCTGGCGGTAGTTGGGTATCAGGAGGCACCACGAGGAGCTCTTCCCGGACAAAGCCACGGGCAGGCCCATCCAGCAAATAGTAGAGCACAGGCTCGTCGGGCTTGGTGACCGAGCGTCCCAGTCTGTACACCTTGAGGGACCATACAGGATCAGTCGCGCGACGGCGGCCGCCCTCCAGCTCACCGGGTAGGTAGAGGTACCGAACACCAACGCCTGAGGGGGGCTTTTGCTCCTTTTGACCAACAGGGCGGCCAGGAACAACGGAAGAGGGCTTTTGCGGCACCCTAGAGGCCTTGATAGCATCCCTAGGTCTTTGACCAGTCAAGCGGGTCACCTGATTGTTCAAAGCCGCAACAACGGCGGGAAGCCGAGCCACCCACTCAGTCGATCGCCTTCCAGCAGGAAGCACCATTTCTTGAGCATATTGGTGCTCGAACAACCGCTCAGCCAAAGTCCGGTTGAACCGCTCCACAATCCCCTGGTCTCGGTGGACATCTACGCGGCCGCGCCTAACGGAAACTCCGTGCTTAGCTAATAGCTGGGAAACCACACCCATGAACTCACGCCCAGGGTCAACCTGGAGAAGCTTCGGCCAGGCAAGAGGGCTCCTATTATAGATGCGAGACAGAGCTTCAGCGACGCCTTTAGCCTGTTTTGTGGCTAGTGTTTCGGCTTCTTTATAGCGACTGGCCACATCAACCACAGTAAGGGCATACTTGTAGACCTTGCGCTTGAGGTGGTCGTGGGGAAGAAACAGCAGGTCGGCCTGGTGGACCTCGTTTGGTGTAACAACATTAAATTTCTGACGTGGGATGTGACGTGGGGGAGGTAAATAGATTTGCCATATAGCCTGTTTCTTGAGCCAAGTCTTGCTCACATCTTGAGAGGCCTTTGCAGCCTCGGCCAGTTTGTTTATGGCCTCAATTCCCTTCCAGTAGCCCCTCGGGCTATAGTACAGCGCAGACAGCTTGGCATCCATGGCGATGTATTCTAACAACCGAATCAGCCTCCAACACGCGCAAAATATTGCTGCATGCGTGTATCACGCGTGTGGTATACGCATACAACACTTTTTTGCTCTCCCCGGCCTAGTGAGGAGCTCTACTCAGTGCTAGTTGTTTTTACGGCCTAGCGAGGAGCTCTACTCGTCGGGCTCTTCCAATAATCACTCAGCGAGCTTGTAGGCTACAAACGCTGTGGCTCCAAGTCCCATAACGACAAAGGCGAGTTCGCGATCTTGCTGCTCCGGTGATGGTGAGTAGAAATCTGAGAGCTTGGGTTGTGGTGCCATCTCTTCCTCTGGAAGAGAACCGCTGTCAGAGAAAAGGGTGTACTGACGAATGGCTTCATCAACATCACGAAAGGTGTGCACAGCATGCCCCTGACGCCGCAGCTCTTCATTGATCCAGTCAATACGTTCAGTACGTTTGTGTGACCATTCGGCTTGTGCAGCTTGGAGCTGCTCCACGGCCCTGTCATGTCGTTCGCGCTCCCCAGAGCCTGCCCCTGAGAAGAGAGCGTTTGCCCCTGAGAACGCGAGCGCGTTCACGAGGGCTCCACCTAAAAGCATTAAGAGAGAGGCCATCTTGTATATTATACTTGTATACACTACTTCAATATGTCCGCAGGGAGTATCCCCTGCTTGACGAGCATGTCCTTAGTGGCCATGGCCAGGCCAACATCCAGAATGACCATGCCAACATCATAAGGTGTTAAATCCAATTTTGGCGCAGCCCCTTTCAGGATTTTTTTGCCAAGTGCGGCGTATCCTATTGCAAGGCCACTCACAACGGCGGAGTGGTATGCCAAATTGGCGAGCTGTTTACCATCAGTACTTGGGGTAGACATGTCGGTTATTGCATATAGAATGGGTCGCGTTGTGTGTCTAATACAGGTGTTTTTCCCGGTGCCTCAACTCCGACGGGGGCGACGCTCACACGGACTCTATTTTTTGTGGCAGGGGGTGCCGACTTCTGCGCATATACAACGGCACCAGCGGCTACAGCGGCAGCTCCTGCGAGGACTATATACGCTATCCACGCGTTCTGCTCGGTGGGTTTCGCTGTTTTAGCGGGAGCAGCAGACGCCGCTGCCGCTACCGCGGGGTTGGCCCGCTCTTGGGTTTGAGTTGGTCGGAGGCCCTCTTTGGCTATTCGAAGCTGTTCAAGTATCGCTTCTTGTTTTGCTTTTCTGGCTGCTGCACCTTTTCGACCAGCCGAGACTTTCTTTGGATCTTTATTGCGGATCGTCACCCCCTCGTTCTCTTGCGTCACCCTCTCGCTCGTCGCGGCTGGAACGGCGGGCTCTTCCGCCATCGATTTTATCTCCGTTGTCTCCATCTTCTATGGGCATGTTTTCCCTCTTTCCAAATTGGCAGTGTTTAGCCGTGGTAATCGCCGCCGTTAGCGGAGCTAAGTATACCCCATAGCGATAATATAGCTCGCAGCAAGCAGTCATCAGTGCGTGCTCAACAAAGGGGTCTTCTTCAAGGTCCGAGACAAGCTGGGGCCGATTTTCGGGTGGAATGGGTAAGAATGTGCCTGCTGCTAGTGCATACATCTCTAGCGCAGAAGCTCTAAGTGTTTTTGTCATTGAGGCTCCAAGTCGTGCCTCATGGAGGCTGTAGTGTTTGGAAACCTCGTCATCCGTCATCTCGTCAACTTGCGCAAGAGTTAGTGGCTTACCTAGGTATTTTTTGGATGTACCGCCCGCCACAATTGCAGCCAGACGAGATCGTTTCTGCTCTTGTTTCTCCGTATTGTCGACGGCTGGACCCGTGCTTTTCTTTTTGGTATCCTCCTCTTGATGCTCAAGAGACAACAGCTGGTCGACTAGATCGTCACACTCCATCTTGCAGAGGGCAGTTTGTAACAGTGAGATTACATACGTGGTCCCGCGCTTAAGTTTAATATACTCGGCGAAAATCGCAAGAACTACTATCAGAGTCGCCGTCTGTATGATTAGCTCCCACATGAGTTGCTTAACAATTGATAAGCAACGGGCTGATCAGTTCTTAGTATGAGCTTAGCATGCTTAGTTTCAGATAGCAACTTCCTTAGGTCTGCTCTCTCCTCTATTGTAGGGACGACATCGTTCTCCCGCAGGCAATCTTCAAAGGAGTCTCTGTCTTTGCAGTGGAAGACAGCAATCCACTTGGTTTGTTCACGGAGGTCTTTTAAAACGGAGTTGTACTTCTGCGTCAGAACCCACACAGATTGGTCCGCGTGCCGACCCGAGAAAGCAAGTTTAGACAACATGTCCTTCTTTTTGGTGAGGGCTTTACTGGCCGAGCAGTCGTCGATGATATACAACGTGGACTCGCCGGCGAAAATCGAGTAAAAGGCTCGCAGGTGCTCTTGAAGTCTATCGCCAGGGTCGACGATGAAGACCTGCGGGTCTGTCCAGACCCAGGATCGCCCATGGTACGTTTTGTTCCAACGTACTGTGGGGCATAGTATGACAATGTGCATAAACATTCCACTGTAGCATCCCTCTAGGAGGTCTAAGATAAAGACCGTTTTTCCGCAGCCGGTCTGGCCGCAGATTATGGCTGAGTGGGGGTATTTAGGGAGCAGATTCATGGCGTATTATTAGTAAAGGGCTGAGATGTAGCGGCTATCTTCGATGTTGAGCTGTGCGTCCATAAGGACGTATAGGTATATGTTTAATGAGCCAGCCGCCTCCGCAGTTTTTGTGATCTGGATCGTCACACCCTCCGACGCATTCTCTATGCGTCGGCCACTCCCGTGAAGCTGGTCGTCGTCGCTTGTCCGGAGGTCAAGCCACAGGGCGTATTTGCTAGTCAGAAATTCTACCAGGGAGACGTCGGCCAACGCCAGGTCTTTCGCGACCGCCGCCACTTCGGGGTGCCGCTTGCTGCCAGGCGCAGCGGCGAGAAACTTTCGCGCCTCGTCCCACTGCTGATGGGCGCGCATGCCCTGTGAATATAGCTGGTTGGGGATCCCCTCAATAGTGACTTCTACTTTTGTGATCTTCGGGTTATAAAAGACCTCAGTTTCACGATCAAAGGCGCTGGGGTTGTCCTCAAACAACATAAGGATGCCTTTCATACTGCGGGCCGGCACGTTTAGGTTGATGTTCCACAGGGTGTCGCTTTTGTCTTTGCTGATCTTCCGGTGGCGCAGGACGCGGTCATACAGGATGGCGAGGCGGCCTGTATATTGGTTGCGGATCATGCGGGCAAGTTCTTGCTGGGTGACAACGTCGAACTCCAGGCTGATGCTCTCGATGCTATAGCTCGCGTTGTCATCGCCATCAGCATGGATCACGCGTTTATAGTCGTTAAACGTGAGCTCATATTCTAGCCGGTCCCCGAGGGCGCTTTGATAAAACGGCATATGACTCTCGAGCAGCTCGAAGTCTAGCGGGATATAAAACCGGTTGCTATAAGCGGTCTTGATGGCGGCGGCCTCTGTATCTTCTACGCCGTTTCCAGCGCCGAGGCGCGTCCGCGTGGCGTTCCTATCATCCGACGTGTCGATGCCCTGATATTGGGCATTTTTTCGCTCCTGCGACGTTTTCCAGAGGTCTAGATAACAATGATAAACGTCACTGTCGTCGATTGACAGGATCTCGTTACCGCTTATCTTGATCGTGGTCTTTTTCACAATCGCGCGGCCTAAGTTCTGAACCACCGTGCGGTCGGCGTCGGTGGAGGTCAGGCCGATGTTAAATGCCAAGCGCGCAGTACCTGGGACGATGGCGTCGTTCGCTCCGAGGTTGGGAAAGCGAACGAGGAGCTGCTGGTTTTGATCGATAGAGCTCGGATTATTTGTGATGACCACAGATTGGCGGACCCCCTTAATCCCGAGGGGGCCCCGTAGTTTGCGATATGGGTTGAGCTTGCGCCCGAATTGGGAGGCCATAGTCACAGTGTATTAAATATACACACCGCATATATTCAATACAGAGATGGACGAGTATATTCCCCTTGATGATCTTGGGGCTGGCGCTAGAGAGGAGCCTGGCTTCGACGAAGAGATTGGGATTGGCTTAGAAGAAGATACTAGCTTCGTTGACCCGCCTGTCGTCGCGGGCCCGGAAGAGAGACAAGAGAGCTACGATAGGCTTTCGTCACAACAACGAGAAGTCCTCCATATAGCCGCCAATGACTATTTCGACGCCTTGGCCAAGAAGTGGTCGGTCGCCCCTATCTTCCGAGATTACACAAGATTTGAGCTAACCAGTGAAAAGGGACTTCGATTGAAGGCCTTTCCCGACATTCGTCTTACATCTAAGAACGGCAGCCCCCTTGCGCTAGCAACAATAGCTGGTAATCTTGGGGGGAGAGAAGCTATCAGAGAAGGGTTGGGGTTTGTGGATTGGGGGCGACGAAAGCTCCCCACGGTCACCCCACAAGCCCGTCGTCAGCTCGAAAATGTTGCTGATGAAGCTGACGCGGCTGCCCTAGCAAGCCCTGCCGACATGGGTACGCACGTAGATTCTCTCATCAACGCTATTGACACCGCGACGCAAACGCCGACGGCTGACCTGCCCCTTCGCGAGATTATAGGACTCAACAAAGCCCTGGAACAAATACGCGGCACGAAAGCGGTGCAAGAGAGCAAAAAAGTCTCTCTCCAGCAGACAATTGAGGGCTTCCGCAAAGATCTTGAGCGGCCCTCAACAACTGAACAAGCGGACCAAATTGAGCGTGCACTTCAGAAAGCCGAAGATGAGCTCAAAATGGTCCAAGACAGTTTAGACGCCCTCACCCAACAAGAACGGTCACAGGTCCGCCAAATTCGTGATACCATATCTAGAGTCTTGGATAAAAACAAATCCCTGGCCGAGAAGGTACGGATCCTATTCCGCGAGCAGGGAGTCACGATTGTATCTATCCTCACGGCGATTGGGTTTGCAATATCGACCCTGGTATCGACCCTGGTACTGACTCTGACGGGCGGGGGGGCTGGCGTGCCTGTTGCTCCGACACCGCGGCCTCCGGCGGGCAGGGGTGGCCTCAAGGAGTGGACAAAGAAGCACTTGCAAGCTCTCGGGCGTATGCTGGCCCAACTTGCCGGAAAGGCCGCAGCCGCACTACCCGGCCTCATCGGAAGCATCGTATCGTGGCTCCTAAACCTACTTAGTAAAACCGTCGGTTGGGTCGCAGAAAACCTGTGGGCCGTCGTCGTTGCTGTCGGAAGTTTGCTGCTCGTGGCAGCCCGCGAGTGGCTGTAGCAGAGCTACCTAAGAAGCCAAAGCGCCAGTAGCCCTACGGCAACCCCACTAACAACGAGGGCTGTTTTTTCATCCTCATGGTCTTGTGTGGCCATACCGGCGGACAAATGCTCGGAGCTACCAGTGGGCGCTGCCGGCAAGGGTGGAGGCCCGACGGGCCTCCTTTCGCCAGTGTCGTTGGCGTCGGGCAGGTCGTAGCTGGGGGGAGCATGCGGTTGAGGTGGGACCGCGGTCTTTACAGGTCCCACCTCGGCTGGCTGTGCTGGCCTTGCAGCCGGCCCCTCCATGTCGTGCACGTCTGGCTGTGACGGAGTCGAGGCGTTTACGCCAGTGTTGATGCCCATTTGTTGTCCCGGTCCCGCGATGACTATCTCGTTGTTGTAGTTCTGAATGGTCCCAATCTGCAGCTCCATGTTGCTGGGGGCCATGTACAACCCGCTCCCGAAGGCAAAGTCTACCTTAGAGCGGGCGTATCGAAGTACGTCCTGGTAGCGCGCTATCGCGCTTGGGAGGTCCACGGGACTTGAGATCGCGTCTTCAACGTTTGCCAAGAACTGTTTCTGGGCGTCGAATGCGCTGCCTGTACCGAGAATGCTCGAGCGGATCTGCGCTTGCGCACCTAGGATGGCCCAGACATACGTGCGGATAGAGTCGTTGATTCTTTCAACCCCGGGCTGGGTAAAACCCTTCGATTTGTCGAGGACAAATGTCTTCCACGCCTCGTTCACTTCATCATCTTGTTCGATGTAGTCGACATTATACGGGTTTCCTGCCTTGCCAGATGCCGGAAGCGACATGAGGTCTTTCCGGTACGTGTTTGACGTCAGAAGTTTGCTGGGGGGTTGGATGTTTCTCATCGTATCACTGACATATTTGATAGTTCGCATATGACCATACCACCAGTGATACGGCGTTCCCAGACCACTGTTATCACCGTGTTGTAGTCGCCAGTCGGTGCGTGGAGAGAGAGTAAACTCCGCGCAGATTTGCTCATACGCCCTCTGGTTGTATGGGGTGTCAAAGGCATCCCATGTGCCATCCTGGGGGAGCGGCACTTGCATCTCTACAAGAAGCCTGCGGATCTGGTAGTACACATGGAAGCGGAAGACCGATCGTTCCATCGGGTTCTCAGAGTTAAGATGGTCCTCTGCAGAGACACCGCACCCTGTGGTAGCACACCACACTGCAAAGTTGGCCTTGTTTTGCCAAAATCTCATCGGGCTTGAGAGCCACCTGTCTACTACATCAACACTTTTTACACGTGGCAGCTTGTACCGCTCCGCCGACAAGATATCGGGAAACGCGGCGCCAAAGCTTGCCGTGCCGGCAGCCACCCGTATGTTCGCATGTTTTAATTCTAGGTCCTTTGTTGCAGAGTATACCCCGCCCGTTGCATAAGACGCAGCCGAGTTAAAGGCGTGTGCTTGATCCACCATGACTCATCATGTTCATTACACAGACTCAGCTTCAAAATAAAGAAACGTCTGTTTTCCAGACTGCAATAGACAATACGCGCGGCAATCTCCATGTCGCCCTGCGAGGCTTCCATTATGAGGTTGGCTATCGTAATATAGGTTCTTCGTCTAAATTGTCCTGGCGCCCTGTCAGCGCAGGCGAGGCTAACCCTCGAGAAATTATGGTACCTCCGGGTATGTATAACTTTGAAGAGCTAAAAGAGTTTTTCGAAAGAAAGGTTCCCGGTTTAACGCTCGAGATTACCAAAGCAACTAGTTTATCCAAGATCAATATCCCCCGAAACGGCATGATAAAACTCGATCATTCTTTACGTCAGATCTTAGGCATTAACGAAAAAGACTGGTTTTATGGAGAATATGAGGGAGACACCCCGGCAAATGTTCTTGCCCACACGTGGTTTTATATTTATCTCGACCAACTCTCAACAAGCTCTAATCTTGTTGATGGTGCCCCCTCGACCCTGCTTGCGATAGTCCCAGCCGCAGCTAGTGGTATTGGAGATATAAACCCATACAACCCCATGTACAAAGAGCTAGAGGCAGGGTACATACATCAATTAAATCTACGCGTATTAGATGAAAACGGCGCGATAGTGCGAAACCGTGAGAGACCCATTACTGCAGTCCTTGAGATTCGAGAAAATGCCTAAGCTGGCAACAGCGCCGCCGGTCGAGAGGGAGTTGGTATATCCTAAGCTCGATATGTCCGCGACAGAGTCGCAGCAAGACGAGGGGTCTAGCTTCCGTCTTACTGAAATCCGCAACCTCGAGCGCCGCCTAGAGCACGAGAGAGATGAAAGAGCCAAGCTGTACAAAAAGTACCGCAGAGGCATCAACGTCGTTGATGGCGTTGACACAGCGTTGTTCGCATCTAGTCTGGGAATGGGTGTGGCGGGTGTGGGTCTGCTCTCCACAATTATAGCCGCACCTGTTGTCGTTGTACTTGAGGCGGCTGCGATTGCTTGTGGTCTGGCCAGTATTGCCGGAAAGTACGTCTCTCGGCGGCTCCTAGTGAAAGCCAAGAAACACGACGAGATTCGCGTTCTCGCCCTATCTAAGCTCAGCAGCATATCTGATGTGATCTCAAACGCACTTCGCGATGGGCACATCTCCCCTGAGGAGTTCAAGCTCGTACTCAACGAGATAGAAAAATATGACCGAATGAAGGTTGATATTCAGAAAAAATCTCGCAAAGTTTACACCGCTCAAAGTAGCGGGGCGGCAAAAAACGAGCTCATGGCCGAGGCCCGAGCCTCAATAATGAAAGAGCTCGCTGCTGCCGTAACGACAGCCCCAGCGAGAACGACATTGAAATAGAATGTGGTTGCTTCGCTCTGTTCCGTGTATCAAACACATTCCCCGATCGTCCGCCTCCGTACAACACACCAGATTGACTGGTACGCTTTTTGATCCGCGTCTGTATGTACGTGGAGGTGGCAGCAGAGCTGGAAATAGGCTGGGAACCCCGCGGGGTAAATTGGCTCTCCGGTGAAAAAGCGCCCCAGAACCCCTATTGGCATACACCAAGACCCTGTACTCTGGCGGTGTTCTAGAGGGTCCAAGCGCGTGATCCCCATTGCTTGAGCCTCGCTGCCGCTTGGGCTGGGGGCCCGCCAGGGGGGTGGGGCGGGCCCTACCAGCAGAGCTGGAAATAGGCTGGGAGCCCCGCGGGGTAAATTAGCTCTCCGGTGAAAAAGCGCCCCAGAACCCCTATTGTGTACAATGGAAATCAGCTCTGCTTTCAAATACATGCACAATTGTGGAAAAGCTGTCCCAGAACCCCCATTCCCTAGTAAAAAAGCGCCCCAGAACCCCTATTGTGTACAATAGAAATCAGCTCTGCTGTCAAATGCATGCACAATTGTGGAAAACTGCGCCAAAACCCCCATTCCCTATACTACTATTTGCATATTGATGCTAACGCCCTTTTGCCGAGAAGTTCTTCTGCCTTAAAGTGCGCGTAAGCAGCATATGCTTACGCCCTTTTGCCGGGAACAAACTTTGCTTCAAGCGCGCTTACGCCCCGTTAAAGTGGAGAGGTGAACGAACTTTTATCATGTTTTGTTACATTGGTATTACACGCTAATGCCCTTTTGCCGGGAACAAAGAATGCAAAAACCCCTTACGCCCTTTTCATTCTGTTAATTACGTCAGAATGACGTAACCCCTTGAGACGAAATGTGTATCAAAATAAAGATATTTGAATACTCTATCGATTACCCCAAATACCCCATTTGACCTTTTGACCCATTGTTCGTCCTTACGCCCTTCTGCCGGGCACACGACGCTGATTGTGCAACTTCCTGCTTCGTTTGTTTACGTTTCAGACACCGGCAGTAGGTTGATCGAAGTCTTTTGCATCTTTCTGTGAAAACATAAGTAAATTGTCTCTATCCAAGTATGCGAAAGAGCTTCCGGGGGCCGAAAAAGCTCGGTATGTAGAGAAATTGAGCAGCTGTGGGCTAGAAAAAGATCCGTATTATCTCGATCAGAAGGCATGGATGTATCGCCCGCTGTCATACCGCAAGTAAAGTGGAGTGATTTGTTTGTGTATTTCATGTCGACACCGAGCCAGCACACACGTGAAGAAATACGAGTAAGTTTTCAACTTAATATTTGTAAGTCCATATGCTCGATATTAACATTACTTCTGCTGTCTTTTGTTTTTTAGCATCGTTGAATCAACTTTAGTTTAATAACAGGACTTCTAATTGTTTTCTTCACACTCCATACTTGTTCAATTCAAACCAAAAGTGATTATTTGTGAGGGAATCTAAAATAATTGTACAAATAGTACATAGTGCAGCATACCCTACACCATGCCTACACAGCACCATTTTACCATTTGTTATCACAATATAGGTGTTGTATGGTATATACGCAGAGTATATAAGTAAGGTATATAAGCAGAGACGAATTACGGCACATAACTCCGAAATGACTTCAACAACTTTATTCTTCCTCTTACGCCTTATATACAACTAATTTACAAGAACTTAACTAATCAACCGTGAACGCATTATTCTAAATAGCCAATCCGAAAACAGTAATGTGGCACCATATTTTGTGTTACGTTTACTGAATACAACAATAGGCTATATCAGTACGTAAACAATTCTGGCATAAATTCAGATGTCATAACATTTTACATATCTGAGAGTTTCTAAAATGACATTACCGGTAACAATGAGGAATTTTACCACAGTCTAAATTTTTGCAATTTTTTGGCTTCAATAATTTAACTTTGGTATTTCAAAACTTTTTTTCTCTCTCCCCCCCCCCCCCCCCCCCCTCTCTCTCTGAAATTTTGGATTCTGTATGAAAAATAAAATATTCCCATTTGCAGTACTAATTTACTGTGCAAATACATAAACATGTTGAAAGGAACACCTTTTGTCTTTTTCTGTTTAGGCATGGAAGTCGATGACAGGTTCAGATAGCTTCGTACAAGCTGCATGGGTTTATGATATGCGCCTCAGTGCCTATTCCACGAAAGAGGGGGCCTGAGATACCTTATCTTGGGTAAGGTCAAACACAGCCAGCGGATGACAGCAACACCTTTGCTTCTGTGGTTTGTGGCTGAGAAAAGTGGAGACATTGTGTCAGCTCACTGCACATGCATGGCCGGGTAAGAATATAATATAATTTTTAAGGCTCACTTGATCAGCATGAGCTATTTTGTGTATACCCCTATCTTTGATTGAGATGTGGTCTGATTGTGGGGGGGGGGGGAAATTCGATGTCCTAGGTTCAGTTTCAAAGGCATGGAGGGCTATTAAAAAGCTGCTTCGATAAAAAAATAAAATTTCCCATACAAAAATTGAAGAAATGACAAAGGGAACCACTGATGTTAGTAGATGCACTGGTGATAATGAAAAGTCTCACACTAAAGTATAGTAACCTTTGAAAAAAATATGGTTGCATGGTTTATCAGGAAAAATTTTATCCAAAATGCTGGATGTCAGTGTTAAATGGAGATCTGGCGGTCTTAAATGTACTTTCTTAATAAGTTAGTATTTGTTCACTCTTTGGTTACTTAACATTTTTAAAGAAAAAACCTCCAAATGATTTTAAAGACATATTACACAAGATTCACACTCTCCAGTGTTTCTAATCACAGTTTTCTACTTTCCCTACTTCAATATAGCCTTGGCGAGGCATGTTCCCACGTGGCAGCCCTGATTTCGTGTGTCATCTGTGCAAATGAGCGCAGGAAATTGACAGGGTTGGATGCTTGCACATCCCAGAAATGTGTGTGGCTCCCCTCTAAACGAGATGTGAATTATTGTACTTTTTTGTTTTGTTTCATAGAATTTACTTTCTAGTTTCTACAAGTCAGACATGCATACCTATTGATCAGGATCCGTGTGGGGATGTATTATTCGCATGAGTACAGAAAGCTGTTCTTCATGTGTTCCCATTCGCCTTATTCACAACTACCAAGACTAGGCTGCCTAAAACAAATTTCTTATATGCATGCGCATACTGATATTACACAGGGTGGATTCGAGGAACAAGACATAACATGGCAAACTTGTGAATAAAGCCAATATAAACATGGAAGACTACATGTACCAGGAATTTGAAGAGGGACAATTGATTCACTTCCTGACATTTTGTTGGTGTTTTTGTGTGTGTGTTGTTTTTTTGTCCAAAACTCTCTTTCTTTAAAATGGTCCAAAACTCTCTTTCTTTAAAATGGTCCTTGTTCTTGTATCCTTGATTTTGATAAAAGGTTTCTGCTGCTGAGATCAATGCAATAGACTTTACTAGCCCTGCAACAAAAAAGAAGAAGGGACAGCAATCACAGCATGCCCAGGCTTCCAGGAAGGATATAGCCGAGCCAACTGCAGACGAACTGGCATCCTTCCACCGTGCCATAGCATCAACCAAACCAGTTCTGCACCATATTCTGGATGACTATTATGCTAGGGAGTTTATACCCTTGAGTGCTACTGACAGATTACCCAAGCCTCTCAGCATGCCTTATAATCCAGATACCCTCAAATGGCATTTTGTAAAGCTTCTCCAAAATTGTGCCAACATTTTTGATACTTCTCAGGTAAGTTATCTGTAATTATATGTCACTGCCAGCTGTCTAAATGTGTTTAATCCGCTGTTCAGTTAGCATGTTAGATGTATGTTGAATTTTTGATTAATCTCTTTAAATAAATGTAATAAACTCTTCATTTGTTCCTTTGTAAAATAACAATCGTTTTATAAGTTATCCCACGAGCGCCGAGTGGAACACGGAATAATGTAGTGCGTCCGTGTCCCATATTCCACATTTTTCGTGTTCCACGAGCGCTAGTGGGATAACGAATTTATCTTCAAGCAAACTTGACGTGCAGTAAAGATGGAACACGCACGGCGCTGTGCGCGAAACATGTACCACGTACACGCACACATCATTAACAGCCAGCACTATCCTGCAGGAGAAACGGGAGCTATCTGGAAAACGTAACAAGCCGAAGACGTGACGATCCACATGGGACGCAAACGTGCAGCTTTTGAATTACCAATGGATTAATTACTAATTCAGAAATGTTTTCCATGGTAAGATTCGTTTGACAGGATGATTCTATCTGTTCTTTAGCAAGAGTGGGAGAGACTGATGATTTCTTCTGCTCTTTAGCAAGACGGGAAGAGGCCCATGATTATTTCTGCTCTTCAGCAAGATGAGGAGAGACGGATGATACCTTCTGCAACTGCAATAGTGCTTGAGCTGCAGATAGTTCTTCTGATTTATTTTTGCGCGTCTTTAGTCGAAGGTATCTTGATCTTGAGGTCGAAGCTCCAAGTGCTGCACTATTATGGCCCATGTTTTGTGTTGGTGCCCAATCTGGATCATCACAGCTGAACAATCCAGCAGGCTTTCCTGCAAGAAATAAGTAAAAATAATTATGTAACACCTCATGCTTAGATTTCGGTCTACGGAATCCTGATTGGCTTAGAATGTGTCGCACTATTTCACGGCATGGTTGTGCTAACGTTTTCGCGAGCATGAACATTTCTTTTGTTACGTCACTGATTTAAGCAGCTTTTTCTGCTAAGGTTAAGCATTCCTTTTGCTGTGCTTACTGCTTATGGTCTCCAGGAAATAGACGGAGGATCAGTTAGCAAAAAATCGTGTGCTTAGCAGTGCCGTGAAATTGGCCCCTGAACATTGCACAGTGGCGGTAAGTTTCTAAATTCCTTCCCTTGCTTTCACATACACCTCATCATAGTATAATCAGACTCCCTATTATCGCGGCAACTCTATTATCACGGCATCGGAAATGTTTTTTTTTTTGCGTTGCCAAAACTCCTTCGAGTGGCGTATTTGTATCCAGTTCATCAGGCATTCAGGACTTTCTGCTGAGTTGTATAAAAATTAAGATAAAAAAATGTTGTGTCGGGACTTTATAATTTCTAATAAATATTCACGTTTTCCAAAACTTGTAAATGTCTGCTAAAAGTGTACCGTCTATATTTTAACATAAATCTTCAATGGTGCTCTGTCCACAATGGTCCATGGAAGTTCCATTGTCTGGTTCCAATTCTACAGCTGCAAATGCAAAATGACATCGAAGGACGATATTCCACCGCGAAATCGTAACAACTTTTATGTGATAAAAATAAAGACGATGCGGTAACAAATAAAACGACGCACAGTGTAAAGTGAATGGCGCCCCCAATCGTCAATCAGTAGACTAGTCTCAGTGAATTTTGTCGCATTCGATCGAGGGGGACAGGGTGTTAAAGAATTAAATCATCATGGAGGCCTAATCGTCTTTAATCAACTTGAACTTTACAGGGAAAATATCAGACTTTATTCATGGGACGTTTTCGTCAAACATTAACTAGGCTCTATGTAGGCTATGAATAAAAAGTTTGAGATCATTGTAAAAACCACTTCTCCCCTACCGCGATAATAATCGAGTCTACACTCTGAGCAACGGCGAGCATGTGGAATATAAAACTAAACCACCGTCGGATTTCTTTTTTATATCAACAATGTAAAACAGCATTATACAACATGTAAAACAGAGTTATACAACACAAAAGACAGGACAATTCGGGAAGGTTGATGAGCAAATCTCTATTTCGATCGGTAACGTGATAAGTACCGCGATAATACAGCGTCCCGTCCAACATGTTGTAGGCCTAAGCAATTAACGAAGCTAACCTGAGATAAAGTGTGCTGAACACACTACACTCTTGAAAACTTGGAGGGCGACCATCCGTCTCGTTTGATGTTACTCAACCACTTTGATCTTCTTTTCCCCGACAATGTTTCGACTTCTTGGCCAGATTTTATCACCACAGGTACGCAGTGAAAAGAAAGGCCCTCTCGTCTGCGGTTGGAACAACCAACCACACAACAACAGTACACCATAATTATTGACAATGAACACTGATGAAGAAAGACAAAAATAATAGCCAACACGAACAGAACGAAACTGAAAAGCCCGCCGTACGTAGGACGGGACGCTGTATTATCGCGGTACTTATCACGTTTCCCGATCGGAATAGAGATTGCTCACCAACTTTCTCGAATTGTCCTGTCTTTTGTCTTGTATAACTCTTGCATTTTTACACTGACATACAAAAATCCGACGGTGGTTTGGTTTATTCCCATGCGATGCCTGTGAAAATAGACATGCTTGTCGTTGCTCGGCGGAGTACAGACTCTGTATTATCGCGGTATGTGGGAAGTGGATTTTACAATGATCTCAACTTTTTTATTCATAGTTAATGTTTGACAAAAATATCCCCTGAATAAAGTATGATATTTTCCCTGTAAAGTTCAAGTTGATTAAAGACGATTAGGCCTTCAGGATGATTTCTTAACCCCCTGTCCCCCTAGAAGGCGACAAAATTCACTAAGACAAGTCTACTGATTGACGATTGGGGGCGCCATTCACTTTACACGGTGCGTCGTTCTATTTTTTTTTACCGCACCTCCTTATTTTGATCCCGTAAAAGTGTTTACGATTTCGCGGTGGAAATATCGTCCTTGGCGTCATTTTGCGTTTGCAGCTGTAGAATGGAAACCAGACAATGGAACTTCCATGGACAGACCACCATTAAAGATTTATGTTAAAATATAGACGGTACTTTTTAGCAGACACGGTGAGGCAAAATTTACAAGTTTTGGAAAAACGTGAATATTTATTAAAAATCATTAAAAGTCCCGACACAACATTTTATAGTCATTTTTATACAACTCAGCAGGAAGTCCTTAATGCCTGATGAACTGGATGAAAAATCGCCACACGAAGGAGTTTTGGCAATGCAAAAATAGCGAAATTTCCGATGCCGCGATAATAGAGTTTCCGCGATAATAGGGAGTCCGACTATACGCGATACATGTAGGTATAACAAGAATGGCCAACATTTACAGTTCACGGCCGGCCAGCGCGGCAAACTTGACCTCCAATGAGTGCGATGTGACGTGTGACGTCATACGCATGAACTCTATTAAGTCTGTGATCGTGGTTTTTGTCGGCCTGACATGATAGCCAATACAATCACAGAATGGTGCCGGAAATAGCGCCCTCTTGCGTCCTCTTGTGAGTTAACCTTGGATCTTGAAATCAAGTCTAAGTCGCGCGCAGCGTGGCCGCTTATCAAATTTGAAATTCCCAAGATTCATCTAGTAAAATTCCAAAGAATTCCCAAGGCAATGGAAAACACTGTACAAAATGCAGTTAACAGAGTGCTGGAACAAGCACTTTGCGCATGTGCAATCCATATTTTTACCACAAAAATACCCAAGATCTTGGGGAAAATCCCAAGGAGTGGCCACACTCCTGGTCGGTCGCGCGAGTCGCGCGAGATGGATCGTGTACATACCTAGCTAGCTCAGCGTGGCCACTCATCAATTTTGAAATTCCCAAGATTCATCCAGTAAAATTCCCAAGAATTCCCAAGGCAATGGAAAACACTGTACAATGTATTTACCAGAGCACTTGTCTAGTTCCAAGTTTTCCGAACTTGTTTTCGGTAACATTCGGCTGTTTACGTTGATGTTCGCAATAACAAAATGTCTGTTTCAATTATATACTCACGACATACCCTCAACAAATGTCTAAAAAGAGCCGCACGTATAATCTTTAAATGTACCTCCCTCACCCCCTCAGCTGATATGTTTGGCAGATTAAATTGGATTCATTTTAATGAGAGTTCAGTCCAAAAAGGCTATCCTTGTTTTAGTAGTAGCCAAAGGCCGAAATCAGACCAAAACCCAAAATTTGGTTTAAACAAATGTAATGTTTTCCCTCATTCTACTGTATATGTATACAGTAGAATTTTTAAAAATTTCTCTCTATTTAATATGGGCCAAAAAATGATATTTTTTTAATAGAAAGGGGAATTCCCAGATTAAGAAATCTCTCTCTCTAAAATATGGGTAAAACAATTTAAAAATATTATAGTAATCTATAATAAAGATGAATTTAGAAAATACCAGAGATAGAATGATACCTGCAACGGGTTACACACGCTTGTCAAAATACTATCTGGAAAAGTATATCGATAAATACGCAATTCCTCTGGGTGATCCATCTGGACGTAGTAACACGTTCACCAGACGAGATTACATGTCTGCCATAAAAGCCAATGAAGCGATTTATAAAAAATTTACGTTTCAAATCAAAAGAAACGCTGAAAAAGTTAATCGACGATAAACATATTCCATTGGAAGAACCGACTGGAAAAAGAGGTCAGTATATTAAAAAAGACCTGGAATCTGCTATACGACAGTACCGTAGAATACCAGTCGAAACAATTCAACTTTTAGATTTCAGCGAAACAACTCCAAGACTATTATCGTCGACCCTATGGCATTTTTTACGAAGAAGACAATGTATTAGATTTTACCGGCGTAGAGTTTCCAACTCCCATTATACGGATATCGGCAAGATTGAAAAACAAAATGATATTATTATCAACGTTTTTGGTTACGACGAACAAACACATTTTTTCCTCTGAGAATAACCCCTACTCTACAAGACTCCGTCATCAATCTGTTGTTATTTTCTCAAGGAGATAATAATCATTATTGCTGGATAAAAACTCGATCGTTTATTGTCTAAAGAAACGAAACACGGTCATCACATCTATTTCTGTACGTGGTGTCTGCAACATTTTAGCAGACAAGATATTTTAGACAAGCACAAAAAAGATTGTATGGGCGCTATTCAAAGACCCGTTAAAATTGAATTACCTGATCCAGACAACAATATTCTCAAGTTTAAAAACACTAAAAATAAAGCAACCCGTACCTTTCGTTATATACGCGGACTTTGAAAGTACCATCGTACCGTTACAATCGACCGATGAAGAAACGTCTACTATAAAGACTCACGAACACAAAGCTTGCGGTTATGCTTATATCATAATCGGACCCGACGGTCAAGTTTTGGGTTCTCTTAAAATGTATCGAGGACTAGATGCAACAACGCATTTCTTAAATAACCTAGTAGATGAAAAAGACGTCATCACAGAATCTCAAACCCATGATTTATACGTCTAAAGATGAGCAAGACTATAACGACGCAAAATCGTGTTGGATTTGTTCGTACCCCTTTAAATACGAAAAAAAAACACACTTGCAAATGTACTTATCCAGAAGTTCACAAAGGTGAAGATAATTGCGATCCTATTCTTTGTAATTTAAACCAAAAAAACAACGAAGAACTGCGAGCAATCATAGACGAATACGCTATTCCGTTAGGCAAGCTGACTGGAAAAAGAGGTCAGTATATAAAAAAGACCTGGTATCGGCTATAAATGCTTATCTAAAAGCTGAAAGATTTCAAAGAACGTGGAACTTAGACGACTCTACCGACTATGACGACTCTCGTGTTATAAGTTACATCGCGCGCAAAGAGAATCCTCCAATATTTTGCGAAATATGTACCAAAGATATTAACGCGTTTAGAAAATGCCGCGACCACTGCCACATTACGGGTAAGTATCGTGAAGCCGCTCATATCTGCTATAACTTAAAATTACAGATAAAACCCGGCGTAACGCCAATCCCCGTCATTTTTCACAATTTAGAAAATTACGACGCGCATTTAATTATGCAAAGTATTTCAAAAACCTACGGAAAACTAAATACCTAAAACGACCGAGAAATAAATTTTATTTTCGGTAGGTCAATTAAATTTTTTAGATTCGTTTCAGTTTTTATCTACGTCGTTAGAAAAACTGGTAGCAGCCTGCCCGAGAGAAGCGTTTAAATATATCGATAAAGCAATTACTTCTAGACCAGACCCCGAAAAACGTCAACTTTTGCTTAAAAAGGGTGTGTACCCGTACAAATACATGAACGATTTTGAAAGATTTAAAGAAACCGAGTTGCTAGCTAAACATCATTTTTACAGCAGTCTTATCGATGCTGACATAAGCGACTCGGACTACGAGCACGCTTATAAAGTATGGCAGACTTTCGACATAAAAAATCTTGGTGAATATCACGACCTTTACATCTTGACTGATGTATTATTATTGGCCGACGTGTTTGAAAACTTTAGAAAAATCTGTCTCGTAAATTATGGATTAGATCCTACTCATTATTATACGTCACCAGGGCTCAGTTGGGACGCGTTATCACAGTCAGATTAAATTTGAGCTATAGAAAAAGAATGGATGCAAAGCTAGTATAAGAGCTGACGAAGGAGATAGAATTCTTAAATTTATAGCCAAAACAAGGATACAACCATTTTTGAAAATTGTGAATTGGCTTTTATAGACATGTATAAAACTAAAATTCCTTTGTACAAGCCCATCTATTGTGGCATGAGTATTTTAGACTTGTCTAAACTGTTAATGTACGAATTTTACTACAATCATCACAAAATTAAATACGGGGACAAAGTCGATTTGATTGATACGGATACGGATTCTTTGCTTTAAAAATACAAACTCGAGACTAAGTTATATGAAGACATGGAAAAAGACAAAGATCTCTATGACTTGTCGAATTATTCGAAAGATCACCTTTTACACGACGACGTAAAAAATAAAATAAGAAAATTTAAAGACGAATGTGCCGGAGGTCTCATCAAAGAAGCTGTTTGTATCAGATCAAAAATGTGTACTCTCTTCTCATGGACGATGGAAAACATATTAAGAAATCAAAAGGAGCTAGAAAGCCTGTCGTTTCAAAGAAAATCATCCATCAAAATTACAAAGATTGCTTGTTTAACTCTATAATTTATCGACACGACATGAACATGTTTAGAAGTTCTAAGTATAAAATATACTCTTTGACTCAAAATAAGGTATCGCTAAATCCCAGAGATGACAAACGCTACATCTTGGCTGATGGAATTGAAACCTTGGCGCACAATTACAAAATAATACAAATTATATTTAATAATGTGCAAGTGGTTGAAAATCGGAAAACTAACTACGTGTGAAAAAGATCCGTGGTGTATAGAACATTTTAAAAAGCGCGATCAGGCACCTATAGCGTGTTCAATTTGTGGTCGTGGAACCAAGTCATTGGCTCAACTTTGTATTACTCTTGTTACAAAAGGTAAACAGCGGTTACAACATATCGAGAATATAGCTAGAAGTAGGTATACAAGAGTTATAAAAGAACTTGATATAGAATTTAATTCGCGAGATCATCAATGCTCTTGGTTACTTTGCGGAAGCTTGAATCGTAATAATCTAACCACCAAGTATAATCTAGTGTATTGCGCTTTGCACGCGCATCGTTTTAGAATATGCGGTAGAGCAATGGAGCCCTGTAATGTCTGCACATCTTCCCATTCCTCTTCCCTTTCAACAGTCGCCTCTTCGTGTGCTTCTTTCTCTTCGTCCTGATCTGGACGGTCAGTATCCATGACAACCTCTGTGTAATCCCCAAGGTATTGCAGTCCATCGTTAATGAGCAGCTCACCACACTGGCCATCACATGTACTACAACTATAAATACGGGCAGTTTACTACGCTGTGGGACCGTGTGTTTGGGTCACATCGTGTTCAGGCACACACCGGAAAAAGGGACCGCTGGATGACGTCAAAGCTCTTGATGCCAAGACTAACGGTCTGACCCCCCTAATCTGGACGAAAATGCTAAAACCAAAAAGGAAGAATAATGATTTATTATAAGCTATGTGAAAGCAGTATTCATATAGTGTAATACAGACAATATAGCATCCTAACTACATACAGATCACATTATTCGAGTAGTTCAATCCCACAGCTCCAACTGAGATTGCGGCTTATATATCGACTAAATTGTAAATTCTGGTTTATTCAATGGCGATGCCTATATTATAATAATGGGTAATTGTTAGGCTTAAGTATCTGAAGTACCCAATTAAGGTAGATTTTCGTAAATTTTTACACCTAATACGTGACGCAATTGTATAGCGTGTGACGTCTTCCCTTTTTAGCCCGAAGGATATGTGGTCCCAAACGCAAATGTAATTTATTCACACTGTAGGGATTATTATTTTTGGTTTGCCTATGGCGTTTTCCCAAGCCGTAATTTGGGACTAATAATTATTTGATCAGAAATTGATAGCGTTCATCATGCGAGCTTGACATTTACGAAGAGTCATGGGTAGGGGATCATCCTTGCAGGTTGTTGATAGTCATTTTTAGTTGTATAACGAGTACATGTATAAAGCTATCGCGGAGTTTAATAACAAAATCTGTATGATGAACCAGAACAAGTGTGAAAGAATCAGAATTACTTAAATTACTGAAATTACTGAAAATGAAGATTTGCAACATGTTCCGATACTGTTGCTCGCACTCGGTAAATACATTTGGTTTCTGTTTTTTTTTAGTGGTCAATAGAAGACATGAAAGCAACGTAGGTCTGAAGCAAAATGTTTTTCATGCACCAAGCCTGGAAATTATTTGTGAGGCACGGGCCTGGTTCAGTCTTGCAGGAAAGCTATAGTGGTCCATAATTACAAGTAACATGCACGGTAACGGAATTGCCGGTTTGCATTCCGCTTGAATTAAAATGAAAGCGTGTATCACATGGGAGCGCTGGCAGGAAACAGAGACTTCTGGGTAATTAATATACATCTGACAAGATTAAACGAGAAATGTTTCCTTGTTGATCAGAAGAAGCCCGGCGATACACGTGCAACGTAAACCTCGTCAAATTTGCTTTGGGAACGCGTCAATCAATATGACTCAAGGGTCTTAATTTTTGCTCTTTTAAAATCGGTTTTGAAGGTGCAAGAAGATTTACATATTAAGAGCGAACGCATGTAGTGTACAATAGAAAACAAAATTATTAATAAATGTAACTTTCAAAATGAAAATAGTTACAGGCATTTTACAAGTATTTTTTAAATTGAACTGAGAACATGGCTTTAAGTGATTGGCTTACTTAGTGTTAGAATCAGTTGATATTGTAGCGTTGACCGTGCGCGGTACTGTATTACACCTGAAGAACCAACTCCGGCACACTTTCTCTTTGTTTTAGAGGCTCTAGGCCGTTTATTTAGGCACAAAACAACACAAAAAACTGTCCAGATATTCCGGGGGAAAGCACCTGGTTGTTGCTCATGGCAACCGGCCACTGCGCGTGCACCGCCCGGCAACGGGCCTCCTCGGTCGGCCAGCAGGGGCTCGCTGCAACAGTTCCGCTGTGTTGCTGTGCTGGTGGCTTCTACCGGCCGGTCAGCTGGGGCTCCACCGCAACGGCTCCGCCGTGGTGCCGTGCTAGCGCCCTCCGCCGACCGACCGGCACCAGCGCTACATCGCCCCCTCCGAGGACCTTTGTTCGTCCCCGAACAAGGCGACGAGCACCGATGACTGGACGCCCAAGAAGACCCGACCCGGACGGCGCGCGCGGCAGCAGCGAAAACAAAAAGGGCACAATAGAAACAGTTATGGAGAAAGGACAACAGCAAAAGGGCGACTGTGAGGGACGGTCCTCAGTTGGAAGGTGGGCTCGGAACCGCTCGGAACCGCTCCAGCACGGTGGCTAACCGTTGGTAGTGTTCCTCAAAGTCGGACCCCCACACGATCACGCCGTGCAGGTTGACTACCGCTATCTGCCACTGGAGTCCCCTCAGTACCCGTTCCATTAGCCTCGCGAACATCGCCGGCGCATTGCAGAGCCCGAATGGCATCACAGTGAACTGGTACAACCCATTCTGTATGCCGAAGGCCGTCTTCTCCCGATCCTTCGGGTCCATGCCGACCTGCCAGTAGCCGCTGGCTAGATCCAGCATGCTAAACCACTTCGCCCCGTCCAGGGCATCCAGGATGTCCTCAATTCGGGGGATGGGGTACGCGTCTTTCAGCGTCACTTCGTTGACCTTGCTGTAGTCTATGCAGAACCGTACCGACCCGTCCCTCTTTTTGACGAGGGGACTACCGGCGAGGACCAAGGGCTACAGGAGGGTTCCACAATGCCTCCCTGTAGCATCTGCTCTACTTGCCTCTCCGCCTCCCGCCGCTTGTGCATCGGTAGTCTCCGTGGAGGCTGTCGTACGGGGGGCGCCGCTCCGGTGTTAATCGTGTGCTGTCTCAAATTCGTTCGGCCGAGCTTGCCGTCGGGGCCCGTGAAAGCTCCCGTGAAGTCCGTCAATAATTCAGCCAACCTGGCGCGCTGGTCCGGGTCCAGGTTCACGGTGCCTTGATCCCAAAGATCCTCAAGGTGGGCCGGTACTTTCCTCCGTCTCCGTACCGGGGGAGGGCACCCGGCGGCTAGCTTCGGCCGCCCCTAGTCGAGTTCCATTACATCCAGGTCGTCCATCAGCGAGAACAAAGCTAGGCGGCTTCCTTTGTAGACCGTCAAGGGGTAGGCCGTCAGGTTGAACACCCTGATAGGTACGGTCCCATTATCAGTGTCGACGAGGCCAGTAGCGACCGCAATCTAACAATTGTCCGTAGCCTCCAGGTTAGGGTATACCATCCAGACCCCCATCCGCGGCTTGGCCCCCATGCCGCCCGCAATGATCGCCTTGTGACCTGCCGGTACGATCATGTTCTCTATCACCTGCACCCCGGCGACCATCGGCTGCCGGTGGGAGCCCTCCAGGAGGACGGCCTTCCCGTCGATGATGACCATGTTAACGCCCCATCGCCATTCACAATGATACCTTGACAGGAAGTCGATCCCCAAGATCACATCCGGCTCGATGTCGGCCACGGTGCAGGCGTGGTTCATGAGTTGATCTCCGATTTTCAACTCAAAGTTGGCCATCCCCCTCGCCAGCATGGAACTTCCGTCCGCCATCCTCAGGGCTGGCGCGGAACGAAGGAGTCTCTGTCTTCTCCAAAGTGCCAAAAACCCGCTCGGATAGCAAGCTCACTGCTGCCCCGGTGTCCAAGAGGAAATGCACCGGCTTTCCGGCACCGTTACCCGCGACGTAGTTTGCCTTTGTAGGCCTAGCCTGAGCAGCCGGCTCTCCACTTGGGCAATGGCGTCTCGTCCCTACTCCTGTCGGTTCCCGTTGCCTAGGGCAGTACCGCCGGGTGTGTCCGAGTTCATGGCAACCGTAGCACTCCACTTGGGGGCGGGTGGCCGGTGCGTACCCGGTCTCAGCGGCTGGTTTGTGCTCCTCGACTGGAGGTTGGGCTACCAGTCGAACGTCCTTGGTTCCCAGCCTCCCCTTCTGGTGCGCCTGTGACTCGAGAAATGCCTCCATCTGAGCCGCCAGGGTGACTGCTTCGGTCAGCATCGTCGCTTTCCTAGAGAAGACTTGGCACTGCAGCTGTTCATTCCCCAGTGCGTTGCGGAAGTCCTACACCGCCAGATCTTCGCGGGCCGGTGTGGGCAGTTTCGGGTAGATTTTGTAGACTAGCTGTCGAATTGACTGCCCCAAGCTACCAAGTGACTCCCCGTGGCCTCTCACATGCATGGACAATTGAGCCCGATGTAACGGAATCTGGGCGGCCACTCCGAATCGTTTGAAGCTCTCGAGGATGGAGGCGTACTCTGTCTGTGCCTCCAGCGCCATATCTGCCAATGCCTCATGGGCCGTGCCCCTCAAATGGGAAGCCAGGAACATCGCCTTCTCGGCCTCGCTCCAATGGTTGACCGCCGCTACGCTCTCGAAATGGATCAGGTAGTCCGACCACGACGATCCTCCGTCGAACCTTTCGGGGAACATCATCGGCCTCCGTCCGACCCCCCCGGGTCAAGTTGTCCAAGCCTCGCAATCTGCTTCCCCATCCCGGGCGGCGATGTGACCCCCCTGCTGGCCAGAAGGCCCCGCGAGCACCCGGGGCAACTCCTTCCCTCCTTCCGACTGGCCGGCCCCGCTCCGCAGGCTTCCATGTGAAGCGGCTCTGCAAACACCCGTGCGGAGCAGCTCTGTCCCATTGACTCCCATGTGAAGCGGCTCTGTCCCATAGACTCCCGTGCGGTGCGCCTCTGTCCCGTTGACTCCCGTGCGGAACGGCTCTGCTCCATAGACTCCCGTGCGGAGCACCTCTGTCCCATTGACTCCCGTGCGGAGCGGCTCTGCCCCATTGACTCCCGTGCGGAGCGGCTCTGCCCCATTGACTCCCGTGCGGAGCACCTCTGTCCCATAGACTCCCGTGCGGAGCACCTCTGTCCCATAGACTCCCGTGCGGAGCGCCTCTGTCCCATTGACTCCCACGCGGAGTGCCTCTCTCCCATTGACTCCCATGCGGAGCGCCTCTGCTCCATAGACTTCCGTGCGGAGCGGCTCTGTCCCATTGACTCCCGTAAAGAGCGGCTCTGCCCATTGACTCCCGTGCGGAGCACTTCTGCCCCATAGACTCCCGTGCGGAGCGCCTCTGTCCCATTGACTCCCACGCGGAGCGCCTCTGTCCCATTGACTCCCGTGCGGAGCACCTCTGCTCCATTGACTCCCGTGCGGAGGGCCTCTGTCCCATTGACTCCCGTGCGGAGCGCCTCTGTCCCATTGACTCCCGTGCAGAGCGCCTCTGCTCCATAGACTCCCGTGCAGAGCGGCTCTGTCCCATTGACTCCCGTGCAGAGCCGCTCTGTCCCATTGACTCCCGTGCGGAGCGCCTCTGCTCCATTGACTCCCGTGCGGAGGGCCTCTGTCCCATTGACTCCCGTGCGGAGCGCCTCTGTCCCATTGACTCCCGTGCGGAGCGCCTCTGCTCCATAGACTCCCGTGCAGAGCGGCTCTGTCCCATTGACTCCCGTGCAGAGCCGCTCTGTCCCATTGACTCCCGTGCGGAGCGGCTCTGCTCCATAGACTCCCGTTTGGAGCGCCTCTGTCCCATTGACTCCCACGCGGAGCGGCTCTGCTCCATAGACTCCCGTGCGGAGTGGCTCTGTCCCATTGACTCCCGTGCGGAGCGCCTCTGTCCCATTGACTCCCACGCGGAGCGGCTCTGCTCCATAGACTCCCGTGCGGAGCGGCTCTGTCCCATAGACTCCCGTGCGGAGCGGCTCTGTCCCATTGACTCCCGTGCGGAGCGGCTCTACTCCATAGACTCCCGTGCGGAGCGCCTCTGTCCCATTGACTCCCACGCGGAGCGCCTCTGTCCCATTGACTCCCGTGCGGAGCGGCTCTATCCCATTGACTACCGTGCGGAGCGGCTCTGCCCCATTGACTCCCGTGCCGAGCGCCTCTGTCCCATTGACTCCCACGCGGAGCGCCTCTGTCCCATTGACTCCCGTGCGGAGCCGCTCTATCCCATTGACTCCCGTGCGGAACCGCTCTATCCCATTGACTCCCATGCGGAGCGCCTCTGCTCCATAGACTCCCGTGCAGAGCGGCTCTGTACCATTGACTCAGGTGCGGAGCGGCTCTGCTCCATAGACTCCCGTCTGGAGCGCCTCTGTCCCATTGACTCCCACGCGTAGCGGCTCTGCTCCATAGATTCCCGTGCGGAGCGGCTCTGCCCCATTGACTCCCGTGCGGAGCGCCTCTGTCCCATAGACTCCCGTGCGGAGCGCCTCTGTCCCATTGACTCCCACGCGGAGCGCCTCTGTCCCATTGACTCCCGTGCGGAGCGCCTCTGCTCCATTGACTCCCGTGCGGAGGGCCTCTGTCCCATTGACTCCCGTGCGGAGCGCCTCTGTCCCATTGACTCCCGTGCGGAGCGCCTCTGCTCCATAGACTCCCGTGCAGAGCGGCTCTGTCCCATTGACTCCCGTGCAGAGCCGCTCTGTCCCATTGACTCCCGTGCGGAGCGGCTCTGCTCCATAGACTCCCGTTTGGAGCGCCTCTGTCCCATTGACTCCCACGCGGAGCGGCTCTGCTCCATAGACTCCCGTGCGGAGTGGCTCTGTCCCATTGACTCCCGTGCGGAGCGCCTCTGTCCCATTGACTCCCACGCGGAGCGGCTCTGCTCCATAGACTCCGTGCGGAGCGGCTCTGTCCCATAGACTCCCGTGCGGAGCGGCTCTGTCCCATTGACTCCCGTGCGGAGCGGCTCTACTCCATAGACTCCCGTGCGGAGCGCCTCTGTCCCATTGACTCCCACGCGGAGCGCCTCTGTCCCATTGACTCCCGTGCGGAGCGGCTCTATCCCATTGACTACCGTGCGGAGCGGCTCTGCCCCATTGACTCCCGTGCCGAGCGCCTCTGTCCCATTGACTCCCACGCGGAGCGCCTCTGTCCCATTGACTCCCGTGCGGAGCCGCTCTATTCCATTGACTCCCGTGCGGAACCGCTCTATCCCATTGACTCCCATGCGGAGCGCCTCTGCTCCATAGACTCCCGTGCAGAGCGGCTCTGTACCATTGACTCAGGTGCGGAGCGGCTCTGCTCCATAGACTCCCGTCTGGAGCGCCTCTGTCCCATTGACTCCCACGCGTAGCGGCTCTGCTCCATAGATTCCCGTGCGGAGCGGCTCTGCCCCATTGACTCCCGTGCGGAGCGCCTCTGTCCCATAGACTCCCGTGCGGAGCGCCTCTGTCCCATTGACTCCCACGCGGAGCGCCTCTGTCCCATTGACTCCCGTGCGGAGCGGCTCTGCTCCATAGACTCCCGTGCGGAGCGCCTCTGTCCCATTGAATCCTACGCGGAGCGCCTCTGTCCCATTGACTCCCGTGCGGAGCGGCTCTATCCCATTGACTCCCGTGCGGAGCGGCTCTGCCCCATTGACTCCCGTGCGGAGCGCCTCTGTCCCATAGACTCCCATGCGGTGTGCCTCTGTCCCATTGACTCCCATGCGGAGCGCCTCTGCTCCATAGACTCCCGTGCGGAGCGGCTCTGTCCCATTGACTCCCGTGCAGAGCGGCTCTGCCCCATTGACTCCCGTGCAGAGCACTTCTGTCCCATAGACTCCCGTGCGGAGCGCCTCTGTCCCATTGACTCCCACGCGGAGCGCCTCTGTCCCATTGACTCCCGTGCGGAGCGCCTCTGCTCCATAGACTCCCGTGCAGAGCGGCTCTGTCCCATTGACTCCCGTGCGGAGCGGCTCTGCTCCATAGACTCCCGTCCGGAGCGCCTCTGTCCCATTGACTCCCACGCGGAGCGGCTCTGCTCCATAGACTCCCGTGCGGAGCGGCTCTGTCCCATAGACTCCCGTGCGGAGCGGCTCTGCTCCATAGACTCGCGTGCGGAGCGCCTCTGTCCCATTGACTCCCACGCATGGGAGTCAATGGGACAGAGGCGCTCCGCACCGGAGTCTATGGAGCAGAGCCGCTCTAAAAGGGAGTCAATGCGACAGAGGCGCTCCACGTGGGAGTCAATGGGACAGAGCGGCTCTGTCTGGGGGTTGGGGGTCACCGTGTCGGGAGACCGGCCACACCGGCACCGCCAGGGGGAGTCCACCGTGGCCGTTGTCGGAAGGTGGTGCCCCGTGTCGGGCGTTGTACCCGTTACATCTGCCTCCATCCTGGCGGTTGATTCCTGCCTAGGCCGGGCACCTGTGCCGGTATAGAAGACATAGGGTGTTTCCGGACGAACCCCCATCCCCGCTGCGTCGGCAGCCGCAGCTCGACCGCGTTTCGAATGGAACGCAGCGTTTGCCCCTCCGCCATGGACAGCGCAGGGCGGCACCTCACGAGGCTCCGCCCCCGCTGCCCCAGCGAACGCGGCTCGGCGGCGTTCGGTGTGGAACGCAGCGTTTACCCCGTCGCCGTGTACAGCACAGGACAGCCCCCCGTGAGGCGCAGCGCCAGGTACATTGGGACAGGGGTCCTGGGGATGTCCCACCGTGAAGCCCCATCCCCGCCACACCGGCCGGTGCGACTCGGCACCGTTCCGTGTGGAACGGAGCGTCTGTCACCCCAACGTCGGCGGCGTGGGATGGTTCACCGAGGGACCCATAGCTAGTCTGGGGGGAATTGGTACCGATGGAACATGGAATGCAACAAAATTGCCTTCCCTTGTCTACAATTTCTGCCTTCCCACTCCCCCTGTCCTCCCACATGAGAGATTCCGATCCCGGTGACCCCCCAGTCTCCCTCTTATCCCGAGGGAGACTCCCTTGATTATCCCTCAAGAAGGATTCTAACTCACTCAGGGTGACGAACGGTCCGCCATTCTTATCTCCCGGTTGGCCTGCGCTCCGTGGAGCTGTATCCCAGTCTGTGTCCGCGCCGTGTGGCGAGTCGGACCCCAGACTACCCCTACTCGATTTATCCATGCTGCACAAAGTCGGAGTTTTACCTGAATTTCTTCCTTGAGGTGTGCCACCGCTGCCTCCAATGTAGCGTTGACCGTGCGCGGTACTGTATTACACCTGAAGAACCAACTCCGGCACACTTTCTCTTAGTTTTAGAGGCTCTAGGCCGTTTATTTAGGCACAAAACAACACAAAAGACTGTCCAGATATTCCGGGGGAAAGCACCTGGTTGTTGCTCATGGCAACCGGCCACTGCGCGTGCGCTGCCCGGCAACGGGCCTCCTCGGTCGGCCAGCAGGGGCTCCGCTGCAACAGCTCCGCTGTGGTGCTGTGCTGGTGCCCTCTACCGGCCGGTCAGCTGGGGCTCCACCGCAACGGCTCCGCCGTGGTGCCGTGCTAGCGCCCTCTGCCGACCGACCGGCACCGGCGCTACATTATTTTGAAGTTTTACAGTTAGCTAAACCTCATTGCAAAATGTGTTTAAAATTCCATAATAATTATAATGTGAAGGATTTATTATATTTGTTTTTAGATACAGTCGAAATACACCTTCGGTGATGTTTACGATGTAAATGTATTTGTTGTTATGTTTATGAAGAATAATCTTTGTGTTTTTTCCAAGTCTTCTTCGTGGCTGAAGTGAAGACACAGAGACACCTAAATGCAGTTGGTGATGAAAACCGGAACGGACGTTTGTGCTGAAAAACATTGGTATGTGGACACTGTAGTCCCAAGGATAAAAATGTCTTCCATTGGGGAAAAATCCCCCCCCCCCCCCAAAAAAAGAAGATAACCAAGGCCTTTTGTGGACATCCTAAGAGGCTATTTTTGTTTATGCTGGCAGATCAGCTGCCCTTTGGACCCAAACTACAACCCCAACCAAACAATCCAAGACTAAGGCCTACACACCCCACCCCTCAATCCAAGCCCCACCCACACCCACAATCTAAACTCAAACCCACAATCCAAGATCAAGCCGCATCCCCACAATCTAATCCCAAGCCCCAACCAACACATAATCCAAGTAAAATGCACAAACAACCCCCTCAATGCAAACCCACTCCCCACCCCACAATCAAAGCCCATGTCCCACCCTAGAATCCAAGCACGAGCCTGTTTATTGCCGATCGCCTGACTAAAAAAAATGACTGTATATGTTAAATTTACTGGTTTAGGCCTACACTGTATAAACTGATTTCCCACCATTTTCAAAATGGCCGACACAATATGGTTATTCAACAAGGAGCACACCACAATAAACACCCGAAAAATGTCTTGGTAAAAACGCCACTTTGTAAACACGTCACCCTTTTCATACATATAAGTACTATACTCGGGATTTTCACTCATGCATAATTGCGATGGCTCACATAACCTTAGAATACAGCATGGAATGGAGACTTCAACTTTGCAGTCTCAGATGTCTAGGATTAATAATAAATAATATACAATTAATTGAACTCAAACTATAATGTTATTTTGTGTCAAAATCGACAAAAGTGACAAGGTGTGCCCCTTGCCATTTTTCTAGGTTGAAAAAGTTGCCTTCAAAACTGCAGCAGAGATAGGCCTCTACGGCCTAGAATGGAGACTTCAGCCTAGCAATTTCAGATATCTGGGATCAATGTAAGATGTCAGAATTTTCCGAATTTTTCATATTTTCTAAAATTATAGAAATAATTACAGTTTTCCGGCAATATATACTGTGTTTACTCTACAAATAAATTTCTGGCATTCCTGGATATCTCTAGCTCTAGAACCAATTTCAATCAGATTTGGAAAAGGCCATCTTTTGGTCAAAATAAAAAAAATTGGTGCCAAGCTTGCCAAAATTCGGGAAAAGTGATTACAAATTGTCAAGTGGTTTTGCTTTCAATATATTTATGTAAAAGACGCAGGGGGACAAGTTTGGATTTATGATTTCGCATTATTTTGTTCACATTTCGATATGTTCTCGACAAAAATGAACACCTTTAAATCCATTCATTAGCGACCATGTCCCGTTTGTAAAATACACGGTTATGTTTGTTTTCTGTTTGTATCCCATGACCGGCAGCTTCGAGTTTGTGTAATCTTGGTACAAACAAGTCAGGTACTCTGGACTGTGACCCTCACGTGACAATCTGATCAAAGGTAAAACAACACGCCCCTCAACTGTCTGATTACGATCTGATAAACGTTTAATATCGTTTTGAGTGCTTCTTCCAGAATACACGAACAAATTGGAACTGAATTTCACCATTTTATAGTTTTACCAAAAAGGTTATTATTTTGATCCTGCAGTAATGGCGTTTCGGTTTATCGTTTGTGTAGCCTTGGTGTTTGCTGGATTGGTTGCTTTATCTGCAGCAAGTAACGCGGTACCTAAACCATGCTGCGTGAACTCCCAGAGTGTCGTCGATTATGGTGAGATCAATTCATTATTCCCATGCACCTGCCGTAAAATCACTAGCAATGAACAATAGGCCTAACTATAAGAACTATTAGGTTGATTCTAAGGGATTTCAATCGCATCTTTTCTTGAACATGAATTCATCATGATGGATGATGGTGTGTTTGAGAGCAGTACTCACTTGGGAGGGGAGAATGCTACGAACTAGGTTGTGTGAATAGATTGACAGGCCCCCTCTGTCATTTTGGTAACGCCTCTGCCTGCGAGCTAGATTTTCCAAAATGACGTAATTGTGTTACACATGTTCTCACTTTACCCGAAGCCTTATTTCTTTCTTTTAGTTGATTTTTAAAGCATATAGGTCGTATTCAATACTCTCTTGTATAGACCATGGGTATAACAACTGAGTTATAACGACCGTGTGGCAAATTGTTTCAACAGTTTCATTCCGTTTTCCTTCAGTGTTAAGTCAAGGTACGAATATTGGCAGTTCGGTAGGAATTTTTGCCGTGTTGGGCAACGGAACATTGGCAATGGATTTCAAGAAGGGAATGGCGGGAGCAGAAATCACAGCACGAAATACAATAGATGGATCGATTACATCCAACAAAATAATCGCTGATTATAACAAGGTAAAATGCATTGCCTCGATCTATCACTATATGTTTCAACATGCAAGGCTTATACGATGTAGATTTCGGACCAGTCAATTCAATTTCCTTACAATTTCCAAAATAATGTAACAAAAAACAAACCGGTTTGCGTCCGAAGATATTGCACCCCTTATCAACTTTCGGTCTAGAAATCCCTCAGCAGGCTTGCATGGTAGAATCGGGGGTTTGGAGAGTTATTGGGCTTAGTAACGTTTCAGACACTGCACTTTGCAAGTCTTTCTTTAATGTGTAAAATAATCAATTGGACTTACCTCGACCCACTTGGGGATTTAGGAATAGGAACACAACTTGCATTGGTTACTCTGTTAAACCTGGCAAAATGCTGGCAACCCAAAGACTACATGAACATGTGGCGAAGACTGATTTCCATCTTGAACCCGCTTTACTGGGGTGGAATATTTTACATGTGTATTGGTTTCCCAATTCCTCTATCCAGAATATCGTGTGGGTCATAAATGGAAGGATCTGCAACAAAGTTCCTTTCAATGGCGACCCCACTCCACGGTGTATCCCAGGTATGTTCATAATCCAATTTGCACTCACAAAGTCTGCTCAAAAGTAAACTCAAAAGCTTCCTTTTTTGGAAAGTATTTGGTGATTTGTCATGTGTTTTTAATTGGAATTTACACAAATTGTTGCTCATTTATGGTAATGTTTTAGCCATATCTGGTTTACTTTTGTGTGTTCGTGTGCGTGTCCTTTATTTTTATTTAGGAATTGTGATGCACCCTCACAGGCTGGTCCTGGAAAGAGCACAATATAAATTAAATAAATTATTATTATTAATTTTACAAGCGCTTTGGTTTTATTTTGACCTTTTTTACAACTATAAGAGCAACATATAGCCACATTTAATTCAAATTAAACATCTTAGCTGAAACTCGATTACCTGCGATGTAGATACTAAATGAGCTCCAAATAAGCCATGCAGGCAAAACCATTGGTAACTTTCCTACAGAAAACAAAATCTGAAAAACGAATGAACATGTATGATGTGGCCACTTTTCAGCCACGTCCTTAATTTGGTCCCGACCATGCATGTAAACAATGAGTACGTTTTTAAAAGAAAGTGAAAATGAAATGAAAGAATGATGTCTACAATTAAAACAGCAACCGCGGATAGATTCTTGATTACGCCCTCTCCCTCCCACGCTTTAACAGGAATTTACGGCAAAGCAAGACTTAGTTTCAAACATAAATAGCTCCGCCCTATCTGGTTTTATATGGAATAATATACATGGCCGTACCCCTCACCTGTTCTTCTTTGTTACCGTACTATACAGACAATGCTGAGTATCTTGGCCAGGGGTATATGGGAGATGGGCAGATCCAGCTGAATACTTGGAGATACACTGTCATGAACAAGCATCTGCCTAACTCCTACGCTAATGTCACTTTCTCAGGAAACAAGGCATGCACTCCAGTGTCTTCAAGTGCAGTAATTATCCTTGATGGCCAAGGTATTTTACACTTGAACTTTCACAAATTCGCATTGCAGTTATTCAGAATGCAAGTCTGTTTTAAGTCCGATTCTAAGGTTAAAATATGTAATGGTTTATAAAATTGTAGATCATAACAAGCCAAATCAGAATTAGAAATACGACTGTACAGCGCATGTGCAGTAGGCTACATAAGGGATAAACACAGTCAGTGGGAATCTGGTAAACAAAGTGGAACTTTTCACTTTGTCAAGCAGATTGCACCAAATCAAATAACAAACTTAACGGATCATTACGGAGCCATAACCCCATACGAACAAATGTGATTTCCCCCAACAGCTTGAGACAGAAGTATTTTGGATTAACAAATTTCACCGGGTATGTTTAAAGGGTGCCAGTAAACTGTAGGCCTATTGGCTAAAACTTCTGTCTGAAACTGTGAGGGAATATATCTTATTTTTTACGTACTGGAGTAAAGATTTGTGCTTTTGTTTGCAAATTGCGCGAAAAAGTAACTAGTTGTAATTTCGTCAAACAATCCACAAGGGAAACCTGACTAGGTAAATTTGAATAGATTTTCAAAGTGAACAAAAACTGGCAGGAGCGGGATTCGAACCTGCGACCTCCGGGTTACCGTACCGGCGCTCTACCAACTGAGCTATCTTGCCCTATGTTGGCGGTCTCCCAAATTGTCAGTATCTTTGTTCGGGTGCACTATGGGTGCTAGGTTGTATCGTACAATTTGGTGTGATCCCTAGCTATACGGCATTCTGGGTTTATGACTTCTGAGTAGCGCCCACCCGAACAAAGATACTGACAATTTGGGAGACCGCCAACATAGGGCAAGAAAGCTCAGTTGGTAGAGCGCCGGTACGGTAACCCGATGGTCGCAGTTTCGAATCCCTGCCAGTTTCTTTGTTCGCTTTGAAGTTGTAATTTCGTTACCAGTTTTACAAATTTCCCTTGTACAAAATCTAGTCTTGTTCAATCCAAAAGTGGCAATAAATAAGTTGCTTCCAAATTCCTAAAATTCAGTTAGGCGGCCAGTGGGAAAACGCTTTGAGCTCGATCACTGAAATTAGGATTCATCTATTTGTTATCATAATTTATATATTTTTCTTTTGTTATCAAGTGTACAGCGTGACTGCGAATTCCTTCAGTAACTACAGAAACGCCATTGCCGACCCGTCCCGTTGGTTTACTGTTCCCAGATTTTGTCCTAAGGTAAGCACAAACTCAATGGTGAACTTGTGAGGGGAACATAGAAATGATTGACAATATACATCTACTCTTGAGCAATGAGAAAATATTATAAATGATTGACCCCAAATAATGAATAAATTAGCGGAGGATTACCGAAGATGGTAGTGAATTTCAAAAGGGATGGAGATTTACATTCCTAACATAAAAAAAGAGATGTAAAATAAATTTCAAAATTTAATGATGGCACATCTTCTCTAAGTATTTTGCCACTTCATCATTTTGTCAGTTCCTCATCAGGTAGCAATAACTTTCAGGTAGCAATAACTTGCATACAAATAACTAGCTTTGTTTGGTGTTTATGCTACCCACTTGTGGTACTGATATTCCTTGATTGTCCGTCTTTCTGTTATATGTTTTATTTAGTAGCCCGTTTTTGTGTCTGCGGTTCTTTTTTGCGAAATCTGAACTTTGCCCCCAAATTCATATGTCTCTCCCCTGCTTCAACTCCCAGACTCTACTTTCTCGCATTTTACATAAACACTGGCAGATTCAGGACACATTTCTGTGTTTTTTCTCTGTTCTTTTCCTTTTGGGGGGGGGGGGGGCAAAATAATTCTTACAAAGAACACCGGGTAGGGCGAGGACTCTGTATCATGCGTTTTAATGCTGCATTCTGAGTGGCGGAGTACGCAGGCGGTGTATGCAGTGTTATCCAAGCCAAGCCAAGCCAAGCCAAGCCAAGCCAAGCCAAGCCAAGCTGAATGCCAAAGTCGTCCAAGTCCTCGCCCGTAAGATCTTTTGAGTTATATTGTATAAGATCTTTTCTTAATTGTTAGACCCTATTGTTAAACCCTATTGATTTTTTGAATATTCTCACTATTAAATCACAATATTTCTTTGTTCTTTATATCGGTGTGATCTTGTTTCATTTCTTTGTTGCATGCATCTGAGAAAATTAAGCCATTTTTGAGTTATTTATATTCGCGGATAGTTTGGAGATTTTCAGATCGTATAAATACTGTACCCCACCCACCCTCACACTTGTGCGTTTTCACACAAGTGAAGAAACTAAACCAAGTTGAACAAGTCCTCCCCCAACTAAGCATGCTTCAAGGCCGTAAATGTATTTCACACGGAGATTATTTGTCTGATTATAGACCTTTGTTCGCCACATGACGATTGTCAGCACGTGTGGTGACACTCCTGAATGCGTATCCGGCTATAACACAGACATTTGCAAGCGCATAAAAGATTCTAAATTTAGCAAGAACATTATAAAAGCTTGTAAAAGGCTCGATGCCTATGGTGAATATTTTGATGCAAGATTGGTGAAAGTAGTATAAGATTCCACGTCGCATTTTTAATAGTCCTGACACTTCGCTTTTAGGTGCGGTCCAATTGACGTCACAGGAAAAGGGTGTATAGGGCGTCAAGCAAAGAAGAGTTGTGAAGGTCCTTTTTCACGATTGGTGGCAATAAACAGATTGATACATTGATGTTGTTGAATTGTCGTCCATGAGCTCTGAGTAACATTAACAATATGGGTGTGTTAATGTGATCTGCATACCATTAATCTAACTGTATTCTTGACTTTTCATTACTTGCAGGAATTTACTGACAAGAGAGATGCCGGCATAAACTACCCTGTAGTTGGGTTCTTTGGATTCTGATTCTGATCAGAAAATTACTTAACATTTACAAAAAGAGCATCAATAATGGCAAACTAAAAAAAAAAAAAAAACATAAGGAAGGAGGTTCTTCTAAGATATAAAAAAAATTGAAGCAAAATTGTATGAAACACTCACATTACAGCCCCCCCCCCCCCCCCCCCCCAACCTGGGCCGGTACACAAGACTTTGTTTAGCGGAAAGGCGCAAGTTAGCACATGCACATTGACTTATCCACAATTACCTCCCCCGAAATCGGATGGACAGCTGGTTAAAGACACACACAAAGTGGACAGATTTGCCGGCTGTGTTGATCTGCTTAATTAATTAATAATCAATCATTATTGCTTATGCAATTATCTTAAAAATTTATCTGAATGATTGTGTAAAGCCTTTAGTATTATGCACTACAAGCATAGACCACGATTTCTATACCTAACTTTCAATCGTATATCCCAGGAAAGTGCATTTTTGGCATTATAAATAGATGTAATTTTTCATTTGAAAGAAATAACTGTATAAGTTCTATAGTTCTAAGAACTAGTTTGTCGTCTACTGAGCCTTTTTGTAAATTTTGTTTTAAGTCATTTCCATTCTATAATCCATCAATGCAATGAAGACATTTTGTGTGTTTATCAATCCCACAATACATAATACAACTTCATCTTGTGTGTTTCTTTAGATAAGACCAGATTAGACTTATAATAAACCGGTGTGTTGTTTTATTGAAGGAATGGTGAATATAGCCTTGATCATTATAAGAAAGATTTGAATTTATCCGAAAGCTATACCAGTATGTTTGTAAAGATGGTACCAGTACCAATTCCGAGAAATATTTCCATTTGAAATGCTGCCGCCTTGTAAAATGCTGAATCTGAAGATATTCAAAACCACCCTAACCCTAACCCTAACCCTGTCTTATTATCTGTGTCTCAGCCCTGTTTTATCCCCGTCATATTATCCCCGTCATATTATCCCCGTCATATTATCCCCGTCTTATTATCCCCGTCTTATTATCCCCGTCTTATTATCCCCGTCTTATTATCCCCGTCTTATTATCCCCGTCTTATTATCCCCGTCTTATTATCCCCGTCTTATTATCCCCGTCTTATTATCCCCGTCTTATTATCCCCGTCTTATTATCCCCGTCTTATTATCCCCGTCTTATTATCCCCGTCTTATTATCCCCGTCTTATTATCCCCGTCTTATTATCCCCGTCTTATTATCCCCGTCTTATTATCCCCGTCTTATTATCCCCGTCATATTATCCCCGTCATATTATCCCCGTCATATTATCCCCGTCATATTATCCCCGTCATATTATCCCCGTCATATTATCCCCGTCATATTATCCCCGTCATATTATCCCCGTCATATTATCCCCGTCATATTATCCCCGTCATATTATCCCCGTCATATTATCCCCGTCATATTATCCCCGTCATATTATCCCCGTCATATTATCCCCGTCATATTATCCCCGTCATATTATCCCCGTCATATTATCCCCGTCATATTATCCCCGTCATATTATCCCCGTCATATTATCCCCGTCATATTATCCCCGTCATATTATCCCCGTCATATTATCCCCGTCATATTATCCCCGTCATATTATCCCCGTCATATTATCCCCGTCTTATTATCCCCGTCTTATTATCCCCGTCTTATTATCCCCGTCTTATTATCCCCGTCTTATTATCCCCGTCTTATTATCCCCGTCTTATTATCCCCGTCTTATTATCCCCGTCTTATTATCCCCGTCTTATTATCCCCGTCTTATTATCCCCGTCTTATTATCCCCGTCTTATTATCCCCGTCTTATTATCCCCGTCTTATTATATTATCACTGTTTTATTATATTATCACTGTTTTATTATATTATCACTGTTTTATTATATTATCACTGTTTTATTATATCCCTATTATGTCCCCGTGCTATTATGTCCCCGTGCTATTATGTCCCCGTGCTATTATGTCCCCGTGCTATTATGTCCCCGTGCTATTATGTCCCCGTGCCATTATGTCCCCGTGCCATTATGTCCCCGTGCCATTATGTCCCCGTGCTATTATGTCCCCGTGCTATTATGTCCCCGTGCTATTATGTCCCCGTGCTATTATGTCCCCGTGCTATTATGTCCCCGTCCTATTATGTCCCCGTCCTATTATGTCCCCGTCCTATTGTCCCCGTCCTATTGCCCCCGTCCTATTGGCCCCGTCCTATTGGCCCCGTCCTATTGGCCCTGTCTTATTATCCCTGTCTTATTATCCCTGTTTTATTATTACCCCATGCGACAGGACAGCCGTAATGAATTCAAACTTCGACAAGGTAATGGTTTTGTTTACGTATGGCCAGAGCAGTTTTATTGCCAGAACAATTTAGGTTTCCGATCGTTGCGTTTCGCGAAACCTGTAACTTAACTTGACATAGCACATAACATAACCCAACTTGGTTCCCGATCGTTGCGATTCGCGAAACCTGTACTAGCTCACACAAACAAATCTTGGTCTCCGATCGTTGCGATTCGCGATACCTATAACTTGCCAATAGCTCATAACATAACCATGCAAACTGGGTCTCCGATCGTTGCGACTCGCGAAACCTATACTAGCTAACACAAACCAATCTTGGTCTCCCTCCGATCGTCATAATGTTTTGGTCTTCCATCTTACCGCGGGTGGTCTATGCTGGCGCACACCGTCAGAACAAAGTGGAACGTGCCCGGCAAGCCATTAACCGCTGGGTCGCTAATTTAATGCGGTATTTGTCGGGCGGTGCTATTGAGCATCCCAACATCGAGTGGGCCAACACTGATTTATTTATGGAAGACGGTGTCCATTTGAGAAATAATGCATCGGCATTGCTGATAGAGAATTTCTATCATGCCTTAAAGTTTGCCGTCGACCATTATTAAGTTTACATAATTCTTATCCTTAAGGCCTATTTGGCGGCGGTCATAAATGACCGTTTGGCGGAATTTCATTCTAAACGCTGCTATAGGCCTCAGCTTTATTATCTGTATACAGAATTCTAACAGCCTGGATTTTAATTACGACTCTGCGTGAATGTATGATGAAAGAAACATGCTGGTAAACAAATTTCTTTGGGCAAAAAGCTCAATGACATATATGGCTTAACGTAGTAATCACGGTACTACTGACCGTGTATATTTATTGATGGATGAACAGTTTAATGGAATGTTGGCCCTGTACGAACAAGTGTAAACCGCCTGCTAATTGAATTATTATGGTTATAATTGATGTTTCTTGCCGGGCTTGGAATTTGCTGGGGCTACGTTTTGCCCTCATTGTGTCGGTTCGCGAATCGCTACGACTGGAACTAAGTTATGACATTAATCCATTGGCTTCGGGAAATTAATAAGTTATGAATTTGCATATACGTTATAAGCTTTCGCGGGGATCGCTACGACCGGAAAATTATTTATCCAGCTATACGCCACAGGGTTTCGCGAGTCGCAACGATCGTAGATCCAGTTAGCATGGTTATGTTATGAGCTTTTGGCAAGATATTGGTTTCGCGAATCGCAATGATCGGAGACCAAGATTGGTTTGTGTTAGCTAGTATAGGTTTCGCGAGTCGCAACGATCGGAGACCCAGTTTGCATGGTTATGTTATGAGCTATTGGCAAGTTATAGGTTTCGCGAATCGCAACGATCGGAGACCAAGATTTGTTTGTGTGAGCTAGTACAAGTTTTGCGAATCGCAACGATCGGAGACCCAGTTTGCAGGGTAAGACCATGGGTATAACAACTGAGTTATAACGACCGTGTGGCAAATTGTTTCAACAGTTTCATTCCGTTTTCCTTCAGTGTTAAGTCAAGGTACGAATATTGGCAGTTCGGTAGGAATTTTTGCTGTGTTGGGCAACGGAACGTTGGCAATGGATTTCAAGAAGGGAATGTCGGGAGCAGAAATCACAACACGAAATACAATAGATGGATCGATTACATCCAACAAAATAATCGCTGATTATAACAAGGTAAAATGCATTGCCTCGATCTATCACTATATGTTTCAACATGCAAGGCTTACCGGTTTGCGTCCGAAGATATTGCACCCCTTATCAACTTTCGGTCTAGAAATCCCTTAGCAGGGTTGCATGGTAGAATCTGGGGTTTGGAGAGTTATTGGGCTTAGTAACGTTTCAGACACTGCACTTTGCAAGTCTTTCTTTAATGTGTAAAATAATCAATTGGACTTACCTCGACCCACTTGGGGGTTTAGGAATAGGAACACAACTTGCATCATGGTTACTCTGTTAAGCCTGGCAAAATGCTGGCAACCCAAAGACTACATGAACATGTGGCGAAGACTGATTTCCATCTTGAACCCGCTTACTGGGTGGAATATTTTACATGTGTATTGGTTTCCCAATTCCTCTATCCAGAATATCATGTGGGTCATAAATGGAAGGATCTGCAACAAAGTTCCTTTCAATGGCGACCCCACTCCACGGTGTATCCCAGGTATGTTCATAATCCAATTTGCACTCACAAAGTCTGCTCAAAAGTAAACTCAAAAGCTTCCTTTTTTGGAAAGTATTTGGTGATTTGTCATGTGTTTTTAATTGGAATTTACACAAATTGTAGCTCATTTATGGTAATGTTTTAGCCATATCTGGTTACTTTTGTGTGTTCGTGTGCGTGTCCTATATTTCTATTTAGGAATTTTGATGCATCCTCACAGGCTGGTCCTGGAAAGAGCACAATATAAATTAAATAAATTATTATTATTAATTTACAAGCGCTTTGGTTCTATTTTGACCATTTTTACAACTATAAGAGCAACATATAGCCACATTTAATTACAAATTAAACATCTTAGCTGAAACTCGATTACCTGCGATGTAGATACTAAATGAGCTCCAAATAAGCCATGCAGGCAAAACCATTGGTAACTTTTCTACAGAAAACAAAATCTGAAAAACGAATGAACATGTATGATGTGGCTACTTTTCAGCCACGTCCTTAATTTGGTCCCGACCATGCATGTAAACAATAAGTAGGTTTTTAAAAGAAAGTGAAAATGAAATGAAAGAATGATATCTACAATTAAAACAGCAACCGCGAATAGATTCTTGATTACACCCCCTCCCTCCCACGCTTTAACAGGAATTTACGGCAAAGCAAGACTTAGTTTCAAACATAAATAGCTCCGCCCTATCTGGTTTTATATGGAATAATATACATGGTCGTACCCCTCACCTGTTCTTCTTTGTTACCGTACTATACAGACAATGCTGAGTATCTTGGCCAGGGGTATATGGGAGATGGGCAGATCCAGCTGAATACTTGGAGATACACTGTCATGAACAAGCATCTGTCTAACTCCTACGCTAATGTCACTTTCTCAGGAAACAAGGCATGCACTCCAGTGTCTCCAAGTGCAGTAATTATCCTTGATGGCCAATGTATTTTACACTTGAACTTTAACAAATTCACATTGCATTTATTCAGAATGCAAGTCTGTTTTAAGTCCGATTCTAAGGGTAAAATATGTAATGGTTTATAAAATTGTAGATCATAACAAGCCAAATCAGAATTAGAAATACGACTGTACAGCGCATGTGCAGTATGCTACATAAGGGATAAACACAGTCAGTGGGAAACTGGTAAACAAAGTGGAACTTTTCACTTTGTCAAGCAGATTGCACCAAATCAAATAACAAACTTAACGGATCATTACGGAGCCATAACCCCATACGAACAAATGTGATTTCCCCCAACAGCTTCAGACAGAAGTATGTTGGATTAACAAATTTCACCGGGTATGTTTAAAGGGTGCCAGTAAACTGTAGGCCTATTGGCTAAAACTTCTGTCTGAAACTGTGTGGGGATATATCTTATTTTTTACGTACTGGAGTAAAGATTTGTGCTTTTGTTTGCAAATTGCGCGAAAAAGTAACTAGTTGTAATTTCGTCAAACAATCCACAAGGGAAACCTGACTAAATTATTACTCATTGAATTATCATTGAATTATCATTGAATTATCATTGAATTATCATTAAATTATCATTGAATTATCATTGAATTATCATTGAATTATCATTGAATTATCATTGAATTATCATTGAATTATCATTGAATTATCATTGAATTATCATTGAATTATCATTGAATTATCATTGAATTATCATTGAATTATCATTGAATTATCATTGAATTATCATTGAATTATCATTGAATTATCATTGAATTATCATTGAATTATCATTGAATTATCATTGAATTATCATTGAATTATCATTGAATTATCATTGAATTATCATTCAATTATCATTCAATTATCATTCAATTATCATTCAATTATCATTCAATTATCATTCAATTATCATTCAATTATCATTCAATTATTCAATTATCATTCAATTATCATTCAATTATCATTCAATTATCATTCAATTATCATTCAAATAATGAATGTTTATGAGTGCGATGGTAAGAATAATTTCATGAGGTGACAGATTGAATGTTCTATTCTACGAGGCGAAGCCGAGTGGAATGAGACATTCCATCTGTCACCGAATGAAATTATTCTTACCATTGCACGAATGTGAAACATTCATTATTTGTTTTATACAACGCCTGAATATGGATTGCATGCATGGATTTCTTGGTGTAACGTTACACATGCCGTTTACCTTCTCAGTCCCGCATAAAACCGCGACAAAAAGTGGTCCAGTTCCGAATCAGTTAAAGCTTTAATTGTTGTTCCTGCGTGTCTTGCAAATTCCTCTTATCATTTGATTGCATATTTCATTTGTCTCTTTGCGTTAGCAGCGTCAGCATCGCCTACGAGTTCCAATATTTTGTCGTCTGTTAGGAGAACAAACTGCGGCAGTTCGGGAAACTCGGCCGCCATGTTGTGTGAATGACAGCCCTGTTGTAGCGCCACCATAGTGACCGTGAAATTAGGGAAGTTCTTTTGGTTCTATCAATGTGCGCGCACCGTTTGATAGAACCATGTGATAGAACGTTTTGGGCGGTGCGGGTTCGCGTCGTGTGATGGGTCGAATAATTCAATGCACGTGATCGACGATCCACCATTCGGATGGCTGGGATTTATTCAGGTGTTGTATGTCCATTCAATGTCCATTCAATGTCCATTCAATGTCCATTCAATGTCCATTCAATGTCCATTCAATGTCCATTCAATGTCCATTCAATGTCCATTCAATGTCCATTCAATGTCCATTCAATGTCCATTCAATGTCCATTCAATGTCCATTCAAATATCATTCAAATATCATTCAATATCATTCAATATCATTCAATATCATTTAAATATCATTCAATATCATTCAATATCATTCAGTATCATTCAATATCATTCAATATCATTCAATATCATTCAATATCATTCAATATCATTCAATATCATTCAATATCATTCAATATCATTCAATATCATTCAATATTGATCTCATATTTTTCAGCAAGCCAGATTGTGTAACTCAAGTCTGCACCATTCCAAATCCAGTTTCTAGCGATCACCATGGAGTTAAATTTGACTTTCGTGCCAACCGTGCTCCACCCACCCCTGCAATTGTACGGCAGTTTCTGTCTTACAACAACCCTGAACATATCCAACACTTGAATGACCTCCTACATTATGCTCCGTGGAACCTTTTTATTGACAGAGATGACATTGAGTCAACTTGGGAAGGCTTTTTAGATGTTGTGGACGCTGCAGTCAAGGACGCCTTACCATCATTAACAAGAAGTGTGAAAAAGAAAAACTGTCCATGGATTAATGATGAATTGAAGCATCTTATCATTCAAAAACGCAAACTCTTTCAACGGGCTAGATATTCTGCAAATCAAGAAGACTGGAATGTTTATAAACAATTACGTAATCAAATCAAATACAAAACTCGTGTGGCTTATAAGTTATTTGTTGATGGTCTTTTTAAATCCAATGACAACAAAAAACGTTTTTGGGCTTTTGTCCGTAGTAGGAAACAGTCGCCAGCTCCCCCCTCATTTAATCATGGCCCACATGTCATTAATAAGCCTCTTGACATAGCCAATGCCTTTAATGATTACTTTGTCTCTGTTTTCTCTCCGTCCGTCACTGTTAGTGATGATCCACCAATTTGTGATCTCCCCATTCCTGAGTTTTCCTCAGTTCCATTTACCGTCGGTGATATTCGCAATATCATTAAGTCCCTTCCTGTAGGGAAAGCCCCTGGTCCGGACGGTATTAGTGCTACTTTCTTACGTAACACTGTGTTTCCCTTATCCCCCATTCTTCATAAAATATTTAAGATTTCCCTTGCAAAGGGCCAACTTCCTAAAAGTTGGAAACTTGCAAATATTTCCCCAGTATTTAAATCAGGCGACCGTTCCCTTCTAACTAACTATAGACCCATTGCCCTTACCTCATTGGTGAGCAAGCTGATGGAGAGAGTATTGTCAAATGGAATAAATGTGCACATCTATGACAATGGTCTTTTATCCCAAAACCAACACGGATTTGTTGCCCATAGGTCATGTGTGACCCAGCTTTTAAATGTTCATCATGCATGGGCTTCCATTTTAGACCAGCGTAATCCGCCCAGGATTGATGCTGTCTTTCTGGACATCTCAAAAGCCTTTGATCGTATGCCTCACCATCAGCTGCTGACCAAACTTACAAATATGTTCAACATTGGGGGGTCTCTTTGGCGATGGGTCAAGGATTTTTTGGTCGACCGTCAACAAAGGGTGCACTTCCTTGGGGAAACATCTACATGGGCCGATGTTCGTTCGGGTGTTCCCCAGGGAAGTGTGCTTGGCCCCTATTGTTCAACTTGTTTGTGATTGATATCACTTTTGGTTTAAAATCATCTTGTGTTTTATTCGCTGATGATGTTTTAATATATCAGACAATTAAATCTATTTCTGATGTAACTGTTCTTCAACAAGACCTAGACAAGTTGTGTCACTGGTGTACTGACAATGGCATGACCTTTAACGCTGCTAAATCCAAGGTTATGCACGTTACTAGAAAACGTAATTTATGTCCGCCTGCTTACATATTAGGTCATTCTCAATTATCCGTAACTAGTTCATTTAAGTACCTTGGTGTAACTCTAAATTCTCACTTAACTTGGAATGATCATATTAAGGACGTTGTTTCTCGTGCCAATAGAATGCTTGGATTAATTAGGACTGTTGCTTTTAATTCCTCTGTTGGTGCTAAACTATGCTTGTATAAGAGTCATGTTCTTCCCGTATTGGAGTATGGGATACCTGCTTGGTTTCCCCATACTCGGATGCAGGAGGAGGCTCTTGAACGCGTCCAGAGGCGTGCCACTCGTTTTATCTTAGGTCAACGAATTGGACTGATGTCATACTCGGACAGACTTTGTACTCTTAGATGGTCTTCTTTATCAAGTCGCCGTAATTGTTTGATGATTTCCTTTGTTGTAAAGTGTCTTTTTAATATAATTAAATGTGAAACGGTTAATAGGAACATCAGTGTTAATTGTAGATACGATAGCGCTTTGACATTTAAACATTTATATGCCAGGACTCAGTCCTTACATCTGAATGCAATTAACAGATTTCCTAGGCTCTGGTCAGCTTTGCCAGTCGAATTTCGCAATACTGCCATTATAACATCCTTGCCATCCTTTTTGGAGGCACTGAAACATGAAGAAAGTGTACATAACATTTAATATTTCTTAACTTGTCTCCTTGCTGATTAGCCGTCTTCCACATGTGCAAATTTCCATATTTTAACTTTATATATTCTTATATTCTTATTCATTCACCTATTAATTTTTTTATTTTTTTTATTGCCTTCTGATTTATTGTTTTATTTTTGCTCACTTATGTTAATTACACGTAGTGTGCATATTCTCTCTTAAAACTGGTTCATTCTTAAATATTTTATTCTCAATTATTTCATGTTTTTATGTTTTTTATCACTTAAAATCATTGTATATATACATATTTATTTATATATTACATATTTTTTATATTTGTTGTTACAACCAGATGTGGGGCAGCAGGTCTAAGGATCACAGTAATTATTTTGCTTTTGTTGCTCCTAGCCCATCTGGAAGTACTGTTTGTATTGTTCTTGTTTGTGATGGCTGAATAAATAATAATAATAATAATAATAATTAGAAATCTCCTGGATGCGGCAAATGGGCGACTCTTCCCGAAATAACCTTATTGGGGCGACACGAGTGTCGCCCTTTTAGAGCACTTTCCCAACGCGCCTTACTAAAAAACACTCCAAAGGGGCGACTTTCACAATAGGGCGACACCAAATTGTCGCCCTATTCGACCAGGTCACCCTAACCCACTCTTTTCCAGGATTATGTGTCGCCCTAACCGGCAATTGAGGAAAATTGTAATAATAATAATTATAATAATAATAATTATAATAATAATATCATTCAATATCATTCAAATATTCAATATCATTCAAATTCAATATCATTGAATATGAAACTGCACAAACAGAGGTCAATGGCGTCATCCGGCCTGGTGGCACTGTTTTGTTTGCGCCATGTGGCATCATCCGTACGCAAGGGGTTAAATTATCTCATGTTGTCAAACAAGTAAATCAACAATACTCTGAGAAGGCCCCTAAAGAATGCCAGCTTCATGTACATGTACATGTAGTTGGTTAGCATCCATAGACAATAGCTTGCTGTTTTTGGCCAGTTGGCTGGGAGACTGCAGGGAACTTACTTAGCATAGTTATCTTTGGCTGGGAGACTGCAGGGGAACTTGGCCGAATGCACAAATATTCATCTAAAGCACATTTTGTACCATTTACACTTTTTTTTCAATTTATGTGAATGTTGAAATACTGTACAGTAAACTATTCCTCCCAAATAAACCTCTAGTCAACAGGGAATATACTCACATTTTGGAAACTTCCTGAAGGCCAAATTGTATTTCTTAATGACTCGGAGCATATTCCCATATTCTTCCCAGGTGTCATGAGAAACAAAGAGATCTTCATTTCTAGGCAAGAGCTTAATAAGTGTCCAGCATGCCGTCTACGTCTTGGATTAGTGTCTGCTTTCAGAGCTGTTTGGATATCACCTAAATCACCACCAGCTTGGAATAGACTGTAAAATAGAAAGATGACAACGGAGTTGTTGAAACCTACATCTACACTGTATACCCCTCAGCCCTTTGTTTCATTAGTAGGGGAATAATAATATCAACTGTCAGGCAGTAAGAGGTTTGACATTTGATGACCTTTGACTTCCGACTTAATATAGGGGCAACCTTTAACCAAGACTCATAAAAAGGTATCACCCAAAACCAGGGCTGTAGTCGAGTCTATCACAAGTCCATCACAAGTCCCTGCAAGTCCCTGCAAGTCCATCACAAACCCTCCAGTCCTAATTCCAATCACAAGCTAATTAAATGAGCTTTGACAAAGGCATTCCTTTGTCATTGTTCATCCAGTTACTTGTGACTGGCTTTATGACTGAACTTGTGACTGGACTTGTGACTGGACTTGCGAAAGGACTTGCAGGGACTCGACTACAGCCCTGCCCAAAACACAAGAGCTATTATCAAGAAAGCATATTTCTCAAAACCTATACTTAAAAGACAACAGCACAAATTTCACATTGAAAGGCCTACCCAGAAAACCACCATTTTATTGTTCACTACAGTGATCTTGAACTTTGATGATACATGTACCTACATTGTGTAAACTAACCTTCCTTTAGCTAAGGGCAACTCTTCAACTATTTTTTCATAACATTGCTCACACCATTAATTATCTTAACCTTGTTCAGTTACTGTATGTTTTTATCTTACCTACACGTATTCCTAGTTTTTTCGTTTTCATTTGAGATACATGCCATTTTGGTTTCTTGTTTGTGTAATTGGTATTTCATGGTTACATGTACAATGTAAGTGTCGTCTTTCTCGAGCATTCTTGCAATATATAATTGTCATCCACTCGTTAGGCTGTTTTTTTTTAATAACTTGGATTACGGATCCGCCACCGGGAAAAAATCAGATTTTTGAGAATTTTTTTTTGTTAAATCGCCGCCGAAAATTGTCAAATTCAAAAAAGAAAATTGCTGCATCGAACTTTGAAAGTACAATAAACAATCCCGGAAGCGCCACACCATCTAAGACCATATAACCAGCATAGGATCGTTCGCTTGTGAACACTGTTGACTATTTTTGTGTGGAATCCGATCCGGATGGTGTGCAAATGTACATCATACATGATGTATGATGTACGAACTGGCGTGCACAAATATTTATGCACCAGCTGTACGATTTTCAATTTCAAAAAGAGCAATGCCAAACCACTTTAAAACCTTGTCCAAAAAATGTGCCTTACCTGATAAAAGTAGGGGTCATCCGGGTTCAACTTCACCTGCTGTTTCATCCACTCTAGATTTTCCGTCATGAAATCCTTTATTTTCTGACAGTCAGGGGTCATTGAGTGACAAAAACCTGCCCGAGTATTAAACCACTCCATGTAAATGTAGTTAGCTGTTAAGAAACCTTCTACCAGGCCAGCATGCATAAGCCTGGAAGGTGTCGTTATACTGCGGGCTAGTGGAAACTGTTAAGTAGTTCAGAGACATTGCCGTTTTACCCTATAATTTCCCTCATAAATCAAAACCCTGCCCTCTTTCCATAAAATTAAGCTTGCTCATATAATGGAGGAAGGAACACACAAACCTTCCTCCATGCTCATGGCGATTGTGTAGTGTAGGGCCCTTCTTTTAGGTTATTGAAACTGCCAAACTAGTTAGCGACATTACCAACCAACAGGTACATGTATGCCGTAGATAATTATAAAGGGCAGGGTTTTAGTTTTTCAGGGAAATTTTCGGGTAAAGTACCGATGAAGACGACAAAATGCAACGTGAAACTAAAGATGGCAATCACCCCGACGCACAGTAAACACGCAAAACCACGTTGATTCGTATGTCAACTGCCGTAATGTAAAGCGCGTTTAAGAAAATTGCATTTTCTACCACAATAAAGTATTCAAAATTGCCAAAAAATATGTCAGTAGAATTAATTATAAGCGAAGTCTGCCAAAGGTCTGAAGGTGGAAAAGTCATTTTGGAATGAGAAAAATTACCCTGGACTCTAAATTGATAAAAATTAAAGAGGGGCCCTAATCGCCCATATATCATGGAGGTATACTATAATATGCTCATATTCGAACTATTTAGAATCCAAGCACACACAAGTACATTGACTTTTCCTGCCTGTATCATCGCAAAATATTGAGGAAAGTTCCGAAACATGAACTGTCTTCTTCGTTCTCTTATATTAATACGGAAGGGGGTTCCTAGTATTATATTAAGGTAATGATTTAATACCATGATTACCGCGATGGAGAAATGGAAAACAGACTGACCCCGTTTGTTGTTGATTGTCTGTGAAGTTCGCCCATGCAATACTGGAATCGGGATCCGGATGGTATCCATCCACTAATTCTAGGTTCATTGTAGCCTGATTCAGAACAACAGAAGCACATCTTGAACGAGAGGGCTGTTCAGCCACAAGTGTACCGACAAAAACGAATCCTACAAGCAAAAGGCAGCAGATAACATCAGAAACTTCCATGTTTGTGCTTTGCTCTCGTTCGATTGTCATGTGGCCATCCAATTGATTGATCGATCACGCGCAGCTAGCTAGCTACACCCCTAGCTATAGCTAGCTAGCTAGCTAGCTTTTGTTTCACTCCGTATGCTTTGTAGGATCCTACACTTCCTACAGTCCTACACCATTGAAATGTAGAACGTCTTGGGAATTTCGCAAGGGAGCGCGTGCGACCTGCTTATGCATAATTTAACAGGCGGTTCAAACGAATAATCGCGCTTGCGCACTGGAGGAAACTCATGTTTAAGTAATAACTCACTAGTCAATTAACGTTCTGAGCAGAGTGATTCTGGACTGGCAAACATGATTGAGAAATCTTCGGATTGTTCCAAAAATGTGATCTGGAATATCAGACGTTATCTCTGCCAATTTCAGTCCCAGATGTTCAGCACGATGTAACTGATCAACGGTCAGAGCTTTCAATGGCACGACGACAATAATCAGCGCTTTCTCCTGTTTGCATTCGGTTACTTCGTTCATGGAGGTAGGAAACACCTCCATGCTTCGTTCAAGAAATCTAAGACCAATGGAGCAGCTTGAAAAATTACCCTCTTGCCAAATCCCGTTGGTAAATTAACAAACAAATCATGGCCACGTACAAATTGATGAATGGCACTGATCTGATGACTTTTTAACTTTCCAAAGTCCAGTTTTTTTGCTGTAAAATCGATCGCTTGGTCCACGCGGTCAGAATTTTTTTCCAACAAACAACGAATGGCTTGGTACTGCGCTGCACGTTCATACGTACGTTACACGTAAACCCGACGTGAGTACAGAAACTAGACTAGTGAGTGTTGGCTATTTACATGCGATAATGCAGCTACGTCACACGCGCATGCAAATGCCACACAGTTAAAAAGGAACTAAAACGGCAATTTTTTTTTTGACTTTTATGACTTATCTGATAGTTTATGCCTCCCCAAAACTAATGTAGCCTAACAAGTTTCATGATTCTGAAAAATCAAAAAAAATGTTTTTGAGCCTTTTCTTTCTGAGCCACTTTGACTCGATTCAGAAAAGGCCGAGGTCAACTGCGTGCCGTATCGCGCGAGTATTGACGTTTACGTGTAGAAACATATGACGTCACTGTATTATACGACAATATTTTACGTAGAGTCTGTACGTATTTTTTGGTCTAAGGCTAGTATTACTTGCTGTGCTTTTTGCTCATGATTCAGGAGTAACACTACGATAAACATATTTTAAAGTGTTGACATCTTTGTGAGACACATTTAGAATTGGGGTTGTCGGCTTGTTCTTGCTGAAAAGCTAGTTATTAGTCATAGTTTCCTTTGTTTGCAGTCGGCTTTTATTGGAACCTGCGCGGTGAGTTGTGTGTGAGCTGATGCTTACTCTAGTCTGGCGACTTTGCTTATGCAGCCCTCATAAGGACCCGCACCTTCTCAGAACCATACACACAATTTCTGTTATAAGGTACCAGACTCAATCGCATGCAGCGCATGCGGTACCGTGCGTGTACAATGCATGATGAGTCAAGCGAGCGTGGACATGGAGACGGCCGGGGCTCTGGCTGCTCAAGACGGCAACCGCAGGCAACGTCGTCGCGGTGGTGCGCGTGAGTCCGGGGCACGATTGGAATGCTCGGTGCCTAGAGTTGGAATGGCTCCAGCCTTCAAACGGAATTGAGCCTTCAAACCCAGCTGAGTTTTCATACTAACACTATCATCTATACAGTCTTTGGCGAAATGTTCTGCACATATTTTCGACCATTTCGACAGCCCAAAATCAGATATTGTATTGTCTACAAAGCGGACCCACTGTCGCCTTGAGCTCCATTCAGCACTGGGAATCGCAGTAAGGTTAGGTCAGGGTTTTTGTCACTGTTCCTCGTGCAACCCCCAACTACACACGATCGAGGCATACTGATTATCTCAGAACCATGCTCATACTGAAATAATATCAAAATTTGACAAAATAGACGGGAAAACGGAGGAGTTAGGTCGACAAAAACTCTTCAGCAGCATCAACTCCACGTACGTACATGCATAGTGTTTGGCTGTAGCATCAACCGACTCTACACGTGTACGTCACGGGGTCACGTACATACATTTAACATACATAATGAGCTTTCGCGAAACAGGATAAATGGTTCAGAATAACAACCCTTTTTTTTTAATAAAAAATTCCTCTCGTCTGCAAACTAATCTCCATCAGTTAAAAGAGTATTTAAACTGTCGGAAAAGTCCAAAAAGTCAAAAAAAAAATTGCCGTTTTAGTTCCTCTTTAAGTTCTGCTCGCGATTTCGCGAGCAGAACTTGCGAAATTCCTTAGACGGTCTTAGCGATTTGGCCTTGGCGTGTGTGTGTGTAGCGAGAGGGCGCTGTCGGCCGGCCGTGCGCGCTATACGTCGCACCGCTAAGAACGTCTTGGAACCAAGACTACTATTCTACGCAAAATAAGTATAAGCACGTTTTACTCAATCCAAAAGTCTGACTCCAATTTCCTTTGAGTGATTGAATGTTCCAATGTTAGAGAGATGAGCATAAATATTGGAAGCATTTTCCTATCAATTGATGAAACTTTGTAACGATTGAAATGTTTAGTGTGGTTACTTACCAGGGTTGTTTGATCACTCGATTGATCACTAGATTTAATTCATTTATTTAAATCTTGATTGAAATCATTTTAAAAGAGTATGACAAAAATCCGTGCTCAAAAATCACAATTTCGTTTTTAATTAAATAGAGAAGAATTCATGATATTTACCCTGTTACTTACCTTCCTGAAACTATCAAATTCATGAAGGGATACAAATGTACAAGGAAGAAAATTTCTGTGAAATTTTCTCCAAAAAAAGAGAAAAAGATCAAAAAATAAACCTGGAGAAAAAAAATGGAGTGGTGTCTACAGGGTTAGGCCTCAGTGTTAGGGTTGGTTATGGGTTAGTGTTCGTCGTTGAGGTTCAGGCTTGAGTTTGTGTTCATGTTTTGTTGGAAAAGGCAGTTTCTATAACCATTTTCATGGCCCATGCAATGTCTTTGGCGCCGGCATGTTTTGTGGGCGTTGTTGATCAAATGAATTGTGGCATAGGCCCTAGGTGGCTCACATCGTCACGTAATGCCGGGGTATTAAACTTGCAGTAGGCCTATGTAAAAATGTATTGCAATCGATTGACGCGCACGTTAGGCGAGGCGGTTCAATTTGGACACAGCAAAATTCACCAGCCTGGTTCTAAAATTAAACTTTGACTGAGTCCCACCAACCCATCACACCCATAGAATTTACATGTACCAGCTCCCAATGTTTGAAATAGATTTACACCAATATGAAAACTTTGTTGCCAGTCTGTAGTCAAATGAAAGTTTGTTAACCTTTCTTTTAATGGGAAACATAAAATGCAAGTCAGTGTCAGCGTCATTTAAAAAAAATAGTATGTGTTTTATAAAGAGTTTGTCCTTGTTTTCAAGTAATCTCAAGGAATCTTTCTTTTCTTTACTGTTTTTAACAAAGCACTTCGGCTTTTACTCGTACTCGTACTCGTACTCGTACTCGTACTCGTACTCGTACTCGTACTCGTACTCGTACTCGTACTCGTACTCGTACTCGTACTCGTACTCGTAGTCGTACTCGTACTCGTACTCGTACTCGTACTCGTACTCGTACTCGTACTCGTACTCGTACCCGTACTCGTACTCGTACTCGTACTCGACTACAACACTGCCTCAAACTGTATTAATCAAAAAAAGTTGTGGGTTTAAGGTGCCCTCACACCATAGCGTATGCTGAAACCTATGAGTTGCGTGTAAAAAATATTAGGGACCATTAGATTTGATACGCGTGCGGGATGCGTATGCGGCTCGGAAAAAGTCGCCTTTTAAACCCCCATATTGAGTTACAATTTCATCAGTCTTAAGGCCCTGTCACACTTTTGCGTATCCTAATTCCTTATGGGTTGCGCATTGACATTTCTTTCATACGCACAATAAGCACCTCATATGCATCTCAATCGTTTTGTGTAAGTTTTATGTACGCAGGCATGCGCACAGTACGGCCCAGTACGCCGGATAGTTTTGGGGAAGCACAAAACTACGCTGCGTACGCTGTTACGCAGGTCATAAGTTATAAATACGCAGCGCACGGTCCCGCATCGGTCGAGCGCGGTACGAATACGCTATGTGTTCGTGGGGGATAAGCGGTTCATACGCGGTAATACGCTGACCTCCCGGCACGCACCCCGTCAGCGTATGAGCCGCGTACATTGGACGTATACATAGGGTTTTTTCGAAACGCTGGCTTCGGCTTGGCTTCGGCTTCGTCTCTGATTTTTGAATTTCCGAGAAGCAAACAAAATGTAAGTATTCTAATTTTTACATTCATAATAAACCGAATGAATGTTCCTGAAGCAGAACATGTACCAACATTTAGAACATTTCCATTTGGTTTGCTTCTCAGTTATTCAGAAGTCGGAGACGAAGCCGAAGCCAAGCCGAAGCCAGCGTTTCGAGAAACCCCATAGCGTACTTGCAGCGCAGATACAACGCACGCATAGCGAATGCCGACGTATTGCACGAATTAGTACCGTTGGTCCTGCGATCGGGCAGCGCATTGTACTTATTTGTAACTTGTGAGAAACGCACAGACAGCGTACAGATAGCGTACTTGCCGTACATCCAGGGTACACTCGAAATTTAGTATAAATATGATGGCTCCTCTACACTCCAGGGTGAACAGACCTCCTGAAGATGGCAGATCCAGGCCGGCACCGGCGAGAACACATGATTGTTGTCATCCAACACCAGCATGACATCATGAACCTGCAGCTCCATCTCCTTCGTCAAAGAAGAGAGAGAAGAATAAGAAGAAGAGCGCGCCGAAGAATCGCCTGGGTCCGGCCATGGATAGGGAGAAGACATCAGTTTGGGGTCTATGATAAACTGATGGTGGAGCTCCGAAATGAGGACACAAGAGCCTTCACCAACTTCCTGCGCATGCACCCTGCCATGTATGATGAGCTGCTGGAGAGATTGAGAGGAAGACTCACCAAGAAACACACCTTCATGAGACACCCCATGGAACCAGGCTTGAAGCTGTCATTGACCCTCCGCCACCTCGCCTCTGGGAACACCTACGCGTCCATGAAGTTTGCTTGGCGAGTACCACACAACACCGTCTCTGTGGTCGTCCGAGAGGTCTGCGAAGCCATCATAGCAGAGTACCTGGATGAGCTGATGGTCTGCCCATGTACACCCAAGCAATGGCGCCATGTAGCTGACAGGTACTACCAGAAGTGGAACTTCCCCCACACCTGTGGTGCCATAGATGGAAAGCACGTGGCCATCCGCTGTCCTCCCTGTAGTGGTTCCATGTACTACAACTACAAGGGCTTTTACTCCATCTTGCTCTTTGCCATGGTCGACGCGGACTACAAGTTCCTCTGGGCAGATATTGGCGGCTTGGGGTCAGCATCCGACGCCCAGGTCTTCAATAACAGTGAACTCAAGGAGTGCATTGGTGATGGTACCATCAGCTTCCCAGATCCTGAGTCTCTCCCCAACGACACCCAAGATGTTTCCTACTTCATCGTTGGAGACGAGCGGCGGAAATGCGGCGGGAATACGCTCGGAATACGCTCGGCATTCGTCGGAAGTGCGTCAGGCATGCGGTCGGGATAAGTAGGGTGCGTCCGGAATACGCTCTGCATGCGCACTGCATACGCAGCTATTCGCAGCAGTAAAATCGTGTTGCGCACTGCATACGCAACTCATACGCACCTCATACGCAATAGATGCGCTGAATTCGTTACTTATACGCTAGATGTGCGTCGCACATAAGTCATAATAATTGAAAAATTTCAAAATTATGAGCGTACGGCTGCGTATTGAAAAATGTTAATAAGGAACTCAAAAGGACTTGATATACGCGAAAGTGTGACAGGGCCTTTACATTATGCATTTCAACATTTTGATATGAGAAGTAAATTTCCGATAGTGTACCAGATGAAATAACAATGCAAAGTGGTGATTTAATAGGTGACATTTTCCGAGCCGCATACGCATCCCGCACGCGTATCAAATATAATGGTCCCTAATGTTATACGCACCAAACGCAACCTAAATCAACAATTTTGTCAATTTCTAACCTATTCAACCTATGGGTTGCGTGTGAGTTGCGTCTGGGTTGCGTGTGAGTTGCGTGTGGGTTGCGTGTGGGTTGCGTGTGGGTTGCGTGTGGGTTGCGTGTGGGTTGCGTGTGGGTTGCGTGTGGGTTGCGAACTGAACTTATGACCCCCCAATATCTGCGATCACCTGCGTACGAGTTGCGTGCGAGTTGCGTGCAGAACTTACGAGTTGCGTTTGAGTTGCGTTCAAAACTTACAAGTTGCGTTGGACCTGCGTGCTAGTTGCGTGGTAGTTGCGAATTGACCAGATTAAACTGATGTCCAATAACAGCAAGAGGTAGCTCCATGTTGTCACCTCGGAGGTCCACCAACTACTGACACCGATCTAGAAAAGGCCCACTATCTATTCCATTTCTCAACACGCATGTAGTACGCAACTAACACGCAACTCACACGTAACCAATAGGTTGGATACGCAGGGCATAGGTTGGGGACACGCTGGGAATAAGCACAATAGGTTGGGGGTACGCTACACACGCAACAGGATCGCAACAGGCACGCAACAAGATCGCAACATAATCGCAACAGGTACGCAACACATTCGCAACATGTACGCTACCAAAACCTGGCCAGATACCTCAAATTTGGACCTGCGATCACCTGCGTTCATAACTTATGAGTTGCGTACCTGTTGCGACCGTGTTGCGATCGTGCTGCGTGCGTAGCGTACCTGTTGCGTCCCCGTTGCGTATAAATTGATCGCAGGCATTCGCAGAGAATTATTGAACATGTTCAACATTTCTTAACTTACTCTGCGTGTGTCTGCGATCACCTGCGTGCTTGTTGCGTACTTCAAACCTATAAAACCTATTAGTTGCGTGTGAGTTGCGTTCGGAACTTATGACCACTATTTTTTATTCGCAACCATACGCAACTGGTGATCGCTATGGTGTGAGGGCACCCTTACATTTTAAGCTAATCAAGGAGGCCAATCCCTTTTTGTGAGGCGCAGCCTTTAATTCGTGTCGTGATTTGTTTTCACGGAGTGGGAAATTTGCACCAGGTACTCTCCTATCAAAAATAATGTAGATCAGGGAGTGGTACCCAGACCGACTAAATAGCACATAGAGTCATGGCCCTTTTTTGCGCCATTGTTTTACACCTGTTCGAAGTCTAGCGGACTATTATGGACTATTATGTTAAAGTTTGGAAATGAACGGAGAATATGTACTGATATTTCGCCAGTGGTATGACAAGACGAGAGATGACTATTCAAGGACTTGTAGTAAGAGTTCTAGACGATTGGAAATCTTGGAAGTAAGTTTGGCTGTCGTAAAGGAACATTAATGGATAGCGACTCAGCCTGCTTGCATATGAGATGACATGCCTGCATGCATTCATCGCTGGGTGTCAAGTTGAATGGCAGTTATACTAGGCAGTTGTAGAGAGATTGGAAGACTTCATCAAAGGTAAGATTGAATAAATAATGTAGCCTAATTCACTGATTGCTGGTTAGCCAAATATTTGTATGTTGCATAATGTTTGGAGGCCTATTTTACTGGTTGATTCCTGAGCTGTTCTGCTACGCATTTTTATGGTTTGGGGTTGGGGGTTGGGGTTGGGGTTTGTGTTGGGGTTGAGATAAAGATGGACTTTGTTTTAAAACTTTTCTTGCAGCTTATAATATGGAATTTGTACACAACCAGGTCTCAGTGGTTAGTTGACTATTTAATAACTTGTGAGAACTGTTTACTTGAGATGAAGATGGATTTAGTTTAGAAACTATTCTTGCCGCTTTTAATATGGAATTTGTACACAACCAGGTGTCAGTGGTTAGTTGACTCAATGTACTAACTTGTGAGACTTGTTACTTGAGATGAAGATGGACTTTGTTTTGAAACTGTTCTTGCAGCTTATAATATGGAAGTTAGTTGACTGAATGTAATAACTTGTGAGACCTGTTTACTTGATATGAAGATGGATTTAAGTTAGAAACTTTTCTTGCCGCTTTTAATATGGAATTTGTACACAACCAGGTCTCAGTGGTTAGTTGACTCTATGTACTAACTTGAGAGACCTGTTACTTGAGGTGAAGATGGACTTTGTTTTGAAACTTTTATTACAGCTTATATTATGGAATTTGTACACCACTAGGTCTCCATGGTTAGTTGACTCTATTTAATAACTTGTGAGAGCTGTTTACTTGAGATGAAGATGGATTTAAGTTAGAAACTTTTCTTGCAGCTTATAATATGGAATTTGTTCACATACAGGTCTCAGTGGTTAGTTGACTCTATGTACTAACATGTGAGACCTGTTTACTGGAGATAAAGATGGACTTTGTTTGGAAACTGTTCTTGCAGCTTATAATATTTAATTAGTACACAGCCAGGTCTCAGTGGTTAGTTGACTCAATGTAATAACTTGTGAGACCTGTTTACTTCAGATGAAGATGGACTTTGTTTTGAATCTTTTCTTGCAGCTTTTAATATGGAATTTGTTCACAACCAGGTCTCAGTGGTTAGTTGACTCTATGTACTAACTTGTGAGACCTGTTTACTTGAGATGAAGATGGACTTTGTTTTGAAACTTTTCTTGCAGCTTATAACATGGAATTTGTTTACAGCCAGGTCTCAGTGGTTAGTTGACTTAATGTAATATCTTGTGAGACCTGTTTACTTGATATGAAGATGGATTTAAGTTAGAAACTTTTCTTGCAGCTTATAATATGGAATTTTTACACAACCAGGTCTCAGTGGTTAGTTGACTCTATGTACTAACTTGTGAGACCTGTTACTTGAGGTGAAGATGGACTTTGTTTTGAAACTGTTATTACAGCATATATTATGGAATTTGTACACCACTAGGTCTTAGTGGTTAGTTGACTCTATGTAATAACTTGTGAGAGCTGTTTACTTGAGATGAAGATGGATTTAAGTTATAAACTTTTCTTGCAGCTTATAATATGGAATTTGTTCACAGGCAGGTCTCAGTGGTTAGTTGACTCTATGTAGTAACTTGTGAGACCTGTTACTTGAGATAAAGATGGACTTTGTTTTGAAACTTTTCTTGCAGCTTACAATATGGAATTTGTTGACAGGCAGGTCTCAGTGGTTAGTTGACTCTATGTAGTAACTTGTGAGACCTGTTACTTAAGATGAAGATGGACATTGTTTTGAAACTTTTCTTGCAGCTTTTAATATGGAATTTGTTCACAGGCAGGGTTCAGTGGTTAGTTGACTCTATGTACCAACCTGTGAGACCTGTTTACTGGAGATGAAGATGGACTTTGTTTTGAAACTGTTCTTGCAGCTTATAATATTTAATTAGTACACAGCCAGGTCTCAGTGGTTAGTTGACTCAATGTAATAACTTTTTATTTATTTATTTATTTTATTTATTTCAACAACATCCAACAGCGCGAACGCCAAAATAGGATGGATATAACAAATATAAGTAAAATAAGTAAACAGAAGAGACATAAATATTATAGTAAATTGCACTCAGTACGGGTAAACATGACAAAAATGTCAAACATAAAATATGGAGGATAGACAATAACTAAAAAATCTGCTTAACTGTTGATTTAAAACTAAAAAACGACTGACTAAAAATATCAATATTAGAACTACGAGCAATGGAATTATATGAAGAAGTCAATCGATGAATAAACCCATTTGTTGTAGCACAGACCCTATTATTTGGAACATAAAACACATCAGGAAATCGGAGGTTAGGACGAGGAACCTTCAAAGGAAAAAAAGAAATCAAATCACAAGAAAAATGAGAATTTATACATTTATAAAGAAAAGTCAGATCCAGAGTTTGCCTACGTTGCTTAAGTGAATCCAGAGAAATATCAACCTCATTGCTGCCAAGAAAGCGATAAAATTTGCTTTGTACACGCTCAATACGTGCCTCCTGGGAAGCAGGTATTGAGTTGAAACAGACCGAAGAAAATTCAAGACCTGGCCTTACAAGAGAACAGTAAAGCACTTTTTTAGTTTTGGAGTCTAAATTTTTGCAGTGACGCCAAAAAATACCCAACATACGATTTGCTTTGGCAACAATGTGGTCAATATGTGGATTGAATGTTAATTTCGAATCAATTAGAATACCAAGTTCTTTGTGAATGTTTACCCTTTCCAGATGTGATTGAGCTAATTCAAAATTATGCAAGATGGGCTGCTTCTTGAGTGTTAAAGTAAGAACCTTACATTTAGAAGGATTAAACATTAACCTCCATGTAGAAGACCATGCAGAGAGCCTATCCAGATCCTCCTAAAGAAGTAAAGCATCGTCTGGTACCCGGATCGTGCGGAACAGCTTCAAATCATCAGCAAATAAAAGACTTTGAGAATGATCAAAAATTAGGGGAATATCGTTGACAAACATATTAAAGAATATAGGGCCCAAAACAGACCCTTGGGGGACACCAGAAGTCACAGGTTGCCAGCTGGAAAAGCTTCCGCTGAGTAAAACCCGTTGCTGTCGATTAGTCAAGTAGCTGTGGATCCAACTGTACAAGTTACCTGAAATACCGTACTTGTGAGACCTGTTTACTTGAGATGAAGATGGACTTTGTTTTGAATATTTTCTTGCAGCTTTTAATATGGAATTTGTTCACAGCCATGTCTCAGTGGTTAGTTGACTTAATGTAATATCTTGTGAGACCTGTTTACTTGATATGAAGATGGATTTCAGTTAGGAACTTTTCTTGCAGCTTATAATATGGAATTTTTACACAACCAGGTCTCAGTGGTTAGTTGACTCTATGTACTAACTTGTGAGACCTGTTACTTGAGATGAAGATGGACTTTGTTTTGAAACTTTTATTACAGCATATATATTAGGGAATTTGTACACCACTAGGTCTTAGTGGTTAGTTGACTCTATGTAATAACTTGTGAGAGCTGTTTACTTGAGATGAAGATGGATTTAAGTTAAAAAACTGTTCTTGCAGCTTAAAATATGGAATTTGTTCACAGGCAGGTCTCAGTGGTTAGTTGAATCTATGTAGTAACTTGTGAGACCTGTTACTTGAGATAAAGATGGACTTTGTTTTGAAACTTTTCTTGCAGCTTATAATATGGAATTTGTTGACAGGCAGGTCTCAGTGGTTAGTTGACTCTATGTAGTAACTTGTGAGACCTGTTACTTAAGATGAAGATGGACTTTGTTTTGAAACTTTTCTTGCAGCTTTTAATATGGAATTTGTTCACAGGCAGGTCTCAGTGGTTAGTTGACTCTATGTACTAACCTGTGAGACCTGTTTACTGGAGATAAAGATGGACTTTGTTTGGAAACTGTTCTTGAAGCTTATAATATTTAATTAATACACAGCCAGGTCTCAGTGGTTAGTTGACTCAATGTAATAACTTGTGAGACCTGTTTACTTGAGATGAAGATGGACTTTGTTTTGAATATTTTCTTGCAGCTTTTAATATGGAATTTGTTCACAACCAGGTCTCAGTGGTTAGTTGACTCTATGTACTAACTTGTGAGACCTGTTTACTTGATATGAAGATAGATTTAAGTTAGAAACTTTTCTTGCAGCTTATAATATGGAATTTGTACACAACCAGGTCTCAGTGGTTAGTTGACTCTATGTACTAACTTGTGAGACCTGTTACTTAAGGTGAAGATGGACTTTGTTTTGAAACTTTTCTTGCAGCTTATAATATGGAATTTGTTCACATACAGGTCTCAGTGGTTAGTTGACTCTATGTACTAACCTGTGAGACCTGTTTACTGGAAATAAAGATGGACTTTGTTTGGAAACTGTTCTTGCAGCTTATAATATTTAATTAGTACACAGCCAGGTCTCAGTGGTTAGTTGACTCAATGTAATAACTTGTGAGACCTGTTTACTTGAGATGAAGATCTACTTTGTTTTGAATATTTTCTTGCAGCTTTTAGTATGGAATTTGTTCACAGGCAAGTCTCAGTGGTTAGTTGACTTAATGTAATATCTTGTGAGACCTGTTTACTTGATATGAAGATGGATTTAAGTTAGAAACTTTTCTTGCAGCTTATAATATGGAATTTGTACACAACCAGGTCTCAGTGGTTAGTTGACTCTATGTACTAACTTGTGAGACCTGTTACTTGAGGTGAAGATGGACTTTGTTTTGAAACTTTTCTTGCAGCTTATAATATGGAATTTGTCCACATACAGGTCTCAGTGGTTAGTTGACTCAATGTACTAACTTGTGAGACCTGTTACTTGATGTGAAAATGGACTTTGTTTTGAAACTTTTATTACAGGTTATATTATGGAATTTGTACACCACTAGGTCTCCATGGTTAGTTGACTCTATGTAATAACTTGTGAGAGCTGTTTACTTGAGATGAAGATGGATTTAAGTTAGACATTTTTCTTGCAGCTTATAATATGGAATTTGTTCACAGCCAGGTCTCAGTGGTTAGTTGACTCAATGTACTAACTTGTGAGACCTGTTTACTGGAGATAAAGATGGACTTTGTTTTGAAACTTTTCTTGCAGCTTTTAATATGGAATTTGTTCACAGCCAGGTCTCAGTGGTTAGTTGACTCTATGTAGTAACTTGTGAGACCTGTTACTTGAGATGAAGATAGACTTTGTTTTGAATATTTTCTTACAGCTTTTAATATGAAATTTGTACACAACCAGGTCTCAGTGGTTAGTTGACTCTATGTACTAACTTGTGAGACCTGTTTACTTGATATGAAGATAGATTTAAGTTAGAAACTTTTCTTGCAGCTTATAATATGGAATTTGTACACAACCAGGTCTCAGTGGTTAGTTGACTCTATGTACTAACTTGTGAGACCTGTTACTTAAGGTGAAGATGGACTTTGTTTTGAAACTTTTCTTGCAGCTTATAATATGGAATTTGTTCACATACAGGTCTCAGTGGTTAGTTGACTCTATGTACTAACCTGTGAGACCTGTTTACTGGAGATAAAGATGGACTTTGTTTGGAAACTGTTCTTGCAGCTTATAATATTTAATTAGTACACAGCCAGGTCTCAGTGGTTAGTTGACTCAATGTAATAACTTGTGAGACCTGTTTACTTGAGATGAAGATCTACTTTGTTTTGAATATTTTCTTGCAGCTTTTAGTATGGAATTTGTTCACAGGCAAGTCTCAGTGGTTAGTTGACTTAATGTAATATCTTGTGAGACCTGTTTACTTGATATGAAGATGGATTTAAGTTAGAAACTTTTCTTGCAGCTTATAATATGGAATTTGTACACAACCAGGTCTCAGTGGTTAGTTGACTCTATGTACTAACTTGTGAGACCTGTTACTTGAGGTGAAGATGGACTTTGTTTTGAAACTTTTCTTGCAGCTTATAATATGGAATTTGTCCACATACAGGTCTCAGTGGTTAGTTGACTCAATGTACTAACTTGTGAGACCTGTTACTTGATGTGAAAATGGACTTTGTTTTGAAACTTTTATTACAGGTTATATTATGGAATTTGTACACCACTAGGTCTCCATGGTTAGTTGACTCTATGTAATAACTTGTGAGAGCTGTTTACTTGAGATGAAGATGGACTTTGTTTTGAAATTTTTCTTGCAGCTTTTAATATGGAATTTGTTCACAGGCAGGTCTCAGTGGTTAGTTGACTCTATGTAGTAACTTGTGAGACCTGTTACTTGAGATAAAGATGGACTTTGTTTTGAAACTTTTCTTGCAGCTTATAATATTTAATTAGTACACAGCTAGGTCTCAGTGGTTAGTTGACTCAATGTTATAACTTGTGAGACCTGTTTACTGGATATAAAGATGGACTTTGTTTTGAAACTTTTCTTGCAGCTTTTAATATGGAATTTGTTGACAGGCAGGTCTCAGTGGTTAGTTGACTCTATGTACTAACCTGTGAGACCTGTTTACTGGAGATGAAGATGGACTTTGTTTTGAATATTTTCTTGCAGCTTTTAATATGGAATTTGTTCACAACCAGGTCTCAGTGGTTAGTTGACTCTATGTACTAACTTGTGAGACCTGTTTACTTGAGATGAAGATGGACTTTGTTTTGAAACTTTTCTTGCAGCTTATAATATGGAATTTGTTCACAGCCAGGTCTCAGTGGTTAGTTGACTTCATGTAATATCTTGTGAGACCTGTTTACTTGATATGAAGTTAGATTTAAAATCGAAACTTTTCTTGCAGCTTATATTATGGAATTTGTACACCACTAGATCTTAGTAGTTAGTTGACTCTATGTAATAACTTGTGAGAGCTGTTTACTTGATATGAAGATAGATTTAAATTAGAAACTTTTCTTGCAGCTTATAATATGGAATTTTTACACAACCAGGTCTCAGTGGTTAGTTGACTCTATGTACTAACTTGTGAGACCTGTTACTTGAGGTGAAGATGGACTTTGTTTGGAAACTGTTCTTGCAGCTTATAATATGTAATTAGTACACAGCCAGGTCTCAGTGGTTAGTTGACTCTATGTACTAATTTGTGAGACCTGTTTGCTGGAGATAAAGATGGACTTTGTTTGGAAACTGTTCTTGCAGCTTATAATAATTAATTTTTACACAACCAGGTCTCAGTGGTTAGTTGACTCTATGTACTAACTTGTGAGACCTGTTACTTGATGTGAAAATGGACTTTGTTTTGAAACTTATATTACAGGTTATATTATGGAATTTGTACACCACTAGGTCTCCATGGTTAGTTGACTCTATGTAATAACTTGTGAGAGCTGTTTACTTGAGATGAAGATGGATTTAAGTTAGAAATTGTTCTTGCAGCTTATAATATGGAATTTGTTCACAGCCAGGTCTCAGAGGTTAGTTGACTCAATGTACTAACTTGTGAGACCTGTTTACTAGAGATAAAGATGGACTTTGTTTTGAAACTTTTCTTACAGCTTATAATGTGGAATTTGTTCACAGCCAGGTCTCAGTGGTTAGTTGACTCTATGTAGTAACTTGTGAGATCTGTTACTTGAGATGAAGATGGACTTTGTTTTGAATTTTTTCTTACAGCTTTTAATATGGAATTTGTACACAACCAGGTCTCAGTGGTTAGTTGACTCTATGTAGTAACTTGTGAGACCTGTTACTTGAGATGAAGATGGACTTTGTTTTGAAACTTTTCTTACAGCTTTTAATATGCAATTTGTTCACAGCCAGGTCTCAGTGGTTAGTTGACTCAATGTACTAATTTGGGAGACCTGCTAATTGAGATGAAGATGGAATTTGTTTTGAAACTTTTCTTACAGCTTATAATATGGAATTTGTTGACAGCCAGGTCTCAGTGGTTAGTTGACTCTATGTACTAACTTGTGAGACCTGTTACTTGAGATGAAGATGGAATTTGTTTTGAATTTTTTCTTACAGCTTTTAATATGGAATTTGTACACAACCAGGTCTCAGTGGTTAGTTGACTCTAAGTACTAACTTGTGAGACCTGTTACTTGAGATGAAGATGGACTTTGTTTTGAAACTTTTCTTGCAGCATATAATATGGAATTTGTTCACAGGCTTGTCTCAGTGGTTAGTTGACTCTATGTAGTAACTTGTGAGACCTGTTACTTAAGATGAAGATGGACTTTGTTTTGAAACTTTTCTTGCAGCTTTTAATATGGAATTTGTTCACAGGCAGGTCTCAGTGGTTAGTTGACTCTATGTAGTAACTTGTGAGACCTGTTACTTGAGATAAAGATGGACTTTGTTTTGAAACTTTTCTTGCAGCTTATAATATTTAATTAGTACACAGCTAGGTCTCAGTGGTTAGTTGACTCAATGTTATAACTTGTGAGACCTGTTTACTGGATATAAAGATGGACTTTGTTTTGAAACTTTTCTTGCAGCTTTTAATATGGAATTTGTTCACAACCAGGTCTCAGTGGTTAGTTTACTCAATGTACTAACTTGTGAGACCTGTTACTTGAGATGAAGATGGACTTTGTTTTGAAACTTTTCTTGCAGCTTTTAATATTGAATTTGTTGACAGGCAGGTCTCAGTGGTTAGTTGACTCAATGTACTAACTTGTGAGACCTGTTTACTGGAGATAAAGATGGACTTTGTTTTGAAACTTTTCTTGCAGCTTTTAATATGGAATTTGTTCACAGCCAGGTCTCAGTGGTTAGTTGACTCTATGTAGTAACTTGTGAGACCTGTTACTTGAGATGAAGATAGACTTTGTTTTGAATATTTTCTTACAGCTTTTAATATGGAATTTGTACACAACCAGGTCTCAGTGGTTAGTTGACTCTATGTACTAACTTGTGAGACCTGTTACTTGAGATGAAGATGGACTTTGTTTTGAAACTTTTCTTACAGCTTTTAATACGCAATTTGTTCACAGCCAGGTCTCAGTGGTTAGTTGACTCAATGTACTAATTTGTGAGACCTGCTAATTGAGATGAAGATAGACTTTGTTTTGAAACTTTTTTTACAGCTTATAATATGGAATTTGTTGACAGCCAGGTCTCAGTGGTTAGTTGACTCTATGTAGTAACTTGTGAGACCTGTTACTTGAGATGAAGATGGACTTTGTTTTGAAACTTTTCTTGCAGCTGATAATATTGAATTTGTTGACAGGCAGGTCTCAGTGGTTAGTTGACTCTATGTAGTAACTTGTGAGACCTGTTACTTAAGATGAAGATGGACTTTGTTTTGAAACTTTTCTTGCAGCTTTTAATATGGAATTTGTTGACAGGCAGGTCTCAGTGGTTAGTTGACTCTATGTACTAACCTGTGAGACCTGTTTACTGGAGATGAAGATGGACTTTGTTTTGAATATTTTCTTGCAGCTTTTAATATGGAATTTGTTCACAACCAGGTCTCAGTGGTTAGTTGACTCTATGTACTAACTTGTGAGACCTGTTTCCTTGAGATGAAGATGGACTTTGTTTTGAAACTTTTCTTGCAGCTTATAATATGGAATTTGTTCACAGCCAGGTCTCAGTGGTTAGTTGACTTCATGTAATATCTTGTGAGACCTGTTTACTTGATATGAAGTTAGATTTAAAATCGAAACTTTTCTTGCAGCTTATATTATGGAATTTGTACACCACTAGATCTTAGTAGTTAGTTGACTCTATGTAATAACTTGTGAGACCTGTTACTTGAGGTGAAGATGGACTTTGTTTGGAAACTGTTCTTGCAGCTTATAATATGTAATTAGTACACAGCCAGGTCTCAGTGGTTAGTTGACTCTATGTACTAATTTGTGAGACCTGTTTGCTGGAGATAAAGATGGACTTTGTTTGGAAACTGTTCTTGCAGCTTATAATAATAAATTTTTACACAACCAGGTCTCAGTGGTTAGTTGACTCTATGTACTAACTTGTGAGACCTGTTACTTGTTGTGAAAATGGACTTTGTTTTGAAACTTTTATTACAGGTTATATTATGGAATTTGTACACCACTAGGTCTCCATGGTTAGTTGACTCTATGTAATAACTTGTGAGAGCTGTTTACTTGAGATGAAGATGGATTTAAGTTAGAAATTGTTCTTGTAGCTTATAATATGGAATTTGTTCACAGCCAGGTCTCAGAGGTTAGTTGACTCAATGTACTAACTTGTGAGACCTGTTTACTAGAGATAAAGATGGACTTTGTTTTGAAACTTTTCTTACAGCTGATAATATGGAATTTGTTCACAGCCAGGTCTCAGTGGTTAGTTGACTCTATGTAGTAACTTGTGAGACCTGTTACTTGAGATGAAGATGGACTTTGTTTTGAATTTTTTCTTACAGCTTTTAATATGGAATTTGTTGACAGCCAGGTCTCAGTGGTTAGTTGACTCTATGTACTAACTTGTGAGACCTGATACTTGAGATGAAGATGGACTTTGTTTTGAATTTTTTCTTACAGCTTATAATATGGAATTTGTACACAACCAGGTCTCAGTGGTTAGTTGACTCTATGTACTAACTTGTGAGACCTGTTACTTGAGGTGAAGATGGACTTTGTTTGGAAACTGTTCTTGCAGCTTATAATATGTAATTAGTACACAGCCAGGTCTCAGTGGTTAGTTGACTCTATGTACTAATTTGTGAGACCTGTTTGCTGGAGATAAAGATGGACTTTGTTTGGAAACTGTTCTTGCAGCTTATAATAATAAATTTTTACACAACCAGGTCTCAGTGGTTAGTTGACTCTATGTACTAACTTGTGAGACCTGTTACTTGTTGTGAAAATGGACTTTGTTTTGAAACTTTTATTACAGGTTATATTATGGAATTTGTACACCACTAGGTCTCCATGGTTAGTTGACTCTATGTAATAACTTGTGAGAGCTGTTTACTTGAGATGAAGATGGATTTAAGTTAGAAATTGTTCTTGTAGCTTATAATATGGAATTTGTTCACAGCCAGGTCTCAGAGGTTAGTTGACTCAATGTACTAACTTGTGAGACCTGTTTACTAGAGATAAAGATGGACTTTGTTTTGAAACTTTTCTTACAGCTGATAATATGGAATTTGTTCACAGCCAGGTCTCAGTGGTTAGTTGACTCTATGTAGTAACTTGTGAGACCTGTTACTTGAGATGAAGATGGACTTTGTTTTGAATTTTTTCTTACAGCTTTTAATATGGAATTTGTTGACAGCCAGGTCTCAGTGGTTAGTTGACTCTATGTACTAACTTGTGAGACCTGATACTTGAGATGAAGATGGACTTTGTTTTGAATTTTTTCTTACAGCTTATAATATGGAATTTGTACACAACCAGGTCTCAGTGGTTAGTTGACTCTATGTACTAACTTGTGAGACCTGTTACTTGAGATGAAGATGGACTTTGTTTTGAAACTTTTCTTGCAGCATATAATATGGAATTTGTTCACAGGCAGGTCTCTGTGGTTAGTTGACTCTATGTAGTAACTTGTGAGACCTGTTACTTAAGATGAAGATGGACTTTGTTTTGAAACTTTTCTTGCAGCTTTTAATATGGAATTTGTTCACAGGCAGGTCTCAGTGGTTAGTTGACTCTATGTAGTAACTTGTGAGACCTGTTACTTGAGATAAAGATGGACTTTGTTTTGAAACTTTTCTTGCAGCTTATAATATGGAATTTGTTGACAGGCAGGTCTCAGTGGTTAGTTGACTCAATGTAATAACTTGTGAGACCTGTTTACTTGATATGAAGATGGATTTAAGTTAGAAACTTTTCTTGCAGCTTATAATATGGAATTTGTTCACAGCCAGGTCTCAGTGGTTAGTTGACTCTATGTACTAACTTGTGAGACCTGTTACTTGAGATGAAGATGGACTTTGTTTTGAAACTTTTCTTGCAGCCTATAATATGGAACTTGTTTACAACCAGGTCTCAGTGGTTAGTTGTCTCGATGTACTAACTTGTGAGAACTGTTTACTTGAGATGAAAATGGACTTTGTTTTGAAACTTTTCTTGCAGCTTATAATAAGGAATTTGTTCACAGCAGGTCTCAGTGGTTAGTTGACTCAATGTACTAATTTGTGAGACCTGTTACTTGAGATGAAGATGGACTTTGTTTTGAAACTTTTCTTGCAGCCTATAATATGGAACTTGTTCACAACCAGGTCTCAGTGGTTAGTTGACTCAATGTACTAACTTGTGAGACCTGTTACTTGAGATGAAGATGGACTTTGTTTTGAAAGTTTTCTTACAGTTATAATATGGAATTTGTTCACAGCCAGGTCTCACTGGTTAGTTGACTCAATGTACTAACAACTTGTGAAACCTGTTACTTGAGATGAAGATGGACTTTGTTTTGAATTTTTTTTTAAGGCTCTTAATCTGGAATTTGTACACAACCAGGTCTCAGTGGTTAGTTGACTTTATGAACTAACTTGTGAGACCAGTTTACTGGAGATAAAGATGGACTTTGTTTGGAAACTGTTCTTGCAGCTTATAATATGGAATTTGTTGACAGGCAGGTCTCAGTGGTTAGTTGACTCTATGTAGTAACTTGTGAGACCTGTTACTTAAGATGAAGATGGACTTTGTTTTGAAACTTTTCTTGCAGCTTTTAATATGGAATTTGTTGACAGGCAGGTCTCAGTGGTTAGTTGACTCAATGTACTAACTTGTGAGACCTGTTTACTGGAGATAAAGATGGACTTTGTTTTGAAACTTTTCTTGCAGCTTTTAATATGGAATTTGTTCACAGCCAGGTCTCAGTGGTTAGTTGACTCTATGTACTAACTTGTGAGACCTGTTTACTTGAGATGAAGATGGACTTTGTTTTGAAACTTTTCTTGCAGCTTATAATATGGAATTTGTTCACAGCCAGGTCTCAGTGGTTAGTTGACTTCATGTAATATCTTGTGAGACCTGTTTACTTGATATGAAGATAGATTTAAAATCGAAACTTTTCTTGCAGCTTATATTATGGAATTTGTACACCACTAGATCTTAGTAGTTAGTTGACTCTATGTAATAACTTGTGAGAGCTGTTTACTTGAGATGAAGATGGATTTAAGTTAGAAACTTTTCTTGCAGCTTATAATATGGAATTTGTTCACAGGCAGGTCTCAGTGGTTAGTTGACTCTATGTAGTAACTTGTGAGACCTGTTACTTGAGATGAAGATGGACTTTGTTTTGAAACTTTTCTTGCAGCTTATAATATGGAATTTGTTGACAGGCAGGTCTCAGTGGTTAGTTGACTCTATGTAGTAACTTGTGAGACCTGTTACTTAAGATAAAGATGGACTTTGTTTTGAAACTTTTCTTGCAGCTTTTAATATGGAATTTGTTCACAGCCAGGTCTCAGTGGTTAGTTGACTCTATGTAGTAACTTGTGAGACCTGTTACTTGAGATGAAGATAGACTTTGTTTTGAATATTTTCTTACAGCTTTTAATATGGAATTTGTACACAACCAGGTCTCAGTGGTTAGTTGACTCTATGTACTAACTTGTGAGACCTGTTACTTGAGATGAAGATGGACTTTGTTTTGAAACTTTTCTTACAGCTTTTAATATGCAATTTGTTCACAGCCAGGTCTCAGTGGTTAGTTGACTCAATGTACTAATTTGTGAGACCTGCTAATTGAGATGAAGATAGACTTTGTTTTGAAACTTTTTTTACAGCTTATAATATGGAATTTGTTGACAGCCAGGTCTCAGTGGTTAGTTGACTCTATGTAGTAACTTGTGAGACCTGTTACTTGAGATGAAGATGGACTTTGTTTTGAAACTTTTCTTGCAGCTTATAATATTGAATTTGTTGACAGGCAGGTCTCAGTGGTTAGTTGACTCTATGTAGTAACTTGTGAGACCTGTTACTTAAGATGAAGATGGACTTTGTTTTGAAACTTTTCTTGCAGCTTTTAATATGGAATTTGTTGACAGGCAGGTCTCAGTGGTTAGTTGACTCTATGTACTAACCTGTGAGACCTGTTTACTGGAGATGAAGATGGACTTTGTTTTGAATATTTTCTTGCAGCTTTTAATATGGAATTTGTTCACAACCAGGTCTCAGTGGTTAGTTGACTCTATGTACTAACTTGTGAGACCTGTTTACTTGAGATGAAGATGGACTTTGTTTTGAAACTTTTCTTGCAGCTTATAATATGGAATTTGTTCACAGCCAGGTCTCAGTGGTTAGTTGACTTCATGTAATATCTTGTGAGACCTGTTTACTTGATATGAAGATAGATTTAAAATCGAAACTTTTCTTGCAGCTTATATTATGGAATTTGTACACCACTAGATCTTAGTAGTTAGTTGACTCTATGTAATAACTTGTGAGAGCTGTTTACTTGATATGAAGATAGATTTAAGTTAGAAACTTTTCTTGCAGCTTATAATATGGAATTTTTACACAACCAGGTCTCAGTGGTTAGTTGACTCTATGTACTAACTTGTGAGACCTGTTACTTGAGGTGAAGATGGACTTTGTTTGGAAACTGTTCTTGCAGCTTATAATATGTAATTAGTACACAGCCAGGTCTCAGTGGTTAGTTGACTCTATGTACTAATTTGTGAGACCTGTTTGCTGGAGATAAAGATGGACTTTGTTTGGAAACTGTTCTTGCAGCTTATAATAATTAATTTTTACACAACCAGGTCTCAGTGGTTAGTTGACTCTATGTACTAACTTGTGAGACCTGTTACTTGATGTGAAAATGGACTTTGTTTTGAAACTTTTATTACAGGTTATATTATGGAATTTGTACACCACTAGGTCTCCATGGTTAGTTGACTCTATGTAATAACTTGTGAGAGCTGTTTACTTGAGATGAAGATGGATTTAAGTTAGAAATTGTTCTTGCAGCTTATAATATGGAATTTGTTCACAGCCAGGTCTCAGAGGTTAGTTGACTCAATGTACTAACTTGTGAGACCTGTTTACTAGAGATAAAGATGGACTTTGTTTTGAAACTTTTCTTACAGCTTATAATATGAAATTTGTTCACAGCCAGGTCTCAGTGGTTAGTTGACTCTATGTAGTAACTTGTGAGACCTGTTACTTGAGATGAAGATGGACTTTGTTTTGAATTTTTTCTTACAGCTTTTAATATGGAATTTGTACACAACCAGGTCTCAGTGGTTAGTTGACTCTTTGTACTAACTTGTGAGACCTGTTACTTGAGATGAAGATGGACTTTGTTTTGAAACTTTTCTTACAGCTTTTAATATGCAATTTGTTCACAGCCAGGTCTCAGTGGTTAGTTGACTCAATGTACTAATTTGGGAGACCTGCTAATTGAGATGAAGATGGAATTTGTTTTGAAACTTTTCTTACAGCTCATAATATGGAATTTGTTGACAGCCAGGTCTCAGTGGTTAGTTGACTCTATGTAGTAACTTGTGAGACCTGTTTACTTGAGATGAAGATAGACTTTGTTTTGAAACTTTTCTTGCAGCTTATAATATGGAATTTGTTCACAGCCAGGTGTCAGTGGTTAGTTGACTTCCTGTAATATCTTGTGAGACCTGTATACTTGATATGAAGATAGATTTAATATCGAAACTTTTCTTGCAGCTTATATTATGGAATTTGTACACCACTAGATCTTAGTAGTTAGTTGACTCTATGTAATAACTTGTGAGAGCTGTTTACTTGAGATGAAGATGGATTTAAGTTAGAAACTTTTCTTGCAGCTGATAATATGGAATTTGTTCACAGGCAGGTCTCAGTGGTTAGTTGACTCTATGTAGTAACTTGTGAGACCTGTTACTTGAGATAAAGATAGACTTTGTTTTGAAACTTTTCTTGCAGCTTATAATATGGAATTTGTTGACAGGCAGGTCTCAGTGGTTAGTTGACTCTATGTAGTAACTTGTGAGACCTGTTACTTAAGATGAAGATGGACTTTGTTTTGAAACTTTTCTTGCAGCTTTTAATATGGAATTTGTTGACAGGCAGGTCTCAGTGGTTAGTTGACTCTATGTACTAACCTGTGAGACCTGTTTACTGGAGATGAAGATGGACTTTGTTTTGAATATTTTCTTGCAGCTTTTAATATGGAATTTGTTCACAACCAGGTCTCAGTGGTTAGTTGACTCTATGTACTAACTTGTGAGACCTGTTTACTTGAGATGAAGATGGACTTTGTTTTGAAACTTTTCTTGCAGCTTATAATATGGAATTTGTTCACAGCCAGGTCTCAGTGGTTAGTTGACTTCATGTAATATCTTGTGAGACCTGTTTACTTGATATGAAGATAGATTTAAAATCGAAACTTTTCTTGCAGCTTATATTATGGAATTTGTACACCACTAGATCTTAGTAGTTAGTTGACTCTATGTAATAACTTGTGAGAGCTGTTTACTTGAGATGAAGATGGATTTAAGTTAGAAACTTTTCTTGCAGCTTATAATATGGAATTTGTTCACAGGCAGGTCTCAGAGGTTAGTTGACTCAATGTACTAACTTGTGAGACCTGTTTACTAGAGATAAAGATGGACTTTGTTTTGAAACTTTTCTTACAGCTTATAATATGGAATTTGTTCACAGCCAGGTCTCAGTGGTTAGTTGACTCTATGTAGTAACTTGTGAGACCTGTTACTTGAGATGAAGATGGACTTTGTTTTGAATTTTTTCTTACAGCTTTTAATATGGAATTTGTTGACAGCCAGGTCTCAGTGGTTAGTTGACTCTATGTAGTAACTTGTGAGACCTGTTACTTGAGATGAAGATGGACTTTGTTTTGAATTTTTTCTTACAGCTTATAATATGGAATTTGTACACAACCAGGTCTCAGTGGTTAGTTGACTCTATGTACTAACTTGTGAGACCTGTTACTTGAGATGAAGATGGACTTTGCTTTGAAACTTTTCTTGCAGCATATAATATGGAATTTGTTCACAGGCAGGTCTCTGTGGTTAGTTGACTCTATGTAGTAACTTGTGAGACCTGTTACTTAAGATGAAGATGGACTTTGTTTTGAAACTTTTCTTGCAGCTTTTAATATGGAATTTGTTCACAGGCAGGTCTCAGTGGTTAGTTGACTCTATGTAGTAACTTGTGAGACCTGTTACTTGAGATGAAGATAGACTTTGTTTTGAATATTTTCTTACAGCTTTTAATATGGAATTTGTACACAACCAGGTCTCAGTGGTTAGTTGACTCTATGTACTAACTTGTGAGACCTGTTACTTGAGATGAAGATGGACTTTGTTTTGAAACTTTTCTTACAGCTTTTAATATGCAATTTGTTCACAGCCAGGTCTCAGTGGTTAGTTGACTCAATGTACTAATTTGTGAGACCTGCTAATTGAGATGAAGATAGACTTTGTTTTGAAACTTTTTTTACAGCTTATAATATGGAATTTGTTGACAGCCAGGTCTCAGTGGTTAGTTGACTCTATGTAGTAACTTGTGAGACCTGTTACTTGAGATGAAGATGGACTTTGTTTTGAAACTTTTCTTGCAGCTTATAATATTGAATTTGTTGACAGGCAGGTCTCAGTGGTTAGTTGACTCTATGTAGTAACTTGTGAGACCTGTTACTTAAGATGAAGATGGACTTTGTTTTGAAACTTTTCTTGCAGCTTTTAATATGGAATTTGTTGACAGGCAGGTCTCAGTGGTTAGTTGACTCTATGTACTAACCTGTGAGACCTGTTTACTGGAGATGAAGATGGACTTTGTTTTGAATATTTTCTTGCAGCTTTTAATATGGAATTTGTTCACAACCAGGTCTCAGTGGTTAGTTGACTCTATGTACTAACTTGTGAGACCTGTTTACTTGAGATGAAGATGGACTTTGTTTTGAAACTTTTCTTGCAGCTTATAATATGGAATTTGTTCACAGCCAGGTCTCAGTGGTTAGTTGACTTCATGTAATATCTTGTGAGACCTGTTTACTTGATATGAAGATAGATTTAAAATCGAAACTTTTCTTGCAGCTTATATTATGGAATTTGTACACCACTAGATCTTAGTAGTTAGTTGACTCTATGTAATAACTTGTGAGAGCTGTTTACTTGATATGAAGATAGATTTAAGTTAGAAACTTTTCTTGCAGCTTATAATATGGAATTTTTACACAACCAGGTCTCAGTGGTTAGTTGACTCTATGTACTAACTTGTGAGACCTGTTACTTGAGGTGAAGATGGACTTTGTTTGGAAACTGTTCTTGCAGCTTATAATATGTAATTAGTACACAGCCAGGTCTCAGTGGTTAGTTGACTCTATGTACTAATTTGTGAGACCTGTTTGCTGGAGATAAAGATGGACTTTGTTTGGAAACTGTTCTTGCAGCTTATAATAATTAATTTTTACACAACCAGGTCTCAGTGGTTAGTTGACTCTATGTACTAACTTGTGAGACCTGTTACTTGATGTGAAAATGGACTTTGTTTTGAAACTTTTATTACAGGTTATATTATGGAATTTGTACACCACTAGGTCTCCATGGTTAGTTGACTCTATGTAATAACTTGTGAGAGCTGTTTACTTGAGATGAAGATGGATTTAAGTTAGAAATTGTTCTTGCAGCTTATAATATGGAATTTGTTCACAGCCAGGTCTCAGAGGTTAGTTGACTCAATGTACTAACTTGTGAGACCTGTTTACTAGAGATAAAGATGGACTTTGTTTTGAAACTTTTCTTACAGCTTATAATATGAAATTTGTTCACAGCCAGGTCTCAGTGGTTAGTTGACTCTATGTAGTAACTTGTGAGACCTGTTACTTGAGATGAAGATGGACTTTGTTTTGAATTTTTTCTTACAGCTTTTAATATGGAATTTGTACACAACCAGGTCTCAGTGGTTAGTTGACTCTTTGTACTAACTTGTGAGACCTGTTACTTGAGATGAAGATGGACTTTGTTTTGAAACTTTTCTTACAGCTTTTAATATGCAATTTGTTCACAGCCAGGTCTCAGTGGTTAGTTGACTCAATGTACTAATTTGGGAGACCTGCTAATTGAGATGAAGATGGAATTTGTTTTGAAACTTTTCTTACAGCTCATAATATGGAATTTGTTGACAGCCAGGTCTCAGTGGTTAGTTGACTCTATGTAGTAACTTGTGAGACCTGTTTACTTGAGATGAAGATAGACTTTGTTTTGAAACTTTTCTTGCAGCTTATAATATGGAATTTGTTCACAGCCAGGTGTCAGTGGTTAGTTGACTTCCTGTAATATCTTGTGAGACCTGTATACTTGATATGAAGATAGATTTAATATCGAAACTTTTCTTGCAGCTTATATTATGGAATTTGTACACCACTAGATCTTAGTAGTTAGTTGACTCTATGTAATAACTTGTGAGAGCTGTTTACTTGAGATGAAGATGGATTTAAGTTAGAAACTTTTCTTGCAGCTGATAATATGGAATTTGTTCACAGGCAGGTCTCAGTGGTTAGTTGACTCTATGTAGTAACTTGTGAGACCTGTTACTTGAGATAAAGATAGACTTTGTTTTGAAACTTTTCTTGCAGCTTATAATATGGAATTTGTTGACAGGCAGGTCTCAGTGGTTAGTTGACTCTATGTAGTAACTTGTGAGACCTGTTACTTAAGATGAAGATGGACTTTGTTTTGAAACTTTTCTTGCAGCTTTTAATATGGAATTTGTTGACAGGCAGGTCTCAGTGGTTAGTTGACTCTATGTACTAACCTGTGAGACCTGTTTACTGGAGATGAAGATGGACTTTGTTTTGAATATTTTCTTGCAGCTTTTAATATGGAATTTGTTCACAACCAGGTCTCAGTGGTTAGTTGACTCTATGTACTAACTTGTGAGACCTGTTTACTTGAGATGAAGATGGACTTTGTTTTGAAACTTTTCTTGCAGCTTATAATATGGAATTTGTTCACAGCCAGGTCTCAGTGGTTAGTTGACTTCATGTAATATCTTGTGAGACCTGTTTACTTGATATGAAGATAGATTTAAAATCGAAACTTTTCTTGCAGCTTATATTATGGAATTTGTACACCACTAGATCTTAGTAGTTAGTTGACTCTATGTAATAACTTGTGAGAGCTGTTTACTTGAGATGAAGATGGATTTAAGTTAGAAACTTTTCTTGCAGCTTATAATATGGAATTTGTTCACAGGCAGGTCTCAGAGGTTAGTTGACTCAATGTACTAACTTGTGAGACCTGTTTACTAGAGATAAAGATGGATAACTTTGTTTTGAAACTTTTCTTACAGCTTATAATATGGAATTTGTTCACAGCCAGGTCTCAGTGGTTAGTTGACTCTATGTAGTAACTTGTGAGACCTGTTACTTGAGATGAAGATGGACTTTGTTTTGAATTTTTTCTTACAGCTTTTAATATGGAATTTGTTGACAGCCAGGTCTCAGTGGTTAGTTGACTCTATGTAGTAACTTGTGAGACCTGTTACTTGAGATGAAGATGGACTTTGTTTTGAATTTTTTCTTACAGCTTATAATATGGAATTTGTACACAACCAGGTCTCAGTGGTTAGTTGACTCTATGTACTAACTTGTGAGACCTGTTACTTGAGATGAAGATGGACTTTGCTTTGAAACTTTTCTTGCAGCATATAATATGGAATTTGTTCACAGGCAGGTCTCTGTGGTTAGTTGACTCTATGTAGTAACTTGTGAGACCTGTTACTTAAGATGAAGATGGACTTTGTTTTGAAACTTTTCTTGCAGCTTTTAATATGGAATTTGTTCACAGGCAGGTCTCAGTGGTTAGTTGACTCTATGTAGTAACTTGTGAGACCTGTTACTTGAGATGAAGATGGACTTTGTTTTGAAACTTTTCTTGCAGCTTATAATAAGGAATTTGTTCACAGCAGGTCTGGGGTTAGGGTTAGGGTTAGGGTTAGGGTTAGGGTTAGGGTTAGGGTTAGGGTTAGGGTTAGGGTTAGGGTTAGGGGTTAGGGTTAGGGTTAGGGTTAGGGTTAGGGTTAGGGTTAGGGTTAGGGTTAGGGTTAGGGTTAGGGTTAGGGTTAGGGTTAGGGTTAGGGTTAGGGTTAGGGTTAGGGTTAGGGTTAGGGTTAGGGTTAGGGTTAGGGTTAGGGTTAGGGTTAGGGTTAGGGTTAGGGTTAGGGTTAGGGTTAGGGTTAGGGTTAGGGTTAGGGTTAGGGTTAGGGTTAGGGTTAGGGTTAGGGTTAGGGTTAGGGTTAGGGTTAGGGGTTAGGGTTAGGGTTAGGGTTAGGGTTAGGGTTAGGGTTAGGGTTAGGGTTAGGGTTAGGGTTAGGGTTAGGGTTAGGGTTAGGGGTTAGGGTTAGGGTTAGGGTTAGGGTTAGGGTTAGGGTTAGGGTTAGGGTTAGGGTTAGGGTTAGGGTTAGGGTTAGGGTTAGGGTTAGGGTTAGGGTTAGGGTTAGGGTTAGGGTTAGGGTTAGGGTTAGGGTTAGGGTTAGGGTTAGGGTTAGGGTTAGGGTTAGGGTTAGGGTTAGGGTTAGGGTTAGGGTTAGGGTTAGGGTTAGGGTTAGGGTTAGGGTTAGGGTTAGGGTTAGGGTTAGGGTTAGGGTTAGGGTTAGGGTTAGGGTTAGGGTTAGGGTTAGGGTTAGGGTTAGGGTTAGGGTTAGGGTTAGGGTTAGGGTTAGGGTTAGGGTTAGGGTTAGGGTTAGGGTTAGGGTTAGGGTTAGGGTTAGGGTTAGGGTTAGGGTTAGGGTTAGGGTTAGGGTTAGGGTTAGGGTTAGGGTTAGGGTTAGGGTTAGGGTTAGGGTTAGGGTTAGGGTTAGGGTTAGGGTTAGGGTTAGGGTTAGGGTTAGGGTTAGGGTTAGGGTTAGGGTTAGGGTTAGGGTTAGGGTTAGGGTTAGGGTTAGGGTTAGGGTTAGGGTTAGGGTTAGGGTTAGGGTTAGGGTTAGGGTTAGGGTTAGGGTTAGGGTTAGGGTTAGGGTTAGGGTTAGGGTTAGGGTTAGGGTTAGGGTTAGGGTTAGGGTTAGGGTTAGGGTTAGGGTTAGGGTTAGGGTTAGGGTTAGGGTTAGGGTTAGGGTTAGGGTTAGGGTTAGGGTTAGGGTTAGGGTTAGGGTTAGGGTTAGGGTTAGGGTTAGGGTTAGGGTTAGGGTTAGGGTTAGGGTTAGGGTTAGGGTTAGGGTTAGGGTTAGGGTTAGGGTTAGGGTTAGGGTTAGGGTTAGGGTTAGGGTTAGGGTTAGGGTTAGGGTTAGGGTTAGGGTTAGGGTTAGGGTTAGGGTTAGGGTTAGGGTTAGGGTTAGGGTTAGGGTTAGGGTTAGGGTTAGGGTTAGGGTTAGGGTTAGGGTTAGGGTTAGGGTTAGGGTTAGGGTTAGGGTTAGGGTTAGGGTTAGGGTTAGGGTTAGGGTTAGGGTTAGGGTTAGGGTTAGGGTTAGGGTTAGGGTTAGGGTTAGGGTTAGGGTTAGGGTTAGGGTTAGGGTTAGGGTTAGGGTTAGGGTTAGGGTTAGGGTTAGGGTTAGGGTTAGGGTTAGGGTTAGGGTTAGGGTTAGGGTTAGGGTTAGGGTTAGGGTTAGGGTTAGGGTTAGGGTTAGGGTTAGGGTTAGGGTTAGGGTTAGGGTTAGGGTTAGGGTTAGGGTTAGGGTTAGGGTTAGGGTTAGGGTTAGGGTTAGGGTTAGGGTTAGGGTTAGGGTTAGGGTTAGGGTTAGGGTTAGGGTTAGGGTTAGGGTTAGGGTTAGGGTTAGGGTTAGGGTTAGGGTTAGGGTTAGGGTTAGGGTTAGGGTTAGGGTTAGGGTTAGGGTTAGGGTTAGGGTTAGGGTTAGGGTTAGGGTTAGGGTTAGGGTTAGGGTTAGGGTTAGGGTTAGGGTTAGGGTTAGGGTTAGGGTTAGGGTTAGGGTTAGGGTTAGGGTTAGGGTTAGGGTTAGGGTTAGGGTTAGGGTTAGGGTTAGGGTTAGGGTTAGGGTTAGGGTTAGGGTTAGGGTTAGGGTTAGGGTTAGGGTTAGGGTTAGGGTTAGGGTTAGGGTTAGGGTTAGGGTTAGGGTTAGGGTTAGGGTTAGGGTTAGGGTTAGGGTTAGGGTTAGGGTTAGGGTTAGGGTTAGGGTTAGGGTTAGGGTTAGGGTTAGGGTTAGGGTTAGGGTTAGGGTTAGGGTTAGGGTTAGGGTTAGGGTTAGGGTTAGGGTTAGGGTTAGGGTTAGGGTTAGGGTTAGGGTTAGGGTTAGGGTTAGGGTTAGGGTTAGGGTTAGGGTTAGGGTTAGGGTTAGGGTTAGGGTTAGGGTTAGGGTTAGGGTTAGGGTTAGGGTTAGGGTTAGGGTTAGGGTTAGGGTTAGGGTTAGGGTTAGGGTTAGGGTTAGGGTTAGGGTTAGGGTTAGGGTTAGGGTTAGGGTTAGGGTTAGGGTTAGGGTTAGGGTTAGGGTTAGGGTTAGGGTTAGGGTTAGGGTTAGGGTTAGGGTTAGGGTTAGGGTTAGGGTTAGGGTTAGGGTTAGGGTTAGGGTTAGGGTTAGGGTTAGGGTTAGGGTTAGGGTTAGGGTTAGGGTTAGGGTTAGGGTTAGGGTTAGGGTTAGGGTTAGGGTTAGGGTTAGGGTTAGGGTTAGGGTTAGGGTTAGGGTTAGGGTTAGGGTTAGGGTTAGGGTTAGGGTTAGGGTTAGGGTTAGGGTTAGGGTTAGGGTTAGGGTTAGGGTTAGGGTTAGGGTTAGGGTTAGGGTTAGGGTTAGGGTTAGGGTTAGGGTTAGGGTTAGGGTTAGGGTTAGGGTTAGGGTTAGGGTTAGGGTTAGGGTTAGGGTTAGGGTTAGGGTTAGGGTTAGGGTTAGGGTTAGGGTTAGGGTTAGGGTTAGGGTTAGGGTTAGGGTTAGGGTTAGGGTTAGGGTTAGGGTTAGGGTTAGGGTTAGGGTTAGGGTTAGGGTTAGGGTTAGGGTTAGGGTTAGGGTTAGGGTTAGGGTTAGGGTTAGGGTTAGGGTTAGGGTTAGGGTTAGGGTTAGGGTTAGGGTTAGGGTTAGGGTTAGGGTTAGGGTTAGGGTTAGGGTTAGGGTTAGGGTTAGGGTTAGGGTTAGGGTTAGGGTTAGGGTTAGGGTTAGGGTTAGGGTTAGGGTTAGGGTTAGGGTTAGGGTTAGGGTTAGGGTTAGGGTTAGGGTTAGGGTTAGGGTTAGGGTTAGGGTTAGGGTTAGGGTTAGGGTTAGGGTTAGGGTTAGGGTTAGGGTTAGGGTTAGGGTTAGGGTTAGGGTTAGGGTTAGGGTTAGGGTTAGGGTTAGGGTTAGGGTTAGGGTTAGGGTTAGGGTTAGGGTTAGGGTTAGGGTTAGGGTTAGGGTTAGGGTTAGGGTTAGGGTTAGGGTTAGGGTTAGGGTTAGGGTTAGGGTTAGGGTTAGGGTTAGGGTTAGGGTTAGGGTTAGGGTTAGGGTTAGGGTTAGGGTTAGGGTTAGGGTTAGGGTTAGGGTTAGGGTTAGGGTTAGGGTTAGGGTTAGGGTTAGGGTTAGGGTTAGGGTTAGGGTTAGGGTTAGGGTTAGGGTTAGGGTTAGGGTTAGGGTTAGGGTTAGGGTTAGGGTTAGGGTTAGGGTTAGGGTTAGGGTTAGGGTTAGGGTTAGGGTTAGGGTTAGGGTTAGGGTTAGGGTTAGGGTTAGGGTTAGGGTTAGGGTTAGGGTTAGGGTTAGGGTTAGGGTTAGGGTTAGGGTTAGGGTTAGGGTTAGGGTTAGGGTTAGGGTTAGGGTTAGGGTTAGGGTTAGGGTTAGGGTTAGGGTTAGGGTTAGGGTTAGGGTTAGGGTTAGGGTTAGGGTTAGGGTTAGGGTTAGGGTTAGGGTTAGGGTTAGGGTTAGGGTTAGGGTTAGGGTTAGGGTTAGGGTTAGGGTTAGGGTTAGGGTTAGGGTTAGGGTTAGGGTTAGGGTTAGGGTTAGGGTTAGGGTTAGGGTTAGGGTTAGGGTTAGGGTTAGGGTTAGGGTTAGGGTTAGGGTTAGGGTTAGGGTTAGGGTTAGGGTTAGGGTTAGGGTTAGGGTTAGGGTTAGGGTTAGGGTTAGGGTTAGGGTTAGGGTTAGGGTTAGGGTTAGGGTTAGGGTTAGGGTTAGGGTTAGGGTTAGGGTTAGGGTTAGGGTTAGGGTTAGGGTTAGGGTTAGGGTTAGGGTTAGGGTTAGGGTTAGGGTTAGGGTTAGGGTTAGGGTTAGGGTTAGGGTTAGGGTTAGGGTTAGGGTTAGGGTTAGGGTTAGGGTTAGGGTTAGGGTTAGGGTTAGGGTTAGGGTTAGGGTTAGGGTTAGGGTTAGGGTTAGGGTTAGGGTTAGGGTTAGGGTTAGGGTTAGGGTTAGGGTTAGGGTTAGGGTTAGGGTTAGGGTTAGGGTTAGGGTTAGGGTTAGGGTTAGGGTTAGGGTTAGGGTTAGGGTTAGGGTTAGGGTTAGGGTTAGGGTTAGGGTTAGGGTTAGGGTTAGGGTTAGGGTTAGGGTTAGGGTTAGGGTTAGGGTTAGGGTTAGGGTTAGGGTTAGGGTTAGGGTTAGGGTTAGGGTTAGGGTTAGGGTTAGGGTTAGGGTTAGGGTTAGGGTTAGGGTTAGGGTTAGGGTTAGGGTTAGGGTTAGGGTTAGGGTTAGGGTTAGGGTTAGGGTTAGGGTTAGGGTTAGGGTTAGGGTTAGGGTTAGGGTTAGGGTTAGGGTTAGGGTTAGGGTTAGGGTTAGGGTTAGGGTTAGGGTTAGGGTTAGGGTTAGGGTTAGGGTTAGGGTTAGGGTTAGGGTTAGGGTTAGGGTTAGGGTTAGGGTTAGGGTTAGGGTTAGGGTTAGGGTTAGGGTTAGGGTTAGGGTTAGGGTTAGGGTTAGGGTTAGGGTTAGGGTTAGGGTTAGGGTTAGGGTTAGGGTTAGGGTTAGGGTTAGGGTTAGGGTTAGGGTTAGGGTTAGGGTTAGGGTTAGGGTTAGGGTTAGGGTTAGGGTTAGGGTTAGGGTTAGGGTTAGGGTTAGGGTTAGGGTTAGGGTTAGGGTTAGGGTTAGGGTTAGGGTTAGGGTTAGGGTTAGGGTTAGGGTTAGGGTTAGGGTTAGGGTTAGGGTTAGGGTTAGGGTTAGGGTTAGGGTTAGGGTTAGGGTTAGGGTTAGGGTTAGGGTTAGGGTTAGGGTTAGGGTTAGGGTTAGGGTTAGGGTTAGGGTTAGGGTTAGGGTTAGGGTTAGGGTTAGGGTTAGGGTTAGGGTTAGGGTTAGGGTTAGGGTTAGGGTTAGGGTTAGGGTTAGGGTTAGGGTTAGGGTTAGGGTTAGGGTTAGGGTTAGGGTTAGGGTTAGGGTTAGGGTTAGGGTTAGGGTTAGGGTTAGGGTTAGGGTTAGGGTTAGGGTTAGGGTTAGGGTTAGGGTTAGGGTTAGGGTTAGGGTTAGGGTTAGGGTTAGGGTTAGGGTTAGGGTTAGGGTTAGGGTTAGGGTTAGGGTTAGGGTTAGGGTTAGGGTTAGGGTTAGGGTTAGGGTTAGGGTTAGGGTTAGGGTTAGGGTTAGGGTTAGGGTTAGGGTTAGGGTTAGGGTTAGGGTTAGGGTTAGGGTTAGGGTTAGGGTTAGGGTTAGGGTTAGGGTTAGGGTTAGGGTTAGGGTTAGGGTTAGGGTTAGGGTTAGGGTTAGGGTTAGGGTTAGGGTTAGGGTTAGGGTTAGGGTTAGGGTTAGGGTTAGGGTTAGGGTTAGGGTTAGGGTTAGGGTTAGGGTTAGGGTTAGGGTTAGGGTTAGGGTTAGGGTTAGGGTTAGGGTTAGGGTTAGGGTTAGGGTTAGGGTTAGGGTTAGGGTTAGGGTTAGGGTTAGGGTTAGGGTTAGGGTTAGGGTTAGGGTTAGGGTTAGGGTTAGGGTTAGGGTTAGGGTTAGGGTTAGGGTTAGGGTTAGGGTTAGGGTTAGGGTTAGGGTTAGGGTTAGGGTTAGGGTTAGGGTTAGGGTTAGGGTTAGGGTTAGGGTTAGGGTTAGGGTTAGGGTTAGGGTTAGGGTTAGGGTTAGGGTTAGGGTTAGGGTTAGGGTTAGGGTTAGGGTTAGGGTTAGGGTTAGGGTTAGGGTTAGGGTTAGGGTTAGGGTTAGGGTTAGGGTTAGGGTTAGGGTTAGGGTTAGGGTTAGGGTTAGGGTTAGGGTTAGGGTTAGGGTTAGGGTTAGGGTTAGGGTTAGGGTTAGGGTTAGGGTTAGGGTTAGGGTTAGGGTTAGGGTTAGGGTTAGGGTTAGGGTTAGGGTTAGGGTTAGGGTTAGGGTTAGGGTTAGGGTTAGGGTTAGGGTTAGGGTTAGGGTTAGGGTTAGGGTTAGGGTTAGGGTTAGGGTTAGGGTTAGGGTTAGGGTTAGGGTTAGGGTTAGGGTTAGGGTTAGGGTTAGGGTTAGGGTTAGGGTTAGGGTTAGGGTTAGGGTTAGGGTTAGGGTTAGGGTTAGGGTTAGGGTTAGGGTTAGGGTTAGGGTTAGGGTTAGGGTTAGGGTTAGGGTTAGGGTTAGGGTT